>JAUMJK010000135.1:1200000-1800000 GCA_033558105.1 Coccyzus lansbergi
AAGAACGTAGTTCTGAAAAATTCGGCTAATAGTGTAATCTTTGAAAGTATCCATTAAAAATGCCAAATTTTACACTGTTTTGTTTCTTTTTCAACATATTGAATTAAAATATCCGAAATATTCTTTTGATCTGAATGCTTTTGATGTATTTACTCTAAGCCTGCACATTTTAAAAGTTTGCACAGTTTAAAGGATGTGTACCAAACACCACATAAATTGTCTCTACTGTGCAAAGAAAAGCTCATTACATATTTCAAATTCAGATAAGTATTTGAATTTTAGAAACCTTGAGCATTTGGTGGCTGGATTTCATCCACTCTATGATCTCCAACCATCAGTGTGAGATTGCTTGCATCCAGGATGCAGGTTTTATTAAGATCTAAAAGTTCTGAAAGTCTACAGGTGTTTTCATTTGGTGTTTTTGTTCATCCCCTGTTGCCAACATCTTTATTTTAAATATGCATAGTGGTTTTTTTTTAAAAAAAAAGAAGTGCTATTACACAGAGGAATTTATCAGATATATGTCCAACCATATATAAAATACTAATGGATTGGTCTAAAACTGATTGTGGAATGGGCTGTGATATCCTGCTCTTGTTTCTTCAAAGCCTTGAAGTATTTTATATATGCTTACCTTAAATTCATACTTGTAGTCAGGAGTGTGGAATGCTTTGTTTCTTAATTTAGAACATTCATGTGATGTTTTGACTCCAGAAAACAAAGGCAGATCACCTAGGAATTTATGACTCAGAAAGGCTGTTTCCTTTTGTTGCTGTCACCATTAATATTTTCTATACAACAGTACCTGAAGTGTGAAGTGTAAAACTCAGAGTGTGCTGCAGTTCGAGAGCAGAACCATTGCTGTACTCGTTTTTTTTTTCTAAGCAGAGGGAGTGCAGAATTGTCTTGCTGAAATAAAAAATGCAAGACGAAACCTATGGTACCTGGTTTTAGGATGCTATGGAATAACAGTGAACCCAAGTTTGGCTGGTAAGGAAATTGCCACTTTCAGATGATAAAAATAACAGTTCTCTGGAAACAGTGAAGAGATGTGGGTGCAGAGAACAAAATGTTGATAAGGATCCATGACACTTCAGAGATGCAAAGGCACAGGCTAAAAGCCAAAGTTCCCAACTGGCTGCCAAACGCAAAGATTCCACTATGAGGGGATCATAGCACATTTCATTTCCACGGCACTTAGTTTTCTGAAATTCTAAACCCTCTCTAAGTGTTATTTAGTTCACTTTGTAATGGTCCCTTTAGGGGAAAAAAAGGTACTTTTAAACCTTTTTTAATAGGTTTTGAAGCCTTGTCTCTGGAGCATTACGTTTCTTACCCAAGTTCAGAGGAGAAACAGATTTGAGCTCCAGGTTACCTCCTAGATGAATATCAGGTTTAATCCTACAAGTCAGCAAGCACTTAGAAGTGAAGGTGTCTTGTACTTCGTACAAGTAATACTTGTAGCCCTTTTCGAAGTAGCTCTTTTTCATTTAATACTTTTCTTTCAGGCCTTGACATGATATTAAGTCGTTTGTCCATAAAACTACTAAGATTATTCCGGAGTGGAAGGGTAGACTGTCAGCATGGAGTCCCAGTACCTCTGAAAATACGTTTTCTCTTTCAATGTCTTTAAATTTCAAACCTGAAGCCACAAAAAGTCATTAGTGTCAGCCTTCAGCTGAATGTATAAAACCATAGATTCATAGAATCACTAGGTTGGAAGAGACCCACTGGATCATCAAGTCCAACCATTCCTATCGCACACTAAACCATGTCCCTCAGGACCTTGTCCATCTGTGCCTTAAACACCTCCAGGGAATGTAATTTATTTAGAAGGGACTGAAATCTTTGGGCACTGAAATGGCTGGAGTGTGCTTAGTTCTTGATAAGCATATGTGGAGTTTCAGTGTTTGGAATTGGTTCTGGTGATTACTGTTACAGCCCAAGAACCTTACAGCATAACTGGATGCCTAAAGCCACTGCTTGGAGGTCCATATAGATCTGGTTTCCAAGAAAGGTATATGTGCAAGGAGCTGTGGCTTGATAGCATGCCAAATTTATTTTTGCAAGTAGAAACTGAAGATGAGATCTTCTTGTGTGGCTAGACTTATCTTCTGATACAACTGAGGACATGTGCAAAGTCTTAGTCTCAAATCTTCACCAAGAAGCTGTTTCTAAATAAATGCATATGTGCTGGTCAATTGTTTATTACTTTTTTACTGCTGGTATATTTTACAGAAGGCTGTAGGATAGGAGCAAATCAAGAAAGACATTACAATGAAATATTCACTGTTTTCCAGCAAATGCTTGCAGTCATTTTTGTTTACTTATTACGACAATATGTTTGCAGAAAGTGAATGTTGGGTTTCAAATTGAGATTAATTTAATGATGAGTTTTAGTTCATTTCAAACAGATTTAGTCTGGAAAGCTATCCAGTCAGGAAGAGGAAACAATACCAAGTTGAGCAAACAGCTCAGATACTGAATTGTGACTATTCAGTGCTCAGAATAATTTCATAGGGGTTAACATTGGTTCTCTTGTCGACATGAATAATGAGGAACTTTTTGAATGGAAAAGCCTGGGTGTTATGTTAATCCTCAGCTCCTCAATATGAAATTCAGCTGACCCTGCTGCCTCTCTGTTGTGTTCTTCTCACTCGTGTTCACTAGTGTTGTACCTCAGAGTATTCTATTAGAACAAATTGTTTTTATAAAACAAGTCACTACTCAGCAAACTAAAAAATCAGGAACATGAGTTTGACACTACTTTCATTCTTCATTGTCTGTGTCCAGCTCTAACTGTAGAAGTGTCCTATCTTCCATTTTCATTATGTAAATGAAACCCAAGAAAGAGATGTTCATGTTACATATTCCCTTGGTCTATCTTGCAAAAATCATTAGGGCCTGACTTTTCCACAAAAAAGGAATGCAGAATGCTGTCTGCTTGTAAGTTTGTGATTCATGCCTCCTGTCAAGGCTACCAAACCAGTAAAAACACTGGAATGTAAAAAAAATAAGCATGATTATGTATTTCAGGAAAACAATTTTCTCAAGAATGTTTCTGGAACAAATCTTCAGTGTTTGGCTATTTCTAGTTGATATTTCAGTGATGGAATGCCTACTGGCACCAATTTGTACTACAGAGTTGTCCCACAGGACAATGCCTTCCTTTTGTATGTTTAAGGTGTCTTTTTGTTCGGATTCTTGTACCAGCAAATCCTTTAGCAGCTCATTACTTAATGGAAACTAAACAGAGCTTCTTCCAGGAAAAAAAGTGTTGTTCTCTATCACCCCACAGTGAACTTCTTTTCTTAAATACATAACACATGCTTTTGGAAAATATCTTCAGTTTAATCTGGAGAGTATAAACTCCAAAGACAAGACTACATCCTCATTTATCCAACTTGTGTAGCTTAGACCTCAAAACTTATTGAGGAAAAGGAAATGCAGAGGGTACTTCTTGTGTATAGGAAATCTACTTGTATGATATGAGCAGACTTTCGTCTGACATTCCCATTAAACAGCAACTTATCTAAGAACTCAAGGATAGGCTCTTACACAGAGCTTTCCAAAAGGCACTGATGGACCTTCTTTGCTCTCTATTAACAGGTATTTTTTAGGCATTTTTAATTTATTACAGAGACTCATTCTGCTTTTTACTGTGCAGAAAGCTCGATGTGAGCTGATGCCTCCATACGTGGTGGCCTTACTGCCGTAGGGGCTTTTTCACAGCTTTTCCTTTCTACTAGATCTGCCACAGAAACACCAGTATTGATTGTGCAAAATGTAGGAGACCATTCATTCAGATGCAAAAGCCATGACTTTGACAGCTGATAACTTAATCATAGATTTTGAAAAATACATACCAACACTGGTCTTTGATGGTGAATAGCATATATTGCATGTACAATCTTAATTTGTTAGGAGCAATACTGGATCAGGAGGAAAGATCTGTCTTAATTTTTGCTACTGCTACTGTCTACCAAGATACAGTGCACTGTTTTAGTGGCTGCATGCTGGAGGTTACTTCCACACTGGCATTTGCTTATGCTTTTGCAAAATAATCACCATTCTTTCTACAGGAAAATGTTTCTGCATAGAGTTGAGCAACCATAAAGCATGATGCTCTGAGTCTCCTGGAAGCAATGAATAAGAGAAGGCGACAAGCTATTTTGCAGATATATCTTGGAAACATACTCTCAAAATGTTTGTTCTTTCAAAACATTGAATTACAAAATTTTATATCTAGTTATTACTGTTCTGGCTTTACATGTAGCAAGACATCTTGCTCCATTTGTCTGCACTGTATCAGTGAGCTATTCCCACTGGAGAAATCTCAGTATCTGGAACAGAAACTGTTCCTGAAATCAGTGAACTCGAGTTTAAACTGCTAGGGCAAGTTGCTCCTCTTTCTCCTCCCATTAACACGTAATTCCTGAAAGCTTATTGTTCCCAGATATAAAAGTAGAAACCTTAAAATTGAAAACAGTTCATTTGCCTTTGCTTTTGAGGATTATGACGCCATTACTTTGTGTTTATAGAACAGCCACTATCTAAATGTAGAATATATGACAAAATACTGTATAATCCTTGTGCCAGGTTAATGATTGTGATTTTTTTACTTCAAAGTAATCACTTGTGATTTATAGCAATATTATAATAAAATAGGACACCGCGTAGTCTACTCTAAAGAATCTCTGCTCTGCAATAAGTCAATAAATCAAGCAGTTAGCTAATGCACAAGATCTGCTCTCCAAAGTCCACTACATCCGGTTGTGAAGTTCAGTATCACTTTCTGGATTACATTCAGATAATTGGAGGATGATTTTCTCAGTACCTCCAGCAACTGTTTTATTTTTTAGAGGAGATAATTTTCTTTTTTTAAACAGTACCACCACATAAACCCAGGTTTCTCCAGAGGTTATGTAAACAATTTATGCTATTTTTGATTACACTTCTTGCATTGGCTTAACATTGATAGGTTTTGAGTTCATTGAATTTAAATATAACATTTAAATTCATGCTATGATTATTTGTAACTTGTGAGATGCGCAGAAAATAAATTAGCTCTCATTTTGGTTATATAAAACTAAAAGTTTCCATGAACATATGAAAGTCATAGTGACATGGAGGATGACAAGCTTTCAGCACACACACACACACACAAAATGTCATAAAGCACCCCCCTCAACTGAGAGGATCTGATCTCTTTTCCATAGTTTGTCTGCAGCGTCATTCATGTAGGTCTTATTACTGCTTATGTATGTTATCATTGGAAAAGTCCTCTGGGTAAAGGGCCAGAAAGAAACTCTTTTAGTTGATTAGCTCTTCTTTACAATTAATGCATAGTTGTTATCTTTTAAATTCATATTTTTTCGTAGAATCATAGAACAACCAGGTTGGAAGAGACCCACTGGATCATTGAGTCCAACTGTTCGTATCAAATTTCCTTATTGTTTCCCTTGCTCACTTGTTTCTTTGGCCCTCTTGCCAATTTACTACACCAAAACAAATATCAACATGTAAGGACTGTGTATAGTGCATCATAGCAAGATCACTCTGTTTTCTTCTTTAAAAGCCAAGCCTTGCACAGGGCATGATTACACTAAAGAGCAAAGACAGCCCTTTCAGTCTAGCTGGAAATACCTAGGAAAAAAGAATATTATACTGAAAACACTAGCTTGTCTTGGTTAGAGTCACCTCCTAAGAGTATGAGAATTGAGTGCCTAGTTTGCATATCTAATCTAGCAGAACATAACTTTATAGCAACTGATTCCTTTCTTTCTTATTTTCAGTAACAGAAGGTGCTGGAAACTTTACTAATTTGGGTGCATTTCATATAGGTTTCCTGCCTAGTCCTGCCCACTGACAACACTTAGATTCATTGATACTCACTCTTATTGCCTTGGGCACAGATTTAATGTCATAGTTATGTGCACTAGTAAGGCATGAAAACATGGGAAAATACCGTAAAAAATTAACCAAGTGGTCCATAAGGTCAATTCTGTTTTGTTATTTTTGTAGCTGTTTTGTATTCTATGGACCTGGCTTGCCAGAAATCTTAGGATCTTTCCATAATTTATGGTATAGGATTATCGGGTTGGTGCTATAGGCTTTTTATTATTAAGGTAAACTATTTTAGATTTGATTTAAAAGGGACTTTGAATGCTGATCAGACACAAGTCTTGCCTTAAACTTATAAATACCAGTTTGACTCCACAAAATTGAGAGAGGTGTCTTCAATACAGAGGCCTTACAAAACAGAAACAACCAGAGATAGCCCCAATAGAATAATAACTGTTCAAAGCATAGAGAAAGGAAGACATTTTTCATGGACATTTCAATAATTTTTCCAGATCTCTAAATTGCCTTCAGACCATTTCACAGAATCGTAGAATGGTTTAGGTCAGAAGGGACCTTAAAGATCATCCAACTCCAAAATGATACCAGTAATCAAACTCCATGACAATAACACAGCTTAATAAAATAAAGGCATAGATTGCTTTTTACTGTCACAAATAACTTTCTGTAACTGTGAAGCTGCCAAACGCTCCCTGACAGCTAATGATGAAGGACAAAATGACAGGAGTGTGTGTTCAGAAGATCCCTTATCAAATCTAGAACTAATTGCCTGGGTGGTGGCCTAAAATATAAAGGAAAATTATTAAACCGAAAAGAATAGAAACAGCTCATATTTCAAGAGTAACAAATGGGTATTACTACAGAATGAAGTCCTTGTCTGTGCTTCAACATCTTTGACTCAAATCCATTCTTAAGAAAAGGGCATCAAACTGCTCATATTTCAGTGCTTTGTCATCCTCATAAAAAATTCCAGATGCTGTCGTTTCTTGAAATGTGTAAACAATTTGTTGTATAGCATCTGCACTGTTCTGCAGCACTCACAGTTTTGCTGGGCACAGTTCAAGTGCTTGGTTCCCTCACTACCAAACTTTGGGAAATCTATTGCTAATTTCACAGGAGTGGAATTCCACAGAGTTTCCCCTTGGAGGGGCAATAACACAATGCATAAAGAGGCTAAAATAGATTAGTGAATAAATATCTAGAGAATTACAACTTTCCTGTTGATGGTGAATGCTTTTCCCAATGTCATACTTCCATAATATGTAGTTTTTTTCAGAGTACATTTAAGGTGGAAGCGATGCCACCCAGACACCATTACAGAGAAAAGCTGTCATGCTGCTCAGAGCTGTTATCTAAATGCTCCAATCACCCAACAGGCATCGCACTAAAAAATATGTTAGACTAGGCCAAGGAAAATAATGTGAGGAGAATACGATAACTATTCTGTGTCTGAGGATGAAGATGCACTACAGCCTTTGTTATATTCCCTGTCTCTCTGAAGGACTTTGCAGCACGTCCTCCCCCAGGGCCGTAACACATCGCTGCGCCTCAGGTCAGGGGAAGGCTGCAGAAACTCAAGCGATCCTTCTCTCTTCTGTCATAATTCCTGGCAAAGGCTAAAACTGGATAAATTTAGTTAAAACTCTGGAATGTCAGGTGAAAGTTAATATAAAACACATGGCAGCTTACTATTATATTACTATGTTTATCATTTTCAAATCTTTGCCAGATCTTAAAACTAGTGACCTTGAGATCCATGGGTAACAAAGACACAGAAGCTACATTAAGGGTGGGCAGAATACAATTTGCCTACAAAAACCAGAACAACTTGTAGTCAACTCTCATGGCAGGGGAATTGGGACTAGATGTTTTTTAAGGTCCCTTCCAACCAGAACCATTCTGATTCTATGAAACTTATTCTTCTCCTATGTGCTCTTCACTCACTGAGGAGGCACCAGTCACTTGGCCTTAAGACCAGTCCCGCTTTTTGAAAACAGCAGTAAATGCTTAAGACCAGTCTTATAATTTAATCCCCAGTTTATCTGTTTTTCCCTCTTATAGCCTGATAAAAAGAAGGAAGTAAGAAGAGAGGGGAAGAAAAAGCAGCAGAAGAACTGGGGAAGTTAGAAGGGAAAGGAGATCGATGCATAAGCTGTTTCTCTTTAAGAACTTGCTTAGCTCACCCCTTGGCCACAAAAGTATCTTCAACAACCCTTGATTCATAAAAAGCCCAGTGTGGATAGTGGTGAACATTTCTCTTCTCCTATTTCCTGATTTTCAGAGTTTATGACTTCTTAAAGGCATCGTAATGTGTCAAAGTTCATCTCTATGTGAATAGTTCATGTGTGTGCCTGGCTGGCTGTGTCTGTGTCTAGTTTGTGTAAAAAAGCTAGCAATAATCCTAATGTCACTTGTCTCACCTTGTTTGGCCATTTCTCTCACCCACTTCAATAATAAATTTATTTAGGATGTAATGAAATTAACACTTACACTAGCAGCAAAAGTCTTGATCCCAATTATTTGCAGTTCTCTATTTGCTGTAAAAATATGCCTTCTTTAGTAGATAATCAAAGTAGTAACTAACCCTTTGCCCAAATTTAATTTTATTGCCGAATTCTGTAGGTTTTTGCTAGCTTAAATATTACATTTCCACCTCAACAGCTTCTTTATACAGGCTGGGCCAGATGAGCGTCTGGTATAAATTAACATCGCTCTGTGGATGCTACAAGAGACAGGAGGATTTCTATCAAGCATTGTCCAGTTCGTGTATGATTAAACATGTATTAAATCATGCATTTGGGTTTAAAATGATTTTGAATAAGGATTGATTTGCAACCACTCTGCATTTTATTTGCCCTGTATGGAATATTGCTTATAGAAGGGGTAAAACCCTGAGCAGTTATAAAGTCAGATTGGAATGAAGCAAGAAAAAAGAAGGTGGCTCTGTCACGGGGTGCTCTAAAAGCATCTTAATGAGGAATCAGAGAACCATAAAACAATGGAATCATTAAGGTTGGAAAAGACTTCTAAGATCATCCAGTCCAACTATCAGCCCAGGGAAGGGACGTTTGGAAGACAAATAGGTAGCGAAGAAATTGAGGGACCAGTTATTTACTGACCATGATGAGAAGTGGCAGGGATTCAATGAAAACATAAAGCAATTGCTTTAAAAACATATAAAAAGGAGCTGTTTGTCACGCAGCTGTGGGAGTCATCGCCACTGCATGTTGTGGAAGTCAAAAATAGAAAGGGGCTAAATAAGGGATTAACAAATGTTGTGAGAGGAGATCTGTCAGTGGGCACAAAGTATGGCGAGATGGATGCAAACTGTGCCTTGAGAAGTCACCAACTCACTAATTTTTCCCCTTAAAGCTGGAACCCTACAAGAGAAAGCTCATATGATATGTTCACAGTTTCTTGTGCTTCTTTCCTCCATATCCATGGATGGTCATGGGGCCATGCTCTCGGGCCAGCTGTCCCTGAGGCTCTTCTCAGGCTACGTTTTTAATTCTTTTAATTCCCGATACGTGCTGTACTGGTAGAAGTAAATATATATGGGGGGAAAATACATCAGAATGTGATCCAGCGGAACAGATCGTTGGCTAATGTTAGTGTAATTCCATGAGCTTCAACAGAGCTGTGCTAGAACATAGCAGCTGGGGAACTGACCCGTGACAAGCTCCTCTGTTCCAGGATTTGGCCACCAACTTGCTATTTAGTTACACGTCAAAGTTAATGCAATTGTAGAAATGTAATATTGGAACAATATGGTCATGAATTGCAGTTTTTATGGACTATACTTTGTTCTTTATGGTAAGTTCAACTGAAATATGCCATACTCAGCTTTAAATATTCTCTTATGAATGCTATTTAAGCATCTGAAAGTAAAGTGAAACGAAACAATTTCTTCAAAAAAGAGGGAAAAATGAGAATCAAGCTGATTCCTACCTAGAATGAATAATGTCATGAATAATGAGAAATAAATAATGTTGTTTCCTCCCCTCTTCTATAACACTTTCAAAACATTTTTTTTTGGTCTGGTATATCTCAAATAGTAGAAGGAAAAACCTAATACTTTGATCTACATAACTGAGAGCAGGGTTAAACATGAAAGTCACAATCTTACATGTAATCAATTATTCTAAGTTAATTAATGTGTATTAATGCAAGCATGCTGCTCTCAAAAGTTGATTTGTCATAAAGTTTGTCCCTATAGAAGTTTGCTTATGTTATCATATTCTTCCGAAATGTCTAATGCAAAGAAGAAAATGGTCAACTAATATTATTGTCTTAAGACAGGCAGTCTTTCCAGTGTTACTGTTTCCCATTTTAATTAGTTTTTATTTCCAATTTTTTCCTTTTAATACATTACTGTCAGTGTCTGCAATATTCCACCCTGTCAGAAGAAACTGCTAAAGTTTAGGATGCAGTAATGAGCCATTAGATCTGAGGTCTGTGCATAGATGTGTTACTCTAGAATTAGAACTGATAAACTGATTTATAATTTTGTGTTTTATGGATTCTATGAACAAATCAACAATAGATGTTGTTTGGCTTAAAGAGTATGTAATAATTTTCTACGTGTTTTTAGAGATTATCTACTCAGTGCACATTAAAGGGCAGGGATCAGCTGAACCCTGACCCCATAACTTTTTGTTCTGATCTAGAGCAGAGATTTCAATCCACAGCAGACAGAGGAAGCCTTTGTTTAAGGTTCAGTTCATAAGGATTTTTGTATTATCCTGACAACGGAGATTACTGAAAGCAATGCATTTAAGATTGACAGATTCATAGAGATTAGAGCTATGACAAATTCTGAAGTGGAGAAAGTTTCACCTGATTTCTGGATTGGTAAGAAAATACTATGGAAGGTCTGCAGTCCACACCTTTCCACCAATTTCATATCAGATTCCTGTGGTGCCTTCAGAGCATCATAAATCCTTTTCACTAAGGAACTTCTGGCAATAGCTCAGGTCTAGATTTTCCCCCTGAAATAACTAAATTATTATACATAAATATTATACCACGCTTCTAAAGTACTCTTTAAAGTGCTGTGTCTCTCCCTCTTTTTTTATACTTTGTGGTCTTCTGGACCTTGATTTAATCTTTTCATGTTTTTGGTGAAACGATACCTACTTCTGCTTCATTTCTTGTTTTTCACGATGTGACTGGTGCCATAGCACATTAAGGGTTCCCCTAGCAACGCCAAAACACACTTTTCCTTGGAGCTGCATCTCTGTGCTCTAAAGCACTTAAATTGTGACCTTTTAGCTGCAGCTTGTTCTGAGATTAATTAAAAGCATTTTAAAATACTAATGACAAAGTTTAGCACATTCTTTGCTCTGCAGAGAAAACTGAACTGAATGCCTGTATTTACCCTCATGAAAGGGGGCCAGATCTGGAGTTTTCTACACCCAGATTAGCAGTTAAATACTTGCATCCTGGCTTTATGTAATATACCTTAAAATGGAATTAGATGCTTGTTTTGGGCTTTACGTTCAGTTTTGTTAAATCCTCTTTCCTGAGGTTGGCACTATGAGGATACACAAAAGTTTTATCTAAGGAAGACCAATTGCAGTGAAACCTGTTTATACAGTTCTGTATTTATTCCCTGTCACAATATGTCAGCTGTCCCGGAGTTATGACATTCTCCATAAACAGAAGGATGTGTGTATGCACACACTTCAATTTGCTGAAGTTTACCCAAGCCTAACTGCAATGAAGCATAACAAAGAAAATGAGAAAATGACGTTCAAGATCTGTTTAGGTTTTTACTAACCCTTTCCAACAGCAGAGCTTGAATGCCTGCACTAAATCCTTTTTGGGATGTTTGTCTCTTTCCACCTTAATGGAAAAAGTTCTTAGGAAAAATATCTCATCTGGATTATTTTACGTTAAAACATTAAAACTACAATGAGAGAGTGCAAATAGGGAAATGTATGTTTTCGTCATTATGAGAAATTCCTGAAGAGGACCATCCAGAACACTGTCAGCACAACATAAAAGCTTACAGCTTTGCTTCTAACAGAACTCCATTTTCCTTGTGCCAATCTGATGTGGGACTCTCTAAATCCCAGTAGAATACTTGTCTTTTATAACTTCCTTTCAGTGCTCTTCCTGATGTATTAAACTATTTACAATAATCTATGCATATCCTACCCTTTCATTACTTTTGCACCATTAAAATTGAAGCACCAGATTTGGCAAACTTCTTCAAACCCAATTGCAAACCATTGATGTCAGAATTTGGTCTCAAACCCATAAAGTAATAAGCAACAGTTGCTTGTAAGACTTCCCAGGATGGGGAAAAGGCATCAGCTATCAGATAGCTCTCTCCTTTTTTTCCTCCTTACTTTTGTCCTGTGACAATAACTATTGAAAACTCTGGATATAAATAGTCTTGGATTTACTTCCAAAGTAGGGCATATTGGTGGGGATCTTATTATTTGAGGTGGGTAAATGTAGCTGAAAGGTAAGTTTTCTTACACAAAAAGATGGCCCCAGTTGGTTAACTTTTATCTTTGGTCCCTTTCTGCAGGTAGACCCAGTTAATTCAAGGCCACCTGACAGAAAAAGACTCCTAATCCTACAAATTTGGGAGCTCTTTCAAGTTCGTGTCAAGTTGTGTGTGTCTGAGTGCACGCAGGCCCTATTGTAGAAACACACTCTTATTTGTGAACTTCGAGTGATCAAGTTTTTTAGTTGCAAGCCTGTGAACTACATGCAAGAGAATTTGGGATTCTAGTTTGAATGGATATGCAGGGAAGTTATCTTCAAAAGCAAACTTACATCTTTTATTGAAATGCTTTTTATCTACATAATAGATCAACTGACCAAGCATAGAGCTGCTGTTGGAGGATTTGTGAACAATGTAGGGAAATAATTTCTCTAGGAAAACTTGGTACATTCAGTTACAAAAGAGATGAGATATGTAACTAAGAAACACAACAGAAAAAAACCCACTAATTTAAGTGCTATGAGTAAGTGTTAAATGATTGCAAATAATAAAATAAAGATGGTACACAGGCCATGAAAGTTATAGGTGATAGATTTTATCTTTGAGACAGCATTTAGGCCCTCCTGTTTCTGCTGTACATGATTTAATCTTAGAATAATCAATTACAATCACAGAGTACTTATTCTTTAAAAGAATAGATAAAAATTGGTTTTGTTTTACTTTTCTACAGCAGTCTTTTCTACATTAAGTTTTAATGCATAACTGACTGGATTTTGAGACAATTCATTCCTTTTGGAATAAATCTCTTTGAGAACTCTGTCTGGAGCACAGAGTTAGGATTAGAGGAGTCAGTAGAAATAACTGAATGTATCTGCTCATCTGTGACAAATATGACAAATGTTACTATTAAATCCTGCATCTATTTCTGCTTTCCACTCTTCAGACTCCCCAGTGGGTGTTTTTGTGGTGTTCTCTTGCAATCTTGTTTAGAAAGGATGAATGACTGCACTCTGAATAACTTCAGAGAAGAGTAAGCTAAACTTTTTATAGCATTTAAAAATAAATAGAAAAGAAGTTACCACGGTATGGAGACAAATAATAAAGCGAAGGTTTCTAGTATTAATTTACCATGTCTGTTCAGCAGGCACACAGCATTTCCAGTTTGATTCAATTTGTCATGGTATTTCCCCAAACACTTTCATTATGATGCAGAGTGGTGCAAACACTGAAAGAGCAATGACAAATGGTGAAAAGGGCGAGGGAGCCCATCTGCTCGTGGTGAAAGCACTTCTGGACATTTGTGAGGTGAAGAGGGAATAAATATTGATGTGTGTAGTTGGTGCTAAAATCTTGTAACCTGCAGACTTGATCCAAGGTCCACCTAAGTCAGGGGAAGTGCTCCAGTGACCCATGATCTATGATATGGTTCCTATGATGAAGTTGGATGTTGGTTAGACTCCTTTCAACTGTTTGGGGCATGGTGCATTTTTTGTGTTTTGAAATGAACTTCCTTGCATTTTCTTTCAATATTGTTCCTATTCCCTGTAGAAAAGCCCCATTCTGGCTTTATGTCTGAACACCAGCTGCTCATCCCTTCCAATTCACTGCCTCTGCTGCAGGTGTGCAAAGCAAGTCCTGCATAGGATCCCTGGCCATTCATAGTGTGGATCTCACTCAGCTCCCATCATTTCTGACTTCTCATCTCCATTAGCATTGATTTCTATATACACAACTGATTATATGATTACGATTCTTTTTTTAGCCTGCACTCATCTATACAGCGATGGGTTGTCAGCTCTAAAAATCAGATCTACTTTTGCTCTTGAACACTTTAAGTCTCTTACAACGCTTGAATCTGAAGATGCTTTAACATGTTACGCAAGTACCAAAGCAAGCCGTTTCATCTCAGAAAGAATAAACTGAGGTAGAATACAAGTCAAGAAAGTTTCCAGGAGAGGAAGCAAAAAACTGTGTGTTTATTCATAACCAGATGTACTTGCCTCTCTGTCTGTTTGCACTAGTCCTTCCTCAGCTTTCTCCTTGTTTGTGGTTTGCAAGCGTGCACGAATATTATGACATGCTGTCTCCCTGTGGTTCCATGTAAATAATTATGAGGAAAGGAGAGGCAGATGGAGTTACACACCCATTTTGCATTTCAGCAGATATTCTGAAACTTTGTACCCAGACAAAACATGACATAGTGCTTAATATGTGTCACTGCCTTCATTCATCCTGCTATGTTTCTGGTGTGTATAACAGGGAGTTGCGGCAAGCAGTTCCCTGCTGAAAAAGAGAACTTATGTCCCAGTTGCCAGCATGAATGGATGAATTGTTTAGGAAAACCAGAAGATGCAATTCCAATTGCTCATTGGAAAAAGAAGGAATGAAAGGCTATGAATGAGACCAAGTTATACAGAAGTTCGTAGTTAGACAATGATTTACTTTAATGATTTACCAGAGAATGCCAGGCTTTCAGTGAGGAGCTCAGAAAGGTACTTGAGAGATAAATGAACTTTAAACACCAACAGGTTCTTTACCTTCCTATAATATTCTGGAGCAGATGCAGCTCCAGTCAAAAGTACCAACATGCAATTATGGCCATGTAACATGATAGGGACATTCAATGGGGGCAAAAGGGACAATGACCCCTGCACACACCTGGTGAACTTGCACAGATAGCCCCTACATACTCCTTTTTCCAGAATCTGTGTCTACCTGGGAAGTATTTGGATTGATGCTTCTCACACCAGTGTGATGGAAAGAAACACCATTTTGGAGCTCTCTCATGAGAGCTGCATGTTCACAGCCTGGTCTTCAGACTTAGTAGGAAAGTCCAGCCTAATCTGAAGAGAATAAGGGCCATGAATATTCAGAAACTTTGCAAACTGAGAGCCTGGGAGTGAAGAGCAACACTCAAGGGCTGGCCTGGGAACAAGATGTCTGTCGCTCTGGTAATATACAGTGGTTTAGTCACAAAGCATTTCCACTTCAACAAAATGACACTCAGAGAATGATCAGGAGAAATGACTGCCTCCTTTATTCACCAGATTTCAAAACTGATTATGTTTCTGTTTGACTGACTTACTTATCCACCTCCAGAAACTCATAGAAGATTGAAGAAGAGGTCAGTATATAATGTGGTGGAATGAATTTGGTGAGGCTTTCATCAGGCTCAGGAACATTTGGGTCATGATCTCACAATCCAGTTTCCTCCAAAACTGTTTCATGGGCCTAAAGCTCCCGAAACTGAAATTGTTGAGTGACCAGTAGATGAACTAATATTTCACTTAAGGGTATTGGCAGGGACTGGACCAAGAAAAGGATGAATTGAAATCAGGGGAAGAAATGCTTGCAATGGCCAGTTTCAATGTGAAAGTTTAAAACTACCAAGGCCTGCAGTGACACTGAGGTGGTGTTCCCTGCACTCTGAGGAGGTGAGAACTTTGGTCAAGTGGCACTGAGACTGGGCTGTGGTTCTGAATTGAATCAACTGTATATTGAGTGCCTATAAATGTGAAGACCATCTGGCTTTGGTTATAGATAATTAGCAATTTTGAATATCAGGACAAAACTCTGACAGCAAACTAAACATCAGACAGGGGTTCCCAGAGCTCTGAAGCAGTACAAGCAGAGATGAGGGTCACCTGTCCCACTGGAATAAGGTGGAAATCCCCTCTAATTGCTCAGCGTAGCTGGCAACAAGATCAATGACTCTTCCTGCCCCATCTCTCTGTGTGGCCCTGACTCCCTCAAGTGCTATCTCTTCAGCCAAGGTAAGAGTGAAGTGATGACATTGGAAGAGTCTTGGCTGATTTCACAGGGTAACAATATGGTCACCAATTGCTTAAGTGTTTCTTCTTGTTTGACACAAAAACTGTATTCTTTGTGCATTAGGACTTCACATCTGATGAAATATAGAATGTTTTTCCTCAGGAGAATCAGAGCTCAATTTTACACATTTGGAACAATAATGATTAAAAATATCACTCACTGATTGCATTGCAGCAGAGTGAAAAATATGCTATATTACAGGGAGCAGCTGTGCATGTTATTATGAGAATTCTTCAGTTTCAGTACAGGGTAGCTAAATGATGATGAATAGAGTGTGTTTGACCTGTGCCGATTTTACCTTGTATCTGATTCATCAGGTAAAATTAAAAAGATATTAATTTTTAAAGCTTGCTTATAGGAACTCAAAAACATTTGAAAAACTCTGAGATAAAGTATCTCGATAAACAAAAGGAACAAGACTGTATCCCTAGAGCATACCCGGACTTCATTTACTGTGCCTCCAAACAAAACTTTTCTTTGTGCGCAGCTACGTAGCTGCACATATTCATGTTAACAATGTCATTAATCTTTGCTGCAGTAATCTCTACCTCTCAGCTTTTACACATTTAGCATCTGGGTCAAATTTGACCTGACAAGTTTGTCCTTGAATTCTGTCATTTACAAAGTCCACATTAAAAAAAAAATAACATGTATTATCAGAACTGCTGCATCTTATCAAACAACTGCCACCAGCTCTTGCCTGAAATAGTTCATTTGCAAAGCTGTTGCCACCGAACTGTGGAAACCGACCATCAGTCAAAGGCTTGTTTTGTTCTCTTTTTTATAGCCAAAGCAAATGAACTGCAGATAGACAGAGCACTGTTTATACTTTCCCATCATCTCTGGAGTGCCTGGAAATGTTGCTGTGATGTCATTGCATTTGGGCAGGATGTAGAAAAAGCAGCAACACTGGAAGTATTTATTTACTGGGTTAGAGCCATTTTGACTTCTAATACAGGAAGGACATGAAGATGCTTGAAGTGGAAGGCTACATGGCCTCACTTTTTACATATAAAGTGGAAACAGCACATGGAAAAATAAGTTTGATACATCTACTGATCAAATAGAAAATAGGAAGAACTTGTTCTTATGTTTTATGTAGCTTTGTGTCAGAGGAACTTTTGTTTGTTTAAGATATGTGTTTGAAATCTCTGATGCTGAGATATTGGCCTTTGTGGCTGTGATGGACGAGTTCTGTCAGACTAAGGCATATAGTTTATCACGTTCCCACTCTCAGGTGTCTACCCCCACCTTTCTGCAGAAGTTACGTTGCAGGAGTTACAGGAATGAATGATTGCGGTTAAATTCACCCAACTGCACGTTACAGAAGCTGCAAGGACTGGCATGTGTTTGCCATGGGGTGATCACCCCTGGCAAAGAGGTGAGTGGATGGCTGAGAGTAGCAATGCATTAAAACTTTATAGCTAACTCTGTCAGTGCCCATCTGTCTAAGAGGGAGATGAAACAGCAGATATAGATTCAAATAGGTGATCTTCCATTGTTATCACAATGTATTACTGGAGTACAAATATCTAACAAACCCCCCTAGAAGGGAGAAGGTACTGAGAATAAAGTAGAACTAAAGAGGCTGCTGCAGCAAACCAAAGTGTCCTGCCAGCCAGGATTGTGTAACAACAGTTGTCATCCGCACAGCAGCTCTGTTGGCCTTGAGGCAGGTATAAACTTCAGGCAGAAATTCACAGGAAGGCAGTACAACAGGTTTGGCTTTGGATGGATTGTTTTTTAGCATCACATTGATGTAACCGATGTAGTTGTTTTTATGTCTTATCATAAAGTTTGATTCTAGGTACTGCATCTACAGCAAAACAGGTTTGTCTTCCACGTGGTGCTGCAGCATCTCTGCTACCATGTTTTTTCTCTAGCACTGTACAGGGTATCTCTAGCTTACACTTACTCGAACTGCATACTTGCACATAGGAAATGGTGATTTTTGCCTGATACAGAGTATGATTTGGTTGCAACTTTTACAATTAGTAGTACAAAACACTCACTAGACAATGAGGAAGTAACATAGAGAAAACCTGTTTCCTAGCCAAGCAGACAAAGTTCTTTCTGTGATACCATAAGCTTGATTTGTGTTCTTTATCATTGTTTGTGCGCTTTCCCACTCTGTTATCAGGCTTTCTTAGCGGCTGTCTCAGTTGCTGGTGGGACTTACAGTGATTCTGCTGTGAGTACGGATTAATAGATAAAGCCCAATATAGAAAGGAAACAAGTCTATGAATAGTTCCCTGAATTAATGCTGCTTTCCTTTAAGCACAATGAGTAGTAAATGACTGCTTCCAAATTTCCTAAAGAGGTGAGAGTTCCCCTCACAATGTGGATCCAGGATGACCAGTTCCCTTCTGCAGCTCTAGCTTAAAGTTCTCCAGCTCAGCCCTGGGCAGGGTTCTAACACATGGATTAGTGCCAGTTGTGAAGATACCTAGCAGGTGCCTGTAATTCAGGCTTATTATGAAGCTGATCTCTCTCCCATCATAAGTGTATCAAGGCTGTGGGATTGCAGGCAAGTTTAAGTGGCCTGATTTGGTGCATGCTGGTTGTTCTGCTTCCAAGTTACTGTGGCCAGTTCTATGTGGCAGAGATGTGAACTCTGACAGTAGCAAGAATTGTGAAAAGGCCTAATCCCAGGTAAGGTATTATGGCTCATCTGATATGAACTGTTAAAATAGTGATAGTTTAGGCAGATATAATTTCTTTCTCTTTAGCAGCCTTTGAGAAGCTTTTTATCAAACTTTGCTTTCTAAAGTATAGAGTTCCTTTCAGGTCAGTTAAGCCAGTCTATAATAGAAATGTAGGAATAAATTCCTCATACTGCAAGCTATGATAAATATCCTTCATTTTTATTTTAATAATGAGTTTCCAAGGCATCTTTGCTCAATTAGGTGAGATACTGGGAAGAACTGTTTTCCTGTGAGGGTGGTGAGGCACTCATGAAGATTGCCTAGAGAAGTTGTGGCTCTGTCCCTGGGGGTGTTCAAGGCCAGGTTGGATGAGACTTTGAGCAACCTGATTTAGTGGGAGGTGTCCCTGCCTGTGTCAGAGAAGTGGAACTGGGTGGGCTTTAAGGTCCCTTCCTATCCCAACCTTTCTAGGATTCTATGTTTGTAGTGTTTAGTACTTGGTTTCATTGCTCTGTGTAGGCAGGTGCATCATTTTGTGTTTAATAGTTGCTTAATAGTCACTTATGGGCTTTATTACTGTATGTATTTTAGTAGTGCACAGCTTATTTCTGGAGAGGTTTTGTTTTTCTGTTTGTGTTTAACTGGGTGGGGGGAGTGAAATTGTGAAGATGTCAGTAGTATGTCTGATTATTTTTTTTTTTTATGCTGAAAGGGATTTCAGGAAGTCATTTAGTCCCACTCCCTTGCTCCAAGCAGGGCTAATGTTGACATTTGAGCAAGATTCTGGGGGCTTTTTCTGTTGTGCTCTTGGTGCCTGAGACTTGAGGTTTTGCAGCCTGTTCATTGCCTGCCCTGTGGGAGCCATGGGGAAATGTGCTCACTGCAGCTACTTGGTTTGCCTCCCAGGCACACTCAGGAAAAACTTGCTGGCAATCCAAGAGCCATGACCAAGGACTGTGGATCTGCTAGTCTGTCTCTGAAAAAGCTTTTTCAGCTTGCTTGGCTTTCCTGTATTGAACTCGTACTTTAAGGCAGAGGAAAGTGAATGTTCAGTATGGCTCCACAGGGAGGAAGAACAGCGTGGGGTATAATTTACAAAAGGTCAGGAGAGGGAGAGATGAGAAGATATTTCAGCAGCCAAATCCAATCATGCACTTGTTTTCTGTTCACTTGATCTAGATTCTTCTGCTTCTACTTCATCACACTTTCTGTCCCTAATAGTGTCTCTTTCTTTGAATAGTTTGACTTTCATTAGTCCCTCTGGCCTGAAGGGAGGGAGAAATCCTTTTCTTAAAGAGCACTGAAATATGCACAAATTGTATTCTCTTCTCCTATTTTTTTTTTTTTTTATTCAAAACTAACTGTTGACTTTCCAGACTCTGAGAAAATGTGGGTGATGCTGCCCAGTGGGTTACTCTGGTTCTGCCCAGCTGTAGACATGCGCTGTTAGAAGAGAATGCAGTTAAGTAAAACCCTATGAGAAGGCTGGGAGAAAATTTCCGTACGCTGAACAAAGTCCCATGATTAACTGTGACCCTGAGAATCTCTCCCACGCTGTGGTTAGAAGGAAACAATGAAAGTACTCCCACATCATAGGAACAGGTGATAGGAAGAGAGCAGCCACTGTGATGCAGCTGCAAAGCTGCACAGAGAATCAGCCTGAGTAATGTAAAAGATGTTTTTACCCCGGGGCTAGATTCTAATTTTGGTTGTGCTGGGGCAAACTAGGCTTAGCTTCGCTGACATCAAAGGCTCTGGTCAAGATGATCTAGCTTCATGCTCTTGAAACTGAGGTCAAACCCACTAACTTTTCTAGGCAAGATCTGCCCAAAATGAATGGGTGGAGCAAGGTCAAGCCTATGATTTTATTATTTCCAGTGGGCACTTGCGCAACACACTATTCACAGCTGGCTTTGTCTTTTAAAGGACAGGGGTTTTTTTGTATCTGAACTGACAATTGTCTGGCCACAACTATTCAGCTGCACTGTTTGGATGGGATAGGTCAGGGGTAGGCAAGATTGGAAAATGAAAATGCAAAGGGGTATGAAGCGATTCTTATGATACTGTAAGAAAGCTGTATTGGATTCTAGGAATCATGGTTCAGGCTGTTCTATAAATGGAGCCTGTTTCTTCACCTGTACCAATTTTCTTCCTGCACTTTAATTTTAAGTTACTGTACTATATGCAGAGCAGAGGTGAAAGTCTCACAGTAAATACCTGTGAATTTAATTGCCTCTAACACTTTTCTTTGCAATAAAACATAAGCATTGGTCAACTGCTGAGCTATAGAACCAGCTTCAGGTTGTGCGTAGCTACTTGCAATTCCTACTTTGGAAGACTATACTTGCACTGAGAATGCCTTTTCTGAAAAAAAAAAAAAACATTCACTGCTTTAACTCCTAATGTCTGTTCATATGTGTCATATCTGGTAGCTAGAAGAGAAGAACTAAGTGTCTTGCCTCAAGGCAAAACCACTACTGGTGCAAGCAGCAATTTGATGTCTATGTATACTTCAATCATTCTGTACTGCACTTCTTTTTCGGGCTTCTCTATCTGCCTGACTGCTGTGAGGAGCTGTGCTGAAACTCTTAGGGCTTTCCTCATAGCAGTAATGCCCCCTGACATGTCTCATTTAGGAGTGTTTTCACATTGCCTTTGAATTGGGGAATTGCTTTAGCAAAATGCTGTGTAATAAACAGAAATCTAGCTGCTTGCTTTGCTGGCTTTGTCTCTTAAAGCTTTTTTGACTTTGGGGAAAAACAATAATTATTTTCAGTCATGTTCACAAATCAAAGTTAAAGTTGCTGCTGTGGGCACTTACAGTGTTCATGCACAATGTTGCAGTAAGGGACTGATCTACAAATAGGGAGTAAATTAAAAAAATACTTTCCTGAAACTTTTTACACGAGGTAGAAAGTATTAAATATTCTTGGCCACTAGGTGGCAATGAGATGTGGCATTGTAGCTGGAGGCATACGAGGACCACCTACAGCAACGTTGGGAATTGGATGTGAGAAGCCATATTCCTACTAAGTGACCAGCAACATCTATTGGAGCTTCTGACAGGTCTCCGCATACTGGCGGTTTCATTTCAGATCCAGTTGCTATGAATTTGCCTTCCTTCCCTTGCTTGTCTTTTGTCATTTGCCACTTTGCAGTGTCATGGACAGTATGTTTTAACATTCTCCATGTCCTTTGGCAAGTGCCCATGTTCTGTTATTTCAGCTGTGAGCTCAATCTATTGAAGTGATGATGGATTTATTAAGAAAATGCCTGTTCCCTTGTGCAGCTATGCTGAGCTTGAAATCTGCTTGGCATATACTGTTTCCAGAAATAAGAAATAAGAGCATTCTGCTTACCCAGCAAAGAGCTGGCGATAATCTAGGAAGGAGTTCTGAGAAGTATTTTCTCCTGGCCTGTCCTGTGGTTGTAACTCTTAGAAAGAAAAGGGGTAAAAATGTTCTACCAGCGTTTTTTCCTAATCTTCAAGAATATCAGCAGTGGTCAGCAGCAGTTGTCCCAGACTGCAGTAAGGTAGGCGTTAGGAAGTCTTCATTTTAATGGATGGTCTGGGAACCCTTACTACAAGCAGATAAAAGCATTGTACTGTTGGTTTAACAAACAGAAAGAGTTCCATTAATAGCAGAATAATTCTTCAATAGTAATAAGGGTTTTCTGTGCCTTTCCTTAATATCTAAAAATAAATAGCTTCTGAAGCAGCCCCAGGTTGTGTTCTTAGCTTCTTTTACTACTTGATTCCTAATGGCGCAATCTGAGTCAGTAGAATTAACTAACACGCTCTACATGAGGTATGGTGTTTGGCACTATATGACGCTTGTTACAAAAATTATACTAAAATAGAAGATATGGTAGTAAAGTCAAACACTGCAGAATTAAAGCGGCAATGTTGTAGATCTTTGTGCAAATCTGATTTATTCCATGTCCCTTATGGTATCAGTCTTTACATCATCAGGCCTATAACAGCCTTCCAGTACTGCAAGGGGCTACAGGAAAGCTGGAGGGAGGCTCTTTATCAGGGAGCACAGGGATAGGATGAGAGGGAGTGGATTTAAGCTGTAGGACAGGAGATTTAGATGAGATATTAGGAAGATTTTTTTTTTCCTGTGAGGGTGGTGTGGCCCTGGCCCAGGTTGCCTGGAGAAGCTGTGGCTGCCCCATCCCTGGAGGTGTTCAAGGCCAGGTTGGATGGGGCTTGGAGCAACCTGATCCAGTGGGAGGTGTCCCTGCAGGGGATGCAACTGGGAGGGCTTTAAGGTCCTATCCAATGCAAACTAATTTAAGATAGTGTTTACTCATTTTCTGCTTATTTCTTTGTGCAGAAAGCAAAAATGGATGCAGCTAAAGCTCTGGCTAAAATACTTTGAGATAATGGCACTTATGAGCCTCACTTCTTCTATGCTCACATTCAGTTCCACTTGCTTTGTATGTGCATATTATACAATAAAAATATACTTTCTGTGGTAAAGAGATGTGACCTTAACAGGTAAAGATGAGAAAATGCCATATAAAGTTCAAAGAGGGCAGGGAGTTAGAAGCCAGAAAAAGGACGTGGTAACAGTGGAAAAGATTAAATTTCAAATAATAAGCAGCAACCTCAGCACGAACATTGCTGAGCCAAGGTAAACCACACAATAAGTTACTGTATAAACAGAGAATCATAAAGTATATGATCCTTTAATCTAGAGGTGGCAACAGTGCAGTTAGTTGTAATGACTTTTATTATGGATAGGAGAACATAATGCAGTTCGCTTCCTGTGGATGTACAATAACTCCTAATTGTTGGAAAATTGATAACTCTACAGTTTCATGTGCATGTTTAAAATTCAGCTGTTCGGATGTATTTCTACTCAGCTCTAGTTTGGAAGGTGTTTAGGGAGAACAGCAGTTTAACAGAGCATCTGGGTCTTATTGAAGACCTGTTTTTTGGTTTTGTTTCATTTATTACTACACTTTCCAGATGGGCTGATAAAGGCAGAAAGATGACAAGACATTGCTCAAAATCACAAAGCAAATCTGCCTCTCATCTTAAATTTAAAAGCTTTCTCTTGTCCTTTTTCTTAAACATTAAACTTAAGAGGTTCCAATACTACTTGATAGTATTTTTGCTTGTTGCTTGGTTTCACTTGTAAAATGTAATAATATTCATCACCTTGGAACCACTTTTAAAGATGTTATAGAAGACTATTTTTTTCAGCTTTTTTTTTTTGATGATCCTGTTTTGTAGAAAGTTACGTTCTTATTCAAGAGCCCATGGATGCGCAAGTGTCTGATTTGATCAGCCTCCTGGTCACATGCAGCACTGCTGCGTCTGGTGTGTCGGCACATGCTGGTGCCCCACTTGTTGCAAATGTCCTTGTACTGGAAGTCAAAAATAACCAGTCAAAGCTGGAGCTACCCTGTGAGATGTGCTGTATGTTAAAGGTAATCAATACTTGATTTTTAAAATGGGTAGAGAAATGATAGAATGTGACAGCTATTGACTGCATGGTCGTGTTTATCCTAGTTACAAGTCTTCCTGCTGGCTGTTAACCCTCCCAGTATCAGTTTTCCAATTATTTCTAACTGAGACTTTTGCTTTTAAAACAAAGCATAGTGCTGCAGTCACATACATGATCTGATTGTTGCAGGCTGTATTCCTCCCTCACAGGACCATTTACATTTTTAACAAGTTTCTTGTCCTCCCACTGTTAAAACACTGCCAAAATGCAGCATGTAATTGAGAAATTATGTATTAGTGTTCTTGTGAGGGAATAAGGAAATCCAAAATGTAATTCCACTTGTCAGCCTCTTAAGGCAACCTATGGTTTTGGTTTTCTATCTGAAGGGGAAAACCCGTCTCTAGCCATTTAGCTGAAGATGTATGTAATATTGGTCATGCTTAGGTGAGTTAATGTCATTTTTTTACATCTGTAGATGATATCTTTGAGGTGCACACAACCCGGCCACATCATCTCAGTGGGGGTGAAGTGGAAAGAGAAGGAATTTATCCTAGGGTTTAATGTGAATGCAATACCTGGACTTATAAGAGATATGAAGAGGGCTCTTGAAAAAGTAAATAGAAATATAGCAAGAAGCAGCTATTTGGGCCCTATCTTTAGATTTATCTTTGTGCTCACAGATCTAATGATGACTCGTGAACTGGAGAGATCCCCTTTGGCTCAACTCTTTAATGCACTGCTGATTGCAGCTATACAAGCCAGTAAGAGAAAAACCACAGAACTTGGCAAACCTCAAATGCTGTTTGATTCAGCTTCTTATTTTTGTTCATGACCCATGCAGAAAAAGGCATGGGTGATTCCAATTCACTTTTTATCACATAAATGACATCAGACTGTCTCTCTGGATTTTTTGGAACAAGATATTTCCTAATGCAAATTACACCAACCACATGGATGTTTTATTGGAGGAGGCATTTGTCCAGCTGGGATCATTGCAGTGCTTACTGCTCCCTTTCCTACCTTTGAACTGCTCCTGTGATCAGGTGGTGTGAAGGTAGAACCACAAACCTGTAGGAGCGCAGAGGAACCTTATGGAGGCTGTGGATTTTATCTGGTGAGATGGTGACGAACCCTGCAAGATGGGTAGTACCTTATCTTTTAGTATATAAGTTGTGTTTCTCTTATGTACCACTGCAAGTGTGATGGTTCCTCCTCAAATTCCTGTGTTTATTCAGAGGTATGTGTATATACATATTACTGCAGCTCTGAAAGCATCACAATATAATCCCTTTTGTCTGCAGAACTTTGCTCTTTTGTCTAAAATTCTCACACCATAATCGCAGATACATGTTTTTCACTTGCCTGGCAATACTTAAAGGACTATCAGGGTGTGAAGCTCTCAAAGTCATTAGACAATCACTCTGCAATTCTTGCTTTGGAGAACTCCTTCACCACAGGGATGGATGTCAGCAATGCCATCTGTATTAGCCAAAAATGAGGTAGACAAATACAAAGATAAGACCTTGCTTAAACAGCATTGTAGAAGAGTAGACTTGGCAAATGAGAGCATGCAGAGCAATGTTCTTTATAGAATGGTCTAATCTGTTGCTTTATTCTAACTTTTTGGGGTTTTGAAGTTTTTTGGAAAGCTGCAATAGCACTGGAAATGGTAGTGGTGGGGAGCTAAAGAGAAACATGCTTCATGTGCAGTTCCCAATCTAAGGAAATGTTGAAGCCTGAATTGTTTTCTTCTGGGAAGACTTTTAGTGCCAGTTATGTTTTGACAGAATTTGAGGCAGCCTGCCCATCCAATTTCTCTTTTAGAGCTTAAAAATAGCAGACTGACAGCATGCATCCATCCTTTTGACCCTGTAGAGCATGATAAGGTGATTGAAAAGTCATTGGGCTGCCACTGGAAGCAGTTATGGATTTTGGCCAAAAGCACAGAAAATGCAATTTGTGTGAAAGATTTTTCTTCTCTTAAACATGCCTTCGTATTTGATCTCTTTCCAGTCTTCCCAAAGAACAAGTCATTAGCCACTCCTTTGGAAGAAGAAAGGCTTGAGGCAGCATAGCTTGAGATTTGTTCGCCCTTTCAGCTCTGCTTTCCTTTGAAACCAGGATTATTTCTGCTGAATGCAATTTGGATTACATAGGGATTCCAAATATCTGAGGGAGGTGGATCATAATTTTAGGGAGTTTTTCAAAGGAGTTTGGCTCCAGTGACTGAGACAAGGAATGAGGCTTTTGGGGAACCCCTGTATACTAGCTAGTATGGGGTTTTTTTCTGGCAAGTTTAAGTTACTGGAGTAGTTGCTGAGGCTACTGTGATGAAAATCTGAGCAGCTTGATTGGGAGGTGACACTGAAAAATCTAGCTCCTAGGGGTGAGTCTTACCCTGTGCTGCATGATGATGGCCTGGTTGCATCAGTAAAGTATTTGAGAGAAAATTCAGTATGCAAAAGGAAGTGATCAAAAAACTAAAAAATGTCTTAGTTATGCATTTCCACTGTCAAAAAGAATGAGCACGCTGCTTTCCCCAGGCCCCAAAAGGCAAGACTGACCTTTGAGAGAAGTTGACACGTGTGTCTAGAATTAAAAGGTTCCTGAATGTGTTGCCTTTGCCAGAAGAGCAGTTGCAGAGATGTTCTCTTAAATCAGACTCCTAGAATGTCTTGGGTTGAAAGAGACCCACAAGAATCAAGCCCAACTCCTGTCCCTGCATAGGGCGACCCTAAAGAAATCCAAGAAAACAAACTGAAGGAACCATTCTATAGGATGGTTAATATTTTGAATATTCAACCTATTTGTAAGCTGTAATAAATATAGCTAGTCCATATTTTATATAATCATGTTGCATCATTTACTAGCTACTTGTTTAATGGTGGAAATAAGCTCTACTCTTGTGCTTCTTGTTGGAGGCTTAGGGTTGTTTATGGTATGCTCACAACTCCCTTTGTACTCAGTAACATCTCCTGTAGGAATGAAAATCTGACTCAAATCTGTATATAATGTTATGGAAGATGTGCCAAAACCTACTCTATTCTGTTCTGCATGCAGCTGTTTCAGAATAGCCTAGAAACCAGATGCCCATCAAGAACAAAATGCTGCAACTTCAGGCCAACCATCCTGACGTACAATGTTATCCCTTGTAAGGCAACAGACGTCAGGACAGCTGATGTAATAAACAGAAGATGTTGAGTTTGGTTTATGTCTTTTAGAGATTGGTTGTCTTATCAATGTTTGAAATTGTTTGATATTATCCAAACGTAAATGCTGTTTGTACAACATGACCCTGCATTACTGTCTTATTCCCATTTTACCCCAGTCAGGGTGAATTTGGGTTTGATCTTGTGTAACTGAGACAAAAGTACTGAAGTACAGTAAATCCAACATAATACATTCTTACCCCAAAATACACATTCCAAAACACTGGAAAAACACAGCTTTTCTTTTCTTTTTTCCCCCTGAGATGTTTACTCAAGAAAACAGATGGAAAAAAATAGCTTTTCATGTGGCAAGGGAAATGTTTCAGGAAGCTCATGAGTGACTAAATGTACTGTGTGAACAACTTAGTATGCAATATATTCCATCTTGTCTCTGTATGGAGTAAGAGAAGTAATCTCCACAGTCAAAGCAGGAGTCAATCTAGTAGCCCAGAAACCAAAGAAGATGGCCTTAAAAGTAACTTTACATGGAGTCCTTATCTCCCTCTACAACTACCTCAAGGGAGGTTGTAGTGAGGCAGGTGCTGGTCTCTTCTCAGTAACAAGTAGTAGGATGAGAGAAAATGGCCTCAGGTTGCACCCGGGGAGGTTTAGATTGGATATTAGGACAAGTTTCTCTATCAAAAGACCTGTGAAGCATTGGAAGAGGCTGCTCAGGAAAGTAGTGGAAGAGATGTTCAGAATGTGTAGATGTGGCACTTTGGGACAAGGTTTAGTAGGCACAGTGAAGCTGGGATGATGTTCGGCCTGGATGAGCTTAGAGGTCTTTTCCAACTTTAATGATTCTATGATTCTAACTTGCTTTGAATATGCTGCTCTTCTCTACATTCCAATCAGTTTTAAAGGATCACTAGAAATGCCAGGCTTCTCTGTATATGTTAGGTGTGTAACTTTTATGAAATTATCTGTTTTCAACTGCGCTTTGAGGTTATTTTTCTTTCAGAGGCACATATGAGAGAACATGCTTTAGGCTTGGGAATTCAGATCTGCTGTATAAAGCCTATGGGTAGTGCCAAATTAGAAGTGCTAAGAACAGCCTTTTTAGTTTGAGTTTTCCTTTGATGTGTATCTAGAGGAAGCAAGCAAACCACAGTGCTGGTTTATCTGCCCTCTCTGTGGTAAGTTCCAATTGGATTTAGTTTTCAATTAACTATAAAAAAGTGTGGGTCTGTAAAAGCTGTAATTCTAAACTATTTCCAGCACAAACCTCAAACAGCTGCACTTTGTGCTGGGAAATGCCTTGGAGGGATCCCTCTCTCGAGGCCATATAGATGTTTTACAGCTGCGAATATGGCCTTGAGGTTAAAGTCACTTCCTTGGAGAGTCCATCCATAGATGGGCTGGCCAGGCAATTTTGCAGTGATGAAGTGTGACCTTGGTCTGTTCTTCTGAATGCATGCTGCAGGGTGAAGAATGTAATGGAGATCTGTACATCTTCACCCTCTGAGGGGCTGCTTTTAGCACTCTGTCACCTCTCTTTGCATGCACTGCATTTCGGAGCCCTATTAATACATCTGGACAGGCTTGGCTAACCTCAAAGTGAGCGCTTGTGTCTGGGAAGCAGTGAGTGTTTGCCTGGCTGTGAGGTGCTGAGTGGTCTTGGTAACTACTGCGTGGGAAAGCAGAGAAGCCCTGGACAGGGAACTACGCTGGCATAAGCACAGTCTTTCTGGTAATGTCAGTAATATTTATGTACCCTAATCTTTCTCAGACAACCCTGAAAGCCCCAGTTCCAATATCTGCTTTACAATTATCTGAAAACTAATTTAATAGAATCTGTGATTGACAAGCTGAATTCATGCTGCTCGTGTTCTTACGGGCCTCATCTGAAAGCTCTGCAGTTGCTAATGGGCAGAACCTTGCAGATGCTGCGCTGATTCACTAAGCTCTGCTTTAATGTTGTTTAAAAACAAATAATTGCCATAAGTATGTTGTTTCTGTTTTGCTATTTCTAACTCTGTAGATTCAGGAAGCTGCATCTTGCACATGTTTATAAATTGCTGGTTGGGGTAAGGTATTTAACAGGCAGCTAAAATATAATAAAATATTAAATGCATTTTCATATTCTATGCATTCCCTTTACATATTATTCACCAGAGACTCTGAATTTGATTCAGAATGCTAAATGTGAAAGGGACAAGTTATTTTCTCAGTAACAAGATACAGCAAAACTTGCGTCAAGTTCTTCCCTTGAGGAATCTAGCCTGAAAAAGAAATGAAGAAAATCTCAATAAAATATTCAGATTTGACCTATTGCTGATTATGTGAGAAAGGCAAGACAGGAATTTAGTAAGAAAGGGGAAAGAAAGTAAGGGTGAAAAGTGTATCCTTAAAAATTAGGATTTTTTAATTAGTGAGCGAGAACAGGGAGTTTTATTAGTGGCTTATAAACAACATAGAAAACTGGAAGTGATGACTAACAGCAGCCCACGGCTTGAGACCATGGTAGAAGGTTATAATTCATATGCCATCTGGATGTGGAAACTTTGCTGAAAGCAACTCTTAAGATGAGCTCATTGCTTGGTGCTGAAAAGCCTTCTGCGGCACTGTGCTTCAAAGAACAGCAACAGAAACGGGGAGCGACAATTTCCAGAGTAAGAGATGAAAAATTCTGTGAACGGAGGAGGAGGGCAACTTTATTTTTGACTTATCAAAATTCTGAATTCAAGAGTTTTGGTTGGATCCAGAAGTCTGGGTGCTCCATGGCAGTGAATGGGCTGTATATGGCTAAGGAGGGATTGGAAATGGAGAACTAATGGATGTTTTAATGGCAGAAACCCAAACCAACCAGCCTACTGCTACTTAGTGAAGTTTGGGAACACAGCAGCAGAAGTTGGTTTTTCCTGTTTTTCCCTCATCTTTGTGGGCTTGTGTGGTTTTTCAGTGGTCTGAAGAGGATGCAGGACCTTGGAAGCTAAACAGGATGGTGTTTCAGTAAACAAGGCATGCTACAATAAATATGTAGCTGTGCTGAACAGCATCACGAGTACTAAGTATGTTATTGCATGGCTTGCCTTAAACCTGTAGCCTAAACCACAGGGAATATGTGCTTTGAGATGGTGTCAACTCTTGTTTCTTCCAGAGTGAGATGGGTGATCAGGGTAGACTGTGCTGGGTATCACAGAAAAAACACTCCTGCCACACACTTCCCTACAGAACTTACTCTGAATCCCTTGCAGGGAATTGAAAATGTGAGGAAAAAAAGAAAAATAAAATATTAAAGGTAGCTGGGTTGAATTTATCAGTTGATTGCCACATGAGAAAAGATGAGGGAAGTTCTTTTATTTAGGCTAGCAAAAGAAAAGGCTGATCATGTCATACATATTCTGTAGAAAGTTAAGTGCTAGTGAGAAGACATTATTTAAACTAAGTGATAACGTTGATACTAACAAATTCATGGTGACCTAAAGCCATTTTAGACTGCAAAGTAGAAGGGGCTCTCTTTCTTTTTTTAAAAACAGAGGAAGCCTGGAGCAGGTTTTTTTTCCCCATTTGACTCAAGGATGGCAAAAGTGACCTAATCCTGTGGTGGAGTCTGAGCTCTTTGAGAGACTAGATGGCATGGTGCCTGTCATAGCAGAGAGCAGGTTTAATGACTCAAGAAGACTTGTCTGTTTTCTGTTCCAGAAAAAGGGAACCAGAAAAGGTTTGCTCCAGTCTGTGCATTATAAGAAATAGTTATTAAATTCACAGTAATTGCCACTGTGTAATTGCCTAAATCAAGAGGTGTGTAAGGGTCTGCCTTTAAAGCCCCTGTGCTCTAGAACCCAGCACACTTCCTAGGAAGTGGGATTAGAAATAAATTGAACAGCCATCCTAAAATAGCCATCCAGAAACTTACCTACAGCCTAAAGTTAATTGATTTTTATTTAGCACTTAACACAGAAAGTGCATACACAAGTGGCAGTAATAATTAAACTTTGGGGAGTGATTACAAGTAAATCAGGTAAGATAAGCTCACTCTGTTTAAAATAAAGTGCACCACTTAAATACTCTGAACAATGTTTATGGGCCCAAAGCAATCTGATGTAGGTGGTAACTATTTTCAGTGGTTAAGTTCAGCAAATACAATCGGGCCTTTTGGTTATAATAATGGTATCCACATTACTTGAAAGTGTTTGACCTTGAGTAACATTTGCTGAGCTAAATGAGACCAACTACAATTGGCACAAACATCTTTTGGACCTGTGGAAAGGAGAGCTCGCTAAGGGTACATGCAACCCCCAGCCTGCTCCATGGTCAGGGATTACTGTAAACCTAGAGGAACAGTTTTGTTTTCATGTGCACTAAAGACGCTCTCTGCTTGCATTTACCTTCAGAGATGCATTTGAGAGAGTGAAATCATCAGTTGCCTGCTCTGTCTGGCCATTTTATAGTGGCACTTTGCATAAGATGTGCTGTCAGCTGAAATCCATCCTGCTGGTCACATCACTGATCCAGCTGGTCATTCCAGCTTGGGGTTATGCCTCCCATCAGTTTCTACCTATGTATTCTTTACTTTAAATTATTGCTGACCTAGCAATGTATTGAAATAATACTGTATACACAAAGTCTATTTTATAGTATTATATCTGTTTGCTTATTTTGCTAAAGACCTCCAGGAATAACCGTTAATTTTAAAAAAGCTGTGCTTACTAAAAATATCCTTGCTACTGAAAACACTGGGACTTTCCTAATAGAGCATTCAGTTCTGTGATTAATGTACTACAGGATCATTCCTGCAGTATGGAAAAGATATAACAGGAAGCTTAATCATTTCAATTTGAGCCCAGTTCAAAATGAGACTCACTATTGCATCTGATCCATATTGTTGCTGTTTATAGAATCAAACTATTGAAATCGGAGCTTAGAGGACCTCAGTTAAACCACTCTTGAAGATTTAATTGTAGCATTGTATTGGGAACACTGGTGTCAGTAGACCTATGAGGATCATAGAATGGTTTGGGCTGGAAGGGAACTTTACAAGTCATTTAGTCCAACTCCCCTGCAGTGAGCAGGGACATAATCAATTGGATCAGGCTGCTCAGAGCCCCAGCCAACCTGGCCCCAGAGGTTGCCAGGGATTTTGCATCTACCACCTCTCTGGGCAACCTAATATCTAGTCTAAACTTCTCTTTTTAGTTTAAAACCATTACCTTTTGTCCTATTGCTACAGGCCCTGCTAAAAAGGTCTTCCCCATTTTGTAAGACCCTGTTTAAGTAATGAAAGGCCACAATAAGGTCTCCTTGGAGTTTTCTCCAAACTGAACAACCTCAACTCTGCCTCTGTTAGTAGGAGAGGCATTCCAGGCTTTTTATCATTTTGATCCATTGTGAGAATGGCAACTTCAGTCACACCTGAGACAGAGCTAGAAAAATCTGTTACAAGTTTAAAGCCATGAAGCAAATGGATTTCCTTGGAATTGGGAAGGCATAATACTGTTTGGGATTTCAGTTCTTCAAAAGGGTCATCTTGAAAACAAGTTTTCCTCTTAAAATTTACAAGGGAAGTATATTAAAAATACTATCCTGTAGTGTTTTGTTCTGCTTTATTTTGCATTTTCTTCTTTATATGGTACCTGATAAAGCACACTCTGCTCAAAAAAATTCACTTGCAAAACTCATTGTCTGAAGTGGTAAGCTGAGAATTTCTGATAAATTGAGAAAAGCTGTCTTGTGATATCTTGTATCTTGTGAATGAAAAAAAGTGCATTACTCTTGCTATCTGCTGATCTTTGCATTTAAGAATGTTTCAGGGTAGAACAGGACTGAATTAAGATAACTTGGATGAGTAAATTCCCTTGTGGCTCTTTAGGAAGTTACAATCTGCAGAAGAACTTCAGTTGCGAGGAATCTCTTCTACTTAGAAGGCAAAAGGGAAAACTAGAGGCCCCTCTCACACAGAGCTAGCAGGTTCTTTTCCCCTACCCATAGCTGAGTTTCTCAAAGGAAAAAAATTTCAAGGCAATTGTTTCTTTTCTGTAGGAGTGCAGGAGTGCAAGAATTGTGTGAACAAACACTGATTGCTTTGTGCAATTGGACTAGTGGCTCTCTGAGTATTTGTTTGGGGCTGCCAAGTTATGAAATGTTTGATGTGCAAGCTGAGTGTGAATAAAGGTTTTATTACTTTGAACAAGACATCTTGGCTCAAAATTTCCTTGCTTACATTTGCATGGATATTAATGACCTGTTGGTTAAATGTGGGTATAAAACTGTCAGATGGACTAAAACAAATCAAACATTTCTTCATAGTTTTGGCTTTTAAACACTTTATGGTTAATGTCTCTGGGCTTTCCTTCTCTTAATCTGTTCTTACTCATTGTTACACGGTCACCTTTTTAAATACGAGCTCAACCCACAGATTGTCTGGCTGCTTTTACTGTAATTTATAGGAAAAGAATTGTCCCTGCTTTTGTTGTAACGGAATAGCTCTAAATGGGATCTATGCAGAAATCCTTTTTACATTTTTCTTTGTATTTAAAATGATATATCTGAAAAATATCAGGGCTAATATCTTTCAGATGGGCTAGGAGAAACTGGAATTAATAATCTTTAGGTCTGTCTTAACTCTTAAAACACTAATGTTATCTTTAAAATTCTAGACTATACCTATACTCTTAATGCTGTCTTTTAAATAAAGATTTTAAAATTAGTGATATAATCAGTTTTTTTTAGTTTTTGTATGTTCTTTTTCAATTCTCAGTGTTCTTGTAAGTGAAGACAAATAAGAAAGCCAAATATGAAGCACTGTGCCTTTTGGTAAGGAGACTTATCCAAGTACAGTGAAAAAGAAAATGAAGTTTCAATATCTTATATGATGATTTTCTCATTTTCAATGCTAATATTTAATTGTGCTGCTACTTAAGTAATTGGATAGCATTTAAGAAATAACTACTGCTGGAATTACACAGTAAATTCCAAGACTACTTCCTTTCCAAAGGGATACTTTGACCATGCTGTTGCGTTGCTGTGGTACCTGTTCAATCTAGACAAATGTCCTTACAGCTGTAAAAATTTCTGAAAAATCCTACTTTTGGAGGAAAGTGGCACTGGACAACAGTAAAACTGTAAACAATGCCCAGATTTACTGAACTTCATGGAGCTAATCTTATCTAGCTGACAGCATAACTATATTTATATTTAGTTATGTTTGTGTTTATATTTAAAGAACAACTCTGGTAACCTTTATGCACAGAAGTAGCTTTGCAGTTATGCAAAGCCTGTATAGCCTTTTGTCCTCCTCATATGTGAGAAAACTAAATGTGAGAACCAGTCTGATCATTTGTTGATATAAAAGACTTCATAGGGGAGTTAGCCAAGCCTTGCTGGCTCCTCGGCAGTAATGTTGAACAAGTAAAGCGTTACAAGGAGCATCGTATTTTGTTCTTGTTGGCTAAAGTTTCCAAGTGCCGTAAAACTCTTGTTTCTGGTTCTTCTCATAATATTGCTGTATGATGCTATAATTGTACAAGAGTTTAGTATCAGCACCCTAGGAACCACCATCTGGAGACTACTAAAATTCCTCGGTGTAGAATGGCACAGGAGCAACTGATACACCTGGAAAGAGCAAAACCTTTCTGTTGTGTCCTGGTAGGGTGAGTGAGCCTGGATCCTTCAGGCTGAATTCTCTCATAGAAAACTGTAAAATAGTGTTTTCCATGCTGATGACCTTCATCTGTTCAAACTGAAGGAGCTCACTCAGTGGGACATACTAATATTTCATATTTCCTTTCTTCCTTGTACTGGTAGCTTAAATTTATTTTGCAGTTCCAATTCAGAACCAAATATATTAAATGCATGACTGGTGAGAAGATTTCTGCAAGGCTATTTGTGGCTGTTTATTATATTCTGCACAGAAATTAGGAAAGCTCATTTTAAAATTTAAGCTTAACCACAGATTTTCATTACTACTTTTCCTGGACTCTTGTTTTATTAATATCATAACTGGCAACCCTCATCAAGCTCCCTTGATTATCATGATCCTATGAAGAGGCCGAAAGTTCATGTCCTAAGAATAGGAAGACAGACTTCATTGTTGTTAGAGCAACTGGTTTTTGGGTACATGGTCTGTTGAGTTTGGTACCAGTAAAATGGTTCATAAGCTTCAGAAGTGGCTCCTGAAACTTTATTTAGATCAGCCCTATGAAAATGCAACACGTGAACTAAGAAAGGACAGAAACAAGAAGAGCAGATAAATAATGTTAGATGGTTTTCTGAGTCTCAGGTAATTGTTATGAAGTCTGGAGTCTGTACTGAGTTATGGAGAAAGACTGTGTGTAAAGCAGTGGCATGAGATTTGAAGTGTTCAGAGTTCTCTATCAGTATATATAAAGCTGTACATTGCCATATGTACCCTAACAGCTTTAATAGATTAAGTCTTGCAGAGACCTGCAGGTAGGCAGAATTTATGATGGTACTTTAGCTGGATAAAACCATTTCCAAGGCCAAAAATAGCTTTAAGAACTATTTTACATCTCTTATGATGAGGGCTACACACAAATTGAGAACCCTTTATTAAAAGTGCTTCTTATTTGCAATCTGAAATACTCACAGGTGTATAGATCATCCCTGCTTGTAAGAGGGAAGACCAAATCACACTGGAACTTTAGATTCTTTATCTATAATATTGTTCTCTTTTGCCTTGGAAGCCTGTTCTTGTTTAGCCAAGCCTCAGGCACAGAAGTAAATGTCACACTGGACTTCTGCAGAAATCTTGTGTTTTGCTGCTTAAGGCAGTCGCCTTAACTGTGTAGAATGGAAGTAACTCTGGTGCCATTGAACTCTACTGAGTTGTCAGCGTGTGTCCTCTGCATTAAACCACTCTTGGGCTGTGCTCATGTACTTATTTGCGTTCCAACTCTGTCCTCTGGACTGAAAGACTTTAGTTCTTCTGTCTTTGCTTCAGTGAAGGATGAGGTTAACAGCAACTTGTTGGTGTTGGCACATGACGCTGCTGTTTGGGCTTTCTTTCACCTTTCCTTTCAAGGAGAAAATACTGAGGCTTTTGGTTATAGGGCTGTAATCTAAACATGAGCATGTAGTTTTGAGTTAAAATAGTTTGATGGCTAAGAGACAGGACTGGATTGTAAAGCAAAGAGGTAATGAAATACTTAAAAACTCAGTAGAAAAGCAGGATGCAAGCAAAGCTTGGGGAGGCTGAAGTGACCTACTAGTAGGGTAGATGAACATAAAACTAAATGAGAACCAAATGGGCTGTAGTAAGCATGAGCAAAGCCTGAAACTGGGAAGGCAAATCCCAGACCACTCTGGATAGAGCCAGACCATTGCTGACCCTTAGCAGCATTTTCTACTAAAGAAAAAATATATTTCTTGGATATTAAAAAATAGTCACTCTTACAACGGTCACTAGTGATTAGTGATAAATATAAACTCTGGAGTTGTTTCACTAGCCATGAGAAGCAAGGAAACAAGGAGATGAATTGTATTTTCACTGAATTCCAACCAACTACAACTACCTGAGGCACTGAAATTCTGCCTGCCACTGAAGTCTTATTACTGGTGACAGCACATCAACCGGAAGGGATCAAGCTTGACTTTCCAGAGCTCAGGCTAGTATCTTGCTGGGCTGAAGTCAAGAAATACCTCTCAAATTATAATTTAAGTGTATCTGACAGATGCATAAGGCAGCCCTAAAGCGCCAAATGTACGTACTCACCTTGAAGAATCTGATCATGCTTAAGATAGATCATGCTTAAGATAGATGTTGATATTGTTATCCAAATTTACAGGCCAGGTTTGCTTAAGCAACTGGGATTTTGGTGATCAGAGGATCCACGTATGCTCCGTACTATAAAGAAAGACAGGGAATCTTCATGGTCTGTGTTAGGAACAAATTTGTCTTAATCCACACCTGGAGATTTTTTTCTTACACTGTGTTTTGAGATGTCAGTGAAACACCAGCCCAAGATGCTGGTGTGTGCAATTAGCTCAGTTCCTGGAGAAGTAACATATCTCTTAATGCTGATCACCCACTATTGTCCTGAGGGCTCGTAGATCTGCATGTCATAGATCTAACAATTAAGGTGAAATTAGGTTTTAACCTAATAGAGAAGAAAAGATAGCAAGATATGCAGGTTTCCAAGCCACAGGCTGACTTCACTAGAAAGATAAATGCAATTGATCTGTGCTAGCTTTTCTACCGAAGAGCTATGGTGTTGCACATTGTTTAGGAAGTGTTTACAGGCTGGAGAAACGGGCCAACAGGAACCTCATGCAGTTCAACAAAAGGAAATGGAAAGTCCGGCACCTGGTGAGGAACAATCCCAAGCACTGGGACATGTGGGCAGCTGACCAGCTGGAAAGCAGAAAGGACCCTAGGAGGTCCTGGTGGGCACCAGGCTGAAGGTGAGGCAGCTGTGTGCCTTCGTGATAAAGGCAGTGAATGATATCTTGGCTGTATTAGGGAGGTGACCCTTTACCATTTATCCAGCACTAATGAAGCCATGCCTGGAATATGGGGTCCAGTTCTAGGCCCCCCAGTACAAGAGAGATGGAGCTGTAAGGGAAGAGTCTAGTGAAGGATGACTAAGATGATTAAGAAACTGGGAGAATCTCTGCTATGAGGAGAGGCTGAGAGCTGGGACTGACTTCAGCCCAGAGAAGGCAAGGCTGTGAGGGATCTTATCAATGTTTACAAATACCTGAAGGGAAGAGAGTGCAAATGAGAGACAGGTTCTTTTCCCTGGTGCCCAGTGCTGTGACCAGGGTCAATGGGCACAAACTGAAGCCCAGAAGGTTACTTTCAAATATCAGGAAACAATTTTTTACTGTGGGAGTGACTGAGATGTGGCCCAGAGATATAGAGTCCCCATCCTTGCACATATTCAAAAGTCACCTGCATGTTCTCCTGAGCAACTGGCTTTAGGTGACCCTACTTGAGCTAAAGAGTTAGGACCAGATGACCTCCTGAGGTTCCTTCCAACCTCAGCCATTCTGTGAAGTTACACTGAAAAGAAGCTTCTACTTTTAAGCAACAAGTGGGTTTATGCTTTTCTGCCATGAAACTGCTGTTATCAAAAATACATCTGATTAATAAAATCTCTTGCAGAGAGCTGCTTGGCACTCAGTGTCAGAGTTCAGAGATATCATTTTTTCCTATTGTTGTGCCAAAGCTGTTATATTAAGATTGTACTTGAACCTAACAACTCCAAACAGGCAGGCAGTCTTTGGCTTTCCTGTAAGAAAGATAGTTCTGTTCTTCTAAGTCTGTGTTGTTGGTTTTAATAAAATCTGACTTTGTGCAACTTTTCTCCTTTAACATGGATGGTTATAACTGGTTTGTGCTCTGCGTTTAAAATGAAGGGCAGAAGACAAAAGTAGAAGAGATACTGGCATTTTCTTTTTTTAAAAAAATGCCTGTGGCTATGATTTTCCACTCAAAGGATTCTGACCTAAAGGCATGAGACAGGCAGATGCTCAGAGAACAAGCGATAAGGATCTAGGAAGATTTTTTTAAGACCTGCAGCTCAGGGCAAACTAAAATCCTTTTCAAACAGATTTACAATTAGCTTCTCAGCTATGTTGTGATGAGATTTTTGAAGACTCAAGGAATTTTTGGTGGCTCAGAAAGAGAACTTGACCTTCTAATACACCTCGTGTTCTGTCAGCTATGCAGAGGCAATGGAAAACATTTGTCAAAACAGATGGCTGTGCTAGCCCCCCACCACTGAATACAAAGGTAACTTCAAGGTCCAGTTAATGGTGGGTGAGCCAAGAAACATTTGGAGATTTAGTTTAACATTGAATATACCCCAAAGAATACACGATTACAGTTCCAGGGCTTCTTGGCTGCGGCCAAACCCTGCATACTGCAAGAACAGTCATTTCACAGTTTACACTTCCAGCTGCAATGAAGAACTGCTGAGGTGCGTGAAAACTAAGATGTAGCCGTTGACAGGGTTTTCAAGATATTTGAAAAGACACATTGGGCAGTTGGTGCTGCCCAGCAGAGCACTTTTTGTCTGGTGCTTCATGATAGGCTATTATGGCCTTCAATTGCTTTGCATATACTAAAATATGATCTTAAAAGCAGTTATGTGTATAGAACATACTAAGACTAAATGTGAAAATATCTGTTTTCTCTATTAAAACTGCTGGCGAGTTATACTAAGTTCCACAGAACAGCTAGGTAAAATGTGGAAACTATGATCTCTGTAGCTGCAGTGTTTGCATTTGCTGGTGGCATGACTACTAAAAGCAAACCGAAGTTTTGGAGATGTCTTACGCGCATACAATGAAATAGATACTGGGGTAATTTGTGCTAAATAAGTTAATGAGAAGTTCTTTCTAGAGTTTAAAAAAATTCACTGTTAAATAAGCAAATCTTACTTGCCTGAATTTGAAACATGAATTAGAAAAAACTCCTGCAGAGTGTTTGCAATAGTGACATCAGTGTTTTATGTTGACACTCATCAAGGTCCTGGTTGTTTAATCATGTATTATTGGAACAATACAATGTGTTATGCCAACAGGCACCCTGAGAAACTGATGGAGAATGACAGGTGTTTCCCCTTTGCCCCTGAAAGGTTCTCTGCTTCCATAGCCTAGCAACATCTCTGTTAGTCACTCATTTTAACCTCCAGCAGCAAACATCTTCCTGTTAATTACCGACAGACTGAGGTCTTTTATCAGAGAAGAGAAAATGGCCAACTCTCTTTCTTAAAGAGTAATAGTGACATCAAATAGTTTCAGCAAGTTAATCAAAGCTCTGCCAAGGGATATTTAGGCTGGACATTAGGAAAAAAAATTTCACGGAAAGGGTCACTGGGCACTGGAACAGGCTGCCCAGGGAGGGGTTGATTCACCTTCCCTGGAGGTGTTTAAGGCACAGGTGGAAGAGGTGCTGAGGGACGTGGTTTAGTGTTTGATAGGAACAGTTGGACTTGATGATCTGGTGGGTCTTTTCCAACCTGGTTATTCTATGGTTCTGTAGAGGTAGGGTTTTAATCTATGGAGTGGATAAAATGGAAGGGTAGAGTGCTGCTCACTGCAATGTAGTAAGTGCAGTTTTACCATGCATCCAGTCTCTCTGCCTGTGTATCCTTTGCCTGCATGTTAGGAACTGGGCATCCAAGTCCAGGAGTGTAGCCTTGTTCAAAACATAAATAACTGTACGCCTGTCATCTGCTTTGAATGTTTCTTCTCAGCTGTATCTTGCTACACTCCCTCCTGCAAACTGCAGGGAATGTACAGTCTCAACTTAATCAAGAGCAAGGGCTGAAAGGTAGCTACCCTGCCTGAGAGTTGTTGGTCTCCCGGTAGCTGCTGTCCTCAGCTTAACATTAATGACTTTCAGACTACTCTACTTACTCCTAGAATTTCTTGAACCTATGGAATAGACTTTTAAACTCATGAGTGGAAGCCTACTTGCTGTTAACTGTATCTTAAGATAAGCTACTAAACATGCAGTGCTACTACTTTTGTATTTATTTAGCATTGTAAAGAAGCATTTGTGTGCCCTGTGCTGTCTGTAACCTGAGTGTGAGTAAGGAATGGTGGCAGGTACTTAATTTTTATACCTGTGGCTTCAGATTGGACCTAGAGACCATAATTAAAATCCAACTAATCTTATAAAGATGTGAAATTCTCATCCTCAAACCTTAAGATCTTTATGCAACAAATCTGGTGTGTTACCATTACTCCCTGCAAAGCAGAATTGGGAGGTATGTGAAAAAAAAGAAAAAGAGGCTGTTAAGTTTTCTCTTTGGAATTAGGCACTGGAGATCAGTGCAACAGCAAAATGCAGATGTTAAAATATCTCAATTGGCAGTAATATTTGACTTTTAAGACACTATGTTCCAAATAACTGTGGCAGATGTACAATGAAGTACATTGAGGCGTGGGAGGTGATCATTAATACTAAGGATCTTGAGGATGGGCTTGACGGACAACAGCTTGCTGTTGTAGCTCTCTTGGGAGGAACACTGTTACTTGGAAGCAGCTCACTTCTGTCCCTCTCTTCCTCATGGTACCTGTGATTAAGTCCACTGCTACCTAAGTATTGCCATAGACAAGAACCTCTCTTGCAAAAGAAAAAAGGGCTGCAGAGATCCAAATTGAATGGCTGAGTATTGCTGTTGCCAAATTTGTTTACACAGATTTATTTTAGCTGAGACTTTCCCTGTGTACCTTGACTCTAACAAAAGTCATTCCTGGATTGAAGTATTTGGAAATAGTATAAGGAAAAGATGGATGCACAGAACTAGGAAACAACTCCTTTAACTATATCATCATATGAAATGGAAAAAACTAAGTGAATTACATTTTCAGAAGTCTGCCTAACAAGCAAGGTGTTTCTTGCTATTTGTGAATGCTTTCAGTTCTGTACAAACAAAATATTATTTTCCCCTAATGCCTCTCTAAATCTAGGTTCCCCCACTTTAATTTTACGGTGACAACAATATAATACCTTATTTTGTGGTTTGCTGTGACTATTAGTCCTCTGAGTTTAGATCTTTTTGTTAAAATTTAGCAATCTGCCTACTTTATCCACAGAGCCAAATCTATCCTCTTTTGGCACTTCATTAAATTCTGCAAGAGAGAACAAAGTTGGTCTCCTGTTTCTTATCACACAGGATTAACTCATCAGAGAATTCAAGGTCTGATAAAATATCTGAATTCACTGTATTCAGTAACATTATTGTTATTAGGCCATGTTGAAGTTGAGTGCAAATTACAATTCTCTTGAAACAGCATCAATATGCTACACTTAGCTAGCTTCTTTCTCCTGCAGAATGTGTTTGGTTTGGTTTTGAATTTTACAAGGTACCATGCCATCTTAAGTTACTGAACAGTGTGATTTACTAACTGTTCTTGATAGATTGTGTTGGCATCAGGATGGCCGCATTCTAGCGTTCTAAGAAACGGTCAGTTCTAAGAAAGCAGCATTATTCCTGTGAAAACAGCTTATATATATTTCTCTTCCATGTTTATCCTCAGCATCATCTTACTGGGAACATGTTTAATCTGCCAAAAGATCTCTGAACCCTGACTGCAAACCATTCTGCGGTCCAGATTGCTAGTGCAAACCCATATGACTTCAGGTAGACAGAGCATTTCAGGCTCTCTAAGCAAATTATCCACAACCAGCTTTACAGTTTGAGCCTTTTGCCTGCTGCATATTCAAAGCACTGTTCCCTTATTTTACTTGCTATCTAGTTAGGCTGTATAACTTTTATCTAGACAGTTTGCTTTTGCTCTTACCTCGGTGTTCACAACCTCATCTTGCTGAGAAGTCTTACCCAGGCTCCTTATTCTGTAAACTCGGGGTTCTTTATTTGTTTGATTAACTTCCATGGCTTGCAAGCAATCCAGCTTTTGTTCAGTCGATGTTCAGCAGGCTGGTGCATGCCTCTGCACCGCTTGGGTTTTCTTTAATCAAAATATAAGCTATAATATATTGTTTGTTTTGAATCTGATGTCATGGGAAAGTGTTGCTTGAGTCAGTATGGACACTTGCCCAGATACACTCAGATTGTTTCTTCCTTGACCATAGCATCTGCTTGAAACTTTTCACTTGCCTTCTAATGGTTATTCCTGCTCATCCACAGGCTGTTTCCAGTCCAAATATAGTGCTATGTGATTGAAAAAAATCCAAGAAGTGGTTCTTTTTGGCACGTGTCTAACAATCCTGACTAAATCCCTTCTGAAATGCTGTGGTCCAGTTTGTCATAGAAGGTCATGGACTTGCTAAGGCTGTCCCTCTGGACACTGCAGTGATTTCTGTCTGCGCAGCTAGAAAAACTCTGCTGATATCTGGAATGTTTTTCAAACCCTTTTTTCCCCTCCCTCTGAAGTCGCTGTGAGGAAGCAGTGACCTAGGGTACACTTGTGAAACTCCTAGTGACCCTCAATCTGGAATGTGCAGCCACTTCAGGGCCATGCCCTACGTCTGGGTGCTATGTTGAGGGGATTTTTGCACTGAAGGAGCTTTTTAGATTATATTTGGGAATGACTAAAAGCAGAGACAGAGTGATTTTATTTGCTTGGCTGCTTAACTGAAGAATATTAGTCAAGGCAAACTAATGTAGCTCCATGGATATTAATAGAGCTGAATTATAACAACTGGAGAACAAGCTCTTAAGTTCTAGGGAAATTATTATACAGGCTGAGCTTAAAAGGCTGTAATGCTGTCTTATGGTATATAAATAGAGTTTAATACACAACTAATCACTAACTGGCCTTTTCCTTTTTAGCTTTTCTACTTTTTATCTTGATATCATAGTTTTGCAATAAGAAAGCAGAGCTCTGTTCCAGATAAAGCTGTTGTGAGCTGTACCTTCAGATGAGTAGCATCTCCTCAGGACAAGAAGCTCAGCAGGCTTCAGGGCTTGCAGGTTCCTGTTGAAACATCTAGAAAATCAAAAAGTAAACAATTCTGGGTTTTAAGTAACAACTAGTAATTTTTTGTTACTCTTAACCTAACTGATTAGCAATGGACCCTCCTGCAGACAAAAAAATATATCATTCTAACTTGAGGGTTGTCTCTCTGCCAGATTTCAAACCCCTGGTATAAATCATTATGGCTTCTCAGAAAACACTAAATTTTTTCCAAAAATGGCTGCACTATTTTCTAACAAACCTTGAGGGGGAAAAAGAAGTCAAAGAAGAAGAAATTTAAGCCTGACTGGATGAACTTTTACATATTTGATAACTACGGTATGTAAAGAGACTGAACTGTCAGTAGCGCAGTGTGTTCACCTTATGAAAACCTCAATAAAGACTAAATGGAAGGGTCAGGATATGTTCATTTTGTTTCTTTCTGATGAAAGACACTTTGGGAGACAGACAGGATCCTTGAACCAGAACTGGATGTCTTAGGACTCTAAGTGGGTTCCAGTGATGGAACTGAGTATAGTGTGTAGCATTTATTTATCAGCTGCTTGGATGCCATTGGAAGATAGGAAAAAATATTTGTAGATCATATATACACTTTTAAATATACAGGAAAGACATTCTAGAAAGTGTAATCAACACCTTTGAAGCTGTTATTTTTGCTTAACTCTTTCCAAGACGCTTCCCAGCACAGCGCCAATTTGTTTGGCAACTATTTAACTATTATATTTCCTTCTGGTTTGCTAAGCAGTCTCACCAGTGCTGAGTACAGAGGGAGAATAACCTCTCTGGACCTGCTGGTCATGCAATTTCTGATACAAGCCAGGATGCCATTGGCCTTCTTGACCACCTGGGCTCACTGCTGGCCCATGTTTAGTCGCTGTCAACCCCCAGGTCCTTCTCTTCCAGGCAGCTTTTTAGACAGACTTCTCCTAGTCTGTATTTCTGCATAAGGTTGTTGTGCCCCAAGTGCAGGACATGGCATTTGGCTATGTTAAACCTCATCCCATTTGTCTCTGCCTAGCAGTCCAGCCTGTTTAGATCCCTTTGCAAAGCCTTCCTACCCTCCAACAGATCGACGCTTCCACCCAGCTTAGTGTCATCTGCAAACTTGCTAAGGGTGCACTTGATGCCTTCATCCAGGTCATTGATGAAGACATTGAACAGGGCTGGACCCACACGCAGCCCTGGGGAACCCCACTTGTCACTGGCCTCCAGCTGGATTTAACACCATTTCCCACCACTCTCAGGGTCAGATTAGGCCTGATCACCCGGTTCTCTTGCATGTGCATCATGATAGCACTCAAGATCACCTGTTCCATTACCTTTCCTGGCACTGAGGTCAGACTGACAGGCCTGGAGTTCCCTGGATCCTCTCTGCGACCCTTCTTGTAGATGGGCACTACATCAGCCTCCAGTCCAGTGGAACCTCCCCAGTCTTCCAGGACTGCTGGAAGATGATGGAAAGGGGTTTGGCCAATACATCCGCCAGCTCCCTCAATACCCTAGGGTGAATCCTGTCTGGCCCCATAGACTTATGGGTATCTAGTTGGGCAAGCAAGGCTCTGACCACCTCCTCTTGGACCATGGGAGCCTCATTTTGCTTCTCTAGTTCCAGGGTTTGTACACAGAGGGAACAACTTTCTTTACAATTAAAGACTGAGGCAATGAAGTCATTAAGTACCTCAGCATTCTCCTCATCCCCTGTCACTGTTGTTCCTTCTGTGTCCAATAGGGACTGTATGGTCTCCTTTTATTATTTATATATTTATAGGAGGATTTTTTGGTATCTTTCACAGACTTTGCTAACCTGATTGTATCAGAAATGGTGTGACCAGCCGGTCCACGGAGGTGATTCTCCCTCTATACTCAGCACTGCTGAGGCCGCTCCTTGAATACTGTGTTCAGTTCTGGGCCCCTCACCACAAGAAGGATGTTGAGGCTCTGGAGCGAGTCCAGAGAAGAGCCACGAAGCTGGTGAAGGGACTGGAGAACAGGCCCAGTGAGGAACGGCTGAGAGAGCTGGGGTTGTTTAGCCTGGAGAAGAGGAGGCTGAGAGGAGACCTCATTACTCTCTACAAGTACCTGAAAGGAGGTTGTAGACAGGAGGGAGCAGGCCTGTTCTCCCAAGGGACAGGGGACAGGACAAGAGGGAATGGCCTCAAGCTCCACCAGGGGAGATTTAGGCTGGAGATTAGGAGGAAGTTTTTCATGGAAAGGGTCATTGGGCATTGGAATAGGCTACCTAGGGAGGTGGTTGAGTCACCTTCCCTGGAGGTGTTTAAGGTGTGGGTGGATGAGGTGCTGAGGGACATGGTTTATTGTTTGATAGGAATGGTTGGACTCGATGATCCAGTGGGTCTCTTCCAACCTGGTTGTTCAATGATTCTAAGATTTCTAGTTCAGTCTTAGTCCCTCTGAATTTTTTTCCCTACACAACCTCACTTCCCTCCTGTAGTCCACCCAAGAGGCCTGTCCCCTCTTCCAGAGCCTGTAATCGTTCTTCTTGATGTCACTCAAGATCTCTCTGTTCAACCAAGCTGGTTTTTTTTTTCCCTGCCGGCTTTTTTTTCTGGAACACGGGGATGGCTTTCTCCTGAGCTACTAGGATCTCCTTTTTGAAGAGCTCCCAGTCCTCAAATTCTGAAAGAAAAAAAAAAAAAAAAGCGAGCAACACCGTCTCATGCACTTGTCCTGCTGCACCGCCCGCCTGTCACTTACTCCAGACCACTGCGGAGCTGCGCCGGCCCCCAGCCGCTACCGGCCTCTGAGCTCTACGCCACGTGGTTATCTGCTGCTGCTGCCGCCTCCTCGCCTAGGTCGGTCAGCCAGTTCCCGTGATCAGCGCGCAGCGACTGCAGCCTCGAACCCCGTGAGGTATCGATCCGGCCGTGCTCTACCTCCCCCCGTCTTGGCTGGGATTACAGGCGCGCGCCACCGCGCCCGGCGAGGCGGCTGCGGAGCTGTATGTAACGAGAGTTTTGGTTGCTCTTTGCTGCCTCTGGAGTAACGGCTGAGACTGCAAAACGCTAACAGTGCAAGGCGACAAGACACCCTGGCGTTTCTTAGGCAGAACTCATTAGAAAAGCCAAGGGTAATTTCACCATATAATTAAATGTGATATATATTACTGAAATAATGCATATTCTACTGTCTGAAGCACTTTGGATTTGAGGTGATTCTCCCTCTGTACTCAGCACTGGTGAGGCTGCTCCTTGAATACTGTGTCCAGTTCTGGGCCCCTCACCACAAGAAGGATGTTGAGGCTCTGGAGCAAGTTCAGAGAAGAGCAACGAGGCTGGTGAAGGGGCTGGAGAACAGAACCTATGAGGAGCGGCTGAGAGAGCTGGGGTTGTTTAGCCTGGAGAAGAGGAGGCTGAGGGGAGACCTCATTGCTCTCTACAAGTACCTGAAAGGAGGTTGTGGAAAGGAGGGAGCTGGGCTCTTCTACCAGGGGACAGGACAAGAGGGAATGGCCTCAAGCTCCGCCAGGGGAGATTTAGGCTGGAGATTAGGAGGAGGTTTTTCACAGAAGGGGTCATTGGGCATTGGAATAGGCTTCCCAGGGAGGTGGTTGAGTCACCTTCCCTGGAGGTGTTTAAGGGACGGGTGGATGAGGTCTTGAGGGACTTGGTTTAGTGTTTGATAGGAATGGTTGGACTAGAAGATCCGATGGGTCCCTTCCAACCTGATTGTTCTGTGATTCTGTGAATGTAATGGGAAACTGTTATAATACTAATATAAAGACCTTGTTGAAGTCTGGCTTTTAACCACCCCTAAGTTGCAATGAAGATGTAGTGGCTGCCCCATCCCTGGGCGTGTTCAAGGCCAGGTCGGATGAGGCTTTGACCAACCTGATCCAGTGGGGAGTGTCCCTGCCTGTGGCCTAGAGGTTGGAGCTGGATGATTTTAAAGGTCCCTTCTGACTCAAACCACACTATGATTCTATGGGGGAAAAGTTAAATTCATCTACAAAGGCATTTTAAATAACCAAGTGTTTGAATGCACCGGGACAGGATACTAGGTTTTTTAGCTTTTTTTATTGCAGTTCCAGGCCATCTATCAACACAGTTAGGTATCCATTTAGATGCTCCTACCTATATGATGATGAGAGAGGAAGTTAGAGAATAAATGGACTACCACCACACCTTTGTCTGTTGCCCTCAGTGTTTTTCACTCAGAAAAAAAAAATCTGGCCCTTGGGAACACCGCTTGGCAATGACAAATGTGCACATATTCTGATGTTCAAACTGAGGAATCATGTCCTAAGGTGACTTCTTAGTTACAAGTCTGTATGACCAGTGTTTTTTTAAATAGTGGAGGCAATATCCAGGATATTTTTTGCTATTTATAATTCCCATTGTTGCAGCTCTCTGGGGATGATTAGATCAGAAGACTTTAGTGGTGTGATAGCTGTTAATATAAATATTTTTCCAGAAGATTTCCTTATGACTTCAGAACATATTAGCCAGTAAGAAAAACATTTCTGAATTAGTTTAGTTCCCTGGCTATTTTCAGAAAACCACACTGGGCACTTATCTGCATCCAGAAGAACTAAAAATCTTTAAAGGCTAAACTTCAAGTGCTAGGCTTTTCATTAAAAAAAAATATATATATACACACATACACACAAACACACACATACATAAACCAGTTATTGGACACCTTGGTCCCTCTTTCAGCAATCTCATCTCCTCAGTTTAAGCTTTAAAGAATATTGTGCTTTCTGAGAAGTCTGGAGAAAATGGAAGATATGGTCACCTAGATGACAGTCCAACTAAACTGTACGTAGTCATCAGTGATCAGATACAGAGTGTAGTTCAATGTATAGCCAGGGCACCCTGGCCAAGGGACATGTAATGATCCATACTCTCCATTTATTTGAAGCATACATAAAGATATTGCATTGGAAAAGGTCTTTCCTCTGAGATTTCCAGTGTTTCCTGGTTTCGGCCAGAAAAGGAATAGTGGAAGAAGTGACTCTTGCCCTATTTTAGTACGTCTGGTGCTGAAGAAAGGAAGCAGAGGCATGGCGTGCATTTGAAAATAAATTGGCAAACTTCTAATTGCTCTTTCAGGTGGTTTTATTTCATTCCATGTTTTGGCTACAACTTTAAATCAAGTTTTTGTGGACGAATGATAAGTAATTGATTTTCTCTTTAATGTGAGGATCCGAGCTTTCAGGCAGGCCAGAGGTCTAACCGAAAGGTTATTCTTTTCATTTCTAAATCTAAGTGCGTGCACTCAAATGCTCAAACTTTGTGTGTGCCTACATGTGACACTCTACATACTAAATGGCAATCCTTTGGTGAACTGATTATAATAGAAGCAGCTGATAAAAGTAAAAAATATTCTATGTAGTATTCTAAAAAGAGTAATTCGATCGAGTTTGTTCCTGCATTTACTGCAGACTGAAAGGCTACCTGAGTTCTAACCTATTTTTCTAGGCCAGAGTTCCTCCCTTATGTTTTGTCAGGTCCCAGATAAATAGGCATGTGACTTAAAAAGTATTGATATTCACTCGGTTCTACTCATTCCACCAATTAACTGTGTAAGAGCAGGGTTGTTCCCTCTGTTTTTCCAGGATTCAATCGTCAGCAAATTTCAGATGACTTGAGATGAGAGGGGAGCATGCAGTGCCCATACAAACCACTGAGCTAAGGCTGTTTCCAAATATGTCTGGTGCTCAGAGCTCTCCCTTTCCTGTTCTCCATAACATGGATTAATGTGGTTGTCCTTACCAGAGGAGGCACTTCTCAGATGAATATGTAGTAAATCAGCATGTTCCTCCCTTTTGTCTTTATCAGTAGTTGCTGTCTTTATGAATTACCCTACCCACAACTGTTTTGTCCACTTCTTAAAGTATTTTCTTTTTCTTGAAGTCACTGACACCAATGATTGTTATGCACTAGGTGCTCTGTAGTGGGTTTCTACTTTGATTATCAGGAGATGCCCAATTTCTTAACCAGACCTTCTGCCAGTGCTTGTTTAACAAAAATTCTTTTGCCTGTCAAACCAGTTCCTGGATGAGGGAATTATTCACCCAAGACCACTAGGTACTGCTGTGAGCTAAAGCTCTCCAGAAGACATCTGCAAAAGGCTGAGGGTTGAGTCTTAACCAGTGGATTTTGCTCCCAGGCTTATTTGACTGGGATTTCTCCACTGGAAATACAGGAGGCATTAATCAAAAGAGATACTAACTGGAGATACCAGGGAGGAATTTTGTTGCTTCATTTGGTATCTGAGTACCAGCAAACCAGTGAGCAGAGACACTCCAAGAAGAGTTCTTTGCAGAAGGTAGCACTGAGGGAGCTGCTGCTTGGCAGTGATGTGACCCTGCCTGGTTTTTCTGGGCTACTGCTGCTCCCTGGTGCAAGGGAGAGGACATGGCAGGAATCCATCATTTATTAGCCACCTTAATTTTTGTGATTATGGCAGAGAAAAAGAATATTCATCTATCTTTGTAACTGAGATTGTCTTCTACATGAAATTTCATACAGGCTTATTTTTAGAGTCTTGTCCTGGGAAACAATCTAGATTCCTCAAAAACCAATCCTGCTTGCCAAAGATCAAATCTGAAGTTAACCTTTCTCTGCGGTTCAACTTGATCTGGATTTAACTGCTGCCAAAAATAAACACTTCTACATTTACATTGACTCTCCATGGGGTAATTCCCTGTAGTAGACAATATATTTGTTCAAATTAAGGTGACTTTTAACACTAAAAGCTAATCAGATGCAAAATACAGTAGAAGAATGAATGAAAAATCTACCACTCTTCTCCCATGCCAGCTCCAACAAAAAGAAAGATATTCACATCCTGACTTCTGACACAAGATACTTTCGGATTGAATACAATAAATTGATTATAGAGATTAAGCTTCAGAAGAAAGTATTTGTCCCAAGTTTTTGAGCAGAGGTATCTTTCTAATTAAGCAAAGAAAAATAAAATGGCAATAAATCCTTGGTGGTCAATCTCTAGGAGTTAAAAAAAAGCTTTAAAAAGATACTTGAATTGCAAATAGACACCTTTGCTAATGCAGTCATAGAGCAGTCAGGCTGGAATTGCAGATGGCCACTGTTTGAAAGCTGATCAAGTTACCATTTCATCCCAAGAGCAGATGGTGAAATAGCAAGAGGCAGGTGTCACTTTTCAGGGATCTGTTCTCTGTACTGCCCTGACCACAGATTTAGGAGAATGAAGGTCATCCTGTGGAAACACGGCAGGCACTTACTCTTCAGTATCTGGGTGTGACTGTGCTGGCTCTGGCACTGGGAAAGAAATCCCAAAAGGTTTGTGATTAAGGTTCCATATGATGTTCTTGGAGGGTCTGGGAAGACTGTCCCTCATCTGAGCTTACTACCCTTTCTTCAAAACATGACCCCTGTAGTAGAATGCTCTTTGACTTAGAAAGAAAGATATTTCTGGAGGATAAAAAATCACTTTTTGCTCTGTTGTCTGTATCTTAAACCTCTCTAGAAGTTAGTCCCATCACCTGAAATGATGAAAGTGAAAACCAGATATTACTGTAGTACTTGTAATGTTGTCTGTGATGCTTCCTTTCCTTACTTCCAGTAAGAAATGGTATTGTAAATTTAGTAAGCAAATTAATTGATGTTCAAGTCCCGCATTTGAATCAACTGCCTGTACTCAGGTGTCAGAAGGAGGATCTGCTGAAGGCCAAGGGGCTCCAGTTCTAAGTGCAAGTTTTCAGGCCATATCTGAGCAACTTTATTTACCTTCCCAGCCATGGCAAACTGTCTTTCAGCAGGAGAACTGTGTACGGAAACTGGGGGGCAAGAATTATCACTTGAGCTGCTAAGCCTGGTTTTAAGGGTGTTTTTTGTGTGAGGGAGAGCTAATAAATACAAGATACTTTCCTTTAGAGCTTGTCTTTTTGTTCATGTCGTGGATATGGAATTGATGCATGATCACTAGTTTCTCATTTGTATTGACCTTACATAACAAAGCAGCTGAATTCAAATGCATTTTTCATCGCTTTCTCTCCTGTTCCCACTGCAGTCTTCCCTTGCTGGAAGGAGCTGGCAAAGCACTGCATTGTTTGCAAAAGTAACGAGTTCCTCTTGAAAGGATAAATCAGAAAGTTGTAATCACCCACAACCCACTGGCAGCTGACAATGACTTCTAGAAGCAGCTGAAAATGAAATTAAATGAAAAACCCTTTCAAACCTGTTGTCAAACTGCTCGTGTTAAATGTGTTCTGTAAATGCTGCCTGCACAAGCGTAGCAAGAATTAACCTTTCCTTCTGTTACTCTAAGACAAACAACACTCTGAAAGCGAGTGGTTTATGATGTGTAGTGATCCCCTGGTATGTATTTGAAATAGTGAGTTTAGACCTTAGTGCATCTAGCAAACTAGTGCATCTAGCTCTGTATTCCTTACTATGATTTAACACATTTTCAAGCTCAGTTGTGAATGCATTTTTCGCTTTCTTGGGTGTTTTTTCCCTCCTTTCTTTTTAAAAGAATATATTAGTTTATAATACCTATGCATAATTCTTCCAGAAGCTATAAAAGCTCTTCAATTAATTTAGAAGAGTTTAAAAGTTAACTGACTCTGCGTTCATTTATCTAGAATTCAAATGTTAACAAGTGCTTTAGGCTCTAAGGAGGGAATGGATCATCTGCAGCTCTATGAAAAATTTTAGCATCTCTTTTAATATCAAGCTTACAAATAGTGGCCTTGGAACATCTTTTGACAATACAAATTCAAGCTATCTGCTGCCCTACTTTGATTCCCATGGTGATATCTTTCAGGAGTTCTCTTCATAAAAAAAGCTTTGATACATGACTACAGCCTTAGGGTACAGAAGAAAGGCACTTCTGCTCTTGCATAACTGGGGAATGGCAGCAGCAGACAGGAGGATAAAACTTCAGGATGAGTTGTGGGAAATCTCTACCTTCATTCTGCTTTTCAGTTAAGGAGTTGCTGAGAGTGGAATTCAAGGTAAAGTCCTCTTTGAGTTATTTCTAAAAGTGAATAGCCGCAGTGCTTACATGAACTGCATAAAATGCTTTTGTTTTGATGCTTTAATGAAAGTCAGTGGATACCAAGCTCTTGGCAAAATGTGGCCCTAAGCTACTGTATTTCTGAAATAAGATTGAATCAATTTGGTGAATGCTGACACTGCATTTTCTGGTAATAAAATATCCCTGTGCATCTGAACAATCTGAACAGGTGTAATCTCATAAATATTAATTTTATGAGAGAAATAAAGAGTTGGTAGTTTTCTCACAGGATAGAGACCTGTTTAAGAACCCTGTGACGCCCCTGGAGATTCCAGGGCAGTTAAAGAGTGGCTCCTGAAAGTGCTCCATCTTTTACACTCAAGCATAAACACTTCATTCTCTATACTTCTCTTAATGATCCAAATATGTAAATAAAATGGGAAATAACTGAGGTTACATTTGCCAAATTACCTCTGTGACCTTGTTTATACCCTGAAGTTTCAGCTGCATGTGGTATCGGCTAAGGCTGATAAATTCCAATATATAAGCACAGGGTGTAATTATATTTGTTAGAAAACCATACAAAACTGATATTCATTTTTATATATGCCTGCTTATTACCTTTAACAGACCAGTCGTCTTGGAAGGAAATAATATCTCAGCAGTACCTCTGTAATTAAGATTTTTACCTCTCAGCATCAGGCAGGTGAGTTTGCTGTCACGAGTCTAGACACATTTTTGTGATACCCAGTATTGTTGTTTCAATTCAATAGGGAACTTCACATCCAGCTGGAGCAGTGCAAACGATAATCTCGTGGCACGATAATGTTGTTCTTCTAATGGATGATTTGTACTTCTAACAAGGAAAGCTTTAGGAAATTTGTATTGGCTTGGTTTACAGAAAGCTTAGCCGTTCAGTGATTCATGTTGATATAACTTTTCTATTTTACATTATTGCTTGGGCATAAGAACAGAATTGTTTAAAATCTTTTTCCTTTCCTTTATTTTTCTCACTTTTGTCTTTAAAAAGCTCTGGAGAATTTTTGTGTACAAGGTGATTTGGAATAGAAAGATATTTATTTTGAACAGACATTTTGTTTTAGTAAGCATCTGTTTCAGGACTTTTGTGTATTGGTTGGTGTGAATGGCACAGCTTCAAAGGATCAAGAGAAATACTTCGTTCTTAGTGTTTGAAACAACCTGCTGTCAGCAGAAAAGCTTTTTGAACTGGTTGGAGCCTAGATCTAAGAAGTTAGTCATTTCTGACATCTTAGGCTGTGTGTTTTTCTTTTTAACTTGCTTTACTGAACATCATTTGCTGGGGCCAAAATAAATGGTTGGAAAAGACCTTTAAGATCATCAACTCCAACCGTACTTGAACAATTAGTGAATGGCAATTTTTTTTGCATTTTCCATTATTAAGGGAGTCTAAGGTAGGGGGATTTTGTTGGCATATCCACAGCAGAAAGAAAAATAAAGTGGTTTTTTTACAATTTATAGGGTATTTTGTATGTAAGACATCCAAGCAGCAACCTTGAAAGGTCAGTTAAAAAATTCTTGGTATTTCACAGGGTTACAGTTGGGAAGAAAAGAAGCTGTAAATGGCAAAAGAATAATAAATGTTTAATCTGAGGAATGGCATTGCAGTTTGTGGCCTTCCATTAAATGCACCCTCAAGAAATCAAGTGGCGTTGGTACACGAGTTCCTGTGTTTGGGAAGACAGGCATAATTTAGTTCCTTTTGTAATAACAGAGAAGCCAGGTCTATTTACAAAAGGTGAGGTGTCATCCAAACTTGCTCCCGTGCCAGTGGCAACACTAGATTTATTTATGGTGAATTCAAGTGATAATAGGAATAACAGACAGAGGGGGATGAAGGGACAAGAGAGCCAGTACTGACGGTAGGCGAGTCAAAGGCTTCTGGTCATGACCCTTTTTATTCATCCTTCGAAGGCTGCAGCTGCTCTTTCCCACTCTGCAGCAGACTGAGAGCTAAAGCACTTCAACGCTATTCCCCTGCATCTCCTAAACTTCATAATCAATGCAAAATTACGGTATTTTGGCATATCTGAAATATGTAATGGAGATATTATCAAAATATTTAGTTGGAAGGCTCTAGGACAGAGTCCCCGATTGTATCTTGAGAGAGAGAATGTAATAAAATATGTCTTCAGCTAGAAAACAGATGTTTCAACACAATTTTTTTTCACATAAATGTCTGAAAGGGTTCGTTTTAATTCCTCGTTGAAACACAAACGGGTTTTGAAACCTTGAATGCAGTCACAAGATGGATTTGTTCCCTGGCCAGCAATGTGCTTCAGCCTCAAGCCAGGTGTTTCTGCTGCCCCCAGCTTGGGTTTCCCTGGCCATCTCTATTACTTCTGGCTGAGATGGAGTTAATTTTCCTCACAGCAGCCCTTGCAGTGCTGTGCTTTGTGTTGGTAGCTGGAAAGGTGTTGGTAACATATCAGTGTGCTGGCTGGTGCTGGGAAGTGCTCACCCAGCATCCAGGCTGTGCCACATCCCTATTGCCAGGAAGCTGGGAGAGGGCAAGATCTTGGGAGGGGACAGCTGACCCAAACTGACCAAAGGGATATTCTCTACAGTATGATGGTGTGGAATCTGCTCAGCTATAAAAGCCAAGAGAAAGGAGGAGGTGGCAGGGGCTTTCATTATTTCAAAATGTTTGTCTTCTGGAGTAACAACTATGTGTACTTGAAGCCCCGCTTCCTGGGAAGTGGCTGGACATCACCTGCTGATGGGAAGGAGAGAATAAATCTGTTGTTCTCCTTTGCTTCTGCATATGGCTTCTGCTTTGTTAAACTGCTTTGTTAAACTGCTTTTATTTTGACCCATGAGTTCTTTTTCCATGTTTTTTCTCCCCACTCTGTCCTGCTGAGGAGGGGAGGGGTAGAGCGGCTTACTGAGCACCTGGATTCCAGTCAAGGTCAACCCGCCACATCATTTCATCCTTTGCTCAGCAGCGATAGGGCAGCAACTGTACTGGGAAGCAGCACTTCCCACACCACAGGGAGGAGAACTTTTCTTTTGCTCCTTAATTTCTTCTAGAAGCACCTCTCCTCACACCTGTCACTGAATGTTTCAAGGCTGTGAAAGAGGGATGGTAAGGAAAATGTAAGAATGGTATCTGCTGCAGAAATGAAAACATGGACAATCCTGTGGAAAACAGGGAAAACGATGTCAGAGTAAATTGGGAAAAGCAGTGCAAATTAGCTATTCTAATACCCGTAAACAGATGAGACCATATAATATGCACTGGAAATAATCTGTAAAGCATGTTCTCCCCAGGTACAAGTCACTGTGTGTCACCTCCTACCCATGACCCTACCATGACACATTCATACCTCATCAGTCTTTATGTGTGGAGTCACTGGCATGTGTGGTCAACTAAAACCTCACGTAAGCCACGGGTGGGTGAAAACAAGCCTTGGGCAGGTGTTTGAGTTGATTTAGACTTGATTCTTAGATCAGCCTTGCTGGGTGCCAGACATATGGGCCACTTTCTACCTTAGTGCTAGGAAAACCATCCTGGTCTTGGATCTATTTCTCCTTTCCTATTCCTTCTTCTTTTTTCCTAATTATTCTCACTTAATTTGTCTACCTGCTCAATTTCACTTTTCCCCTTACTTTTCTTCTCTATCTGACCCACTCTTTTCCTCCCATGCTTTCCATATGCTTTCTTTCCTGCTCCTTTATTTCCCCCCCGGTTCTTCCCTCAAGCCAGGACAGCTTTTAGCTACGATGAGAAAAGACATATTGTGAAGGTGCTGTATTTTCCAACCTCTTCCCATACTCTGAGTTGGGAGCAAAATGTTCCTGGTGTGCTGCCAGCTGAACCTCTCACAGAGCTACAAAGCTGGCTCCCTCCCATCAGTGTACTCCAGGGATGCACTCCCCCAGCAGGGGTGTGTTGTTGGCTATTTCCTACGTGGCTGGCGTTCTCTTCCTTTCCGGCACAGAACGGAGGAATTATAAATCAAACTATCTGGAAACACTGTCCTTAAAGACTAGAGGTAGTGAATCTACACATCAAAACCTATATGATTCTGGTGAAAGTGGGAGAGATTTTATTAGTCTCAAAACATACATGCTGTTGGCTTACAGTAAGCAAGGGAGTTAGACCATCTGAGATGGTGAGGTAATGACTGCAGTCACACTTCTGGATGGGTTGGGATGAAGTATCACTTTATTTGCCTTTTCTTTCAACTTCAGTATTGTTTGGGGTTTTATATGATTCTCATCTGCTCATGTTAACCAGGCAAACCCAAGCTCCCTATTCTGCCATATATTAAGAAAAGGCTTAAGACTTTATTCCACTGTAACTTCTGGCTTCTTTGTTTAGTGCATCTTTTAATTTAGGCTTGTAGGCTTGTTACTTGATGTTTAATTGTAGAGAACAACAGATGCCACATAAGAATTACTCTAGCCTTTTAGTGTCTTTCTGCAATTAGTAGATTTTTTGGTAGATTAGTAGATTCTTAAAGTAGATTTTTTTTCTCTTTTAAGCACATTCTGAATTTGTGGAAATACTACAGCTTTCAGTATTACTCTGCAAACAAAAATGCAAATTATTGAGGGAAAAAGGTATGGCAGAAAGAGCAAATTGAACATGACAAAAAGTAAATGCTTTGCTCTTGTGAATCCTATTTTACAGTTTTAGATTGTGAGATATTGGCCCAGTTTCTGTCTGTAAAATTAGATTCCTTTAAATATAATGAAGCAGGAAGATAAAACATTTCATGGTGTTTGTCAGTGAAGGGGTAGGCACAGAGCTTGAGGAGCAGTGTTATACAACCTGTCCTAGAAATGATTCTGTATTTATAGTACTTCATTAGTGCGTCTTCCTCCTTTTGCTGAGACTGTAAGTGAGGATCTATCCCTTATATAGCAGGGAAGCATGGCTTTACCTCTGCTCTCCTGCAGTTTAGGCTCTTCCAGTGTGTCCTGTTCTTGGCTACAAGCTTGAAGAAGGAGGTTCTGGAGAGTGAAGTCCTACATCTTTGCTAACCCTTCTGTCCCCATAGAAGCTTTGTCTTTGGTGTCCAGATATTTTGGGAAGAGTTTAACCATTTACTTTGGAGTAAAATGACATACTGACAGTAAACACCTTATCTCTTTTTTTTATTTGCTTTATTTCTTCAAGTGTGTTGTTTCTAGATGTAAGATAAGATGAAAGAAAATGCATGGCTGTGAGTGGCAGCTCTAATCTCTTCTTCTTTGCTAGGCTGTGAACAGCCCTGATGTACTTGGGCAGGATCTGGAAGAAGTTTCCTATCACACAACTCCACTCATGAGCTCAGTAGCGATACAGCAGGTACTTGCTGTCTCATGCTATGGCTGTGGTGAGCCAGTAACACTACCCTAGCAAGCCCATTCTTCCACCTCCTATAGGACCCTAAAAGTTGAGCCAGCAAAGGCTGCTGCAACAGCATGAGAGCGGAATATGTGTCTTCATTGCTGGTATCCCAGTTAAAAGTCCTTGCTTTGGGGCAAACCCCACAGAGGTGGAGTGTTTTAGCTTCACAACTGGGCTGCAGACAGTGGTGGCTGAGGCAGAGGAACAAGTCCTGATCTGTTCCCAGCCCCTCACAGCTGTATTTTTAATCAGATGCAGCAAAATCCTACAGAACTCATCTGCCCAGATCCTTTATTAAGCAATGCCCTTGTCCTAAATGTAGCTACTCTTTTTCATTTGAGATTTATCCTCTTGGTTTGTGGAGGTATCGGCAACCATGACCTCTTCTGCCTTCGCACTGTGCTAGAAATTTCCGCATACTCTGTTCTGCTTGTAGCCAGAGCCAAATTGGGAGCATATGGTGTTCCCCATTAATGCTTTCAATTATTATTTTACAAGGTTCTGGCTGCCTGGTTGGATGATGCCTTCTCACAGCCATGTGTCAGCTCCAGCACGGCTACTTACAGTCACTAGGAAAACCTGCGTCATAAGCCATCCAGTTTTAATTGTCCATTTTCTCTCAGGAAATTCAAAACAGAGGACATAAATGCATAAAGCAAGAGTGTGTGAAGCTAGAGGGATTTAATTTGTTCACATTTCCAATAGGCATGTAATTAATTTACTCTTAAAGAGAGGCAACAGACCACATGAATGTGCTTTGACTTGAAATTTGGCTTCTGCGAAGAGACAGAAAGGAGCTGGAACAGGGTCTGACTCTTCTGCCCTTTTACGCCAGGCAGGCTGGGCACATTCGGGCTTCTCCGTTTGCTTCAGGTCTTTCAAATGGGACCTCTATATATCTATTAGTTTCAAAGCATGCAATTCAGTCCTTACAGTTTGTGCTGGTTGCAGGTTAAGAGCATTGGACTGGAGGAACTGCCCTTCTGTGAAATGGCAGGTGGTGTTAGCATGGGAATTAGCTCCACACCTGCAGGGAAGCTATTTCAATGTAGACAAACATATATTTTACTAGCTGTTAGGCTGCTAAGGAGTCAAATAGTAGTATTTCTAGTTAAATTTACCCACATACCAAGTTAGCAGGTTAAATAACAAAGCAGCTAGTGAAAAACTAAGCAGCTGTTAGGCTATACTTAAATCAGCCTGTGCCTGTATCTGCAATGGCAACAGTGCCAGTGCTCCTGTTGGAGAAGGATGAAGATTGCCCAGGTTACTCCTCTAAGAAAAGTGCACAAAGGGAGGTGGGTTGCCCTGCAAGATTTTGGTTGTATGGTAGCAAGTGGCTGACCTTGGGCATTTTATCTGTCAGGAACCGTCTTTCCAGCATTCCTGACAGACATCACGAACGTCAGCACTGACCCCCACCAAGAGGCACAGCTTGAAGTTGGAGCATTGCATCCAATCCCTGATTATAAAATAAAACAAAACAAAAAGCTGAATAACTAGAAAGGAATTTTGCCCTTTTGTTCTGTAAGCTCCTTGGGTCAAAGGCCCTGTAGAAATCCCAATGATTGTTATTGTTTATTATTATTCTTGGTAGGAGATGTGGGCAAAGTCCTTTCAAACAGGAAGGGGTTTTAGTCTATCTTCTGAGCAACTCTAATCACACTGCATTTTATTCCCTCTTCAAAGATCCCAGAAATCTCTGTTCACAGTTAATGTCTCGGCATGTTTGTTATGTTGATGGTAATTTACTTGCAAAGCATAATTATGGGAAATTCCTACAGCTTGTGATAAAGTGCCCAGAACTGGTCCCCACAGCAGGTTCTTCCTCAGTTTCAAGTGACCACAGTCCCCTTCAGGGAAGTCAAGACCTTTTCTGGTGAAACAGAGCTCTATGTCAGTGATGATTTGTTGCAAAGATTTTTTCCACTTACTGCAGTTAAGATCTGAGAAGTGAAAATCCAGTTCTAGGGCTACTTCTTCCACATTTTCTTGGTCTCTTTTTGATTTTTAAACTGTTTCATACTGCTTCCTTTTAACTGGAGGAACAATAACTCTTAGCTATTATTCTGAAACCAACTGTGTAGTAGTTTCATCCATGCAAATATGAAATACATGTATAAGATTCGGAAGAGAAGCACGTTACAGTTTACAGCCCATGCCTGTTTCTTACGGGTGTACCTAGTTCCACCATGGAAGCCAAGGGATCATTTCCATCAGCTGAGATGCTGGCTCTGCATCCTTCCCAGGTTTCTGTGGGCATCTATTCCTTCTCTTGTTTTCCCTCCACATGAATTTAGGGACTCTACCAAACTAAATGTCATTTCAGCAGCGTGAGTGCCTTTCAAAATATTAAGTAACAGTCTTGCTGAACTATCATGTAGGCAAAGCAGAGAGGATAAAAGCAAGATTAAGCCATAATACAGTTTTAATGATTGTGGAAAAAATAATAGAGGAGCAACTGTGAGACTCGGTATAACAAATACCTACTGCATGCAATGAACTTGCTCGTAACAGCCCTGGGATTCCACTGCCTGCTGCTCAGAAAAGAAAGGCAGAGGAAACAGGCAGCTCAGAGAGCAACACAGTTCTGTAGCTTAGCTGGCAGCAGAGGTGCCTTTGTTGGAAGGTAAGAGTCCCAGGTGAGCACAGCCGCACTTACTAAGCATTAGAAAGACAAGATACTTAGTTCATGGAACACAGAAAGAAATTTTGTCTGTGTTGAGAGCGTTGAACCCCCTTGAGTTTACAGAAACCAGTGCTGCAGTCACAGTCCCTGCCAAGAGCCTGACTGCTGTGGGATTTCTGTCCTGCACCCCATGCAAGGTGCTGCAGAACAGCTTTTGTAATTCAGAGCATCAGGAGCTGACTCACGATAATACTTTTTTCTCCCCGTTTCTGAGCCTCTCCTTTGTAAGCACCCTGCAGACTTTCTAAGGTAGCGTCACAGAACTGTCCTCAGAGCCTCATTGCTTCCTAGAGTGTCTTCAGGACACCATGAGACGTCCCTTGCATGTCAATTCTGCTTCCAGAGCAGCCCTGCTTTTTGCAACGTGGCTTTGCAGATGGCTTTTGAACTACTTGCAGCAGAAAGTTCTCATCCAGGTGGACAGTGAGACCACAGCTTTGTAAAACCCTGTAACAAAGACAAGGGCCCGTCCTTCTTTACGTTCTTTACATGCACCGATGAGACAATCAGAGAAGAGTTAGTAAACATCTGCCCATGGCATGGGTGGAACTACATGATCTTTGAGGTCCCTTCCAACCCAAAATATTCTATCATTAGATGTCTGGATTTTTTCCTTACTGATTTTCCACATGCTTGATAGAGTTAATACAAAAAAAAAAAAAAAAAAAACCCTAATCAATTTAAAAAGAACAACACTGTAATGAGCTTAGAGTGCAGCACTGAAGGTTGTGCATTGAAAAGACTTTTTCATGATGAACATTGCGAAGTCCTACAGTAAATTACATGGGCAGGCGGTGGAGTCTGGAAAAACACGGAAAAAAAAGATACTCCTTTAGGGAAATGGACTTTTATTTATCTCTGGAGGCACCTTCCGATCTTCTATTTTTCCATTGTAGTGCATCTCAAATTAAGCATCTTCCTGCAAGGCTATGCAGGGCAATAAGAATGCAGAGGGTTCACCAGCAAGACCAGGACCTTATCTTGGTATCTAAAACCTTAGCCTTATCTGCCCAGATGTGCCTTCTTGGACCAAATATCTCTTAAAATTCCATTAAGAATGCTGTACAGCATTCAGCCTTTTTGAATCTTTCTGGATTTTACACTAGTACTGAATGAAGTTACTCATTTAAGTTTATCCATGTAGTTGTGTATATCTATCTAGTTACATTTTTATTTCTGTTTCCATTATATTTATAAAGACTTTTGCGTTGTAGTTTACCCTATTTAATTTTCTTGCTTTTGTTAACACTTTTAATTACATTTTTTTGAGAAAACAAAAATAATATATGAAATTTTCAGTTTATTTTTATGTTGTAATATGGCAAAGGTGGCTTTTTATGTTGTATTTTCAGGTGTAGAATTTCTTTCATGAAAGATATTGTAGGTGGTGGGATCCCTGTAACTAAAAGTCATGCTATCATGAGGTCACCTGTGTTATTACACTTAATCTAACACAAAATAGAGCATCAATTGCATTGTAAAGTCTCTCTCAAAAAACTGCTTAACTCAGAGTTCAGTGAAGTTGAGACTGAGTTTCTACTAAGTACCATGTATTAAAATGAACAACATGAAAAAAAATTATGAAGCATCTGGATTCTCCCGTTAAGTAACAGCTATTTAAGTGTGAATAATTTTCAAGGCAAGTTTAATTGCATCAATATATATGTGGAAATATTTTTTGCTTAAAGACTTAAACTTTGCTTTTTTGTCAGCCATAATGAAAATGCTGCTAATAAGTAAGTGTAACTTTAAAAGTTCATTTTCACAGAATTAGCATAGGCCTCCTGTTACGTTGGAAAGTTTTTGGGAAGTTCAGCTGAAATTAAGTTCTAGGCTAAAGGGCACATTTCTATTTTAGCTGTCCTTTAATAGCTCCCTACTAAATTAGTGTTCTATAAACTAAGCTTTAGCATAGCCCTATTTTTGATCTCCTTTTGCAATCATTATAATAAAGATACAGCACTTGAGGACAGAAAGTAATGAAATAGAAGCTGTCACAATAGGTGGCTACATCTTTTTCAGCTTAAAGTGCATTTGTGGGAAGAAAGCCCTTTGCTAGACACTCGGGGGTGCAAACAAAGTAGTTATAAGATATGCACAGTGAAATGTTTCAGTCACAAATCTTGCAGAAGCTGTAAAATATTTGGAAATAATCTTCCTCATTTTGGTTAGAGAACGTTACACTAACTCTTGCTTTACTGACAGCAGCCTCACAAATAACACAGTTCTGTCTCAACGTCCTCATGTCTTCAAGCATGGATGAACTTCCTCTGTTAATATGCCTTCACTGATAATTTTTAGGTGCAAAACTATGCTGGCTCACAATAGACTGATACTCTCTTGTTTGTCACCTATAGGCCTTCCACTGTACATAGCATGTTTAATTTCTGCATGAGTCCTGGAAAACTGCAGCCATAAAATACACAGCCACCAAAACCCTTGGCTTCTTTACCTCTACACTATCTTTCTCCAGCATGTGAACTGGATTGGCACATACTTTCCCTTTCAGAAAGCCAGTAACTGCCATTTAATGCTGTTGAACTGTTACGTTTGCACCTGTGGTGATTATTATTATTGATGTATTCTGGGCATGTGTCTTCTGAAGGATGTGCTAAAGCAAGGGAACAGATTTATGGGATGAATAAGATGAATTATAGAAACAAATTAAGCATCTAGAACTTATTAAAAAAGGTAAAGCTCAGGGGAAGGGCTACTTAAACCCTAGATTTTAAAATAATTTGAAAGCAGTGGAAGGGAATATTTCACACTTTATGAGGAACAGATGCCAAAACTATCAAGTAAACAAGCAACAACAAAGATACTTCTGTTCAAAACCAAGTTAAAAAATGAAGAGGAAGAATGTTTCCTGTTGTCTGTTGTTTTGTGGAAGATTCTTAACGATGGCTTAGACAGTAACGTGAAAGGAAGTTTATTACTGGCAGGTACTGCAGGTTCCCAGAGGGCTGTGTGGTATGACAGTGGTTATTAATGTCACCCCTGTAGTAAGAATGTGATATATTCAGAGAAGTCTGGTAAAGATGTATGGTTCTTGGTCACACTGCTTTTGTGTAAGACAACTTCTGTCATTAAAAGAGGGCTGCAGGAAGGGCTTGATGAATTACACTCAATCTGAGGGAGCTGATAAGAAAAGCACCAGTCAGAAAGCCACATTTTGTGTATGTGGATTGAATTTAGCAAGAATGGCTTCGTGTCTGCATTCTGTAATACTATGAAAAACACTGTGGACCTCCAACACAAAAACACATAGAGGTGTTGGAGTGGACAAAAGTGCTTTTTCAAATAGCTGTGGGGGTGGGGAGACCCTGGCCCAGGTTGCCCAGGGAAGTTGTTGCTGCCCCATCCCTGGAGGTGTTCAAGGCCAGGTTGGATGGGGCTTGGAGCAACCTGATGCAGTGGGATCACCTTGCAGTTAGAATTTCTGTCCATTGCAACAGAATGTAAAAGAAAATACCTTTGTGCTGTCAGTATGGTGCAGTGGAAGGGAAGTGATGCTGACAACCGCCCGAATCCAGGACACAAAGGCAGAGCAACTGGAGTGGTGAATACCAGAGGAGCTGTGAGAAGACCCTATGCATAAGGGGAAAATGGACAGCCAATATCTCATAGTTAAAAGCAGAGCGAAACTGAGAAACTAAAGTTAATAACTACAAGTGAGGCTAAAGCATCAATCTTTGCACAGTTGTTCTATCCCACATGGGCTTTTATCGGGAACAGTATGTGACTACACATACCATATGTTGCAGCAACATCTCAGCTTAGTGAGCTGGACGTTTGAACTACTAATTTCCTTACAATTAGTGGTGTTAATATGAGCCAAAGTGATATTAATTTTAATTAACACTGAGTGTAGAAAAATAAAATTCCATTTGTTCTGTTAAACCCCTCAAATTTTCCTTTTGGCTCCATATGGAAAGCCTTGTTTTAACTTTCCAATGAATTTCTGTTTGTAGAGAGACAGAGCAGTAGAAAAGCCTGTGCATACTGGCAGAAGTGCTGACGTTCTGCAGGTAGATGTGATTATTCTGAAAGCAGCTTGTAGATGTGTTGGTTTGCACACTGGAAATATAACAAAGAACATGCACAAGGGACAATTTGTACAATGCAAATTCAGAAAAGCAAAACTTTAAAGTGACTTAACGAATTCATGGGCTGTTCAGCATCTGAAGTATTTTCATTTAAACCATCTGGTGAGTGATCATAATAATAAAGCACCACTGAACCCAGGTGTCTCTTCAGATCATTACAAACAGAAAACAGGGTTGCATTTCAGTAGTATCTTCCAGGTTTTGTAGAACCTATGAGGAAGTGAGTTCTTGAAATTCAATTCCTTATCTTGATCAAAATGCAATACCAGGGCTGCAGCCCATACCTGGGCTCTACAGGTGTGTGCTGCAATTTAGTCTGTAGTCCTTCAGCCTCACTAGGATGTGGGAAGCATGTTCTGTGGCTCTTTCCTGACCTGCATGTGTGCTCTTTTTATGTAGAAACCAGGGTACAAAGGGAAGGGGGAGAGGGGACAAAGGCCTGCCCTGATGGGAGTTGGGCACAGTTACAAGCATTTTTCTCAAGCTGGGAGGCTCCTCTGGGCAGGCTCAGCCTTGGTATGGACCCACATTGCCCCAACACAAGAAATAAAATCACGTTTGAGCAGCAAGTTTTGATAATCCATTACAATTTGCCTTGTTATCTCCATGCTGAATCCTGCAAATAACATGTTTATCATTCAAGCTTATCTTCTAAAAAGGTAGCAAGTTGGGATTTGAAGGGAATGAGAGATGGAGAGGCCACCATTCCCCCTTCTTCCTTCATATAAGATTTTAAAGTGTTTCTGAATAGAGATTTAAAGACTTGTTTTAGAGGGGTGAGTTGGAAGGCATTTATTTCAATTTTCTATTGCCTGTCTAAAAGGCTGTGAGAAAATCTTTTGCTTTTAGAGGGAGATAGTGAAACCAGTATGAAAGTACATAAAGTCTCTCTGTGTTGACTATATACAGAAGTTGGCCACTGCCTTTAGGAAGCCTAAAACCACCACAAATGAAAGCACTGGTTTATGCATAAAGTAGGTCAGATTCTTCCCTCTCCCACAGATTTAAGAGCCTTCTCTTCCTTGATGACATCTACCCGGCTAATTAGCTTTGCCTCTTCATATTGCATGGAGTCTTATATTAGGCAGTGGCTCGACAAAAGTGGTTTTAAAAAAAAAAAAGTATGTGTGTCTGTGTGTGCATTTTTCTGATGTGAGTGCCAGATGCTGGGGAAAAAGTAGTTGTTTTCAGAACAAGTGCTCATTTGAAGCACACCTGCACCCAAACGATTTCTTTCACTGCTGAGGTTGTGCACTGACAGGAAGGAGCTCACTCTGACTAGTCAAAAATAGGAAAAAATTATGATTAAACTTTTCTTTTGTCTATAGAACATGTAAAAAATAACTTATAGTGTCATTTGTATGTGTATGGAGACAACTGAAACTAGCAAGGCTGATCCTGCTGACTGGTTTAGCAACAGGACCTGTTTTTAATGTGTTAGCTCTCCCTCAGTGCAATCACTTGAGTCAGAAACTCTCTGTTAGGTGTGAGAACACAGTGGCTAACACAGGCCTTGATCCTGCTGGGTGTTGTGGAAGACTCTTACGGAAGAAGTCAGTCTTGTGGAGCACAGCACAGATAAGCAGCGCAGTTGCTTTGAATTGTTGTGGTGTAAGGCATGTCCCTTATTTTATATTCCTGCAGTGCTAGGCTGAGCTGTGTGAAAGCTGTTTTCTTTCACGATGACTCTACCTCTGCAATCTCCCTCTGTTGGTGGATAGATCAGAGTATATCTGGAAGGATGATGCTCCAAGAAACTGCAACCAAGCAAATGGGCATCGCTTGCTGCAAGTGCTCTCCTCAGCTGTGGTCCAGACAGCAGCACCTGGAGCTAACTAGCATCTTGATCCCCTTCTCACTAGTTCCATCTATTCTCTGGTCTTTGGCAAATTTTCTTATCTCTTTTAGCTTTCAGACAGCAATAGATCATTCCAGAATCGATTCATTTCTCCTAAACTGTTTAAAGATCTGAAAAGAATGCACTTCAAAGGCAGGGAATGTGATGTCGTGTAAGTGAACAGGGGAGAAGGATGTGTAGTTGTCTGCCTTTCCATATGTTTTGCTCTGATAGCAGAGGAGAATATAGAATGAGATGGATCTCAGTTGAAATCAAAAGTTTGAGCTGAGCTTGCAGAAAGGGCTGATCCACTGGGGAGGAGAGGAAGCAGACGGGGATGCATGGCTGGAATGTTACTCCTCCACTTGACAAACCAGCTTATAGAGGCAAGGGTTTTATGCTTAGCCTGCATGCATCTGTGTCAGATACTCTGACCTACCATGTGCTTTGAGTGCAATGAAAAATGTTTCAGTTGCAAAAGCAAGTATTGTTGGAAAAGAAGTAGAGGTTGGCACAGAATCCCAGTCTGCTGCAAGGACAAAATAAAAAAAGTTGTATGTTAGGAAGCAGGAGCAGTCGTTTAGGAGTTTCTTTGCCATAGGAAGAGAAAGTAGGCAGAAAACCTGAAGCAGAACTGCCTCAGTTTTATTTAGAGGTGCAATTGCTCTTGCTAGGAGAATAGACAGGCAAGGTGGCACGGTTTATGCAATAGTTTTGTGCAGTGGGGCTTGAGATCTGATATGACACAACCAAACCCGAGGTGTACATACAAATACTGGTGTCCTTTAAATATGCCAAATCAAGATATCTGGGAAAAGTCAGGTAGCAGTACAATTAAAAGATGACTTTTTTTGATAAACAACACCTGGACCTGCAAGTGTCTTCTTTCCACCCAAATTTAAATACCGGAGGAGGATGCAGGATCATCTGGCCCCTCTGTGACAACACTGATTTTGTCCAGTTTGGTTTTCCCTTTTTGTTAGACTCTTGTACATTGTCAGAGAATAGGATTTTGGCACAGTATTGATTTTTTTTCCCCTTATTCATTCCCTAGGCTTTAATTTGTTCATCTGTTCATTTTCAGCAACCTTCTTACTTGGCTTATCTCTATTAGAATCAGTGTGTGAAAGGTTCAGGACAAAATCAAACTGAGTGTTATGAAAGAAACATCTGCACCCTTTGTAGGAAAAAAAAAATCCTATTATGAGCAATGGAAGAATAGCTGGGAGTCTCATTGCCCATAGAGATAAAAAGAATACTGCAAAAGTTAACCTGTTCAAGAACTGAACTGGATACATTTCATTATATAGCTGAAATACATAAAGAAAAGCCAAGTATAAAGACAGTCGATAGTGTTACAAAAGTTAGGTTAGAAAGGCTGTAGGTTGTATAAGACTTTAATCTTGCACATTAGTTGGTACTTTCAAATGATATTTCACATTGACCTGCCCACTGGAAATTTATTTTGCCAAGGTGACCAAAGGATGAACTGCAATTATTTGAGAATCCAGTTATTTAATGCTGTGTCTGCAAGCCCAGCTCCACATTGCAAACAGAAATCCAGTCTTTCACAGGAAAACTATCTTCACAAAAAAAAATGGTGTATATACTTTCAACTTTGTAATATAAAACGGGCTGGCAGATACACCATGTCAATGTTCTTCTAAGACTTACAAGCCTATGATAGGGCCAAATTCCTCTCCTAATTCTTTATTTACCTGACCTTTCTCAGAAGCCTGGGGCTGAGGTCTGAGTCTGAAAGTTCATGCACTGGAAAAACCCATTATTTGTTGTAGTGAACCTGCTGCCTTCATCTGAGGTCTCCTACCTCTTGTGCAGGAAGAAAGAGGAAGCTTTTATCACACCATTTGTGATTTTACAGACTGTTTTATCGTCCCTCAGACACCCTTCTTCCAGGCTGAGGGCTCAGTCTATTTAACTGCACCACAGATGGAAACTATTCTGTATCTTTGATCTTGTTTCTCTGAACCTTTTCCAAGTCTGTCTTGGGGGTAGGTGGGCAGAGGTGTGGGATGGACAGATGGAAGGAAGAGGATTGACCAAAGCTGTAGCATTCAAAATGTGGGTGTAAGGGGCTATAGCATGTAATGTTTGTCTCTGCTTTATTCTTTGTACCTCTTCTAATAGTTCTTAATTACTATTTTGTTTGTTGCCCTCAGCGTTGAGCTGAGGTTTTCATTTACCTACAGTAATTCCACAACCCTGCTCCCAAGTTAAGTCAATGGTCTAGAGCCCATCATTTCACACAGAACATTTGTGAATTGTTGCTGCATTTTTTTTTTTTTTTATTTTCTGACTTTTGCTCTGCCATTTCAGCCTTATAAAGTCGTCTTCTGTGCCATGTGGAGAAAGAATCCTGCAACTACCTCCTCCCCTCCCTTCCTCCTGCCCCATGTAGGCAGCCCAGAGTAGCTGGAGCAACCGTTGCCATCCTTCAGGCTTTGTTTCCCTGGCTGATGTTTCCTGGTCAATACAAACATTTGGTATCTTTATCTTGACTAGGCAGTTGTCACAAATAATGGTAACCAAAATAAAATGTTCCAACCAAAACTTTCCCTGCATAAATTAGCCTGGAAAAAAAGTGAAAGCTTTTTATAGCCCTGTTGTTGTGCACCGTTACAGCACTCAGAACTCCAGCTTCAGTTAGAGTTGAGAATACAATCTACAAACCAATAAAACTACTCTGCTGTGATCTTACATAAATTACTGCAGATCACTTCTCGCTTATGATGTTTTAATTCTCTTTTTGACTGCTATTCCTGCTCGAAAAACTAGCTCCCTCCTATAGTTTTCAAACCAGAATTTGTTAAAGGATTTTATGCAGTCTGGTGACAGGAACCAGAACCATAAAGGAAGGATAATGAAATGGTTTGGGTTGTTTGGGGTTTTTTTATGGTAAAAACTCGGTATCTACCACCTGCTGCTATTGTATCAGAATTGTTGACATTTAGGACAGAAAACATATCTGGATGTACAAATCATTTCCTATTGAGCTGTCCGTGTTGAAATGATAAATTTCCTAATTAGGTTATTCCATTCCATCTCTTTTTATGGCTCCCCGGTCTGTAGTATTTTTATGAATAGTTCATGCTGTGGTGTACTTATTAATATGCTTCTGCAACCTAAATGGCATAATTAGTTGCATTTTTATCTTGAAGGTTCAATTAAAAAGTGATCTAGTAGGAGGTAGAATTCCCAGTTACTGAAGGTGGGAAAGACACCTATTCTCTTCTTACTGTCTTTCATCTCAGACATAATTCAAAAGGGTTTTTTTTTTTTTCCCAGATAAAATGTAGCTTTTCATCCCTGTGGAAGAAGGAGAGAGGTCATAGAGACCTGTGGAGACCACATATAATGATGTCTATTTTTACTTCCACTTTTCTTTAAAGATACAATTAAATTTGTAGTGCACTCAAATTGTAGACACTGTATGTTCTGTCCTGTAGACATAAAAAGAAATTAATTTCATTGCCCTTTCTTGTAATTTAAAAATATTATTTTTTCTATTTCAGGTTCATTGACAACTTCTTTACAAGTACATTAGAAGTCAAATGAAATTAATTTACATTTTATATCTTACAAGTGTTTCGCTTTGGAAACTTGTAAATAGATGCCACCACATTTTGATGAAATGTCAGAAGAGTTTGACAGATGCAAACCTGACATTTCATATTCTTAATTTAAAATTGCAGATACAGTTTCCAAGAACAATAATTGCATGTAGTGTCAGGGGTTTATTGGTAGTCTACTTTCCTTCTAATGAAGTAGTCACAATACTTATTGTAAAACAGGGCTGTCAAAGCTTGAAGAATTTCCATTAGTGCTTGTAAATGAACATTGCACTAAAGAAAAGAACAGAAATAAAGGCAATAGCATTCACTGAATTATTTTTTTTAAATGATTTGGGTTTTCCAAGTAATTTTTTCCAGGCTGACATAAAGCCAAAAACTTTAACTTTTTTAGCCCTTTCATTTTAATATATTAGGTGGCCACTAGCTGAGAGCACATATTTATGTTAGTTTCATCCATGTCTCTTCATTATTGTCTGGAGAAAAGGAGGCTGAGGGGAGACCTCATTGCTCTCTATAACTACCTGAGGGGAGGTTGTAGAGAGGAGGGTAATGGCCTCTTCTCCCCAGTGACGGGACAGGACAAGAGGGAATTGCCTCAAGCTCCGCCAGGGGGGATTTAGGAAAAAATTTTTCATGGAAAGGGTCATTGGGCACTGGCAGAGGCTGCCCACGGAGGTGATTGAGTCACCTTCCCTGGAGGTGTTTAAGGCACAGGTGGATGAGGTGCTGAGGGACATGGTTTAGTGTTTGATAGGAATGGTTGGACTCGATGATCTGGTGGGTCTCTTCCAACCTGGTGATTCTATGATTCTATGATTATACCTGGATTATTCCTTCTGAGGCATGAAATCGATTTGCGGGATTTCTCACAAAAATGCCAATGTTAAGGAACCTTATTTGTAAAAGAAGAAAAATATGCATTTATCCAGAGCTTTTTGCAAAAACATTTTTATTAAATATTAGTCTACCTCCATATGATTGTTATTTTCATGAAAGAAAGTCTTGGACCACCCAGCTGTTTTCTCTGTTAAACACTGGTACGTGTAGAGCGTAGTTCCTGGGCCTCTTTCCAAGTCATATAAAATTTTTCCTTAAAAGATCTGAAAATGGGCATAGTTTAAGATCACAAGGTATTTTCCCCATTAAAATGTTCCCTGATTATATCACGGTTTGACAATACAAACAGAATTTAATTATTTGGCTCTTTTTATAGGGAAGTCATTACAGACAGGCACGCTTCACTGGCACGAGTGATAGACTCCAAGCGTGGCTCTTTTGCTCTTTTGAGACTGCACACAGGGTCAACAGAGATTTTCTGGGATTTGAAAGTAATTTAGTGGGGTTTTATAATATTCTCTTGAAGTAAGACAATAAAATAAGGCAAGAAGGTTCATGGACAAGATGTTTCTAACATCCCACCTAACCTCCTGACTTGGCTTTTGGAACTTTTGTCCCCATGTTGTCCACCCTTTGGTTCCTCACCCAGCTGTCCTCTCTGAATTGCGGGCACTGATTCTGCAGTCAGGTCAGCACCATCCCTCCTGACTTTGCACCATACATTGCATCACAGGAGTCCTAAAAGTTTGCAAGCAAAAAAGTTCATGACATAATCTTAACTATATTTACATTTTATTATGTTTATATTGGTTTACACAAATTCACACACACGCTTTACGTATTTTCATGTACAGTTGTGCACTCAACTAGCAACGTGGTTTTGTTACTTTTTCAAGCTGCATGTGTGGGACTTTGAAGCTGCAGATCAAATGAAAGCCTGAATACTGTGACAGCCTCACAGATGTGCTGTCTTGCTTTCTATTTATAGAGGTGTGTGGCTTAGATGCAATTACAGAACAGTGGCAGTGCAATATATCATACTACTATTAACTATCCCCTTGTAGAAAAGCTGTAACATAAGAACCCTAAACGGGAATATCTAAAGAGAAGCATGGTGAGTGTAAAGAAAGGGTTGGAAATTTCTATCACAGTGGGCCTATCATAACAAATGATTTTGGAGACATAAACATTTGTCTAGGATTCATAGAATCACAGAAGCACCAGGTTGGAAGAGACCCACCAGATCATCAAGTCCAACTGTTCCTACCAATCTCTAAACCATGTCCCTCAGCACCTTGTCCACCTGTGCCTTAAACACCTCCAGGGAAGGGGAAGCAACCACCTCCCTGGGCAGCCTCTGCCACTGCCCAATGACCCTTTCTGTGAAAATTTTTTTCCTAATGTGCAGCCTAAATCTCCCCTGGCAGAGCTTGAGGCCATTCCCTCTTGTCCTCTCCCCGTCCCTTGGGAGAAGAGGCCAGCTCCCTCCTCTCCACAACCTCCTTTCAGGTAGTTGTAGAGAGCAATGAGGTCTCCTCTCAGCCTCCTCTTCTCCAGGCTAAACACCCCCAGCTCCCTCTTGTCCAGGCTAAACAACCCCAACTCTCTCAGCTGCTCCTTAAAAGGCCTGTTCTTCAGCCCCTTCATCAGCTTCATTGCTCTTCTCTGGACTCGCTCCAGAGCCTCAACATCCTTCTTGTGGTGAGGGGCCCAGAACTGAACATAGGATTCGAGGAGCAGTCTCACCAGTGCTGAGTACAGAAGGAGAATAACCTCCATGGACCTGCTGGTCACACCGTTTCTGATCCAAGCCAGGATGCCGTTGGCCTTCTTGGCCACCTGCGCACATTGCTGGCTCATATTCATTTAGAGTCCCTGATTGCCATCACTGCCTGACTGTAGAAGCAGCCTGGCCATGTAGATGTCTAGAACTTTGCATACAACTTGTTCCTTTCACATCTGTGTACAGTTCCCCATCACAAACAATGCATCCAAACCAAATGGTCTGTACACCAAGAAGCAAACACCTCTGTTGATGGAAAGAGGCACACTTGGATACTTTGAGAAAGCTAGGCCTTTGGCATAATGAAAATGAAGACTTTAAGCTGTGGCTGAAGTCCATGCTATTTATTCCTACTGCAGTGAGAAAACAGCCCTAAACTTTCAATCCAAACAAGAGCTGTGGTCACTTCATGGAAGAGGACTGCACACACACAACAATGAAACAAAACAACATCTCCTTTTGTGAGATTCACACCCATCAGCGTGAGTTTGCTGTTTCTGTATTTTCTACTGTCTTTGCACTTCTATCTGTGAATAAGGTAATAAAAATAAACACTAAAATACTTGACACAGAGTGCTGACCTAAAGTATCACAAAAAAATGAAAGCCTGCAAGATACAGCGCTAGAGAACATGAGTCATATAAGGCCTGCAGGGGAATAAGAGAGATGTGTCTTTGTTTCCTTTCATTTACTGTAGTGTTCTAATGAAGTCCTAAGCATAATGCTGGGACCTGCTTTTGGGCTAGCTCAGCAGGACCTAATGGTCTTGAAGATGCACTGTGAAGAGTTTCAAAGCAAGGTAGTCAGAAACTGTGGTGGTGATATGTGAGTGTGCTGCAGCCGCACTCCAGTCTGGGCCAGTCTGATAGCAGGAAGGTCACTTTGTCATCTGTAAAATATTTCAATTTTTATTTATAAAGGCAAGCAGCTCAGACAAAGCAGGACTTACCTTTCTGAGAGATACTTTGTTTAAAAATTCTTCCCTTCCAGGCTGGAGAAAAAAATCGGCCCCCACTCTGGGAAGGTATCTACGGCATCCGAATTTTGATCTATTTAACTTTTCAAACACCATCTCCTCAAAACAGCATAAAAGACCTGCTGCACCTGCTATCAAAAGGTAATATGCTTTACAAAAAAAAAAATTTTTTTTTTAATTTTGAAATTAAAGCATAAAAATCCTCCACGCAGTACAGGAGAAAAAAGGCTATATTCTATTCTGCTGATGAAACGATACATGTTTTACTGGATTGCTTTATCATCAACCTTTTTGTGATGCAACACATTAAATTTTGGTCCTTAAAGGTAATCTCTTCATTCCTTTCTCACCCTCCTGAAACCAACAGGCCTTTTTGAATTATATAAGACCTTCCTTTCAAAACCAATTTCCCTGGAGAGGTTGTGAGCCTTATCTAGGATGTGTTGGTGAAGAATAGAAAAAAATGCATTTACAATGGAGCTTCATCAAAAATACAGTAGCTGGTTTGTGAAGTCATTGAACAGCAATGTCTGAAAGGGTCATGTCTAGATAATCAGTATATTAAAAAGGATTTTTGCTTATCATTCTGACTGACCTATAAACTAGGGGAAATCATTTATTCCATCACTGATGGACAGTGAGTATTGCAAGTGCACAGTCATTTGATTTGTCTGTAACTGTTCATGGAAATCTCAGAAAATGTGAGGCCTTTTCAAGATAAAAGGAGAGAATAGGAAATCATAGTGCTGAAGGTCAGTTTACACCAACTTGCTGTTTAGGAAAGGGAGAATATTCTTCGTGAGTAGTGCATCTGAATAGTCATTCATTAATATAACACCACTATTTGTTAAAGTTTAACAACTCAGCCTATGTGTGCTGCTATGCTGTGTGACATTTCATAGCAACGGCACTTGAAATATTTACTTACTTACTATTTCCTTGTCATTAATAATGAAACACTTGAGATCCTGGTTTCAGTTCCTTTTTGTCAAACAAACAACATTCATTTGTAGATTTAAATGGGCCACGTTTTCTGTCGTGAGCTACCAGAGATTTCAGCTATTTCTATACGGAGCAGCTTACCCTAATTTTAGAGTGAGATTTATTTAGTTGTGGATTTGCTTCTAGTTTCTTCAGTGAAAGTTTCATATGATTTAATTCATAAGCTTGTTGCTTTCTGTCTCATAATCCAAAAGGCTGCATCAGAGAATAGTTGATAGGAAGCTGGTTTTGCTCACTGAGGGATGTGTTCTTTGCACAGCATACACCTGAGCAGGTACTGGAAAGTGGAATCATGTTTCTAAATGCAGATGTTCAACTAATAGGCATCAAAATAGAATCATCGGACATGGCTTGATGTTTGATAGGAATGGTTGGACTCGATGATCCGATGGATCTCTTCCAACCTGGTTGTTCTATGATTCTATGATAGAATAACCAGGTTGGAAGAGACCCACCGGATCATCGAGTCCAACCATTCCTATCTAACACTAAACCATGTCCCTCAGCACCTCGTCCACCTGTGCCTTAAACACCTCCAGGAAAGGAGAATCAACCACCTCCCTGGGCAGCCTGTTCCAGTCCACAGTGACCCTTTCTGTGAAAGACTTCCTCCTGATGTCCAGTCTAAATCTCCCCTGGTGGAGCTTGAGGCCATTCCCTCTCGTCCTGTCCCCTGTCACTTGGGAGAAGAGCCCAGCTCCCTCCTCTCCACAACCTCCCCTCAGGTAGTTGTAGAGAGCAATGAGGTCTCCCCTCAGCCTCCTCTTCTCCAGGATAAACACCCCCAGCTCTCTCAGCGATTCCTCGTAAGGCCTGTTCTCCAGCCTCCTCACTTGTAACAGAATGGGAGAAATACACATTTATAATGTACTTCACAAAACATGTTAAAAAAATAGAAGTGGCCTAGTCTACAGTGTCGTAAACATTTGCAGCTTGATTGAGGTGAGCAGTTAAACCTGGACATCACTGAGCTTTCTAGTGAAAGGATCAAGCTCTCGACTGTGAAGTTGAAGAGGAAACTATTGCTGGTGTAAATTAACCTGATGAGAGATGCAATGAAAGGAACAAGCCCAGTGTAAAGGCACACATCCTCCTTCCACCCTACATGGCAAAGAGAAGACAGCAGAAAGTGAATCGTCCTCCTCGGAGGCAAAGAGATCTCCCTAGTGTAAGGGTATGGCACCATCTGCAGGTGAGAGTGCTGTCCGACCCACTTGTCTATTTCCCCTCCAATAGGAATTTGAAAAAAAAAGAAAACACCAAACCACTGCTGTAGTTTTGATTCCAGGGGATTGCCAGCTATGCTTTTTGTCATTCAGCTGAGGGCATTCAGTGCAGTGTAAATAGCTGAATCGGGCTGCTCTCCTTAGTATTGCTCTCCCTGGGCTGATGAGACATGCACTGTGCTGGGTGATGTCCCAGGATTGCTTTGCTCCCACTTCCTTCACCTGGGCACTTGAGTTAAGCCTGAAATACAGCTATGCTAGACATAAATTCTGTGTTTCTATAATCTGAAAATCTCCTACAGGTCTAAGGCAATAGTTGTTTTCTTTGTTCTAAGATGTTCCCACTACAGGTTTTATCATAAGCCACCCCAACTCTGTGATCCTGTTAGCAGAATGATGAAATTTCTGAGATGCTCAGGTTATGACTTTGGTTCCTCCTTCCTTCCTTTTCTTCATGCTTTTTTTGTACAGTGCATGTTGGGACTACTACCTAGAGGTACACTTGTGCTGCAGACACTGAAAGAGCTTGCGTATACTGTATAGGCAAGCTCTGTTTTCTCTGGAAGTGTTTTCCTTGTGTTTCTGCTATCTCCTCTTCAAAGCCCTGGCTCCATGTTTCATGTGAATGTCACCATAACCTGGAACTGACAGGACACAGTTGCTCTCATTTGATGTGTGAAGGGCACAGACGATATTTGTACATCTTTTCACTGGGATGGGGCAGCAGAGAGGAAAGGTGCTTACAGCCTGCAGCACTGCCAACAAGGCTGGAAGAGCTGGGGAGGTCATGAGCAACATTTTAAATCGTTTTCCCCTCTCCAGCCTTTCTTTGGTTCCTTGGAAGCCAGGCAGAGCAGGCCTTCAACATCCTAGTGATAAAAGTAGTTACTATTACAGAAAGTATTACAAAGGCTTATAGGGATAGGACTAGGGGCAATGGGTATAAACTGGAGATTAAGACTAGGCAAAAGGAGGAATTTATTTATGATGAGGTGGTGAGGCCCTGGCCCAGGTTGCCCAGGGAAGCTGTGGCTGCCCCATCCCTGGAGGTGTTCAAGGCCAGGTTGGATGGGGCTTGGAGCCCCTGATCCAGTGGGAGGTGTCCCTGCCTGTGACAGGGGGGTTGGAACTGGGTGGGCTTTAAAGTCCTTTTCAACCCAAACCATTCTTTGACTTTACGACTCTATGAAAGTGGAATATTTTGATTTAAGGTAAAGCAAAGTTAAGTTTCATCCAGGTAATTGTGTTCTTTGCAAGTTAGAATGACCTACTGATGAAACCTTTAATTTAAAAGTGTTTTCTGGGCACTGTTTATGGTTTATACTCGATAACACCTCGTCTTCAGTGCAGTATCTGCTGTGGTCGCCTCTGTCTGCAGTTTTTGCCTTATTTCAGAGGTCAGACAGAGCCAAAGCCGGCTCCAAATGAGCAAGAGGTTTGAGGAGGCTGAGAGGAGACCTCATTGCTCTCTACAACTACGTGAAAGGAGGTTGTAGAGAGGAGAGTGCTGGCCTCTTCTCCCAAGTGACAGGGGACAGGACAAGAGGGAATGGCCTCAAGCTCCACCAGGGGAGATTTAGGATGGAGATTAGGAGGAAATTTTTCACAGAAAGGGTCATTGGGCACTGGAACAGGCTGCCCAGAGAGGTGGTTGATTCACCTTCCCTGGAGGTGTTTAAGACATGGGTGGACGAGGTCCTGAGGGACATGGCTTAGTGTTTCATAGGAATGGTTGGACTTGATGATCCGGTGGGTCTCTTCCAACCTGGTGATTCCGATTCTATGACTGTCGTGAAGTTTCATCCTAACATTAAAACGAGTCCTTGGGAAGAAACAGAACATGCAGGAGGCGCCTGGGGAATTTATCCCCGTGCCGGTAAGCGGGAAATATATAACCATAGAATCATAGAATCACCAGGTTGGAAGAGACCCATCGGATCATCGAGTCCAACCGTAACATTTTTTTTAAAAAAAAAAAATTTGGGAACTCTATTTATGTACATAAACATGTATATATTGCATCCCCAGCTCCGGGCTCACTGCACGGGATCAATGCGGATGGCGGCCTGGTGTCCACTCCTCTGAAAGCCTGAGGGGAGCCCAGGCGGGCGGGTTTCCCCGCGGGGAGGAGCGCGGGCGGCCATGTTCTCGCCCCGCCCCGTGTGCGCCGCAAGATGGCGGAGGAGGAGTAAGTATGGCGGGTAGGGGAGCAGAGGAAGGGGGAGCTGCCGCCATCCGCCGCCATCGGCCGGGGTCGCGCGGTGCCGAGGCGGGTGGATGGCGGCGCGGGAGAGCCGGGAGGGCCGGGGTGCGGCGCCGCGGGGTACGAGCCGTCCCTCCCGCCCCGCAGGTCCAGGCCGCGGATCCCGCTGGTGCCGGAGAACTTGCTGAAGAAGAGGAAAGCCTACCAGGCCATCAAGGCCACCCAGGCCAAGCAGGCGCTGCTCAACAAGAGGAAGGTAGGGGCCGGGGTCACCGACAATGACGGCAGAACGACCCCTTAGGCAGATTTGAGAGACCTCATTGCTGCTCTCTACAACTACCTGGAAGGAGGTTGTGCAGAGGAGGGAGCTGGGCTCTTCTCCCAAGTGATAGGGGACAGGACAAGAGGGAAAGGCCTTAAGCTCCACCAGGGGAGGTTCAAGCTCAACGTAAGGAAAAAAATTTTCACGGAAAGGGTCATTGGGCAGTGGCAGAGGCTGCCCAGGGAGGTGGTTGATTCCCCTTCCCTGGAGGTGTTTAAGGCACAGGTGGATGAGGTGCTGAGGGACATGGTCTAGTGTTTGATAGGAATGGTTGGACTCGATGATCCGGTGGGTGTTTTCCAACCTGGTGATTCTATGATTGAGTGTCAGGAAACCCTTTATCGGGCTTGGACATGATGCAAGAAGTAGTCACAGTTACTAAAAGAGGAATTCCTTTTATTTAAGCTAAAATTTTGTCTAAGTAATGGTGCTTTTTGAAAGTTAGAGCGTCTCTTTGATGTTTTCTTTAAAGCAGCGTTTTTCCAGACCATTCATTCTTTTGGAGGTGATAACATCTTGTGATCAGTGTGCTCTGCATGTTCACTGTCCAAGTGTCTGCTTCTGCAGTCGCCTCTCTCTGCAGGCTTTCCTCATCTCAAATGCAGGGAACTGACTCTGAAAATGCTAACAGACAAACTATTGTATCTGTCAGACGGCTCCAAATCAGCAGGAGATTTGTCTGTGGTGAAGTCCATCAAACGTTAAAATGAGTCCTTGGGAACAAACAGAACATGCATGAAGTGTCTGGCGAATCTGTCCCTGGAGTTGGGAAAGCCATCCTATCCCAGCTCTGATCGCTGCACCAGGATTGATGGGGATCGCTGCCTCAGTGTTGCCTGATACCAAAAAAGCTGGCAAATAAACTCCCCAAGACTCGTTTTGGAGTTAGGAAAGCAAACACCCTTTATCAGGCCTTGGCATGGTACAAGAAGTAGTTACTGTTACAGAAAGTAGAATTTTTTTTTTTTTAAGTTAAGCTAAAGTAGAATTAAGTTTCATCTAAGTAATAGCATTTGTTGAAATTCACAGTGTCCCTCTGATAGTCTGTTTTCTTTCATGCAGTGTTTTTGCAGGCACTTAATTCTTTGGAGGTGATAATGTCCTGTGTTCAGCATGGTCTCTGCTGAACAGATGTGTCTGCTTCTATAGTCGCATCTTTTTGCAGCCTTTCCCCATCTCAAATGCAATCTTATGCAGAGCTGGCTCCAAATTAGCAAGAGATTTGACTGTTGTACCGTTCTTAATAACGTTAAAATGAGTCCTTGGAAAGGAAAAGAATATGCATAAGATTTCTGGGAAAATTTATCTGTAAATGGGAAATCTATTCTATCCCTAGCTCTTGTCATGCTGCACAGGATTGATGGGGATCACTGCCTCGTGTTGCCCAGGCCTGATTAAAGTATGCTGGCTTTCTAAAACTCCAAAACGAGTCTCTTAGTTTATTTGCCGGCACTTTTGGTATCAGGCAGTGATTAGTTGCTAACGCACAGCGTGTGGTTCCCAGACCAGCAGAGCACAGCAAACATTTCAGTTTCAGAGCTGGAGCCCTGTTCTGCTGTATTTTAGCTAATAAAGCCAATGCCTGTCTCGGAAGCGGCTTAAAGCTTTCCCTGTGATTCTGTTTCTGTGGAGTCAGTGGGATTAGGTGAAAACAGCCATTTTTGTTAGATACTGTGTTTATGTTTTTAAACATATAAATGGCTTGCTCTGCTTCCAAGGTTGTAGTGGAAGCATAAACAATAATGTTAAATAGCCGCTTTTTACAAGTCTTGTTTGAAAAATGACACTAGTGATGAGATTTTGACGGGATCCACCTGCTTTGAAATTTCAAACCAATTTTGTGTGTGACTTACGAGGTGAAATGAGACAGAGGACATGTGACATTAGATATGCTACAGGGTAAATTATCAGGGTATTTTTAAATTAAGATATCTGTTATATTGTTAAGTAACTACCATGCACATTGTACTCATGTCCTGTGAGAAAGCACTATGATTTAAGGGGGATGTACTTGTTCCTGAGCTAAGGGTAGCCATTTAAATGTTTTAATAAAAAAAAAAAAAAAAAAAAAGCTTGCTCTTTTCCCAGTGTTCTGAAAGGTATTTCAAGTCCTTGGTGTTCAGTGTTTAAATTTGTAATACTTCAGAGTGTTTAAGTGCTTGGATGTTTGTTCTGTGTGTGCTTTTAAGAAAAGGACCTTCAACCCAGTTATTTTCTCTTGGATGGTAAATCTGAGTCACGCTAGGGTATTGCTGTGTAATACGTTTTACTTCCATAGATGGTTTCTGGATTTCCTGCTGATTAGCTGAGCTGTGTATGTAGTTGTGAAGATCTATCTGTCCGTGGCTGCAAATGCTTCCATTTGACTTCTGTGCCTAGAAGTATCCTGGGTTTTGCTCTATTTTTCTTATTTATTTCCTGGGGAAAAAAACTTTGTTCACTGTTCATAAATTATAGCTATCTGCTTGTAAATTCATGTTGCCCATCAGTTTTCTCTGCCTTGGGCTTAGATCACCAAATTTATTTTCTTCTTAGTGCCTCCAAAACTGAAAGACTGTAGTTCACCACCTTCTGAATTTCACCTGGCCTTCGAGATGCCAACCTCAAAGATTGTTGGGAAGGATAATGATTTCTTATCCTTTTGTCTTTAGCTCCAGAGGGGCAAACAAATCCAATTTAAACGCCTTGAGGCTTTTGTCCGAGATTCATGGCGCAAACACCGAGACAACACCCGGCTGAGACGCATGGAGCAGAGGCCTGGACAGACAGCGGTACCTCAGGAGCACAAACTGGCCTTTGTTATGCGGATTGCAGAGTAAGAAACTTCTGTTGCTTCTTACCTTTATTATTGCTACTGTTTGTAGCTGTCGTGTCATATTTTCAAGCAGAGGAAGGGCGATAAGCCCAGACACATCTCCTTGCTGTTAATCTGAGACCTTCTGGTGAGGCATTAGAAATATGTGGATACTAACAGTGGTTTTTTCCTCTGTCTCAGTATTAAGGGAGTGAGTAGGAGGGTACAAAGAGTGCTTGAATTGCTGCGGCTGAGAAAAAATTTCACTGGAATGTTTGTTAAACTGAATCCGTTATCGCTGAAGATGCTGCGGATTGTGGAACCTTACGTGGCGTGGGGGTGAGTACCAATCCCGTGACTTGGTAGCAGTTTGTGTATAAGTAGCATAGTGTTTTGATTTCCCATCTGGTACCACAAATCCATAGCTGGCTTTTCTAGCAACGATGAAAACTTTGTCGACTTCAGATATAAAACTTGTTACTGTCTCCTTTCACATTGTTCTAAACAGAACTCAAGTTATTTTCCTACTTGTGTCTAAAGCAGTACAATGGGACTTCCCGCTGTGTCCTGTCTGTCCATTAAAGAATCTGATTTTTGGTTTTTGCAGACACCCTAACCTGAAATCTGTACGAGAACTTATCCTGAAACGGGGTCAAGCCAAGATCAAGAGGAAGAGGGTGCCTCTGACAGACAACGTGCTGATAGAAGAACATTTAGGTGAGGAGAAGGGGGAGAAAATGAAGTCATTCAGGGGAAGGGGCAGATGTTTGGTTTGCAGTTTGACCCAAGAGGGAGGGAGAAAAGTCTTGCTAGACTTGCTTGTGGAGGGCTGGCAACTCTGGAGCAGTGCGAGGTAGGGTAATACAGTTGTCTATGAGGAGCTTTTTGTTGCTTTGTTGAGGGTTTTTTGAATTAGTTTGTTTTCCGTGCAGGGAAGTGTGGTATTATTTGCCTGGAAGACCTCATTCATGAAATCTACTCAGCTGGGAAGCATTTCAAAAAAGTCACCAACTTTTTGTGGCCATTCCACCTGTCGGTGGCTCGACATGCTTCCCGTAACAAAGTGGGTTTCCTCAAGGAGATGGGTAAGCCTGGCTGCAGAGGTGATGCCATCAACCAGCTCATCCGTCAGCTGAACTAGTCAGGTGAGGAGTGCCTGTCGCCTGCCTTTGTCTGCTTTCCTACGAATATACTGCCCTCATAGATGAGGGGAGCTCCTTTGGTTTTGATTCTTTATGGAAGAAACCCTCAGGGTAGGGGAAGTGGATGAAGGGTGTGGTGCCCTTACGTATAGGCAGATCCTGTTGGACATCTCCGTAAAAACTTAACTTCTGGAAGAGTGCATAGATGTGACTGGTTTGTTTTTCTTTCCTTTTGTGCAGGGTCTTTGTGAAAGCTTCAGGATTTATAACCTGTCCTGCTCCCACATAGTTTTCATGGCCATGATCTCTGTGCATTGATGTGCTGGTCTGTGATTTGACTGTTGGTATCTCCGTAAACGAAGAAAAAAACAGACGTGATGATGGAGACGGACTTTGGGATGTTTCTTCTTGAAGAAGAAAAATTGTATTTGGTACAAGAAAGAAGGGACTAGAACTTCTTGGAACAATCTGACTTCTGCATTGCCACCAAAAAGCATTTTTTTTCTTAGTACTCATTACTGCTTACTCTGTACCAGTCACCTCCTGGTGTCATCCTTGCTGTACAGCAGTGGTGGTCAGTTCCTGACTTAAATTTCTGTACAGCTGACTCGCACTCAGAGGTTTGATCCCATCCTCCCCAGGGAAGTGCCATAAATCCACTCCTTGAAGTGTAAAGGGGTAGTGCAGTCACCTGGTGAAGGATACTGCTGACAAGTAGGGGAAAACACTGTGTTCTGGAGTTACTGCAGTGTAAGCCCCACTAGTGAATAACATAACACTTGGAGGCACCTGGATCATTTTTATTTTAAAAAAAAAAAAAAAAAATCCAAAACACCCAGACATTTTGTGATACAGTGGTGGAGTACTTGTAATTAAAAAGTTTTTTAAATAAACCTCTGGATTTATACTGTTCTAAGAGGAAGTAGTATACAACTTTGGAAGAGGTAAATACTCCAGATTTGGTGAAGGAAACAATAACAGCTCTGGAAGAGCCTGAAATTTCAGTTACCACTTAAGAGTTTTAAATCCATAATTTATCCCAGTACAAAAATGAGTGAAGAAAGCAGGAAAAGTCCTCTGCTGTTTAACAAATGTGGAAGTCACTGTGACTTTTAAAAGGTTTAAGTGACTCACATTGACTCCACAACAGTTGTTTCAACACTCGGATCGAACAGTTAAATAATGGAAGCAGGATGCCTTTAGGGTATTGGTTTTACAGAAGTTTACAAACTAAAGCATAGCGTGCATGAAACTAAAATATTAACTACTACAGACTCTGAATTGGAGAACACTATAAAATTCGAAGCTTTATTCTGTAAAACAAGGATACAAACATATAAAAGGCTTGACAGACACTAGAAACATACAACACAGACCTAAACACCACCATCCTCAGGACTAATTCAACAGTCATGAAGGCCTCACATGAGTAAGATGTTTTTGATAATCAGCTGCTTTGATTGTAAAGAGGTACAAGTAACTTCAGAATTGTCCTGTTGATTGATTTTAGGATTGTTCTGGTAATAAGACAGTGCAGGCTTTCAATATGGAGCATAGGCATATCAGGAGTCAGATTTCTTAGTGCTAAAGAGAACCTAAGCCTGCTAATAGAAGGCAGTTTATAATAAAATACCAAATGACAGGACTTGAACACCAATGAAGCAATCAATCCTACATTTAGGCAGTTTTTGTAGTGAATGCAGTATTCTCAATGTATAATTAGTTTAGCTCATACATACTTATCAGTGTGAGCACCTTCTGTAGGCCTCTTTAAAAGGAATACCAGCTCACTCTGGTGGTTCCACCACATTATCAGACAAACATGCCGTTCTTCTGTATTGAACTCCAGCAAGAGTAACGTTAATGGTGCGTTCATGACTTAGCTGCACTATGAACAGAAACTATACAAGGTGACAGGATATGTACAACCACCCATGCCTTAGGCAACAGAATCCTTCTTGTAAGCTACCATGCTGTTTACTTTGTGGATTGTAGTAGTGAAGGAACGAAGACGAACCTCTTCCGAATTGGCTATGAATTGTGGTCCTGACTCTTCCCACTTCTCTGGCACCGCCAAGTCTTTGTCTGTGTAGATCAGCAAGTCAAAGGCACCTGTGAGCAAGCACAAAGAGAACAGGAATGGATGCATAAGGTAGCAGCGTGTTTGAACTTAAAGTGCATCTTCTAACACTTGAGATGTGGGCTAACAGTGCCAGAAATACACACTGATACCAGTGATGTGAAAAGAAATACTAGTTAAAACAGGAATACAAGTTCTGCTTACATTCACATGTAGCCTTTTTAGTTCTCTCAAGCAAGTGTAACGCGAATTTTTTTAAGTGTTAAAATACAGTGGAGCCGAGCTCTTAATATGAACTCCATGGTTATTCATACAAGCCTGCCCACAGCTACAGTCACAACATTATTATTTATGAAAACTTCCATTCCTCAGAGTACACATACTAGTTTCATTAAGTTAGTTAATGAACTGAACTCAGTTAATGAACCCCAAGTTCTGTCCTGATCTCAGTCTAACAAAATTGTGTCTCAGAAGTGTGATAATCAAAAAGCCTCAGTAAGTTACCAGAAAATACTGTCTATAGTAGAGAAGTTGTTGAAATTTTCCAGAAGTATGTTGATTACTTTAGTGAAGTTGGGAATACTCACACGGGGTCTCCAGCAGTGGTAGAAAAGTTACTGTGGCGGTTATTTGTCTGATGACAGATCTAATTTCTTCCTGAATAACTTTCTGAGATTTTTCTCGTGGTGCACTGGAAAAAAAACAGGAAAACTCCATTAAGAAAGCAAGCTTCCACTACACTGACCATTTTCTTTCAATACGTTTTCCTCTATTTAAAGTTGTTTGCTACAGAACTTTTGTAGTAGCAACAGTCTGAAGCCCTAGGAAAATGGGCTGAGAAGAGTGCAGTGATAGTTTATCTTTATTATTGTTTGTGAAACTTCACAGTACTTGGAAGGAATGTTAAGTTTATTCTCAGTCTGGAATGGATAAGAAAATTTTGGTATAACAACAGGAAAGCAGTACTTCAGGGCATGGAAGTTACGTGCTTTGTTGAAGATTAAAAATCAAGTTTTGATCTTGTGCTTTAAAAAAAGCTACGCATCTGAGGGTTATATATGCTTCAATTGTATAATTACAGGTTTAGACAGAAGGAATGGCAGGAAGAAAGACAGTAGGGTTGGGAATTTTTGAAGGAACATCTTCCATGCTCATATTGGGAAGCGGCTACCTCATCTGCTCTGAGGAACCACAACAGTACTGATGATGCACATGTTTATCTTGTGCTTGCACACCTGCTAGGTGCTGGGACACCCAGGTACAAAGAAACATGGTTCATGGAATTGTTTGGCCTAGAAAGGACCTTTACAGGCCATGTAGTCCAACATCTTTAACTGGATCAGGCTGCTCAGAGCTGCAGCCAACCTGACTTGCAATGTTTCCAGGGGCAGGGTGTCTGCTACTTTCCTGGACAACCTGTGCCAGTGTTTCACCACTCTCAGCATGAAAAATTTCTTTTTTCATCTAGTCTAAAATTCTTTTAGTTTAAAACCATTACTCTTTGTCCTGTTGCTGCAGGCCCTGCTAAAATTACTTTCCCCATCTTTCTTTATAAGTAAGTACTAGAAGGCTGCAATAAGATCGCCTCAGAGTCTTCTCCAAGCTGAACAATTCCAGCTCTCAGCCTCTCTTCATAGGGAAGGCGTTCCAGCCCTCCAATCCTTCTCGTGGCCTCCTTTGTACGTGTGCCAATAGGTCCATGCCTTTTCCACATACAGGCCATTTATCTTGTGCATGCACAGCTGCCACATACAGGGAAGCAGAGGCACCAAGGAACATCTTTTCTCACCTCTGATCATTGACGGTTTTGTCGCACTCTATGTCAAACTGCCACCGCTCCAGCACCTCGCTGTTCTCGATACTGGAGATGACGACCACCAGGCGCTGCACGATGCACATGTAGAGCCACTCTGAAAGAAGCCACAACAGTTACTGCCTGTGCGAGGAAGAGGAGCAGCACCCTCGGAGACACAACAAGGTGCCCCGCTCAGCTCCTCAGCACCCCCACCTTTCATCTGCTCCACTACGTTGTTGAGGTAGTTCTTCAGCTCGGTGTCGGTGGTGACAAGGAGGGTGAGCCCATACTTCTGGACACGGGTGAAGGTTTCGGGGGGGTAGATGCCCCGCTGGTAGAGGATGCTGTTGATTCCATAGGCTGAAGGATGCAGAAAGAGAGGGAGTGGGAAGGGCAAGGTGCGTGAGGCAGCCATGTCACCCCACAGACAGGCTAAGAACCTCCTGTCCTTCCTCCCTCTTCCCTTCCTCCTTCTCCCTCCCCTTCTTTCTTTCTTCCTTCCCTCCCTCCCCCTCCTTCTTCCTTCCCTCCCTCCCCTTCTCCCTTAGTTCCCCATCCCTTCCCTTCTTCCTTCCCTTTCCTCCTTCCTTCCTTCATTCCCTTCTTTTCCTTATTCCTTCCCTTCTTCCATCCCTCCCCTTTCCTTCTTCCATCCCTTCCCTCCTTCCTTCATTTCTTATTCCTTTCCTTCTTCCATCCTTTCCCTTTCCTCCTTCCTTCCCTTATTCCTTTCTTTTCCTTATTCCTTTCTTTTCCTTCTTCCCTTTCCTTCCTCCTTCCTTTTCCTTCCTTTCCCCGTTTCCTCCTTCCTTTTCCTTCCCTCTCTCCTTCCCTTCTTTTCCTTATTCCTTTCTTTTCCTTATTCCCTCTTCCCTTTCCTTCCTTTTCCCCTTTCCCGTTCCCTCCCCCGTCTTTCCTTCCTTCCTTGCTTCCTTTTTATTCCCTTCCTTCCCTTTCCTTCTTCCTTCCCTTCCCCCTTTCCTCCATCCCTCCCCCCTTTTCCCTTTTCTCTCTCTCTCCCCTCTTCTACTTCCTTCCCTCCCTCCCTCCTTCCCTTCCTGCATTTCCCCATCTCCTTTTCCCTTCCCCCCCTCCCTCCCTCCCTCTCCCTCCCCTTCTCCTCCCCCTCACAGAAGAACTCGGCCACGATGTCCGCGCTGCCGCGGAGGGTGATCCCCTGCTGCTGCTGCTGCCGCCCGAGCTGTTTGGCCATGAGCGCTGCTCCCGCGCCGCCCGGTTTGAACCCGGGACCGCCCCTTCCGGTCGCTCGCCGGACGGCGCCTCTTTCCCGCCTCCTCCCTCCCCTCGCGCAAGCGCAAGACGGACTACGCCCACTTTCCCGCCTCCTCCCTCCCTCCCTCCCCCGCCCACACAGTGGGCGGGGGAGGGAGGGAGGGAGGAGGAGGCGGGAAAGTCTGAGGGTGGCTGAGTCCTCACCCCTGGAGGTGTCCCTTGGGAGGGGCTTTTACAAGGGCATGGAGTGATAGGATGAGGGGAAACGGCTTTAAATTGGAAGGGGGAACATTCACATTAGACTCGTGGATGAAATTCTTCGTGATGAGAGCAGTGAGGCGCTGGCACAGGTTGCCTGGAGAGGTTGTGGCTGCCTCATCCCTGGAGATGCTCAAGGGCAGGTTGGAGGAGGCTTTGAGCAACCTGAGCTAGTGGGCTCCCTGTGAGAAATAAAATGGTCTTTCCTTGTTGAACTTCTCACTGGTTGCAGGTGCCATCACCTGCAACAAAGCTGAGGGAAGCAGAGGGTGGAGGTGGAGTGAGGTTTTACCATGGAAGTGACAGGGGACAGGACAAGAGGGAATGGCCTCAAGCTCCACCAGGGGAGATTTAGGCTGGACATGAGGAGGAAGTTTTTCACAGAAAGGGTCATTGGGCACTGGAACAGGCTGCCCAGGGAGGTGGTTGATTCACCTTCCCTGGAGGTGTTTAAGGTGTGGGTAGACCAGCTCCTGAGGGACATGGTTTAGTGCTTGATAGGAATGGTTAGGCTGGATGATCCAGTGGGTCTCTTCCAATCTGGTGATTCTGTAAGTGCTGCTGAAAGTGTGATTTTGAGGTTTTTTGGATGCACTTGGAAGACGCTTTTTGAACCTAAACCCAGTACTTTTCAGGTATGAATGAGGTCAAGCAAAAACTTTGTTTATGGGTGGATTTTGGTAGCATTCAGTATGTAAACACTGTGGCTGTTATCTAGAGTAAAAATAGTAAAAAATAAATACACAAATAAATAAAGGCTGTTAGCAGGCAGGAAGCACCTGGGAAAGCTGGATGAAACAAAACACTCTTTCCTTAAATCCATAGAATCACAGAATGGTTTGCGCTGGAAGGGACCTTTGCAGTTCATCCAGTCCAACCCCCCTGCAGGAGAAGGGACATCTTCAACTGGATCAGGTTGCTCTGAGCCTCAGACAACCTGACCTTGAATGTTTCCAGGGATGTGGCATCCACCACCTCTCTGGGCAACCTGTGCAACCTCACAGGTTGAGGTTGAGTTTACACCTCACTGTAAACAATTTCTTCCTTCTATCCAGCCTATATCTACCCTCCCTTCATTTAAAACCATTAGTCCTTGTTCTGCCACAACAGGCCCTGCTAAAACAACTTTCCTGTAGACCACATAAGTACTGGTTGGCTGCTGTAAGGATAGTGGGTAATGCAAAAGGAAAGGATTTAAGACAGGGACGCTACGAGCTGATAGCTCTGGACATCCCCACCCCTGCTGCCACAGCCAAGGTGGCACCTTGGTAAAAGGTGGCACCAAGGTAAAAGCACCTCGATGCTGTGATTACTGGGACACGACAGATGACACAGTAACCAGCAGTGACTATGCAGGAAACTGGCAGAGCTTAACAGGTAAGAGAGATCAAGTTAAACAGCACATAAATGTTAAGTATTGAAATATTTAAATAGTATCATGAGGAAGGGAAGTTGTAATCTGCTGGGTTAGTAACTAGATGGCCAGCTGGTCAGCTGATAAAATCAATCAACAAGGACATAAAATGAAAGATAAATGGCTTTGTGGAGTGTGGTAGAGTTTTAAGTTAAATCCTTCTCTGAATATGTTGGGTTTTTTTTTTTCTGATGTGTCTGGAATGAGTAGATATTATCATCCAAGACATATGTATGTCAGATGCCCGTATTTACCTTCAAAGAAACTGATCAGAACAGCCTTAAAATGAGGTGATACTCAAAACAGAAGTATTTTAAGCCCAGGGTAAAAGCCATGTGGTTGTTACACAGTGCAGAAGGCCAGCTGCTGAAAGAGCGAATCAATAACGGGATTGCCTGTTTTGTCATAATAAATTGCTTTCTCTTGAAAGCTAAGACTTTCTGTTGTTTCCAATTTTTGCTCTACGAGCAAGTACAGTTTGCCTCGGGGTTCACACTGCTGTGGTTAAAACAAATGGTATAATCCTGAAATCATGTGCTGAAGTTCTGAAAGGGTCTGAATGGTTTAGTGATTGATAGGAGTGGTTGGACTCGGTGATCCTGTGGGTCTTTTCCAACCTAGTGATTCTGTGAATAACTTAGTTATTAACCTAAAGAACTTTATTCTTGGTCTTGATCACTAATGATTGTGTTTTGCATTAGTCTTCTGAATAAAATATTTTCTGAGTAACAGTGGCATGTTTCAAAGCCTATGGTAATGGAAACATTTTTCATCCAGCTTTTAGAAACTAGATGGTTATAAATATCAGCTGGTTTGCTTCAAACCGTATGTACAAGCATGTTCTTATTAATCTGTCCCAAAGTGGCCTCAACTCCCTGTTTTCCCCCCACACTTGGCTTTTCATGCATTTTGCTTCCTCTGAGGTTTTTGGAGAGCTGCACATTTTTGTGATAAATGTAAGAGCTTGAAAACCCTGTTGCATGAGGCCAAGCAAGAATAGCAGAGATTGTGATTAATATTTACACATTTCTCCTCCAGCTGCTTTACTTTTAAAACCAAATGGAAGAAAAAACTGTAAATGCTTCTTGCTTTACAAAATTCATTTTACTGTGTTTCAGTGAAGATGGCTTGGAGATCTGTTGTTGATATGACCAGGCAGATGTGCTCATCATCAACAGACTTAATTGCATCTTCTTTATTTCTCCCAAGATTGATCTGGCAGGTGCTGAGAGCTGGTGGTGATCTCCAGTGCCTCTGGTCAGACCCTGTTTCCTTCAGTGAGTCTGGCACATGGTGTTTCCCAGAGTTCTGGATTGCTTCCCTGTCCTCCGTTCTGCATTGCAGTTAGCATTAGGTTTTGCCATGATGTGTCCCCCCTCTCCAGAATAACCCCTTTACATTTTGGAATTTTACTTTTTCTCTCTCTTTAGGAGAATACAATGTGCTGCTTCTTTTCTTTGTGTTTCTTATATACGCTGTAATGTAATCTAATGTAAAGTCTTGCATATTTTCAATACTTCTCGATTTCTTTCGTGGTGCAAAGCTCCTAATGTTTCCCTTTGTCTTTTAATCTCTGCCAGGGGAGATTTAGGCTGGAGATTAGGAGGAAATTTTTCACACAGAGGGTCATTGGGCATTGGAATAGGCTGCCCAGGGAGGTGGTTGAGTCACCTTCCCTGGAGGTGTTTAAGGCACAGGTGGATGGGGTCCTGAGGGACATGGTTTAGTGTTTGATAGGAATGGTTGGACTCGATGATCCGATGGGTCTCTTCCAATCTGGTTGTTCTATGATTCTATGATTATTTTTCCATGACTAATTCATTAGTTTTGAAAAGTTTGATCTTTCAAGTGCATTTTACAGCATCTTTTCTTTAATGTTTGTATTTCTTCCATTAAAATGTCCTTCGTCTTCACCTCTCTTTTTCTTCTCATGTCATCGAGATGTTAATCTCCTTCCTCCCACCAATAACTCGCTCGTGCGAAGGTTGAGTTATTTGACGATATGTCTGCCGCTTTTCCCTTCACGTTCTCTGATTACCTCATCTTGTTTCTGTTACAAGCTCTAAGCTCCACAATGCTTGTCTTCATTTTCTTCACTTCGTTTAGGTTGCTGTCACTCGGCTTCGCTGCCAGGTCCATGCAGTTTCCCCAGCCAAGGGGCTCGGGGAATGTGTGCTTATCTGACATGTCACTTTTTGACCATGTCAAGTGTCCTGGGGACGTGAATCCTTTTGTCACGTTGCCGAATGGGCCTGCTCCACGCGATGATGATGCCGACAGTTTGTGTTCAGGGCAGGTGACAGGAGGAAGGCTGCTGGGCTCTTGCAGTGGAGAAGAGCAGGGAGACTGCTGTGGGTTGGGGAATGATTTGTGCGGCTGACAGCCTGCTTCCTGATGAACTCTGAGGGACTCTCAGGAACGAAGATGACAGGCTGAATTATGTGTTCTGGCACACCAGGAGCTGGCTATCCTTGCTTTAATTATCTCATGCTAAAACTTTAATTTTTGTAAGGAAAGTGAAATCCCAGTTGTATTTAATTGAAGTCTCTTATGATTCTTTAACCATTGCCCTGTTTCTTAATTACAGCTTGATGTTATGACAGTATTTTTTTGATTCTCTTTCTTTGGAAGGAAATGTCCCCTACTTAGCTTGGCTTTTCTGCAGCATTTTGTGATTACTTCCCCATGGCGATTGTCAATGAACCTGGGACAATCCAAATCACTCGTATGCCTTCACTTTTCTAAGGCAACCTGGGTCACATTCCCATAGCCATCCAGCAGAATAGAAGACATAATCCATTGTAGAGTTCATTCCCTATTTTTTTCTGTCCTCAGGATGATGTGGACAGGTTTCACCTTCCAACATAGCAGAATCGTCTATGAAATGTAAATTCTTTTTGCTACAAAAGCCCTCATGTCGCATTAACAAATTGTCATATTAAGCCTCAGTAAAACCAGTTTTTCCTGTGTGGAGAAGGGAGTTTTTACCCTGGACAACAGACCCTTAGTGCTTCACCTTTTCTGGTGGATCTTATGAGTAATTTCTTCCCACACTTTAGAAGGAAATTCTGTACATATGAGCCCATGGAATAGCTGGCCTAGTTGCCTTCTCCCCTCCTGTTTTCTGTGTGTTGCTTTGGTTGCCAGCACTTGAAATTCATAGCAAGTGTTAAGCTGATTCTGTTTCTGCAGGTCAGACCTTTTGCTTCCTCCATTCCTCAGCCCAGCTTGCAGTATTTGTAGGCTATGTTCTGGGTAAGGCAGTTCTCTGTTGACTGACCTTCCATGATTTTTGGTGAAACTGATACTTTTCTCCATCATCTGGTTAGTTTCTGTGCTGAGGGAGAATGTGACATGTTGGTGGTTCCCAGGAAAAGCTTTTCCTGGAGATGGGATAGGCCACCAGTGCAGCCAAATACCATCACTATCCTTTTTTGTAAGAGTTACTTTTAAGTCTTCTAAATCTTTAAATTACTCTCCTGTCTTTAAATCACTTTGGTGTGGGTGAGCTTTACTGCCTTCCAATGTGTTTGATAGGAATGGTTGGACTTGATGATCCAGTGGGTCTCTTCCAACCTGGTTGTTCTGTGATTCTGTGACAGTAAAAAAGTGGTGTGATTGGGAAAGATTGTCTTCAAATTTAAGTATTTATTAAAAGAAATTAATTTTGAAATGAATCTAAAAAGCTGCCCTGTAACTTCTAATAAGATGAGTAGATTTCTCTACAGTGTTTTTAGCACTGTAGAAATTTTTAAAAAAAATTTTAATTCTAAATGTTTTCAGTGGCACTGAATGTGTTTTGAAGTTAGGCTTACTCAGGTGACAACTTCTTTCTTCTATAAAACGAAAGAGAGTTGATGTATCCTTATTTAAGCCAATCTAAGAACACTGTTTAGCTTGAAAGTAGTAATGTCCAAATACAGACCACTTTGTAGAGTAAAATAACTTTCTGTGGATTTTGAGAATTTTCAAAGTTACTTCTGTAGATCAACATCCTTTAATTTTTTTATTATTTTTTCCCTTCCCCTTAAGACCCGAGATTTTTCTAAAGGATGCATAAAAAAAAAATTACTAAGGTATTTATGACGGTTTTACCTCTAAACTACCGGGAGGTGGCACCAGGCACATACAGAATCTGCACCCTTCGAGTTCAGTCTCGAACTGCAGTGAGTTCACGTCCTTTAGTTCGGACAAGCTTTAGATGCATTTCTTTTGCTACTCTTTAAAACATTGTTCCAGAATGGAGAAAGTACTTAACCTGATGCCCAGCTCTGATGTCTGCCTGTGATTGCAGTTGCACTAAAAGCAATATAACTGATGAGCAATTACTTATAAAGGTTTCGGGTGAAGACAGGAATCCTCTTTCACAATCAAAAAAGCAGAAGCAGAACTTGAATGAACTTTCCGTGCCTTGAAAACTGCATCGCGTCTGCTGATGTCATGTTACAGTGCTAACAGGTAATGTGAAATTCACTGAATCCAGCTCTTTACAACTTAATGCCCTTCACTACATAATCCCCAACCTGAAGGTTGATAACGTGATAGATAGATGTTAATCCAGTGCATGTTTGCTCGTATCACATCTGAAGTTTTCTTGTTGATGACTTAATGGAAAACTGAGTTGTTCTCAGATAGTTTAGACTTACAAACCTGGTATTATGACAGTTTAACTTTAAATTCAAAACAGATCTTCCGAAGAACACAAGAACAGATTTCTCAGAGGAGACATAGACTTGTCAGTGGGACATCAGATACTGAGGAGCAAAGGGTCTTGAAGATGGGTAGTATAGACATTTGATAGGATCTTGCTGTGTGATTTCAACATGTTAGATGACAATTTTCATAGAAATGGTTGGACTTGATGATCCGGTGGGTCCCTTCCAACCTAGTGATTCTATGATTCTATGATTCTATAATTGTTATTTCGTGTTTGCTTTCTTTCACTTCCAATGTGTAACCATCACGGACTTGTTCAATTAATTGTGTTGCCAGGAATACAGTGCAACTTGGATAATATCTAAGAATTATGATTACTGATGAGGTAAATATATTGTGAAAAGTGTATTACTAGCATAAGAAATATTTGAAGCCAAAATATGAATAATTCCTTAATTTTCACTTGAAAAATTAGAGTGTTTATGGACTTTTTTCTAAAGTTAGATCTACAGGGAAGTTTGATGCCCTGTTGTCAGAATGTTAATCATTACTGAAAATAGGCATGCAAAATATTCAAATTCTTTCTCATAAGTATTGGATAGCTTAAGAAAATGGTTAAGGATGACTTTTTTTTCAAATAAGGTGTCTATTCCCATACAGAAAGAGGAATTATTTAAAGAATGTAATTTATTTTTTAAAAAAGACTATTTTTCCATGTGTTTTTAGACATGTATGCATATCTTCCCTTGAGAAAATGAAAGAACAAGTGAGACCGTCAATGTGTCATGACAGTGAGATGAGCTAAAATATTTTATGAGGTACCCAGGCCACATTTGCTAGATCTATACTCTGAGCCATTCCTCTGCACCTCACACTGCACATTGCTGCCTTGGGAGGTCTGATCCTAACGCACGGAGACAAGTGTCTCACTTCTGAACTTCTTGTGGTGTCTTCATCAGAACTCATTTGCTCTGCTGATTAAGAGAGAAGAAACATAAGCAGTCTAGGAATGATGTGGATTGTTAAACTACCTTTATCTGAATATCTGGGCAATATTTGTTCACTACCTTTTCTTTAACTGCCTTTAAGCTGTCAGATGTCTCTGCACAAGAACACAACATTGAGCTAAGTGTGGGATGTGTCATGTTGAAAGTAAAGATTCTACAATTCTGCTTTAAGTATTAAGAAGCTCCTCTCAATTCATCATGTAGGTCACCTGAGAGGTTAACTGCCTTACTTCGTAAGTATTTTTAGATGATACTCATTAAGTAATAAATGTTAAGTAAATAAATGTTAAAGGAACTTAAGAGTTTCTTACACTCTAGTCATTGATTAATTTTCAGTCTGGCAGCCACTTAAAAAAGCAGGAAATACTATTTTGGATTCTGTTGGCCCTTAAGAAATCACTTACAGGTGGGCAGTGGGACCATTTGCAAAGTAGCTAGGAAAGCAAGTGAAGAAAGGATTTGCTACTACAATCTGAATAAAATCCTTTCTTTTCTAAGCTGTTAATGAGCCCAGAAGGATGCGCTATTCACTGCTTATGTTAGTCAGCACTAGCAAAATTTTTACAAGAAAAACTAGAGAGGAGTAGAACAACATTTTAAATTTCACTCTAGTTATCTGCATCTCCTGCACAATGGATGGCCTCATCCAAACCTCATGATCTGACATTGCTAGGAGTGTAAAAATGGAAACCAGATGGCATAGTAGTGTGACTAGCAGTTTGATGCTAATTGTTCCTTATTGTCTCCCTTCCTTGAAAGCTGATTTGAGTGGAAAACCTGGCATTATGGCTCAGGGTAAGCTGTTCTGTGGTTGTAACCTGACAAGTTAGTGGACAGGTAGGCCAAGAGTAAATAATTAAAGTTAAGGTTCAGGAAAATTCATTGAGCTACAGCAAAATGTGTTAGTTGAATTATTTGTCACATTTGGTCTGATTTTAAAGATATTAATGAAGGAGTCTAGGAATGTGAACTTACATGTAAAGAAGCAGGAACCTAAGCAATGATCTAACATTTGTCAGACAGAGCAATGCAAAAAAAAAAAAAAAAATGCAGAGTTACTGCAGCTTTTTGCAGAAATGCAATATAATCTGTTAAAACAAAAGAGATGGATTATACAAACCGTCTCTTTGATGAGATGAAATCATTGGATATTAATCCATTACCCGGTTAGATCGAGGGGTGGCATCATTGCTTTGCTGTGCTTTTCGCTGGAGCTGCATGTTGGCCCAGGCTCTCTGCAGGGACTGTGCCGTCTGACTACTATGTTTTGCAAGGTGGCACTGCCCCTTGTGGCTGCTGCAGCTGGGAGTCAGTGCTCTGTTTCATTTCCATCCTTGCTTGCCAGGGACTTTGTATAAAGTTGGGCTAATCAGTTTAGGTCTAAGTTTCCAACAAAAGCTTTATAAGTTTTACAGGCTTAGGTACGTTGCATTTCTGCAGTTTCTATGTGGGGATGCATTGCTTATTGCCATCCTTTTATTTTAAAGAACAAAGAGGCTCTACATTTTTTCTTTTGTAGAGATGTGACAGTGATGATGCCCACACTCAGTTATTTGATAGCATGATATGAGAACAGACACCTAGCATTGAGAAGATGAAGTTAAATAACTTCTGCATCCAGAAGATAGCCAAACCCTCATCTCCCATGCCCAGAGAAGTGTTCTTGTGATTAAGCTTTAGGCTAGTTTGGCTGGGCAGCATTCTTTATCTCATCTGTTGAAACTGTGCCACAGAACAAAAGGGACTTGAAAATTAATTTCAAAACAGAAGGAAAATGAAGAGATTGAGTTTTAATGATCAAACCTGGCAAAGAGAGTCCAGAACTACAGTTCAGTTGCCAAGTTACTTTGTGTTTCTCATACTTTATTTTCCATATGATTTCACTTTGCATAAGCTTTTCAGTACCAGTAAAATCTAAACTTACTGAGATCTCCTACTATGAATTAAACTCATAACAGAAAATATCTTTTAATATATGTTTGTAATGACAGATGCATTTGTTTATAGGACATTTTAATTGCAAACAATGTTAAAAAAACCCACAAAACAATCTAAGTGGGAATTGATAATGAAGACATGCTGCTCTAGTAATAGTAAGCTTGAGGAGCGTACGTCTCCTGTTACTGTCACCTAAATAACCTCCTGAAGTGCTGCAGGATGGTTCATAATACCTGCTTGCTGCCTGTGCTAATTTGTGAGGTAAAATGCCCTGCATCTTCAACATGCCCAAAGTTGCCTGTAGCTCTTTCCACTCAACAGCATGACCAGATTGCTGAACTCTCTGCCAAAAGCTCTATCTCGCTGTGTATGGCTGTTTCCAGTTACTGCCACACACACGTTTTGCATTACACTGATGATGCTTAGATTTCATCTCTGTAGTGGTCTTAACCTAGCTCTGTCCTTGGGCTGGTTTTGGCCAACCAAGTTGCACATGAATTTAGAAGTCATAATAATCTGTGTTGACCTGCTGGTTTTTACACATTAGCCTTGCTGGTTTTGTGTTATATTTAACAAGTTAATGGCACTGTTATTTGTAAAGAGGGGAAAAGGATCTACCAGAGTTGTCTGTAGGCAGTAGAGGACGTGCATGTGATTGCTCCATCTCCAGTGACAGCTGCACTGGTATTTCATGAGAAATATTAAGCAACTCTGATAGTAACAAAACTGGACTTTGACTTAAACAAAAATGCAGTGGAAAAAAATCAGTAGCAGACAAGTTACATAGATATTTTCCAACACTAAACAGGATGCTTTAGAGCCAAAGGACATGATCCTGGGGTTGGTAAGTGTTGTAAACAAAAGCTTTGAGTAACACCCTAAAACATGTAATAACAAAGATAGTTTGATGGAGGTGATCACCATACGGGTGCATTCTTAGAAGTGAGCAAGACACTAGAATTCAGGAAGCACAGGGTTTTCTCTCACATTATCATTTACTCATGACTTGCTGTGTCATTTTATCTCTTTTTTACCCTGACCCCATTCTTCTATTTCACCCACTTCAAGATGGGGTTACAGTAGTCATGGCACCATAAATAACATAGGTTTGGAAAAGATTCCATGATGCTTCTCTGGTCACTGCTCATCAGCCACCTCTGCTTGAGACAAATGCTCTGGTATTTGTAGTTAGTAGAAATTTAATTTTACAGCTGCTGAGCACACCCAGAGCTGGAAGATGATTGGCTTTGAATTTGTGTGGAAAAATCACAAATGGGAAACTACCAGCTGCACAGTATTCTGAGAATTCCTGAAGATTTAGGCAAATGTTTTACCTGCTTTGCTAGATATAGAGCAGCTCATTGTTTGAGCTGTTGTGACAAGGGAGTAAATTGTGTTTGTGTGCAAATGACAATGCTTGCCTTTGCAGATCTTCTGAGAGGGCAGTGACACACTTTTCAGCTTCAGAATTCAATTCTTGGTGTGATTTTAAAAGCATTTGGAAAACTTAAACAAGTTCCAATTCACAAGCAGCTCCTGACCTGTGTATAAATGAACAATGACAACAAGTTACTATGGCCATATTTGGAGAAAAGCATGTGTGTTGCTATGCCACAAAATACTGACCTACTTCAGCTTTTCTGAGACTATTTCTGTTGTTTTAAATAACTCTTAGTGTTCCTTAAAGCAGACAGTATCAGTCCCTACTCAACACTGTCATGACCCTTTTTTCCCCCTCCCCTTTTTCTTTTCTGTTTGCAGCCCTGTTCTCATTGTCTTTCAATAGAGGAGATGGACATGGTCTGGGGACGTGTCCCGTATCTCCTGTTGAGATTTGTAGTGTGAGATTATCAATATCTTTGACAACATTAAGGCGAGATTGCGTGAAATCAGTCTCTTGTTGTATTTAGTAAAGGTGCTTTTACTTATTGATATGCTTGGGAATTAGTTTTCTTATATTTGGTTTACTGTATTATTAAGTGGAACACTAGAAACCCATGTGTGTGTTACAGCAAGACTGTCCTTTATAACTGGACTCTGTTTTGTGAAGCAAAATAGTTGTTGCCAGCAAAACATATTCCTTGCTCATCAAACCTCCATTCTATTTGACACGCTGACTGTTCATTCTCTGGCGGTTTAAATTTTTTGTGATTTATAGACTGCCATTGCTAATATTTCCATGATTTTGTTAAAAGCAAGGTTTTTTTTTTTCCTCGGTGGCCAATTTTTGTGTTTTAAATAAGCAAAATGTCAATCAAACTAAAAGCAGGTTTAAATCATGTATATACTAAAATTTGCAACAGCTTGCTGGCAGATTTTATAAATCATCTAAATCTGTCTGTATCTGAGGAAAACAAAAAAAGAAAAGTTCTAACTAATGTAAGGAACCAGGAAAGGCATGAATTTACATGGTGTGTGGCAGTGCAATAGTCACAAATAAGTCAGGTTTCAAATGCTCCTCATTTGTATTCACTGTGTTAACGTGCTTTTGTATTATTCTATCCCAGACATGGTTTTATATACTTTAAAATACATAGATAGATGTTCGCTTTTGTGGATTTGGTTTCCTTTTTCTGTGATGTTCTTTTGAGGTAATGGAAGTGAAAAGTTTACCTGTGTAATTCAGCATATACTTACTCATAACAATATTATTTCTTATATTTGAAAGGAAGTGCAGAATCACTGAACTTTTGAGGTTGGAAGGCGCCTCTGGAGGTCATCACGTCCAACCCCCCCTATGATACCATTAGCCTTCTTTATGGCAAAGGTACATTGCTGCCTCGTATTCAATGTGGTCTTTGGTCATTTTCTGCAAAGCTGCTTTCTAGGTGCATCAGCCACTCCTCCCAGTTCTGTGTCATCAGCAAACTTGTTGGATTTGCATAGTGGTTAGTTTTAAGTTGCTGTGTGTTGCTATACCTTGTGATAATTAAAGCCCCAGGGGAAGAAATGGTATTGAAGTACTAAGAACTTCATTGCCAAATAATCTGAACTGAAGAAAGGAAGGAGAAATGAGACATGGAATTAAAGTAGATTGTGGAAAACCCACAGGACAAAGATAAATAGATCCACTGAGCTGTTGGGGCTACACTTTGTCCCATCATCCAGACTGTTAGTGAAAACTTTGAAGTTCTGGATAAATGGCTTTACCTAACAGTATTTTTTTCTCTGAGGAGAAAGCCTCAAAATCCTAGTAAATCAACTGGGTCTTTTTAATTTGTGTCTCCTCTTCTCTGTAGGCATTATGGTTTCTTTCTTTAGGCATTGTGCATCATAGGCATCTTTATGGGCTTTGGGCAGAAAGGCTCTGGGACTAAGGAATCTCTTTTGTCTCTTGGTGGTATTAGAGAGTCCACAGCCTCCACAGCCTCAGCCAGCTCCTGCACAGCACAGAAAGACTTGGAGTCTCTTCATTTTCTCATGAAATTTGGCGGGACGGGAAATCACAGGGATCCACAGGAGAGTTAAGCCTGCCAGATGCATCTGGTTTACTTTTTTCTTTAGAGATCAGCTCAGCGACCTCTTCTCTGTCAGTGGCAGCACAGTGGTTCTGCTGCTTTCAGCACCTGGTGGTGGGAAGGTCGGCAGCGAAGTCTGGCGTCTTTCTAAAGTGAAGACATCTTTGGTTGCTTCTGTCTGAGAAAACCCAACACCAAATAGAATTCCTTACCTTTCCAGTGTCTCAGTAGTGGCAAGAATCCTATCTGGTTGTGTAATGGAATATGTGACTGGGTGTCTGATAGTGGGGTGTTGGGCTTGACCGTATTCTGTCTCCAGAACTCCACCTTCCTTCTGAACACTTGGGTAAGATAACACAGCCAATATAACATCTCTTGTGGTTATTAAGGAGTGAAAACTTTCAACCCTAGTCCTGACATGACAAAATCCACCTTAGCTACCTTTGGGAATGATGCTTAATATCTCATTTCTCCCTTGTGGAAATGTTCAGCAATGCAAGTTCTATTAAACAATGAAACTGGTATAGTTACACCATGTTTATGTTCATTGTTCATTGGCTTTGGCACAATACCTGTGAAGCCAGATGTCTCTCGGCAACTCACAAGAAGCAGCAGGAATAGAGGATATTAGTAACACGAGACTTTTAATAAGTTATCCAAACTGCATGCTTTACTAAGTGTATTTATTTCTCAAAAAATTATTCTGGTACTCGTATAATCTCTGTTTACAGATGATTGAAATGGCAGCTTTTTCTCAGTAAAGAAACCTAGCACATCAGCCTCCTTGTTTACAGTGAATGCTATAAAAGCTCCATTATGTATTTCCTGCAGAGACGAGTTTTTTCTTCACTCTTTATGCACAGCTTGTCTCAATGTATTTTATCCTAGAGGAGATCAGTTCATTGGTAAATCTGTTTGGCTATTAATGCTGAAGGGGGAACAGGGATAGGAAGAGCCTCAAGCTTAGTTTTTATTCATGCGGAGAACAGTCTGTATTACAGAGACTGAAACATCCCTTGCCACAGAGAATTTGTAATGAAATTACCTACATCCACAATGCTAAGAGTCTAATTGTTTAATTTTTCAGTACTCTTTGTTCTTATGTGTCCTGTGAGAAAAGTTACAGGAAATTTGTCTGTCAAGGAGGTGGTAGCTCATCGAGCAGGGAGAATCAGAAGTTTATGAACTTCTAATACAAAAATATGTGCAAATGTCTGGATTCACCCAGACAGAATAAAAGCAATATTTTTGTTTTGTAGGAAGTTCTACTTAAACTATTCTTAACTTCTGAACTGTATGAAGTTAAATTAAAGCACACTTTGTCAAATATGCATCTTTTAAAGAGGTTTTACTGGGTAGATTGCCAGGCAGATAATTTTTGTGCTCGTCATTAAAATTTACTGTGATCATATAAACCTGTGTGGATTAGGAAGTGTATTGCAAACACATACGTGAAATTCATGGACAATGTAGGAGAGTTTTAGAGTATGAAGTTAGTGCTTCTGAGACAGGTAAGAACTGGGTTTAACTGAAAATATAGTAGCTAAATATGATCTTGCCAGAAAATATGATTATGTAAAAATTTCAGTGGAAAAAAAGAGATTTTTACATTAATGGCGTTGTAACTTCACGGGATTTATTTTTTCATGAAAATGTAATGTCTGTTTTATTCAGCAAGCAATTTGACAAAATCTTTTTCTTGTATAAAACCTAATCATTTGCCATCCTGCTTTCTGAGTAGGAGTCAAAAGTAGGTAGGCAGAGACTGAACTGAAAGAAATTATTCAGCTTTTTGTTCAGCATCAAAATTAATTAGCGATCTGTGCTGCCCTTGCAGAGCCTGCTGCTATCATAGAATAGCGCTAAGCCTCTGGCAAAGCTGGGTAAGAAAAGTGATCCATTGAGTGCCAGGTACCTGTAGTGCCGGGTGGTCCCAGCTCGGTACTGACCTCGTTCTGCACTGTCCCACTTCCTGCCAGTGTTACTCAAGATTTATTCCTAGCCCCATCCTAGCTGCCCACAGCATGAGTGGCCTCTTTTCCTTTCCTAAGATAGGCTGGGGGATCTATTCTGGATCCAATTGTAGCTAGGGTTCAGAGGTGATGGTACTGTGTGACCCTTTGTTGAAGCATGGAATGTGCTGGACTGGATTCAAGGGTCTCCTTGCTTCGCTCTGTTCCACAGGGTAGCCCTTCTCTTGTGATCTAAGTGCTGCCCTATTTGGAAATCTGGTTATATCATTTGATTGGTGGCTGCTGCATAATTTGTGCCCTTTCTAGTTCAACTGTTTAGTTAGTCTCCTGAATGTGTGTGTTTGTGTTCAAAGGGAGACTGTGGTTGTTCCCTCGCTGTCGGGTGTGCTTGAGGAAGGCGCTGTAACAAGGGTCTTTTTCACACGTGCTGTGAGGCAGCGTGCTCCACAAGGAGGTCTCCTTTCCTTGTGTGAATGACTTGTTTGGTAAATGTTAGCAAGTTCTGTAGTTCTCTTGTATCCATATGTTCAGTACATCTTTCTTACGCTGTTTAATTAATCCCCAGTGCCTTCACAACTCTTACACAAGGCATAAGTTTGCTGTAGGAAAATTGAATTCCAGCAAGTGGGATTCTTTCACTGTTCAGTCACTTTTAATGTCCATTTTGCTTTTTTTCCTATGAAAAGCTGAATTATAATAGTAACCGTATCAAGCAAAACTGAATGAGAATCATTTGAATTCCCATTAACTCTAATTGGCTTTTTAAAACTCAATATAAAAACCAGATTGTCTCTAATTAACTTCCAAAGTCCCCTTCTTGCACAAAGGCTGTCCCAAGGGACACTTGGCAGACCTCCCTGTTGAGCTTTTTCACAGATTGCTGTACGCAGAAATGTAATAGAGCACAACAGAAGGATAGTTTTGAATATTTATTGAGACAAACATTGATGGGGATGCAGAATATATAAAGAGATGCTGATACCTCAATATTTGAAGTAACTGCAAGTGAAACATAGATCACTACAAAAGTATTGATTACCCGAATATGCCTGTCAACTTTGGAAGCTGATTGAAGGGTCCACGCAAACATAACTCTGGAGCAATAGATAGATGAGCCACAGGAACAAAACCTGTGGTTGAATTTGCATATTGGCTAGTTTTAAGTTGCTATATGTTGCTGTACCTTATGATAATTAAGTTTAATGTCATTGGGAAAGAGATGACACTGAAATACGAAGGACTGCATCTTTGGAAACATTGCCAGACAATCTGAACTGAGACAAGGAAAGAGAAATGAGATGTGGAATTGAAAAGGACTGTAGAAAATCCACAAGACGAAGAGAATGGCTTGGAAAGCCATTTTGCAAAGCAGCAAAACCTCCTTCAAAATTTTTCTGCGTTTAGGATGTTCCTAAAACCCTCCTGCATGAATTATTTGATGTTTACTAAGGACTGAGAGACACAATTTCTTTCCCACAGGGAAAGTAAGTTTTCTCCCTTTTATCATGAAAACTGTAGAAATTTAACACCTATTTGAAGGGGTTGGCAGAGCTTTAAAGTTGTTGAGCGGGATGGCTCAGGCAGGTGAATACACACACGGTACATGAATGTGTAAATATTTCATCCTAAGAAAGCAGCTCTTCTGAATTCTCTTTTAGGCCCTCAGAATATTTATTTATTTTATGATCACTGCCCTAAACTCTGCTAAGAACTGTTTCTGCTACTGATTGATAAAATCAGGGAGAAAGATAAAAGGATAAAAAAGTGCTGCTGTTTGCGTAAGGCATGTTGATTCCTAAGGATTGCTATCCATAGATGGAATATACTAGCTAAGAAAAGTAGAATTGTTTGAACCAGGTATCCCCTATTTATCTCTTTTTCTCCACTTCCTTGCAGTGGTTTCTTTCTTTTAAGAAATAATGATAAAAAGGCAGCTGTCTTCAAAGTGCAGGGAAAACAGAGATGTCTTTTTTTTTCCCTCCAGGACTTCTAGAGGAGGAGAGTAAGTAGAAAAATGAGTTTGAATTGCAAGATTTTTTCAACACAGTTCTCGGGCACATGCTTGTAGTCGTGTACTTGCACATTCAATGAGTTGGCCACTGACTGGTTAAGAGGCAAGGTGTCTTTTAGACACGTTTGTTTCTTCATCTCAGGTTGCATTTCACCATTGCTTTGTTGTAGCATTGACTCGTGATGTTTACAGAGATTTCCCTACAAATGTGAGAAGCAGCAAGCTGACCAATTTCTTTAGTTTTATTCTTTCCATTTTATTAAGTGATTCCAAGCCTGAGTTGACTCAGTCTTTTTTCCATCAGTCTTCCAAGAACTGATTGGTTGTATGAAATGGATCTGAGTCTTGATGTCTGACCAGCCTGTTCATCTTAGCCAGAGAGGGGCTATAAACTTAATGGTGAACAGGACTGAAGCTGAAAAGGGGCAACTCTAGTCACATGGGTGTTTCTGGTGCAGTTCACGAGACGTAGCAAACAGTTAAGAATGTCTTCCCTTTCCAACCCAAAGTATCCAGGCTTTGGTTTTTTTTGTTTTTCCATTACTTCCATATGCCTGGCATGCAGTTGGCACCAATGAAATCTTCTGCATGTCATTTGTGTCCTCCTATTTAGCATGCCTAACAAAGCAGAAATGTGCAGTTCCTCAGTTCTTTACAAACAGATTGTGTGCATAATGTTTTCCTGTTTAAGTAAGATATGCCATTTTTGCTTAGATGCATCTTAATACCTCACTTGAATATGCCTGTGTTCACTTTTGTAGAGTTGAATATTTTGTTTCCCACAGAGAAAATTGTTTTATAAATAAACACAATGTATTTTACATGGGGGATAGACTATATGATTCTTTGCTTTTTGTTTCTTTCCTAAGGGGACAAAAATGTCAGATTTTGTGTATTTTCTTATGCATATTTTTCTTCTGACGTCTTCTTTTTGTCTTGTGGGAAGCCGTGCTTCAGTAGAAAGCTATGTAAAAAATATAGTTAAAAGAAAATTGATCTTAAACTAATCCTTTGAGTCAATTAAATAATACTGATCTCGGTAGAACATCTATTAGTGTACATGTGATATTACTACTAATACAGCACGAATTCATTACAGCCAGGGTAGCTCAATGAATTCCAGATGAATTCACAATAGCCGGATTCTTAAAATGCTACCAGGTTTACTTCAGGTTTTCTGTTTCCACGTGTAATTAATACCAGAACCCAGCACTGCTACCTGCTCCTACTTAAAAAATAAAACAAAAATAATCACATATATGGAATCAAACTCAAGACTTGAAAAGTTATGCCTGAGTCTTGGCACTGGTCATCTAAAATAACAGGTTTGAAGCCACCTGAAGCCACTGATTTTACGTAATTGAAAGTTGTTATTGTCTTATCTCCTCCCGCACAAATTCAAACAGCCAAAATTAATTAGATTGGTAGTTTACTAATCAGTTAGTAGCTTACATATCATATCTAGAGATACCTAAGTGCAAAATTGGCTACAAAGCTGTACTTCAAAGGTATCTATGAAAATAAAATGTGTTTTCAAATATTTGTTAGTCAGACTTCCTAATCCCAGGTAGTAAACTAGCAGTTTCTTTTCCTAAGAGAGGCACATATATTTAAGTTGGTACTTTTTGTAAAAAGAGATATGAAAACTTACATAGATACCACTATTGTGGGTTGTAGTGACAAGTTATTTTTTTAAAAATGTCTTATGATTGTGAGAAGCTTCACCTCATGAAGCAGAACATTTCATGTGGAATGTTTCAAACTGGAATCTTGTGCTATGTTTGAACCCATGTAACATCACACATTTTTAATTAGGTTATTGCAGCTTGGTAGTGGCTGTTGTCAGGTTCAGACCCCAGCTCTGGCAAATGTATTTAGGTTTGAAGATTTCACTGGTCTCTTTTTTTTCATCAACCCTTACCATATGGTTCACACAATGTTTCCATAGCTTAATAGACCAGATGTGTGTTTGTGTGCACTTCATCAGAAAGCACTGCACCAAGGACATAGCTAAATTAATCTCCAGTAACTATTTAATCTATTGGTTAAGTGATGATGTAAATAAGATCATGGTTCCATAAGGGCTGTTCCTTTTTCTGGATTGTAGAGGATTTGCGGTGACAACAGTGAGCGGGGGAGCAAGTTAGCACAGGAGTTTTGTTGCTTTCTGTGTGTGGTAGGAGAAGAGTACTTGTATCATAGTTGTCAAAATAGCCATTTTTCTACTTCCAGCTCTTATCCCAGCTGGGCTTTGTAGTGCTGCATTCATATCTGTATTTACACAGCACTGTTTTCTCTGGTTTTGCTTAACCCAGACAGTGAGGAAAATTTACCAAGGTCTCCTCAGCTTTGAGATTCACAGTCTGATGGCAGCTTCAGGTAGAGAATGAGATGAGGGTGAATATAAGGTGTATTTAAGGTATCAACAGGCTGAAGGCAGTCCCTGCTACTGAAGAACACATTTGCCAAAATGATTTAATGATTAACTAACACAAACAGATAAATTACAGGGCACACCTTTTCCTTAAGCAAGTATAGTTTGAGAAGAAAAACCACCTCAAGGTCTGTATAAGTGTTGGATGTCAAAGAGTTTGTATTAGCATTCTTATCCCTGGGACTCCCAAATATGCATGAGAAGAGTTCTCAGCTTTCCTTTGCTCATGGATGGATCCAACCACTGCGTGTGAAAGCCCAGGAGCTGGGTGATGGGCTGATGCAGGATGTAAAACTTCAAGAACATGGCATGGAGATGTGGTGCTTACAGACCTCGATCATCAACTGTGGTGTTCTGTAAATATCTGTTTAAACCTCTCCTGCATGTAAGCGTTTCATTGACTCGCTTGTGGAAAAGGCCATGCATTGACTGGTTTAGAAGAAATTTTTGTGGCTAGTGTATTTTGATGTCAACAGAACAAATATTTCATCATCTTGTTCCTCACTAAGGCTATGCACTTTTTACCTTCTCCATCAAAGCACCCTCAGACCTAGAGGATGTTTTAAGACTGGTAAAATAGCAAATGCTTTTTTTTTAAAAAAGGAAATAATCTGTGACCGTTTCTAGATACAGTCTTGTTTCTTTCAAAATGCTGTGTTAATCCTGGTTTTAACATTTTTAAATAGAACTTCTTAATTCTTGTGTAAAGAGGGCAATGGAGAAGCACTAGTGAAGACAGAAACACTAACAGAAGAGAAGAATGTGAAAGGAAAGTGTAAAGGAAGCAAAGAAGGGTGGGAAAGAAAGACTGAAAATTAAATAAGATGAACAAGCTGGTCAGACATCAAGACTCAGATCCATTTCATATAACCAACCAGTTCTTGGAAGACTGATGGATTCTTTTAAAAAGAATCTCCACATAACTACCACTAAAGAAGAAGAGAGGTTTGTGGGGTTTTTTGGGACAGAATGTTTGGTGATTTATGAGCCAATCTGTTTTCAGAAAGGAGTTGTGAGTATCAGGGTTTCACCGAGGCTTTGGCTCCTAAGTGCCTATAGCATTTCAAGGCTTAAGCTTATGCTAAATTCTAGAGGTGTTTGTCAATGTGGAGCTTAACTCCCATGAAACATTTGAGCATTTATGATTTTGAGAGCTGTACCCATTAAATTTTCTAGGGACAATGAAATAATCAGGAAGTGATAATAACTTGGCTTGAACAAGAGGAACTTTCTATTACCACGTCTGGCTGGGACGCTGAAGAGAGAATGTATTCACATTTTTGTTTAATGCAGCTGTTCTTTAAGGTCATTCATATTCCACATATTTTTAAGGATGGTCTTTGCCGTGTTCTGCAAAGAATAATTTAATCACATTTACAATAATAATACAATCTGTCTGATACAGCAGGACTCTCTTACTAAGCCATCTCCTCCTTCAGGATGGTGTGGAGAGTAGAATGCTGTAAAAGACTACAGAATATCTTTTCCTTGACATGCAGCAGTCTGACAGTGCTCCTCCTGCTTAAGGAACTTGTGGCTGTGTCTGCAGAGGTGTTCCAGAGTGTCTTGCAACAAAAGAGAAATATTCATGGTAGTTACAGGATGCCCAGCAGAGCATTTCACAATGCTGCTGAAAATGTTTCTCATTTCAATGCAGAAACCCCTCAGAATTAACTACTGAATAATATATCACTTGAAATGATTGTGAGCTAATGATATTCTGGCTTAGGCCTTTTTCAGTTAAAACCACATGCACATTGAATTTCCGTGTGAATGTTGGGCTGCAGAGAGGATTAAGCACTCAGAAAAATCGCTCCAGCAAACATAAAGATAGAAGAAAGCAAAAGGCATCTGGGTTTTGCGCCTTTTTCCTGTCACACTGAGCTACAGCCTGTTGCTGTAATTGTGTGAAGCGCTACGGGCCCTCAGCTCTGTTCCTGTGCTCCATGGGGCACAGCTGTGTGGCGCTGGGCACGCAGGCTGAGAGGCGAGCGCTGCTGCAGCCCCTCCAGGCTGCCTGGGGCCGGGGCGCCAGGGGCCAGCCTGCAGGGCATTTCACAGCACAGACCTTTGCTGCCTAAAGGAACGGCCTCATTTTCTTTAATTTTATACCCGCTGTAAAATCAATTCCAAATAATGGTATCTAACCTATTATTGACACTTTATCCTGTGGGGAATAGCCGGGTTTGACTGTTATAAGCAACCACTGATTTTCCCCAGACCCTCGGGGCCTCCTGGTGTGACTGAGGCAAATGTTGCTAATAAACGCCTCCTTCAAAGTGACTTTTCCAGCTGAATCGGAGGGATTCCAGTCACCCATTTGATGGAACTTTAACCAGAAACGTGTTGGACAAATTAAATATGGGTTAGCCTCTTGCTCTGGACTATATCAAGAGCCTATAAATGCAAAATGTTTGAGTCACAAAGACCGTACTCTGTAATTAACTATTGTGACTCTCCTCACAAATCAAAAGCAGCCAAACTTGTGGAGTTCAGTATGTCAAGACGTGGGCATTGAAATGGTTTAAAGAAGGAAAAAGAGAAAAAAAGAATAGGAGGGAAAGGTAAATAAGATTATACATACCTGTATATAATAGCACTATTAGTTAATACCAGGAGCCTTGGACAAGCAAAGAGCCGAAGTGCTTCAGTGTGTGGACTCACATTTGAGCATGTGTGTCATTTATTCTGCTGGGAAAAACAATAAAGATCTTCAGACTTATCTGCTTCAAAAATAACAATGAACTGCAATGTTTTTGCAAAATAGATGTATTGGTTCTTCATTCCTTTGGGCTGCTCCTGGAATATTTACCACATGGTTTAAAATAGCTGGTCAGTGGGTTGGTTGGCAAGCTGAAGATGGCAAGGCTGATGCCAACAAGTATGACAGAGTAAAACAGGCAGAAATTGGCTGTGTTTTCAGATTTCGATGTGGAAGCAGGGATTTATTTTTTTTTTTTAAGTGGAGATCAGATAGCTTTCTTTCTATCTCTAGTCAAGAGTTTAGTGTGTCAAAACATGGCAGTAAACATGTGCACTTCAGTGATATAAAGAGAGAAAAAGGATTTGATGAGCAAATGCTGAACCTTGTATTTTTATCTGGGCAAAAAAAGTTATTTTAATCAAAGTATAACAGAATATTTGTAAACATGTATATTGAAGAACTTCAGTCTTAAATTCAACCTCAAAATTAATTGCAAATGTGCATAACTGCATCATAAGTCATTATTTACAACAGGTTTCTGTTTGTGCAGAAAAAGCTGTTTATCAAAGATGATGCCTCTTTGCTTGTCTGTCCTAATTTTCAAGTAAAAGTAGCTGACAAAACAGTAAGAAGAGAATGACAGAATAATTTTCTTTATGTGTAAATATGCTTTGTAAACTAACTTCAACTTCCTTCGTTAGGATAACAATGACAATGTTGTATTGCATCGGCTAAGAAATGAAGAACCGATTGGTTCCTTGTAGTTCGTATATAGCTATAACTCAGAATGAATAATCTCTGCTTCTCTCACTTTACTGTAGTGCTCGTATCAGGTATTCCTCTGATGCATAAGACCTCGCATAAGGTGGTGCTGGTTCATGACTGGAACTCCAAAATGTAATTACCGTATCAAGAGCAATAGTATCTTTACTATTTCTATCATGTGCTGTATTAGTCTTCAGACCTTCTCACTGCCTACCAGAGAATGAAAAATAGAGTGGTTTTGTTTCTAAATCTCCAGTCTTTCTGATTTCATTTTTAATAACATTATTCACACAGTTTTTAGGCCAAAAGGGTCAGCTAACTCTCTTGACTTTTTAAACTCAAGCTGACCATAATGATAATGATCCAGAACATTAAAGAAGAAGACTTTGTTTTCAGAAATATCAAAGAATGTCTTGATATTCATTTCATCTTGTCCTTCCCACTTTGAATGTGTAGAGAGAAGGCACATGGGAGCCTCAGTGGGGAGGTAAAGCTTTTTCCTCCTTCTCAGTCAAAACCTGCTTCTTTATGCTTACACTATGATACTTACAACAGCAGGGTGTCGGTAAAGGGCTTCCATATCTCTGACCAGAAAATCATGGGCAGAAAATATAAATGTACATGTGCCATGTGCAAATAAGTCTGGTATGTACATACAGAGTCCAAGGCGATTCTCAAATGACTTTTTCTATTAGACAAAATTTAGGTTTGTAATGCTACAGCTTTTCCATTTATGAATACATGTAGGAGGGATACATTTAAAACCAAGCTGGTTTTGTGTAAGTTCTGTGGATTGCAAGGTAGGACTTCTGCTGAAAACAGTCTGTAGTCAGATCCCTCCTTTATGTTTTTTGAGACATCATCTTTGTCAGCATTGGTATCTCCAGTGAACAGAGCTGGGAGTAGATGCAGCTGAGGAAAGGCAGTGTGGCCAACTTATCTGAATCTTTCTAAATCCACCTGGACAGACTGGGACCTTCATGTGGAGTGGATATTGGACTGGTAGCTCTTGCAGGGCAGAGACCAAGGAAATGCTGTGTTCTTCCATCTGCCCTCTTCACATTGTAGGCTCACAGCTAATTAATCAGTTGTAATTTCCAGATGGCCTTCCAAATTAGCCTAAGGCAGTACAGACTACAGCAAGGAAGCATGACAGAGCGCCATTAGCAGTCTCTGGTGAGAGAAACACAATACAGTGTTTCCTACTGTACTTAGAAAGCTGAAAAGCTGGGAGCTATAGCTTCAGAGAAAACATATTGTTCAAACGTGAGGAAACCAAGTCTTTCAGCAGTGATACTTGTCATGAAATAGTTTTCTGTGATGTGCATGCTTTCGTAAATAAGCCCTTCTAAAGCACTTGTAACAAAGGAAAAGGACCTTTCAGTTTCATAATAATGGTATAAAACTTCTTTTTTTTCCCTGCACTGCATGATAGTAAGGATAATTTTGAATGAGCAAGCCACAGATAGTTCTGAGATTTCTTCAGTAATAAACCCTCAGCTTCCATACTGTTATAATTATTAGAAATCTGAATGTTAGCACCTACAAACTTGGCCTTCATTCAAGTATTTGAAGACTATCTACTAAAACATCAAATATGGCACAGTACTGATGGGTGAATGTTGCAGATAAATTTGTTTTGATGTATGTTGGCCAGAACCTAGAATTTATTAATGGAAACAAAATCTTTTTGAACATCGTGTCGTATTTTACCAGAACTATTTCATTTGCTACATGTTTAAGGTATTAAGTATGAGCAGTGTTTTTTCTCCCTTGCAAAAGGATGGGTTTATGTGCTGGAATTGTTAAGCTAATCTTCAAGTTATCTTTTTAAGAACTATTGTAATGTGTAGTGACATAAGGCACCAAACTCCGTGCCTCTTAGTGCAGATGAAAAAGAGGATTTTTTAATCAGAAACCTTTTAGCAAGTCTTGTCCAAGTAAAGGAGTGAAATCTGGCCTGGGGCAAGAAGTAACAGTGGCGTGAAGAGTATGAAGAATTATGTTTGGTTGTTGTTGCGTAGTTTTTATCCAAGTCTAACCTTTCTGCCCTTATGGAGCAGAAGTCTTTGCCTCCCCTCATTTTAAATTCATCCAGTAAGAGTGACAAGTTGTGAAGGGGCTCGGAGTTAGACCCTTATCTGGTGAAATCAGCTGACCTAGTTTACTTTCACAAATTAAACTGTTAAAGTAAACAGATCTACTTCATTTACACTAGGTCTATGTGTCTTATAACAGTTACTTCCTTTTAGGACAAGATGCCCAGAATTAACTGGCTGGGCTCCTCTACAAATACATTTAATTTAGCACAGAAATTTACTTTTTCCTCTGTATTTTCAGTGTATAGTTTCTGAAATAGCTGTTCATTTGGGAACCAAGTAACATGTTTGAGGAAGACTTTTGAAGAAAAGTTAGTTCCTTATGGTCTTGCAGCTGTCTAAGGAACAATTACGGATTATGAACTGCTTATGTGTTTTGTGACAGCTGGCAACACTGCTCCTCAAAACCAAGAATAATGAGCAAATGCTGGTTTATATAAATTGATGTATCCACATATTTTGTGCTGGCCTGTCCCTGTTATTGCTTGCTGTCCACCACAGTTATTAGCAGATTCATGGAAATCTGTGCATGCTAAAGAATATAAAAAAAATCTGTGTTCTTGGCAGATGATACTCGTCTGACATGCGTTTCTTTCTTAAGCTTGTACTGTTAATGTGGGCTACGCCCGAAGTGATGAGGACCTGAATGCTGGAATGAATTAGCAAGAAATTGATCTTGTGATCAAAAACCTTTGCTTTCTTCTTTAATTCTTAATAGACACCTAATAATTCTTGATTCCTTCCTTAAAACGTGATCTGCACTTGAATTATTTGTTAGATTAAAAACTTGGTGTCAGAATGTGAGTAAGCAAATAGGAAAATCTTTCTGTTCATTTTGGATTTATTCATAATGTTATCTAGAGGGGGGCTCTCTCATCAGACCTGACTGTGGAACAACTGCTTGTTTGTTCTGGGCAAACATTTATGTGTGAAACTCCAATTTCCCTTGGCTCAAGAGCTAGTCTTGGATTGGCTAAGCATGAGGGGCAGGCTTGAATCTATTATGTAGCTTGTGGCTCTTTCGCATTTTCAAAAAATGATAAAAGGTATCCAGGATGACATGTTTGCTGACGTAGTTTTGTAACTAACAACACAGTGGGGTTTTTTCTTCTGATGGAACTCCTCAACTGTGTATGGAAACACTGACACGGAAAATGAAAGTGCACATATTTCATGAGCATGCATAGAAATACTAGTACTGCTTCTGTAAATGACAGAACTGCCCTGGGACCCAGGGCAGGTGAAGGTGTTTGGAAGTGGAGTTTTTTGGAAGCGGAGATGGAATTTTTTTTAACAGAATTTGAATTTGTTTACCTCCCTACTCTTTGTTCAGTAACTCTTAGCTCAACATAGCCGAGATAGGAAGATTATAAGTACAAGCCATGGATTGTACTAGGCAGTGATAATTTAATCTTGCTTATTCTGAAGAACCAAAGAAAGAAAGTAATGTACTGAATTATCCAGGATATTTAGTACGCATAATGAGAGAACATTGGTACTGATAATTACAAACTGTTGTAACATCATTCTAAGCATTTAATATATGGATGGATTTGATGTAATAAATGACTAAGACTGCAAATTCTGAGTGGTCGGACCACACTTATCCCTCAGGTGCAATGCTCAATGAGCATTCTCATAAGCTACAGCAACATCCTACAATTAGCTTATTCTCATTGTAGCATTTTTAGAGAGGAAAAAACTTCCCAGCTGTTTTTTCTGTTACTGTTAGCAGTTCTCTTTTATTGTTTTCACAAACAAGATATGTACACAAATTTCTAGAAGGAGAGTCAGCACCAACAGGGATGCAAATTGATTAAGACACTAAGGAAACATTTTAGGCATGGCTTGAAGAATGAACATGACAAATAAAACCTGCAGTAAGTAGTCAACTCTGATCTGTAGTGAAAGGTAGAAGAAAATGATGCCTGGCTTGCTTATGGAGTTAACAATGACACTATCAAGGGTATGTTAACTTGTTTATTTCCAAGGCTCATTGCTTAGCTGGAGTGGAAAAAAATATTAAACTCAGTAAAAATATTTTTTTAATCCATGGGGTTTTTTTTGCAAACCAGGGTCCTACTGTTTACATATAATTTCAGTTGCTATGTTCTCCTGCAGATGGGCCATAAAGGCGTTCAGTGCTCAGTCCTTGTACCTAAGACTAACAAAAAAGAGATGTTTTTGCTGCACAGTACCATTTTGTTCCAGTGAGTCTCAATACTTAAATGTGGTGCTCATTTGAGCCAAGACTTGGTGGCTGTTGCAGCTGCCTCATAACTCAACATGACTGAAGTTCTGTCCAGAGTTAGAGGTGTCTCTGATCAGTGTCCCTTTGACCCATCTTACAGCTCTTGGCTGCTTGAAATCATGTCTGGTCTGGCTGCTGTGCCTTTATCTTCTCCTGTCTTCTCTTCTACATCCCTATTTATTCCCTCAGCACATCTTACAAGCCAATTCCCTCCTCCTTTTCTGTGGGAGTTTTGTCCCTCGATTTCCTGCTTTTTTTCCCTGCTATATCTTAACTTTGGATAATCTCTCAACAAGGACATTCAGTTACCTCCTTTAGTCCAGACTCAAGTCTTTATCGTTCTCCATTAGCTTCCATTCTCAAATGCTTTACCATCAGTTTGGCTCAACAGCTCAGTTCCTCTCCCCTGCTGCAGTTACCATATGATCCAGGCTGCTCTATCGGTGCTCTTCTGCTTTTACTAAACTGATTTCCCTGTGAGAGAATCTTCCCGTTACACATATTTCCAAACAAGAATCTTGTGCTTTCTTCTAATTTGTCCTTCATGTCTAGAAGGATCTCCCCATGAGTTAGCAAAGCCACTTCAAAACTCTTCTTCAGCCTCCGATATTTCTGTTCAGTCATGAGATTCATAAATGATGTAAAATATGTAGGTGATGTGCTGAAATCATTGATTATACTGTTGACTAATCTTAGTTTCTTTTTTTTAATATTATCTATTAGTATTATCATCTTTGTTTAGCATCTGTAGTTCCTGATTTTGGATCATGTCCTAAGTAATGTAAATAATTATTGATAATATTTTTTTAAATTATGATGTTTATTAAATGCAACAGGAGTTACAAATCCTCGGGTATCATATGAATTAGATCAAACACATAGCTTTATTTTCACTCATGAAAAAATGCAGTGCGTGCTGAGCTTTTTCTATATTCCATATGCTTGCACTTTTATTTATGTTTGCTCTCATTGGGTACACTCTGCTTTTCCTCCACCCTTACACACTGTACAGTTGGGGAATACACTCTGGGGTTCATTGTGTATTGCTTTCAAGTTCTTTATGACTTTCTCTTGCCTTTCATAGTGTTTTAATTCATTGGCTTGAATCTACCTCTGTTTTACCTTAAGCCTCTTAAAGGAATGTCTGCACTAGTCTTCTGGTTAAATTTGTAAGCCAATTGGACAATGAACTTTGCCAGATCTTCCTAGCTGATTTATAGAACCGAATCCTCCAGGGCATGCACTCTGTTTTTTATGCATAATAGCCTTATTTACATTGCTCTTACTTACTTCTGGCCAAGGAATCCTCTTATTCTCCCAAATGGAGTACTATGAGTGCTGTAGTACAGTGCATCTTTTTTAGTTGGCTGGCCTTTTCAAGATTTAGGAGTTCCTACTCACAAGGGTTTTCTGCGTGATCAACAAACAAGACATCTGTCCTTTGGACTCCTTTGACTGACAAAGAACTGCTCTACTAAATGCATCTGGGTTTTCTCCATCTGCACAAGATTATTCCCATTGAAGTTTCTGTATTTTTCTAATCTACCTCATTTGAGCAAAAATGGAATGTGAAGGGAAGCGAAATTTGGACTAAATTTACATTAACCTAAGAGCACCGTTGTTACAAATGACATAATAAATAGCTGTATTCTTCAAGGAAGACAAGTAAGTTTTGATCCAGAGATACAGGCTATTGAAGACATGCACAGCAGTGGTGTTCAGCAGAGAGGCTGAAACTGTAACTAAATGAACAAAGCGTTTTAGGAGTAAATTCAGTGTGGTGGACTCTTGGGTTCCTACAATATAACCCTTCACACAAAGCAGGCTTTTCTCTGCAATTTGTGTACGTGTAGACCTTGAAAACTGAATTCCTGATATCAGGCCCTGAACTTCGTCTTACTCTGTAATTGAGTATAAATAAGGAAAAGTAGTCAAGACACAAATTACTTACTAGAATAGCTAATTATGCTAAGTTCATGCTAAAGTCTAACCAAGAAACCAAAGTTAAATGAATAATCATTTTCTCCCTGCACACCTTGCTCAACCTTCTAATTCATTTGATCTTCTGACTTGGCTTTGAGGAAGTTTTAAATAATTTTTCTTATTCTTTTCAGTCTGCTTATTTCTAGCTTTTCAGGAAATGGCAAAGAATTCTGTTGGTCTCCTTGCAAAGCAGAACCAAAACTTGCATCATTTATGTGCTTCCAAAGCTGTTTCCCCCACAGATATACTCTTGAGGTCTCTCACATGGAATAAGAAGTCATCTTTCATTCTTATTAAGTGGTCAGCTAAATGCACCAAGACAATTTAGGAGAACCAGGCATATGGTGTCCTAGAGGCTAGATGCACCTAACCTGTATATCATCAGTGATCACTGAAAAAACAGTAGCTAGGAAGGCTGAATTTTATGTAGAATGTAATGAATGCAGGCCTCAACACTGAAAAAGACAAGCAGAAAACTATCTGCTGCATATATTAAAAAAGACTGAATGTTTGGTCCACATAAACGTTCACAAGTCTAGTGTAATTTTCCATCATTTACAGGGACTGCTCACCTTTGCTGGTTGCCAGTTTTTTGCTGTTTTGTCATGAGGATTAGCATAGTCATGTGTGTTAATGTAGCCCTAGAATTTATGAATAATACCGGAAAGCTTGGTTGCAACTTACCACAGGCATTTTGAGCTAAGACTGAGGCATTTTAGACTTATTCAGCAAACAACAAGGGAAATCTTGCGTTTCGATAATTAGAGCTCTCAATGCTGTTGGCTGTGGAATGTGAAGGGTGCATGGTGATTGATCAGAATTATACATACTGCAGCAATGCCTTCCTCAAATTCGGCTGACGGGCAATAGGGCACGTTGTGGTGTGATGCATTGGTAATTCCAATGTTATTCTTTGTGCAGAAAATCAGAAGTAGAATTTTTGCTGGAGTATGGATCAACGTCCATGTGAAATTGCATCTAATCAAATAAAAGAGCAATATGATTCTACGATGCTTTAAAGGTTTTATCTTATTTTAGGAACTTCTCATAACCTATGTGGGGCAGTATCAATGCTGCCCATGTTTTAAGAACCGCTCTGTTTCTCCCCTTGTAAAAGAGAAGAGTGAAAAATATGGCCTTTAGTCTTCATATTGCAGTTCTTATATTAACATCCTCAATAATTTTATGGCAAGAGCTTTAAGGAGTCACTGGGGATACCATATACTGTTTGCTCTTTAGTCAAATATTCTGCCTTTACTGGTAAAAGGATACTCTGATGTTGTTTTATTGATCTTCTTTCTTGCTTTTGGTTAGGTGGTTAACCTATGTGCATTGTGCTTGAACATCTGGGGCAGCTTTTACCATGAGAAAACCATAAATTATACTTTTTATTAGCTGCCCCTGTTACAAACAGATTCTCATCTGAAGATCTAACCTGCCTGTGTCAGAGACACATAAATATTTTGGCAAGATTTGCTATCTCACATTACTCCTAGTTTTCAATCCCCCTCCTCTCCCCTCCAAGTATTTGAGCCATTCCAAACTTCCATCCTTTTTCACTGTATGGTCCCTACTGGGCCCCACTGTAATTTGCTAACAGGGCATGGACTTCCTCTCTCTGTTTTTTCATGTTAGTATCTGCCATGCTGTGTGGAATAGAAATTACTACATATGGTACTAAGTTACCACAAAACTCTTAAACTGTACACTAAAGTACACTTAATGTACTTAATTAATGTGCTTGCTCTTAATGAAGAATGCAAGTTTGACATCACAAGTAGTGATCATTCAGTCAGGCCTAGCTCCCTGGCAGCCCTGAAGCGTATGGTGTAATGCTTTATCTAAGCAATAATCCATCGAATTAGAAAATATAACATTTTATATGTCTGTCATGTTTCAGACCAACATGGGTAAGAACTCTTAATTCTTAAACCCATAAAATTACAGAATAAATCAGTGTCTTACACTAAGGGCTGCTGCGCTGGCAGACCACACTGTGTGCTTGCTTTCAAGATCAAGTAACTTGTCTTCAACCAACAACTCCCTTGTTTCTCGTAGCCATTCTCGTGCTATTATTCTACTCTAACAGGAGCCAAAACAAACACCTTTACTCCCTAAGAGGTATTGGATCAATATGTGCCATCTGGCCTTTTTCTTTGCACAGAATTCCTAAGGTAGTATCTGATTGTAGGATGGAAATATAATTCTTTCTAAGTACACATCAGTACCAAATATGTGCCTTCCTCCTTCTATTATCTTACTGTATACATTGTGACAACATTGTTTTCAAATTTTGAATGTCTAGATCATATTTTTAAAGTGTGTTTCTTATGTAGTCTAAGTAGTAGACAGTGTCCTGAAAATTTATTGGAAGCCTCTAATTTACTTCATCCCTGGCTGAGATTCCCAAGTGGTTCAAAGTGAAAGTTAAAAATATGAATAGAGAATTCTAATGTTTCCATTGGTGTTTCTAGTGAAGCTGTGTAACATGAAGTGTACAATCAAAAAAAGAACTTCTGTGTCAAAAGTACTACATTAGGAGTCCCACGTGCATTAATTCAGGGAAGAAGAATGTCTGAAATGTATTGTATGATGGCAATCCAGCCTGAGAATCATTTCATTAATGAAAAAGGAATCACAGTTTTCTCTATTCTGTAGTCCACTGAGGGTAATATTGGAAGTGTAAGTTGCACGCCCCAGCAAAAAGGCCATTTTGTTGTCATGGCCAGGTGAAAAACAAAGACTGAAAAGCCATATGAAAGACTGGAGTCCAAGTTCTGATCTGTTGTGGCTGGGTTGACTCTGCTCCAGGACTTACTGGCTTGCATTTCATGAGCCTGCACGCAGTTTTGAGACAATATTGTGCGGACAAGCTATGAAAATTGTGAGAGAGACAGTGACCTGGTTTAAGAACTGATGTCTCTCCGTGCGTTATGCAGACCCATTGGGGAAGAGGCCTGAGACACTGCTTTCTGCCTAAGTCAGCAGCATTAGTGGAAGAGCATGGTTCCTTCTCTTTGAATTTAATTTATCTCTCTCCAGTACAGCTTAAATCCTTTGACTTTGTGGCCATGGTGTGGTGTCCAGCTATTTGTATGGCTGTGTGACACTATCTGATGTGAATGAGGCCAGAGACAAGAGGACAATTTAGAAAATGGAACTATATAAACTGATTTCTGTGAATACACCTTTTCCTTGAGCTTTCTTTGCTGTTTATTGCTTTTTCTGGTTTTATTTAGTTGTAACAAATTACACTTCAAGCATTCTTTTATGGTATCTGGTTTTATTCGTTTTGTTTATCTGCTATTTCAAAATAAATTAATGGGTGCTTCACAAGAGAAGCACTGTACCTTTGTTCTTTCGGCATTAAGTAGGTTTAGGTAGCATGTGCCATGCTGCTTACCACCATCTGAGAAAGGCTATCCTGTCAGATCTTTTGTGACTATATTGGCTTTTGCCAAGTTACATCCACTAACACCAGGATTGAATTTGACCTGTCTCGGTGTTGATGGATTTGAAAGGTTCCAGCCAAACCATTGAATATGCTACTTGGAACCAAATCTGGGGCTGTTACAGGCATGTTTGGCTTAGGAGTTAATAATTTTGCATTTCTGAACTGTAGTATTACCTAGGGCCTATAAAGAAAATGCAGGTAATTCAGAGTTCAGAATTTCCGTTGAAACTGAAGCTTGGAATATTTTTCTACCTTTGTGATAGGACTCAATATGCTGAATATTGTGACATATCCTGCAGTGTGGCTGACCTCTCCATGCTGGTGCACATTCCCCATGGACCAGTTAACTGACATTCTGATAGGTCAGAAAAGGTTCATTCTAGTGTTCAGGGGCACTTTTAGGAAAAAGAGCTTGCTCCTTACCCACTTTAGTTGAAGCTCTTTGAAAGCTTCAGGGTGAACCTTCCCCCAGAACTGTCCTAGTCGTGTATCCCTAGGAGGTCAGCAACATTAGAATAAATTTTATATGAGTATTCTTAATGGAGCAGGCATCAAATCAGGCACATACTCACAAGTCAGTCATTTCAGGTGCACCTTGATCACCAGTGTCCGCTGCATATTTAAATATAACAGCTACATATTCTAATAATCATAATGTCCTTGTAATTGAGTCTCCTTATGAGATGATTAGAGTAGTTATTGTTCTTCCTACATACATTCATAAAACAGTGGTGACTGACTCACATCACAGCGTTGTGGGCAGGTACCATTTACATGTTGACAAGTGTGTAATTTGATCTCAGGAACAGCCTGATAATCAGACATCAAAGTACTGTTGCAGCAGTTAGATGTCTTTAAAAGCTACTTTTTCTGGAGAACCTGGGCTGCAATGAAATAATTCTACTTGGGACCATCTTTCAGGATCTTGATAGCCCACATGCCACTGCAACATGATTTTCACCTTTGCTCTACACAGCATTCTTAGTGGCAGTTTCAGTGCTTGGTATTTTTTTTCTCAAAAGAAATCTATTCAGGACTTTCTCCTACTAAGAATGTCTAGAGGTGTGGTAACAGTTGCAAGTGATACTTGTTAAGTGTGTAATCTGAAGGATTTTGATAGATTTGACATTATTAGATTAGAGGTTATTGCATCTTGTGTTGTGTTGTTTTGGAAGACACTGTGACCTCTTTATTAAAATCATCAGTTGAGGCAGAAATTATGATTGCCACATTTTGTCCAAATGCTGCTTTTATTTTTTTTTCTCTTTCAGTTTCTTTTTACATAAGCTAATTAAGTGACACATCATTGGTCATTTTGTCTAACCTACACCTTTGTACACTTACAAATCCAACACTAGGGTCTGTGGTCATTATTGTATGCCCCTTTGATGTGGTTTAGGTATGAAAAATTAGAAAAACACAGCCCAGTATAAGAGGACACTTTGCTTTCTTCTGTGGTCTGTCAGGACCTTCATATTGGCGGTTTCCACTCTGGAGCACAGGCAGAGATTGTAGCCTCCATCTGCTCACAGTGGTTATTAGATGGTCCAGTGCCAGCTTTCTGCCTGATTGGCCAAGTCTTACGTGCATTTTATAGGATATGGTCTATAAACACCAAACACGGCACCAATCAACATGAATTTTCTTCCCTTTTACCCATATTCCCATTGATATCACGAGCCTAAGTAGTACATGTGGAACTTGTTCCCCTCTTTCCCAGCAACTGGAAATATTGCCAGTACAGCTTGAAAGACTTAAGAAAATGAACAGATTTTGAGTCAAGGGGCTATCTTTGAATTTCAATTTGATTTTAGTCCATATTAAGTAAAAAAGTATTTAATGAAGCTGTAATATAAAATAAACTGTGATAGATAATGAACTGATATATAATGAGCGATCTATAATGAACTGTGATATAAAAAGGTGTGACATCAGGTATCAACGTTAATTCAACCAGTCATAGTATGAATATGTAGAAATTGTTTAAAACTAATTTGTTTATTCTTTTCTGTAAAACACTTTAATAACAAACTTCTATGAAGTGGCATTTATGCATCGTGAATTACATCCACAAGCAGATGCTTAGCTGTTTCTTTTCTGTTGCTTGGAGGTTAGGAGTGTATTAACTTTATGAACTTCATGGAAAAATTATTGCTTTTTAGAGGGATTATTCTATTACCCACTTCAGGCAAAATGCAATAAGTCTTGCATTTTGCTGAAGCCGAGCGTTAATCAGCAGACCTTGCGAGCATGATGGCTCTGTTCTTCTGAATGTCCAGCAGGCTTAAGACAGTATTCCCTGTCTTCATTTCATTGCTCAAAGGTGCAGGTGATCAATTCTCATTATTCTGCAGAGTTTTTTACTTACTAACATCTGCCTTCATCTTTGGAATTCACTGTAACTCCTAGCTGGCCTTATGCATTTTGATTATAGTTTAAGATCTGTTCCCCTTTTAACCAAGTTCTATATAAACATACAGACAAAGGTAAAATATTCCCTATTTTCCCCTTAGCTCTTACTTTGAAAATGTTTAGGAACCATTTTCAATATTTGTTAAAAGTATTTTTAGTATGGATGTACATCTCTGAAAGCTCTGGTTTCAATAGTGGCAAAAATTTCTGAAACTTAACTTTGGTAGTTTTCAGTAACCGTAAAAAATGGGTGAAAAGCTACCATTTGTAAAGTTTTTACTTAGAAACATTTTCAGCTTAAATGTTAATCACAAAATACAGTTCCTTATTTATAGTTTGGCTGTTAATGCATGGAGAATGCGTTCTGTATAGGAAGGAAGGATGAAATATTTAGAGAGGCAAAAATAAGAAGACTATTTTCTGAATTGAGCCTTCGTGTGAGGTGGTTTGGGGTTTTTGCATTCATATTTTAATGGATTTTGCATAGCTGAGAACATTCCTGGCAGTTACACTGAAATGGCTTGTTCTTCCTCAGTGTCTGTGTGGTGAAGAATTGCTTGCAAAGTCAGCACAAGCAACTTTTTGTTTATTTGTACTGGTTATCTTACAGACTGGAAAGATCCTATTACCTTATATCATTGCACTCTGATGAATGTCAACAGTAATGAGAAGCTAAGAAAACATTTTTCAAGGATGTAAGTTAAAGCTTTCTTGGTGATGAGAAAATAGAAATATTCACTCTGCAAGAAGAAATGAGGGTGTATTTCCTTGATTAATATATCTTTTCTTGGTCTTAGAGTCCAGGCACTTTTATTCACTTCTCAGTAGATGGTGCCAGAGTCCAGGTAACCTCTTCACTCTCTGCAGAACTATTTTTATGTTAGTCAGTAGTATTAAAACATAATTTCAAAATACTATGAAAATGTTTGCCAGTGGGTTATAGATACACAAGACAGAGGTTTTTGTGTCAGAAAGCTCTTTTGATGAAATTCTCAATACTTGTTTTCATCTTTAAACCTTTGATAGAAGCTAAGCTTAGAGAGCAAAGAGCTGGTATGGCACAATTTAGGAATAAGCTGGTACTGAATCTGCTTTTCCTGATAACTCCAGATTTTGCATGGGAGAGCAGTGCTGCTAGGAACAGAAGGAAATGCAAATTATGAAAAATGAACTGGTTGTGAAACAAAATATCATGCGGAGATAATACTCACAAAGCCCCCTTAGCTTTGAAGATCTCACAGTATTCTTATGGCGACTGGTAGTATTTATTATTTCTAACATTTATACATCTTTCTCCTGGCTTGTTGAAACATTTCTCTGCCTTGGAAGAGGAAAGACAGATTAGCAACTCTGCTTATTGAGGTAAAGATTGAAAGTCCCCTAATTAGTGAAAAAAGCTGAGGTCCTTGTACTTGATGTTTTCATTTTACTCAGCAACATGGTAGCTGCTAAAGTTGCAAAACAATGGAATATTTTATTTCCCAGTTCACAAAAATTTATGAGGTCTGGAATGATACATTTTGAAAATGGCATGTGAGGGTTAAAAGACCAGGAAAGATAGTTATTTTGGGTTAAGAAAATGAGATTTAAGAACAGGAACAGAGCATGCTTTAGAGGTTTAAGGTGAGAATTGAGAACAATGAATGGAACTAGTCAAAGTCATGTTCCCTAAGTACTGCTATGGATTTCCAAAATAAGCTTTTCAACTTATTTGGTAATTTAAGAGGGGGAAAGCCACAATTTTTTTTAAAGGAAATGTTATTTTCAGGAGCCCCACAATATAGGAAGCATTTAGACTTGACATTTCTTTGTCTAACTTTAGCTCCCAGTCTTTTCAACAGGTGCTGGTCCCTGTGGATGCTGGAGGTGTCCAGATCAGTCTTAGGGCAGACCTTTTAAGCTCACCTGCAAGCTTACTTCTGGCTTTGCTTGGCTTATGGGACATCTAGGGTCCTCAACATGAGGCCTCCAATCGAGAGCCCCTGAAATGGAGCCCCTGGATGGAACCAGGCCCAGTTCCTCCAGAAGAAATAAATACCTACCCATGAGAAATTTCACTTTCAGGGAAAATGAGTCATCACTCATAGGTATCCTCTGGGATAGTTCCTAATCAGCTCTCATTGGAAACACTTCTATAATCTACTGTTCTGGACATCCTACACTTCACCCATGTGTTGTCTTTGCTCCTGGTCTATTTTTGCAATTTCTTTTGGTATTTACTTTCCTCTGTCCCTAGAGAGCGCACAGCTCAGTGTTCCAGCTCACTCTGTATTGGAGACCAGAAATCAGGATTGGATGCAGCAGTACAGGTACAGAAAGTCCTCGTTGAGCTTGTCTCGCTGCCGTCGTGTCTGGAAGATCAAATAGCAACCTAGGCTTTTTTTCTACATGAGAAGGTCAGTACTGCTTTTGTGGTGGAGTGTAAACATTTTTAGCACACATTGGTCTGCCAGGCTCTTCTCGCAGGGAGAGAAGACAGCGTGATGGCTAGGTCAGCAACATCGCTTCTGCATGTTGGCTTTCTGCCATGCTTGTGATTACTGATTGTTGTTTGTATAACCTTGGTTGTTATCTGTAAGGCTGCAGACTTCTCACAGTCATTATTTGGGCTGAGTTGATGTAAGGCAGGACAAGCAGATGCAGGTCTTCAAACTTGCTACATCTTCAGCCCTGCTCACCCATCCTGGCAGCACAGCTGTGCTACCAAGTATTCTTTAAGTGTAGCAGCCACAAGTACAGTGATGTTTGCTCTGCAGTACCTCATCTGTCATCTCTGTGGTAAAGACCATTTCAGAGATGCCAAAACATTGCCATATTGTGGTGCTATAGACTGTCCTCAGGATGAGACAAACAGATTTATGGATTGCTGGCTATGGTCCAGTTGTTATCTAAAAAACGGACAACCTTCTGTAGTTATCCACCTTGAAATATAACTAAGTGGCTGGCCTAGCTTATTATACTTTGTGATTGAAATTTCAGTTTGGGAATTAACTAACAAAATGGATGACTTGGGCAGTATTCTGATAGTGGTTGACTACGTCAACCAGTTTCAGCATAAGCTGGGGTTTCTAGAAGATCTGACCTCATACTAAACTGAACATTGTCCAGATTCAGCTGCAATCATTTGTTGTATTTATCTGACTCCCACTGAAAGGATTATTCAGAAAGCCATTCAGGAATGTCCTCCTGACTTCAGAGCTGTGTGATAAGTGAAATGAAGCTGAATGCATTACTGCGTGTAGTCCCTGCATGTTCAAGTAGGGCTTAAAGAGGTGTATGCAACTACCGAAGTGGTTTGTTGTGTTTCTAATGAGACTCTAACACACTAAGACAATTCATGCATCCCTCTGGACATGTATGTAACTGCCTGGAAAAAGCATGTACTTTTAAAATTTGGCCACAGTTACCTACAATGACTTAGTTGGCGACAGGTAGAAGCAGCTTTGCCCAATAAAACACTGGTTTTGACTGATGACTGCAGCACATTTTTAAACCTTTCTGCAGCTTAGTGATGAAAACTAGAGTATCCTTTAATGATAGCAAGGACTTCTTATGTACGGACAATTTCCTACTCTTAAATAATTTTGTGAACAGAAATAGTAACATGGGGAGGAAAGAAGTAATTAATCCAACACTGCTTATCAGCTAAGTCGTGGTCCCTGGACTCACTCTTCCAAATTCCCTTGTGTTACCCACAGTGCAGGTTAGAGTCACCACTCTAGCCACAACCAGGTGAATTTATAAGAATTTATAAACAGAATATCCACATGAACCCATCAGACCATTTCCCTGTCCGAAGGGATTCATATATGGCACTCTTCATGATTTCCTCTAATCTCTGCATTCCAACTACTCTCCCATTCTTTGCAGAATGTTCAGAGGGAAGGAAGAACAATGCCTCTTGCATACATTTAAAGCAATGAGCAAAGTCCTACAAAGATAATTTTTAAAAATCACACAAATATTTTTTTACTGGCAGGCCTCAGCGACAGTTCGGTTTCTACAGAAAGGAAATCCCTCTTGTACCACACTGTAAGTTGCAGTAATGAAGTCCTATGGCTACTCAAGCACATGGTGGATTAGCATCATCAGTTCCTGAGAGCCCAGAAAAGCCTCTAACTAGAGAGGACCACCCGGCTCACGGGCTGCAGTCTCTCCAGTCTCAGGCGACCACTCTGAAGCTGAAATATTTCTAACATCCTCAAACAAAATCTAAACTGTGGTGAAAGGTCAGCAGCCAAAACTATTATATCTCAGAGACCTGACGGGAAACAGAGTGACACAGATGCTTGTGTACATTACATCTTGCTCTGTGGCCTGTGACTGGGTATTTTTTTCAAGTTTTTGTGGATGAAATTGATGGGGCTGGATAAACGTGACTAAAGAGCCACAGTCACCTAAAACCTCTTTGGTCTCCAAGGCTTGGAACCTTTGTGGCTGCAAAACTCTGTCGGAAAATATTTGGGGCTTGGTTAAATTTGACGCTATTGTAAGTGAAGATAAAAGAAATATTTAATAATACGTTCCCGCTGTTGTCTAGCTCATTGCAGCCTGCATGAAAGCATGTGAAGTACTCTCTGTAGACAGTGGAGGTAACTAAGTGCAGTGGGATGGGAAAGAGGGTGTCACTGGTTATAATTCAATTGTCACAGAACACCCGAGGCTATTCTAGCAGACAGCGTGTACAGCTTCAAGATCTGAAAGGGCTTTTAGTGGTGTGAAATATGCAGTTGCTAAATGCTGGATTTTATTTGCTTGTTGGAAGCTCGGAGTAAAGAGGATAACTTTAAAAGGGGTGTTAATTCTTTAGCCAGGGACAGTTGCCATCTCACCAGAGGCACATGTGTGGAGGATTAGCTCCCCTTGTAGGATCTTGAAACTGATCTGTAGTGTAAAAGAAACAAGCAGGATCCATGCTTACCTCCACTATGAGGGGTGGAGCTGGGCAGTGACCATATGGGTGGTACAGTGGAAATTTCCATGGAAGCTTCTCCAACTTCACTCATACTGGTTCCAGTTGAGAAGTTTGGCTCTCTGGCAGGGTCAACGCCTAATGCATGACTTGGTCCCGATTGTTTGTTTATATAACATTGTTTTGGGTACCTAAAAATAACAGCCCTTAATACAGTGTGACTTCAAGTGGAACTGATATGAAGCAGATCGGGATGAAAACGTGTGAGATGCTAATCTTACCGTCAGTTCATTCACTTGGCAGCTGTAGCTGGGCTTGGAGATACAGAACCAATATTTAAGGTAGTGTCAAAGATGGCTCCGTTGCACATGCTCATCAGGACGTGTTCACAACCCAGTGGAACAGTGACTCATCTAAGAGGCATGAGTGTACATTGCTCCTTCAAAACCCAACATTCCTTAGCAATCAGTATGAAATCTTACTGGTGGAGCATTGCTTTGAAAGGTCTATCCTGCAGATGTTCAATGTGGGCTCAGCTTTCCGCACATTGTAATCAAGTAATACAGAGTGTCTCTGTTGTTATCCATGGTGAAAATGAAAACAAATATTTAAGTTTTATAAATATATCCTTACATAAGGTGTTGGTTTTTAAAAATGATTGTTTTCCTTCATCTGATTCAGGCTTTTAGCTCCTTAAAAATACATATGGGCATGGTCAAACCTATTCTGAGTAACTTTGAACCTATTTGAATATTACAAGTGTGAAATTGTGACCACACGTGTTATATTAACACTTTGCTTAGAAGACTTGTGTGTATGTGAGAGAAAAATCAGACGCATTTGTGAGGTGAAAATGGAACCAGTTGAAAAAGATTAGAAAGAAGTGAAGGAGATGAAGTAACAAAGTAATATTCTATCTGTATGTAGTGAAATACCTAATGGAAATTTAGGTATTTAAACCATCTAGTAAAACCATTTAAACCATTCTAGTCCAGCATTTGTGAATATATTACAAAATAGCTTAAAAAAATCTACTCTTTTAGCAGAAATACTGGAGTGAAGGCTTTTAATATAGAGGCAGCAAAATGATGGAGAATTTTATTTGAATACAAATCAGGTTTTAGGACTGTTAAAACTGTGTGAAGGTCACAAGTTTTTTCCATTTCTGTTGCAATAGAAACTTTCTATGTAAATGAAGAAAAAGTTAACTGAATTACACTAAATTTGAAGAATAGATTCTGTCTCCTTTCATCAACCTATTTAAACATACATGCACTTCATGTTGAAGTGATATGTGTAGGAAGAAATATTTGAAATATCAGATGACCTCTTCTTCAGGCTGTGGGATATTTTTGTATTTTTTAATTTTTAAGGTCACGTCTTTGTGATGGTTTTTTTTTTACAATTACTAATCTCGATGCCCCTGAGAAAGGCTCCTGCATATTCTTACAAATCCACATCTCCCACAGTTTTTGCAACTTGGCTTTGGAATGGATTTTGCTGGTTCTGGTACCAAACACATTTTGAAATGCACGCAGTCCTGAAATCTGCTGAGGGCAGTTCCTCTTCCCTGTCTGCTCCTGCAGCTTTTCTGAAGAGTAGCAAGGAGTATGGTTTAAGCTACATTTTTGTTACAGCATTGCTGAGTATGTGCTTTGAGTGTTCCCATGTTGCACTCATGTCTTGCAAGCTGCTGTGGAGCAAGGCTGTCAGAAGGCCTCAAAACCACCATTGCTTCATAAGGTATTAGATGCTCTATAAAATTACTGGGAAAAGAAAAAAGAGAGAATCAATTAACATCTAATGATGGGAAAAAATTAGACTGCAAAAATCAATACTTTGAATCCAATATTTTCCTGCACATAAACAAAAATCATTGGGAAAAATGCAAACAGAAGGCTTATTTATTTATTTTTTAATTTCTGAAGATGAGGTGATCTCATGGGTTTTTTTCTTCTCAAGGCTGTTAAGTAGCCATTTGATTAATGATAAATTGATCAGTGCTGCTCACTGGGAGTGTGGACACCTTGAAAAATCATTCCTGAAATTTGCTTCAAATTGAGCAAACTGAAATGAAGACTCATTTTGAAACGTGTCTGTCTCTTGAAGTTGGAAGCCACTACACTGAAAATCATGACGATATCCACACTTGCCGAACACGTTTCAGTAGCGAGGTGGATATAGCTATGCCCCTGGCAGAGAGATGGGGATTCCTAAGAGGTGTGCAGTGTCCCTTTACATGTATTTATTGAGAGGGCAGTATCCAGCAGCCATCAGGCAAAGACAAGAATGGCCCTTGGTCATCTCCCTTGCTTAAGGCACAGTTCTAAGCCTTAGACAAGTCCAAGGGGTTGCAGACTCTACTGCAATCAGAAAAATGCATTTTTAGCACAGCTACCACATTTTGCTGAAAAGTCTTGGCATTTTTAAGCTTTCCAAAAAAAGGAATTTTAAGGAAAGGGGAGAACATGCAGAGGAAGGGCTTCCAGGCCAAAGAGGAGTACGAGTAAAAATGTCTTTCTTTTTCCCCTTCTCTCTGAAATCAAGAACGAAGCGAGGGCAGTGATTGTGATAATAAAGGCAAATGATAAATTAAAGAAGGAGCACTTCAATATAATCTAGATAACAGGAAAATTTTAAATGGACAATTTAACATGAGGGTCTGCATGGAATTATTTTTCATTAAACAATCAAAGCTTGTGATAATGCAAATGAAATCCATTTTTAGCTTCAGGAAATTTTGAGAATTTCAGAGGAATAAAAAATATGAGAATAATAATATCATGATGGTAATTCACAGTAATTATAGGAAAGCATAATTACACAACACAAGCACTAATCAAAGCTCAGAAGAGTACTTTGGCAATCATTAGGATTTCAGAGCTATTAGCATTTACCTTTGTCATTGGGCACTACACAACAAGCATTATTAATTTCATGTCAATCTAGAGCATAATTTCCCTGATCAAATATCAGTTCATAATAGCTAACCACCAAGACTGCCTTACCTGACATAGATTTTTATGTCATATTTTAGGTGGCTTTACTGGTGATTGCTTTGGAAACAGTGATGTTGTCCTTGAGCTTAAGCTATTTCCCAAGTTTTGTGGGATATCTTATAAATGTACAAATTCCATCAATTTATTTGCATCTTCTGGCCTTAAAAGGCTTCAGAACATTGTCCATCCTTTCCCTCTTGATATTTTATAGGTGTCATTTTCTGAGCTTCATACATCTGTGTTAATTTAATCAAAGTAATACTGAACTGTGCACATATTTTGTGCCTCTGTGGTACATGTGTAACTCATCATTTGTGCTCACTGTAACTCCTAATCTGATGAACAGCTAGTCCTAAATTATTCCATGTACAGAATTTGTGTAGTTATTATTTTTTTATTCCCCTGCTCCCCACTGACCAGCTATGTTTTTGCTCAAGGATGCCCTCACTGCCTAGAATGAGGAAAAGGATGTTTTACAGGGATGGAGGTGAAGGCAAGATCTGAGCAAATCAAAGCTGAATTTAAGAAAGAAGAATATGGAGTTGTAAAACTCACAATGTACTCTTGGAAGAGGGATGATCGGTGATTAGGAGAGGAGCAGGTTTTCAAGAAAACTGAAGAGGTAAGTAAAAGCAGAAGTAAACTGTTGAAACCAAGAACAAGTAGTTTGAAACGGTGGTTTAGAGAAAGGATATCCTGTAGTGAATAAAATAATGAACAATGTGTTTTCTTCCCAGGTGAAGAACTGAAATTGTGAGATTTACCAAAGCTCAAACAACGAAAGCTTAGCTATTTGTGCTATGTGTATGATGTTCTCTCGGTTCAGTAGAAGAAAACATGTATTTTGTGCAATAAAAACCCAAAGCCAGGTCCCTAAAGATGAAATGTGACTCTCTGGGCCTCCTTGGTTCTTTTTATAATCTTTTTTGTGCACTTCTTTAAAAAAATAAATTTATTCTCTTAGTGACATTTACACACTTTAAAAAATCCTATACCATATGTATAGCTTTTAAAGGGAAGAGTTATCTATAGGAGGAGACATTGGCTGATACATAAAAATATATTTCAATTTGTTGTTCAATAAAGCAAATGGAACTTAGCAACGTTCAGGTGGGGCCATTTCCAGGTGGCAGGAGTAGTTGGTATTGAATATCGTTTCCTTTTCTCAACTAACTGACTGTCACAGTGCTTTTCTCTGGCTTGTGGCAGGATTGTTTTTCTGTTAGCAACTTATTTTTTAACACACCATTCTGACACCTTGACAGTTCATGTGCTAAATCAAACTTTACAATTACTGGCAGGCAGTTATTAGATGTATTGCACTTAATTAACTTTGCACCTAATTACAAGCAATGCTGGCCAATTACAAAGGGCATAAATATATTAGTGCCCTAGCTGTCACATCATGAAAATGGCTGTTTGAACAAGTCAAGCAAAAGCAATTACCACATTGTGTGCGTGGCGGAGTGTAGCGGAGTGCGGAAAGAGGAATGAACTGTTTCACTGTTTGTAGGAATCTAATTTTACACTTTGTGTTTCAGGTGACCCAGATGAGCAAAGATTATGATAAAGGATTTCATTTGTGTAAACACTTCAGGAGAGTTTTGTCTGTGTGAAGGGAAAACAAAAGTTGCATGGTAAGAGCTGACTTAGGTTTTGTTAGGTACCCACCCTGTGTATCTGTTGGTGACGAAGTATGAGGATTCCAGCATTAGGGAAGAAAAGCTGCATAACATGAGATATATTCCGCAGATCATAAGCAAATCTTGTGATTCAGAATAACACTGTGCAACTGTTACTTGTGCAGTAGTTGCCAAAAAGAAAAAGAAAGCAGAATTTGGTCGCATCTGTAGAGTGATATGTTGTAAAGAATGAATGCTAGCACTCAGCTGGCATTCTATGGCAATCTGTCTTGCGTTAGCACAGGAAGAAAACATCTCTGTTGGAAAATTAAGCAAGACTTTGAGAGCAATCTTTAAAATTTCATAACCAGCTTCGTAAACAGAGACTGTATAAGACTTTCTTTCTGTAACAATATCTCTTCTGACCACCACGTGGTCTCTTGCATAGGAAAATACAACATGTTTCAGGTGATTTAACTAGTTGGTGTTGCTCATTTAGCCGCAGAGGGATATTGTCTTCATTTTACAGGAATCCTGGCTAAGGAGAAACTGAGAACTATTAAATAACGTGATTTTTTTAATTCCCTAAAATTTTTTTTTTTTTTTTTTTTTTTTTTTTGCTTAGCAGCAGAATAGCCCCTGAATTAGCAATGTTTTGCAACAAAACTAAACAAAACAGTTTGTTTTCCTTTGCAACAAAACTTAGTCCCACGCTTAATTATCCATCAATGCATAGACAAACCAACTTAAACTCTGTCATAGGAATTTCATGGTGAAAAGACTGTACCATTTGCTTTGTATAACGTATTTAATGCTTTGTACAAAGCAGTTCTGAGGTCACACAAAACAGTTTCATATATATTGGCCAAAAAAGGTCACTAGAACTTGACTTTGCTTGAGGCAAATGGAAAGAAACAGAGGGAGTCACAATGTGGTGCTAAATTAGTGGCTGTAGGGCTTGTATGCTGTTGTTATTTACAAGCTCTGAAGAAAGAGAACTGTGAGGATGTATGTAAACCTTTCCCAGCTCAGAACAGCCATTCATTGTTACTCACTTCTAAATAGGCTGCTTGTGTTGTTTCTGATAACTCATGGAAAAAGTAGGTGGCCTTCAAGGAAAGCTGTGGATGCCTTTGCAATTGTGCTTGCATGAAAAAGTCAATTGACTCCTTTGTGAGCAGCAGCATAAAGCAGAAAGTGGGGAGATAATGTGTTTTCAAATACAACATTACATCAGTGCTGAAAACATTGCTCACTTTGGGTGGCCAGCAATTTTTACCCTCTATAAAATTAGAGACATTGCTGTAGAAAAATAAACCTGTGCAGGAAAGTGTCCTGATGGAACGATGTGGGGGAAACAAGCACTGTCGCTCAAGCAGCTGGTGCAAGAGTTCTTTAGCTCTTCAGGCAGTTCTCATTAGAGGCGTCAGGAGCTCAACCCAGAAGAGATGTTAAATCAGTTAAGGGTTCATATAAAGCTCTATGATTTCAGTTTTCCAGGGATAAATATATGCTATTAAGCTTTTCACTGGCAATGAACTGCAAGGTGAAATAATGTGGACTTGACTCTTCCAACACACGAAGTGAGTTATGTTGAATACAAAGTATGTTAAAATATTAATTTCGTAATTGAATGCACTGGAAACATCAAATTATCCACGAAGAATATTTGGGGTTTTTTTTTTTCTAAAAAAGGTAAATCTAAATTTAATCTATCCCTCTGTACTCAGCACTGGTGAGACCGCTCCTTGAATCCTGCTTTCAGTTCTGGGCATCTCACCACAAGAAGGACGTTGAGGCTCTGGAGCGAGTCCAGAGAAGAGCAACGAAGCTGGTGGAAGGCGCTGGAGAACAGGCCTTATGAGGAACGGCTGAGAGAGCTGGGGGTGTTTAGCCTGGAGAAGAGGAGACCGAGAGGAGACCCTTGAGATCATCAAGTCCAGCCCTAAATCCAATACTACCAAATACATTACTGAACCATGTACCTGTGCACCACATCTACAATTCTTTAAAGTATCTCCAGGAAAGGTGACTCATCCTTGCTTTGATCCACTTGCTGTTAGTTAAAATATGAAAAATGAATAGTAAGTTTGCATGTATCTATACATATAAATGTATGTATGTGTGTTTATATGTGCTTTCAGTTGTATCATAAATGCCTGTAGTGGGGATGTATACAAAAACACACATCACCACTTCTAAATTTTGAAACAGAATATCACGACTTTTTAGTGGAGCCACCCTGACTGGAGCAGATGTAGGGGATTTCTGTGCATACAGGGCCTAGAGAGTGCAAGCTGGCTGGTGTGCAAGAAAACAGGGGCCACTGCCTCTCAGCTGCTTCCTGCTAGACAGGCCATGGGCTTTGGTGAGAGGCATTGCTCAGCCATGGCCCGCAGGACACAAAAATATGACTTCTCCTGAGGACTTTCAGGGACGCAGAAAGAGCTTGAAGCAGATGTTTTGCCTGCTTGCTTATTTCTCTAGCCACTGTGGAGTCCTCAGCTTTTCCATATTTATCATATTCATATTAATGGAGCATTGACAGAAATCTGAGCTGGTTATTTGTTCTTTTTGTTTTTGTAGACAAGGTATTTCTCAGCCATGACTTCTGAACACTCACAGCCTTAGTGTGCTCCTAAGACACAGAGCTTTCTAAGATCCAAGGATGTCTAACACTTTTTTTGGAAGCATCCAAAGAAAAACTTGAAACTGCAGTGATATGTGATGAATTAACAGGTATATAAAGGCCCTCCATTAGATTTTTCATCCAAGTCTGCTTTGTCCATGGAACTGCATACTTTATAGTTTGACTTTTACACTCTGCTGTAATGACTCTTTCCATCTGAGTGCATCGTGCTATAGGAAGCTAATTGACTTTGACTTCTCTGCTTCTGTTCCCAGTGGGATAATGCCAGTTGTAATTCTTTTATTGATTGTTTAGAGCAATTAGCGGAAAACAAATTTCTCCAAAGAACAGATAATTTGGTTTTGTTGCTCTCTACCATTAAAGCTAAACAATTTGTTATCTGAAAAAAATTAATAGGAAACACATTCCATCTGTTTATTAGCTGAAGAGAGACAGGTTACCTCATCATTAATGTCATCGGTAATTAGCGCTCTTGTGCTCCCACCATCTGCACCAGTGGCTGGCAATCTGTCAGCAGCTTCAGATGCCAGGGCTGATTGTGTTTATCTGTGCCAAACAACAGGCAGACCATATGTGATCCTGAAATTTGTAAACAGTAGTTGGCTAATGTAATTTAACTGGGCAGTTTTGTTATATATGTGGCTGCTACCCTGGGAAAGACATGAGACTTTAAACCTCCAGGGCAATTCCCAGTCACTAGGTCACCAGCACCAGGCTAAGGATGCCATTCTCAATTAATCAGGTTTCTGATAGTCACAACTGGTTTTTATTTCCATTCTGGACAAGGTCTGGAAAGGCACTGTGGTCAGACTGGCAGAACCCACGCTCACATTCCATCAGCATCACTACCCTCCATGATAATTGGCAGATAAACCCTGACGTGTCTCACAGGGGCCTCGTTAATTGAATAGGCTGCTTAGCTGTTGTATAGTAGCTAACTTCTACTCCAGATTGAAAAGAATGGGTTTAATTTTACACCACATAAAGTTTCTTGAAATAAAAAATAAATAACTAGGGATAAAGAAGTGTTTCTGTAATATTTAGGCACTAGTCTTAGTGTTTTATGGACTATTTGTTCTGCTGTTCTTGAACTAAAGAATACACATTTGAGTTTTGTTTTGGTATTTTTCTTCAGGGAGAAAAAGATCAGAAAATTCTGACTGCCTAATAAAATGGCTTCCAAGGGTCAGAGTCTCTTGAGATCTTGCATGCAGGGATTTGAAAACTTATGTCAGAATGCATTTTTAGTGGCAGAGAGCTGTCTGCCATACTTAAATTTGCATCATACTTACTGTACAGTAAAGGAGTAGACTTGTTAGTGGTTATTGAGGTACATTTTTAGTGATTTTCATTGGTACTCTCCTGTGCACTCAGTCGTGGATAATATGTACAAGTACAGGTAGAAGTTAAATGCTGTCTTTAGTACATGGCTCTGAAGCCTATATTAAGATGTATTACTTAGGTATCATATTGTGGAATATTGTGATGAGTGAATACCCATTAACAGTGCTTATTGCATGGATGTTCTCCGCAGGGCTACAGGAGCAGAAAGCTATTAAGAATGCGAGGTCCTACTGGCATTGTAGAAAAGTCCATTTTGTAGTTGTACGGTTGCATATGGTTTCCAAGGGACTGTTGGATCTTTGCATTTGATGTATGGAGCCAAAGTACGTCGGGGAGTAATCTCTTTTTCTGATGTGAGAACATGGAGCTGCCACTGAAAACTGAATCTCAGCCAAAGGTGAGAGGAATCATGAATTTCAGACTGTCCCATATAATGCATTTCTAAAGATCTGGTGTTACCAAGCGGTACAGTTGGATTACTTGGTCTCAAAAATAGATAGGAATAGATCATGAGTAGATCATGACAGGAACAGAACATGCTGTTGCTCACAATAGCAGAACTGGAGAGAGTATGGAGCATACTAAGAATGGTATAATGTCTCAATATATTAAATCCCTTTAATGGAAAAGGGTCTGTGTGTATACTTATGTGTATATACGTATATAAAATGGAAGGTGAATAATGTAAGGAAGAAGAAAGTAGGAGCATTTTATGCTTTAATATTCTAAAACGTTTATTTTCAAAAGGTAGTTTGCACTTGTAGACTGATTCAAAGCTGTTTGAATTGAAGTATTCATTTGGGTTTCAATAGATTTTAGGCGTAACCCATCTTTTCCAGTGTTTATTGGGTAAGTTAACTGCATGTGAATTTTTACGGGATTTGCTGCCCTCAAATAGCATAAGAAATAGTTTGTTCTGAGGAGTGTTCACTGAAGACAGAATAGATATGGCATGGAAACATCAGATGTTTAATATACAATAGGAATACCAGTATGGTTTATAAGAACATTTTGTTCTTCCATTTACTTCTGTGTCATTTCAGAAATTTGTTCATGTGCCAGTTTGCGTATTTTAGAATATAATTTAAAAATACATATCTATTTAATCTGAGGTAATGATGGCTCTGTACAAAAAACAGTTGGTTTAGCTTTGGTATTAGAGGGAAAAGGAGGTTTTAATAGCACTGAAGGGATGTTCCAGAACTGAATAGTAACCTCTTAGCAGCTTTCTACATGCAAAGTAGAAAAACATTACAGATATTAAAATAAAATATGATGCCAATACTGTAAAACCAGTGTAAGTCTTTACTGTATCACTGAGCTCTTTAAAAAGTTAACATTCCTTGGCTTCACTTAGAAGCATTAACTAAGTCCAGGTGAGTCACCTCAGACAATAAGGCCGACCGTTGGTAAACATCCATCCCAGAGCAGGAGGTAACAATTCTTCAGGGGCAGGAGCGGTGGGAGAATATTTTGTTCTGGTGTGGCAACTAGCATTCCTTTCTTTGTCATCACTTTATGCTGTACTGTCTTCTACATAAAATAATTTCAGTTATCTTCTGCATTCAGTTCATGTACACACATTGTTTAATGAATATAATATACCTTAAATTACAGCTTTTCTGACCCTAGGTAATATATGAGAGTATCAGACATAGTGGTATGAGTTAATATGGAATAGTGCTAAGCTAAAAAATTCCATTTAGCCCAAGAGGACTAAAAGCAGGAGCCAGAGGCAGGGCTGGAGCCTTCTGCTGGAGACCATGGAAATGAATGGAAAGACACTGACATCATTATATGCAAAAAAATGGTAAGGATGGAAGATAAAGATCTGTGCAGAACAAATTAAGGAGGCAGATTATAAAGCAGTGGAAGTTCCTCTTGCAGATAAGTAAGGCTTCACTCACAGGTTGCCTAAATAACTCCTCTGCGATATTTCTAAGTGGCTCTTTGCATGCCAGTATGATTTAGCTGTTTTCAGCTATAAGATGCATTCATTGTTTTTACTTGAGCTAAAGGGGAAGACTTAGTGTTGTCATTATCATCATGGGCATTTTGATCTGAAATGCAAGTGGCTAAAGTTGTCTCAGCATCCTGCCTGGCCTCTGAGGGCCACCTCAGGACTGTGCTGCCTGGCAGAGGTGAAGACGATGGGAAATAAGCCTTACTTTTTGCTGTCCCCTCTCTGTTACTTGTACTGTAATGCCACTGTTACAGGAGGGCCAGGAAGAAGGAGAATTTAAATTAACGAAATTAAGATTTAAAAAAACCAACCAAACAAACAGAAGCAGTCAGTACTGAAAATGGGGAATGTAGAACTTTAATCCCAGAAATTAGGTGATTTTTGTTTGCAGCCTAGCATTCGTTGTGCTGAAGTTAATTCCTTCTGCTGCTTAGGACTTTTATTCACTGGTCGTGTGGCAGCTATGAAAAGGACAAGATTTTCTTTTAGCTAAAATGCACTCACAAGATACAATTGAGTTCACTTTACTTCAACTTCCTGTCTAGCAGAATATCGTGCCTCTGACATCGAATCCTCTTTTCACTCAGCCTGAGTTTTTCTATATTACTTTTCAAAATACTTGTTGAGTTGAGAATAGAAGAATCTAAGCAAACCATGACATCATTTTAAATTTGGAAAAATATGATGTAATTGCATATGATTGTTTCCTGATTGTAAATAGTATACATAAAGACAATGCGTAATTAATTGCAGGCAAAGATCAGTTAAGAAAGGTCATCTTAAATGTGCCTTATTTTATTTGTTTCTGTGATTATCACTGGAGAAATGTAATTACATGCTTGTGGAATTGCAGCTCTGGAAAGATGGGTTAAATGTCACTATATATTTTAGGATTTAAAAAAATTAATTAATATCTATGTCTTAACTGGTTTTAGGGTGTTTTTTCTTTTGTCTGATGATACAACCTGAGCTTAAAGCAATCGGAGCTGACTGAAAACACACTTTAAATACCCATTTAATTTATATAAATTTGACTTAACTGTAGGAACAGAAACGCCTTAGCACAGAATACAAAACCTTGCAGTTGGCAAAGTCTTAAATAGGTGCCGTGGCAAAGTAACATTTAATAAAAAAAACGTTACTACTTCTGACAAATGAGCGAAATGTTGTTGAATACTTCACTGGATACTCCTGATAACTATGAGATCTTCAGTAAGGCAGATAAAATTTGTGAAGTAGCTGTTAATATCTATATTAACAAAGGCTAGAGAGACGGTATGACCATCAGAGTAGGAATTTGGGCCTTTTGAAAATTATCTCTTTAGGGGATTATCTAGTTAGATTGTTGCAAGAAGGATATTTTAGTATCTATAAGTAACTTCTGATTATGCACTAATGTTAGGCCTCAAAGTGATGGTTTACTACTGAATTTCACTTCCTGTGTACAATAGGGATGTGTATATATGGGTGGTGCTAGTAACTTCCCTGGATATCGGTCAGAATATGCCAATGATGGAAGAAAATTTTCAGACCTTTCCTGTCCTTTTTATAGTGAGACAACTTCATGCAGCTTTTGGCATGCTTCACTGCTCTAAGAAACATGGCACTTTTGAATTTTCAGGTGATTTGTTTGAATTTCAGCCCCATGCTTTTTTGCCCTCTGGATATTGTGCAGTACAACCAGAGCCAAGACGAATGTAAAGCTGTAATTTCGTTAAAGTATCGCAGTAATGTGAGTTCACTCCCTGAGTCCCATCCTTGTTAATATACTATTGGAATTGTGCTTTTAGAAGACTGTAGCAGGATGGGTAATATCCCATTTTTGTGAATGTGAATGTGCAAGCCTATGCTCGGAATCATTACACCACCAGATGTAAAAAGGAATATCTCTAGGCAGCAGTATTACTTGCCAGGTTGCAAGGTATCAGAGCATTTGGGAATAATTGTAGCTGACAGAGTCTCTCTGACTAATTCTGGATATGTTCCCTCACCGTTATGGATAAAAGACTAAGTATCCTGCATGATTGATGAGTGGAGAGCTCTTGACAAATAGGCTATATTCATAATAGTGAACACCAGCTCCAAACTTTTTAGTTTTTTTTTTTTTGGTCCCAGCTCTCCTCCCCATCCTTCACAGCTTTCCTTGTTCTGTGCTATTGTTGCATACATCTACTTCAGTTTTGTTGTATAAACAGACAAGTTTGAGGTGATTTTGAGACGTGCCAGCACTGGCATTTTCAATCTGTAAAGCTGCCCAGAACACTTCAGCATAAACCTCTTCTGGCAGTGCTGCGAGCAGTGCATCAGTGGAGGGAATCAGATCTGAGCTAACGCAGGTCAGATTTCATGGTGCCTGATGATGTTTATGGGGATAGAAAAAAGAAAACAGATTTGCCCAGAATGCTGTCACCTATTTGAAATGCAAGTAAAGGGTTCATGAATCGGAATCTCTGATGGCCAGAGGTGGAGCATAGCTGGGACAAAGCCAATCCCAGGCAACAGAGCTAAGCTGTGAGCTAAACTAAAAGAGAGGTTTGGTAAGAATGGCCGTTGATGGAAATGCACTGAAGCGAATAAAGGTGTAGTTGCATACTGATGTGATACCGCTGCAGGCTTACTTTTCACCTCCTTCAACCACAGTGTGAAGCTTCACTCTCTTTCACCCTCTCATATCATGAAGCATCTCACGTTGGAGATGGAGCACAAGGTATATGCCACACCAAAGGAGAAAACATCTAGGATAAATGTACTGCAGCTTCTTTCAACATCTTTTCTGCTGGAACAAGCTGGCTGATAGGGATATTAGGTGCATCCCATTATCTCACCACTAGTATTGACTTATGAGCTGAAAAAATTAGGAGGGTGGTTTTTACTTTTCTTTGAATCTTTGGATAGTGAAAATTTGACTTTGGGTATGCATCACTCTTTAGTAAGTGTAGCCACACCTAACGTGTGCTTCTTCAGTATGAGTGAGAGCTGTGATCTACAGCCAGAATAAGCTTGCGTCAGATCCTGGTGGACCTGATTTGACAACCATCAGGCACTCACTTTACTGACATCTGTGGTGTGATAGTGAACTGCTTCTTTTTTTTGCTGACTCTGTTTTACCTCAAATCATTAAAAATTAGAACATCACAATCACTCCTCAGTGATAAAAGGACACTTGATTTTGGCTCACATCCTTTTAGGTGGCATGGGTTTTGAACATCAGCTCATAATGTAGAGAGTTTCACAAGTGCAAGTCAGGGAAGATTTCACAAAATTCTCTGCACAAATATTCATGCTTATTTTTTAATATTAGACTTAAAATTCAATATAGATTATTATCAATTATGAATCTAAGCTTTGAGAATGCTTTTTGGGAGGTGTTAACCTGATAGAGAGTAACTTTTCCAATCTAGATGCACATATTGCATATGAAAACAGGAATGGAAATTGCCTACAGAGCCTTCATGCTTCAAGTGCTTTGTATGATTGTTTTTATATTTGGCCATGAACACATTCTGTGGTAATATTCCACCTCTTCTGTTTAACAGTATCAAATGAAGACCGAGACCTTAAAATCAGCTGATGAAAACTTTATTAAAAAGCTGTACATATAAGTCTGTGTTGCTTCTGTAATGTATATGTACTAACAGCTCTGAATTCTGCAGGGAATTCATAAGTAATGAAGAAAATTGGTCAAGCAAAAAAAGGAGTTATTGGAAACTTGAGCGCTTGAGTCCCATAATATACAAACTGTACATTGGCATAAAATAAACCTGTGCCCTGCTGACAGCTTTTATTTTGTTCCCTTTGTATACATCAATTTGAGTTTACTGTATACATCAAATAATATATACTGTATACATCAAATTGAGTTTACTGCAGTAAATGTTTTATGGTGAGAATTATGTGCCCAGTTTCCATAATTAGTCAACACTCATCGTCAATTTAATAGAAATAACTTGGCAAAATGTAAAATTGTACAGGGCAGACGGTGTCTCCAAGGAGAAAGTTGCTGTCTTACCTATAGCTTCTGCTGTTAATATATCTTAGTCAGTTGAGGAAAAGAATAATGAGGGGAGAGAAGAGAAGAGAATGATCAAACATTGTGGGTATTCCGGGGAGGAAGCTGCAGTGTGGAATCAAGTCAAAGGACACCAACATGATGAGTCAGGCTGTATTAAAAGAATAAAACCAAATAAAACCAAATAACACTGACAAACTGCAGTGAAGGGAAACTACTTATTTTCCTAGAAAGACAGCAACTAAAAAGGCAGGACTGGAATCTGAAATATGAAAAGAAACAAAACCTACTGACTTAGAGCAAAAGTTGCAGAAAAGGTGTAACCTACCAGAGTACTGAAAAATTATATATTTGAAAGTCTTAGAGTACTGCCAATGAAGAATAACAAAAAAGCAAAGTTTTGAGATGGCACAAGCATGTCTCACCAGGAAAGCCTTGGGGTCTTTCTTGCTTTCTTTCTAGGTTCTACTCTCTCAAAAAAAGGTTATTGATCTGAGGGGGCTGCCTTGAGGGAAACTGATGATAGCATGTTGGTGGAAATTTCAAAGCTAGAGAATTGAAAGAAAGCGAAAATTCAGTATTTCCTTGCTTATGGGAATATGGAATAGCAGGAGACAGGAGGGAAGTGCTGATGTGGAACACTAGGTTAGTTGCTTCCAAAGATGGTGTCTGTTGGAGGAAGTGGCTTTCAATCCACTAAACAGGTTGCTTGGCATGGTGAATGCAATGTCTGCCAGATGCCTGCAAATGTAGTCTTGAACTGCAGTCCTGGACTTCTGCCACATACCTGTAGTAAATACTTTTTGAAAACACGGTGTTAGAGGATCTGCTTCTGCAGAACTCTCTTTGCAATAAGTGGACTTTATGGGACATACTCCAGGGGGAGAAGATGGTTTATGTACTCAATAATTTTTCCTCTTCTGCCCTGTGGAGGAATTTTCGGATTGTACAGCAGGCCCAGAATCACGGAGGTTTCTGGGTTGCTGCTGGAGAGATGACTTTATACTTGAGCACTGGAGTTTCTTTTTAGTCCTGCCATGATCAATAGCAGCTATTTGTTTGTTTTCTTAACCCATACAAGGTACTTTTTAATATTTTAGTTGAGGATTATTATGTACATCTCTTTCAAAACATGAACAGGTTTTACAGAAATGATACAGTAGCAAATAAGAAGAATTTTTAGTTCAGTATTAGCTATAAAGCTGGAATCGGACTAAAAATCAAACGTAACTGCTAGCTTCCTGTGTGTCACTACATTGTGAATAGACTGGTGGCCACGCACTACAGGTTCAGCTGATCACCTGAGAAGTGAGGGAAGGATGTTCTGCTATGGGGCTCACCTTGTCTACTCTTGGCCACCTGAGGGCTGGTTGTCTAATGCAGATGAATTTTTCAAGATCTTCCTGTGGTTTCTGGAGAATGACAGGACAGCTCCACTCTGCTTAATTTTATGGTGCCCAAATCCTCTTTGCTCCTCTCAGTATGAGCTGGAGCACAAGTCTTTATGCAGCCTGAATCATTTAGGAAAGACACATTCACTGTGAATTTCCCAAAAAAAAAAACCCTGATTATATGAGAGCTTTTCCTCAGGTTTGTCCTGGTATTAAGTCAAAAGCTATGATCTTCAAGATGAGGAAAAGCAACGTTTATACAACTATGCCCAAGTATATGACACAAAATGCTATTTGTTTTGTAATCTATATAAGGAAAAATATCAAATGAACAAGTATTGTTTAGTGTGATGGGCAAATTCTCAATGTAATTCCATTTAAAATTCAGTGTCTTCTCTTTTTAAATACAAGTTTGTCAGACAACAAATAAGAAATTGTAAAGTTAGTAAATACTGAGCAGGGGAAAATATGGCCATATCCCTGAAAACTTTGCAGCTGACTTTCAGAGCACACAGCCACTTATGTAACAGTGTGTACTACCAGCTGCATCTATAAACTATTGAGCTGCTTTGTCTTCAGGCATAGCTGTGGAATAATGTGAAAACTTATTTCCACTTCATAATGTCCTTGAAAGGCATATCCCAGAAAATACCAAAGACCATTGCAAGAAGAAACACTCTAAGTTGCTCCAACCAACAGGATATTGGTTTAAATATGCTGTATGCGGACAGCATTTCATGAACACAGATTTTTATTGCACAATAGAGCTGATAGCAATGATACATCTTCCTCCTAAACCTGTCGCTTCTCCAGTCAGCAATATTTAAGCAGGCACTGTCTGTCACATTTAATGGCTGGGAGAATGCCCAGGATACTAAGTCAATCTCTTTCAATTTGATGTCTCGCATCAGTGAACTAAATACCTATTTAACAGCTGTCACCGACATCTCTGCACACATCATCTGAAGGTAAAAACATGCTAGGGTGGTACACCAGAATAATGGGAGCTGGTTTTGCAGTGGGCTGAACACAGCAGGCAAGTAGAATATGCTCCACACAGGAGCATTAATTGGTTTGTCCATAAAGGACAAGAATAAATAAAAGCCATTAAATTTAATCTGTGTATGGTATCAGGGTACACGCTGCAACTGTAATCTTTGAAAATTAAGTCTTTTTTTCCTTTATTTATTCTACTCGTCTCAGGGTTAATCAACTGTAGCACCAAACCAACTCTTTTCAGTCTTGCACAAAAGCCTATAATATATCACAGAATGAACATCACAGGTGGCTTGTGAGTGAGAAAAGAAACTCAGCTTAAGAGAGTATGACATCGAGGTTTATTTTGTATTCCCTTAACAACTGTATAGTAAGCAGAAACATGCAAATGGTTGAGTTCAAACGTCTGTTAACATTCTTCTTATTATTGAGTACTGGTATAATGAAGAAGTAATGCCATGACAGTCCATAATGAAAAAGTAAATCACATTCTTTTGGTAGCAGAGTTTTAATCTTGTTAGCCACAAAGGCACTGGGCTGGTAGACGAGCGAACAGTTTAAATGGAGAGCAGTCCAATAGACAGTCAGAGGAAAAGGACGTTTAAGATAGTGATTTTCAATATATATTTTTTGAACAAACAGAGTATGCTCAACCTGAACCGTGGTCTTATCATGCACAATACCAAGTGAACACACAGCTTAATGTTTTCTGGTAGACCAGCTGGAGATGATCAACTAGGCTGAAACATAGGTCAGTTGTTCCTGAGACACAATTTTGGAATGAATACCTAGAAATACCTACTCTACTGTTAGTCTGGTTTTTTGTCTATAGCTCATGCCAAGCTCATCTATTAAATTTGAGTTAATTTCAATGAATTTCAGTGGTGTTTTTCACCATAAGCCATTTTGATCTATGTTTCCCTTCACCTAGGATGGGAGAGGGCCCACTATCTGTACCAAGAAGAGAAGAAATAAAAAGAAATAGAACACCAAATTCAACTGCAATGTAAGCAAGTGCAGTTTCCCTGAACTTAAGAGTGAAAACTGCTTGCCCATTTAATTATGCAAGACAGCTCAGTTAAAGCTTAGTGCAAGAGCCTGCATAACTAGATAATGGGGCACAGTTACCCATCTGTAGTGTTTCATCTCAGATCTGAGGTTATGTAACAGCCTGTGCCTACTCAACAACTGTTTCATCCTCCTGTGTGCTAATAATATTTCCACATACTATTGTTTTGTTCCCATTTCCAATCCCAAATTCTTACCTCTGTCCTGATGTTATAGTTCTCATGTAGCAGTTTATCTTATTTCTTCTGCTCCTACCCTCTACTCTACTTTCACCAGACATTTCTGTGTTGAATCTTGTTTATTTGCCGAGGGAACAGAGGACAAGTCCTTAATTTTGTGGTGTCATGTCTGAGATCTGACAAGGTGGTCTGAGAAAATCAGTGATCTTAAGGCAAATTATGTAGTTAAACAAATGCAAGAACTTTAGGGCTCGCTTCACCATGTCTTTATAATAGCTATAGTGTGTGCTGCTTTTACTTATATTGGAAAGTTAGATCTTCAATTTTCAGTTCAAAAAATCATAATCTGGCAACAGATATCCATAAATGGCCTCAAAAAAGTAAATGTGCTTTGACAGTTTTCTTTGTTTTTTTAAAGTAAATTAAAGAATTAGTCCATCACTGAAACCCAGGGGGATTTCTTGGGTGTTGACTAATCACAAATAATAATAATAAAAGAAGAGAGTGCAGAATGGAAGGAGTAGAGTACAGTAGAGTACAATAGAGTAGATAATCTACGGGCAACAAACAGAAGGACTTTTGAGCTGTGTTAACTTCTGAAGTGCTCAGTTTCTGTGTGAAGGTGTTCAGTAAGCCAAAAGTGTTGAAAAGGATTGTAAGAGCTTCTGCAAAGTGCTTCTTGCACTCATTTTGTTCCTACCTGAAATAACTGATTATCCTCCAGTTTTGTGTATAACACTGTCAGTTAACTTGTCAGGTTATTATTTCTGTTAGTGGAAACTTCACTTGCAAAAGTGGCTTGAATTGTTTAAGGCCAAACTGAGATTTCTGCTTTCTGATAAACCCCATTTATTTTATTTTGCCATCATCTTGCCGTTCTCCACCACATTTTTCTGTTTGCTTAACTTTCTGTCCTGTCTGACTGCAGATGCTTAGGGTCCAAGCTCTGTCCTTGATACAGTTCATGCTCTTGTTATCTGCCATCTTTCACTGAACAGGGCCCAAGGGATGCAACAAGACACTACAATAACCTATGAACCATACATGTGAGTGTGTGTATTGATATCAGTCAGGATCTATGTGCGATCTTAGTATTACCAGATCACACTTACAATCTACTCGCCACATAAGTAAAATGTCTGCCTTTAAAATCCTGGGAATCGCGGAGGTGTTGAGGTAGCTGTTCAGCCTCAGGAGTGAACAATATTTTAAGACAGTAAAATCTATATCTTGTAGAAAAAGTCCCACCACCTCAGCAGCTTTAGTAATATCTTAGTGTTGTAATCACCTTTGCTAGTGATGGACAGACAGAAGGATGTTTTTTTGGAAACCAGTCTTTTTCTAGGAAGCCCATAAATCCATTTTTAATTGTATACAAATAATTAAGTCCTATTCCAGTCACAGGCAGATCTAGGTGTGCTGTTGCCTGGTCTGCTTGAGGGGTTAATGGAGATCTTGTGTCTTAATTCCTACAAAGAGCCACCAGGTGTAGCATATTTTCAGGGATGGGAGGGAACTGTTGATTCCTGTCGTGTGGCTTTTAGTAGCCACTTAATCCTAAGGACGTGTGTGACTGGTCCTCACCAGATGACCTACACAATTCTGTAAACTATGTTGTTCTTGCTTTTAAGACAACTTAACATTGCAAATAACCAGGTGATCTCATAATTAATTATAATTAAGCCGATTGGTATCATGGAGCCGGATTTTAATAACTGACAATAGGCTTAGTAGGATCTCTATCAATGAAATTAAGTTTAAAATGGTAAGGATATATCTGTCATTCTTAAAGTTAAAGTAATGATTTTTGTGATTATCATGTGTTATTTTTCCCTGTGTTCATGTTTTTCTCCTCTATAGCCGTCTAGCTAATATAGACAATTGCTTTCCTCTGAGCTAAAATGGGAGGGAAATTCAACAGGTAAAAAAGTGAAGAAAGAAATGGAAATCTGTAAATGAGAGATTCCTTTTAAAGTGCTAAGGCAAAAAGGTGAAAGACTTGGGAATGGGGGAAGAAAATCTGAAATAAAGAGAATGACAAGCAGGAGAAACAGTGTGGAAATTGTTAATGAAATTGCTTTTCAGCTTTTCTACTGTTTTGTCTCAGAAAGCCACAACAGCAAATTGTCAGCATGGTTCCAAGATGGCCATTTTAGCATCTCTTTCACAATTCCATTTCAAGGCTATGGAAGAGAGATTCCAATTTGTATTAATTTGTAGACATACAAATGTGCCTTTCCCCAATAAATAGAGAACCAATGATGCACTTTATTGTTTTTTCAGCTTTCTCAGCAGGGAAGATTGGCCTCTTTACACTGGAAGACCTCTGTCTGGGGTGTATGTATTTCAGAGCCTTCCCACCTGTTTTTGATGAGCTGCTTGAAATATATTGGTGAGTAATATGATTGTGACATAAAAGTAATATCATTTGAAGTAAGGAATAATTGAATAAGTGAATTCACAGTTCAGTTTGAACAAACATATATTATTAACTTAACATTTATATGCTAACAGATGAAAATGTTTCACATATGAACTAGGTACTGTGTTGTTCACAATTAAATGTTTGCCTGTGTAATATTTTAGCAACAGAATAAAGAGTAGCCAGGCTACTGACTGGATGAACTGTGCTGTGTTGAGATAGTGTTATTCAAACCTTCCTGCTCCCACTGGGAGTACCTTATTGCATGCAAGGGCCATCCTGCCTTCTCAGTATCAGCAAAGCTAAGAGGTTATACACTGCAGAATACTTTCCATGGATGCTCTTGTAATATTAAAATTTTAAAAACTTTAGGGCAAATACTAAAAAAAACCCACAAGTTATGTTCTCTAAATGACAGATCTGACGTAATTTTTACTACCAGAAGCCAATTTCAGCCAGCTTTCCTCAAACACAATGAAAACAATGGAAGCCTCACAGCAAGATCATGGAGTCTGTTCAAAATACCTTTCAGGTAGTTTTAACAACTTGGGTTATTTTGACCATTGCACATAAACAGATAAGTCAATTTTAAGCCTAAATATCTAGCATGACTGAAATTCTATAGCAATATATGTAAATGTATAATTTCCATATGATCTGATCCAATTAACTCAAATGGGCACTTTTGCATTAATTAAGAGGAGTAAAGCCCAGCTCAGTTATTTGAGTGCTCAATCAGTGTTATCCCTGAAACTGGCTTCTGTTTATCTTTACATCCTCTAAGTCATACACACTGTATCAGGTGCAAGAAATTGGGTTTGAGTTCTACTATGATTTACGGTATTTTTTTCTCCCTCTCTGCAGCACTAAATCCTTTGGACAATGTTCATGACAAGAAAAGAGGGAAAGGAACAGTGCATACCAAGAAGGTAAAAAGTTTTGTAGCCCTGTGTGGTATTATTCTGTCTTTACTTATCTGGTTGTAGTAATAGCAAAATTGTTGGGCTCTTCAGATAATAACCTGTTAAAAGCTTGGGAAGTGCCTGCTTTTATCACCATTAATTGCTTCCAGTGGGACTAAGCATTAGTAAAGGTAAGTCTTTGCATCATCAAGAACTAATTAGAACAGCTGCAAAGGAAAGAAAAGCAGAATGAAAATTGTTCTTAATCTTGCTATGCTTTGTGTTCTGCACCTAACAGCACACTTTTCTGTTTCTTGCTTGTAATGTTGCCTATTAATGTTATAAACAATGTTTAACATGAGTGACCATTTTTCCCTTATCAATCTTTATTTTCTTGTATTTGCATAAAAGCAATTAATCTTTGGTTTTGGTACTGCTTTTGGTAGGAAGCCACACTTACGGAGATCATGTATGCAAGTAATTTAGTGTCCTATTCAAGGAACACAGCTGCTGCTGAGCAGCTTGAGGTTGATTTTTCCATAGTGACTTTACCTGGTGTACTGATTTTGGCTGGGAGAGAGGTAGTTTTCTTCATAGTAGCTAGGATGGGGCTGTGGTGTTTTTTTTTTTTTTTTTTTTTTGTTTTCCTGGAAATGGTGCTGATAATACAGGGATGTTTCAACTAGTGCTGAGCAGTGCCTGCACGGAGTCAAGGCCTTTTCTGCTTCTCACTGTGCCAATGAACAGGCTGAGGGTGTGCAAGGAGTTGAGAGGGGCCATGGCTGAGACAGCTAACCCTAACTGACCAAAGGGATATTCCATGACACAGGATGTGATGCTTAGCATAGTAAAGCTGGGGGCAGGAGGGGAACGATCAGAGTGATGGTGTTTGTCTTCCCAAGTAATCGTTACATGTGGGGACCCTACTTTCCTGGAAGTGGCTGAACACCTGCTTGCCCATGGAAAGCAGTAAATGAATTCCTTGTTTCACTTTGTTTACTCTTGCTTTACCTGTTAAACTGTCTTTATCCCAACTTGCGAGTTCCCTGACTCCCAGTCTTCTGATTCTCTCCTCCATCCCACATGGGGTGGAGCAAGCGACTGTATGCTGCTTATTTGCTGAATGGGGTTAAACCATGACACCTGGATACATAGGGGAAACATAAAGTATGCAGTAACTAAGAAGGAAGTGTATTATTTACTTCATTTTCCCGTTTTCATGTTTACAAATTGAGCTTGCTAACTATATTGCTATTATTTTAAAATATTATACTGACATGTATACATAAAGTAGACTCTCCTGTTTAGTATCTCTTTGTAGGCAAGTGACCTACTGATAACAAGTTTCTCATATTCTTTCCTCGAACAACTGTACATCTGTTCTTTAATCTTGACCATCTCTCATAATTTGCTTTTGGGACTTGTATGTTCTGTGTCAAAAATTTTGTCATGTCAGGCAAATTTACATTGTAATTCTCCCACTCTTCATCAGGCCAGTTGTAAGTGAAGGAAAGTAAGCTAGGTAAGAATTTGATTTTGATAAATCTTTGCTTTTCAGCTTACAATGCCGTAGGTGCCTGTAAATTTGTTGTAATATTTTTTCCAGATGTTTTTCCAGATAGTCAAATTAGATTGGCTATACTGTAATTTCCTGAGATGCCTTTTTTCTTCACCTTCTTTTTAAAAGATGTTTGATCTATTCCAGTTTTCTGGATCTTCATTTAGCTGAGAGACATGGAAAAGGGTGAACATGCCCAGGTCACAGTGTATTCAGTGGCCAGATCACGAATGACAGGACAGATAAAAGTTATCTCCTGATTCCAGATATATAATGACTGCCATGTGATTCCAAGTCCACATTAAGAGCCGCAGTGGTCCAGAAATCTATTTGAAAAGTACTAATCTCTTTATACTTCCATCCATCCCATTATTGTGGCTGCATAACCAAGAGATTCTTGAAGCAGGCTATAAACCTTGAGAAACTCCACTACAGACTGAGCTTGCTCCTCAGCTGTTATTGGCATTGTGCAACATCATCATTCACAGGCCTGTGGTTAGAAAAGTATCGTGATCAATTCTCACATTTAAGAAAATGCATTTCTGCCTCTCATGTGCAGCTCTCCTGCCTGGTCAGCCATGTCACCCTCTCCCCAACTATTTCAGCTCGGAAGGGGGAAGTGGGCCCAGTCGCAGAGAGTCGTGCTGGACCACACAGTGAATGTGAATCCCAGTAACAGCCAAAGGGGCAGAAATTTGTGACAACATGAAAGACAAACTCCAGACAGGAGGATTTAGGGAGAAGCCTGAGCTCTGTGAAAGAATAGAGAAATAGGTAGACACTGCTGCAAAGAGCCAGAAAAATAGCATGTTTTTTGTGAGAGACCTCAGCGATTATTCTTTTACTGGAACCACTAAACCTTTCTGTAATTAAGTGAAAAGCTTGTAATGTTCACATACCCACCTCTGTAGGAATTCCTTGAATATTTTGTTTAGCATGCATAGCTTAAATTGGCCAATGGTAAGAGACCATCCTTGGTTTATTTTGCACTGGGGACTTCTACACCACACAGGCTTTCTATTTGACCTTCACATTTTCTTCAGAGGATAAGAGGTTGAAGTCTGCAGGATAACCAGAAATACCCAACGTGGCACAGCTGCTCTGGAGAAAACCTAAACTGCTTTTGAGCACAAGAAGTAGTAAACATCTGGGGATCATTTGAAACTGTAGCTTCTCACTCACTATGGAAGACATGAAAGAAGCAGTTAATGTTTCTTTTCTGGGTAGGGGATTGATCTTTATCACCACTTTCCCTAAACTGTATTAATAACAATCACCAGGGACAGAAGAAGTACGCATATTTTAAAAGGCAGCAGTAGTTGCCCCAGGTCACAGAAGTAAAGGAGGAATTTGAATCTGAGTTTTTCTTGTTTTCTGTCCAGAAGCATGAGACTCTTTTGTTGGAAATAACTTTTGTGTGAAGTTTGACTTAGACTTCTAAGGATATGTGGACATAAATCAAGCTAACAGCAAAAAGAAAGAAAAAAACCCCTCCCTTAAGGCTTCAAAAGTAATTATTTCTCTCCTGGTTTGTTTGGTTTTTTGGGGTGTTTTTTTTTGCTTTTTTGTTTCATCAGGCCTTTTAATTTTCAGTTTAAGATAGCAGTAGATGAGAAGGTACTTATTGCTTCCTAGAGCATTTGGTCGAGTATTTCCTATGTGGAGCCACTGAGGCCACTTCCATCTGTGGAGTCAATGATCTCTGTAGCACCCAGAGGACTGTCCTCAAGCTACCCAATACATGTGGCTTATTATGTGTGGAAATGAAGTAGAGGAGGGGAGGAGAAGGGTTACTCTTGTGCAGACCTACGTGGACTACAGGTATGAAATATCACTGTGGGAGTACTTCTTGTATGCACAGAAGACCCTGTGAAATGGGACTATGGAGTCTTCACTCAGGTCTGTTCTGAGTGACTCTGTCTCACTCCCTGCTCACCAAAGTAAGTGAAAAGGAGATGGTATCACATTCCTTCAGAGATGTCCCCTTTGTTGAAATAATGCCAGTACCATGGAGCAAGCTGGCTTTGGAGCTGGCCCATCTGCTGCTCAGCAGTATATTCCTTCTGTAGGACATAAGGTTTCCTAGGTCATCTGTACCTCTTGGATTCTTATGATGAGGGTAGATCAGCACAGGAAGGGTCTGCCCAGAGGGATCACAGAATTTCTCTACACAGAGAGTTTCAAAATTTGACAAGATAGTCCAGTAGTTAATTACAACTTAAATTATTCTATGATTCTACTTTTAGTACTTGTAACTGTAAACCTCGGTAGCAGATCTGAGGTCAGAAGTAATGAGGAATCCTGCTGGCTGCAGAAGCTGGACCCTTGGTCAGTAACAGCTGTGTAACTGTAATAGCCTTTTCCCCAGCCTCTGAGCTCACCAGGCTACATTCCTGCCTGTCTAATAAACGCGTTGGTTCTCTTTATCAGAGACTTTTCAAGACCAAGTACAACTAGCAGGCGTTCCTGAGCTCAGAATGCGTGTATGACCACTAGTACTTAACATCCACCTGCTCTCCTGTCAGTGATTCTCCCAGGGGTGGCAAGGTGTAGTCTTTCCCAAACTGGAGGAGCAGTGGAAGTTAAGAGTTGTCCTTCGGAACTTGTGTCCCAGGGAAAAGCAACTGCTCCTGAGTGTCACCCCTGCTCTTCAGCACTTGGAAGATGTGCAGTGTTGCTCTTCCTTACTTCCTTCCTTCTCCTACCATTTCTATAATGTAGGATGAAGTCTTCCTAGTTCTTTCTGTACAGACCCACAAGATCCAAGTGAAAGAAACTCAAGAATCTTTTACTTTTTCTATGAAAATTCAGGTTTATACTGTTAAATTCTTACTGAGGAAAGTGTGACGTGCTGATGTGGTGGAACAATGCAAGTACTAGTCTTTGATTTTAGAGGTTTCTCTACCTAGAGCACGAACTAATGTACGGAGTAAATTTGCCATCTTGACAGTCTAATACAGCCCACAGGTCTTTAAGTACCTTGGGGGTGTTACCTTAGAAAAACTTCTCTTTAACTTTGAGAATGTGGGACTGCCCAGATGTTAAAAGCATTGCAGAATGTTAATGATGGAGGAGATTTTCCAAACTTTTCTTGACTGTTTTTAATGGGACCTTTTCCACACAACTGTGGCAAGGCAAATTTCTAAAGCAGCGTACTTGAGCCTTGATGCTGTTACAGATATTAATGGATGTTACTTGATTCAGTCCCCCTGAGGTACTTTGAAAGGGTACACTTGTGTGTACAATAAATTAGTTTTTTTCCTTATTCACTAATTTTTTTGAGGAGTAGGACTACAAAACCATTCCTTCCTGTAAGACAGAAGCAATGCCCACATGTCAGACTTCATCCCTTCCACATGGGACATCCCTTTGCTGCACCCAGTAGAAATGCCAGCATCCCAGCTGATAAAAACTGGATTTCAGAGAAGTCAGAGGGGAACACAAAATCACCAATGGAACAGGCCACATATATACCCAACAGCACAAATTAAGGCAAGGCTCTTATCTGTCACAGCCTGACTGGCTGGGGCCTACTGTTTCACATATCAGATCTTCCCCCTGCTGTTTAGAGGTTCTTGAGTAAAATAAATCTGTGCCAGAAGTAATTTATACTTACATGCATATATCTGTTCATAGATCACAATGTGGCCTGCTGCCTGTACACCCCTTCCATTTGCAAGCATCACCACTGATTTAAAACGGGGATGTATGCATCTACACTAAAGTAAACAGTGTTTGTAAGGGTAGACACCACGCTCATTCATCTTTATGATCACATGTCGGTACGGGTTTTGTTAAGTGCCCTACTATTTTGCAAGGCAGTTTAATGACTGCATACTATAAAAGTTAAAGCAATTATATGGAGTGCATAATGAACAATATGACTTCCAAATGTTCACATGTATTGCATGTCAGATTTCAGTTGGAAAACAAAACAAACCCCTCAAGGTCGATGCCTGCTCTTTAGAAGAGCCACATGTTGTAACCTCAGAACCTCAAAATATCAACTGCTTTCTGTGCATGAGCAGAGTACTGGAATCCATGCCATACTCTGTCCTTTATTTTCTTGAATCCATCTGTAGTAATGATCAGATGTGCACTGCTGCCAAATGCAGTCAATGTTTGTTCCACACACAGATTGGTGAACTGATCTGTACTTTTTTTCTCATGCCATACCTCATTCTGACACAGTTGTTGCACAGCGTAAAACAAAGATATGTAAATAAGGAATGAGCTTTTCTAAAGTTCATCTGTGGTTGCTCTCCTTACATTACTTCCGGTAAAATTTAAAAAAGAGATCCAGGACCATTGAACTCTCAGACTGGAAGAGGTGGCCTTTTGTGAAACATTTATCTGTCCTGAGTATTTAGATTTTAAAAGAAGTAGGTTTATACCTTCCTAGTAAGAAGAGAAGTGATTGGTCTTAGTTGCCAAGAACACTTGGCCTTTCTCAGAGGAACCTCTCAAGGAGGCCAGTCACTCTCCTTCCAGTCCTTCAGCACAGAGTTCCATGTCCCACACATCTTTCCTATTTTCTGTGTGCTTGCTTCTGCTGTTTTTACTCATCGCTAGTGTCATCTTACCATGCAAGGTGTTAATTTTCTTTTTACTGGAACTGTAGATGTATGTTACCATAGTAAACTGAACTTGAGCCACTCAGGAGCTTTTTACCCTTCCCTTCTGGCCAGCCTTTTCCTTATCCAGAGGCAGTGGCACATGGAAAGACAAAGGGCTGAAGGCAAGAATAACAGCTGCCTCAGCTGTCCAGTTCTGGTATGTTTGTATTCTTGACTTGGCATTCTGAAATTATACACCAGTTCAGACAAAGAAAAGTTCCAAATAAAGTTTATCAATTATAAAAAGGACGGTGGGAAAATCTGGCTGGACCATTCAGATATCTCAGTCTGTATTTCTCAGAATCCCTCCTCTACAGGTGATTATATAAGAAATGTTGTCTCTGGCCCCTGAAGTTTTGAACCCTTTATCCAAATGCGTAAATTGTGATTTTACTGAGGATTACAATATTGCTTGAAAAGTTCATATGAAGGATTTGCTTTGGTCTGATTTTTTTTTTTTTTTACATGTACAGAAATGTTGTAATCTGTTCTGAAGCAAATGAGCTTCCTGAGAACTCTAACTATTCAGATTAGTTTTGCGTAAGGAAATATTCCTTTTCAGATATTTCGCTTAGGAATATTACTTTTCAGATAAATAGGCCAAGAATACCCAAACTAGGCATTTGAGTTTCACATTTGGAATCAAAGCATTTTATAGATTGAAATAAAATTTTATGTATAGAATTTTATTTAATGCAACATTAATGTGATTTTAAGTAAAGCTGGCCAACAGGGCGAAGCGAATGCTTGAAAGAGTTTTTATTTCACTTCTTTGCTTATAGCATGGTAGGTATAAACTGCTTTTGTTAGTTTAATAACAAGGGTGGGAAGAGGCCAAGCACTGGGAGATCAATTTAAAAACTAGCTCAGAAGAATTAGTCACAGGAGAGCAACTTCAGGGTGTCTGGCACATATCAGCATTTTATTTCATTGGAACGAAAATATTGCACATGGATTCATAAAACACATTTGTTGGGTTTTCTTTTAAGTTTCATGGTTTGTTCTTTCTTTTAAAACCTGTGGTAGGTCAGAATTAATGGTAGCAATTTCCTTTGCTAATGACCTCAAATATACTCTTTTTAAACACAAGTAGGTGCCTTTCTTAAGAAGGGCTGGAGACATTCCTAGCAGAACTAAGATAAAGCACAAAATCACACTTCTAAATTATGTATCTGCATTTGTATTAAAAGCCACAGTATGCCTCAACAGAATTATTTTTAAACTACTGCAAAATGTATTTAGTCTTCAAAGGTGAAAGATTATCTGTTTACATGGAGACAGTCTTTGAGCAGTGTTACTAACATCCATCTGAATGTTACATGTAAGATTATACAAGAACGCAGTGACTGCAGGAATGTCACAGAAATTTAATTAGGTTTTTCTTTAATATTTATTGTCACTCACATTTTCCTGGCCCGTCTTTTGAGAGAGGAAGAAACATCATGGTCCGTTCTTTCAAGCACAATTTTGTTGTTGCATAAGCTGGTTTCTTGTTTTCTGTGTTTTAAAGTGTCCAGCAGGGTAGTGGAAGGATTTGCCAGTGTTCTTGCCATGAACTTTGCGGATACGTGGATAGGGGACATGTCTCTGTGCAAAGCATTTATATCCTTGGACAGCTTGAAGGCATTTTCATACTGCAGAGTTACGTTACTGGAGATCTTATATCTGCTTATGTCACAGTTTAAAGTAATCTGTAGAGAACTTAGGGTTTTTTTCATATTTTATTTTTAGTATTTAGAGCATATGATTATTATTAATCAGATCCAGACTATGTGCCAATAAATTCCACAGGCCAGAGATACATCAAGTGACTTTGTCCTACAAAGATGAAGGAATTGTGTCTTACGTTGTGCAATTTCAGGCTGTGATTCCATAATCGTTAATACAAAATCAGTGATGCAAATGTGATCAGGATCAGGCAGAGGAATACAATTGCATTTTGGTTCAGTGACCCAGTATAGAATCATAGAATCATAGAATAACCAAGTTGGAAGAGACCCACCAGATCATCAAGACCAACCATTTCTATCGAACACTAAACCATGTCCCTCAGCACCTCGTCCACCCATGCCTTAAACACTTCCAGGGAAGGTGAATCAACCACCTCCCTGGGTAGCCTGTTCCAGTACCCAATGACAGTACATTTAGTTCAATCTTTAAACCATTTTCCTGTCCTTATATATTCTTCAAAACCATGCAAATACCCCAGAAAACCAGATCTGTGGAGTGAGTCTCTACTGATAAGTTGTATTGCATGACTGCAGCAATTTTGAGCCAGTAGTAGAATTCCATGAAGTGGAGGCTCTTGTGTGGTCCATGATTTAAGAGGGAAACAAATGCCTGAAATGCCCCAGTTAATGGACATCTTGTTCATCACTGTCTAGACATGCATATGGGCATATTTATTTTTATTTATCTTCCATGATAGGGAAGACACACAATTCTGGCTACAGCTGCTGTGTTGCCAGCAACACTTGTGCTAGTTCAGCAGAAGGCTAAGAAACACCATTTCCAGGCTAGTACAGACAAATCTCTTATGAAAGGAGGTGGGAGTGGGACAACTGGAAACACCTTAATTCATGTGAGCAACATTGTACATTAGAAATCAAAATAAGCATTTTTTCTAGCAAAAAGAGAGTCTCGGTATGATGGGTGATGAAAGTGCTGTGTTTGAAGGACTCTCCTCTCCCCTTTTTTCCCCTTCCAAATGGCAGCCTCACATTTCATCAAGGTTACATCAACACATCATCTTTCTAAGTAAGATTAATCGCATGCCATAAAGTTTCCTGTGTGTCTGCATCTATCTGAGGAGCCTTTAAAACCTTATCTTCTAGGCAGGACTGGTTTTTTTTTAAAAAAACCAAGAAAAACAACAGTAGGGGTTTGTCCCAGTGACCTCAGCCAGTCTCTTGCCAGAGTCAGAGCTGCTTGTTTGCTGTGTGGATGTAGCACTATGCTTCAGAGGTAGCTGCTTTGTAATTAGTTTTAATTGGTTAGTCTAGACAAAGGTAAAGTATTCACTGAGTTGTTTTGCTTTTTTTGAAAGAAGTGGCTAATAATCGAATACTTTGGTCATTGAAGCCAGTCACAGGCTTTAAGAAAAGCTGAGGCAGGACACCAGTGGATGTGAATGAAAAATCCATCCCTGAGCTGTTGCGTTACTTCAGTATAAACAGAAATCAAATGCGTCTCCCTTTGTTTACCCTTCCTTTCTTCCACTGAGTTTTCTAGTTAATGATGGATGAGAAGAAATGATTCACCTCTCCATTTTCCAAGCGCAGTAGGGCCAGTGGTCTTGACACCTCCCTTGCTGTAGGTGTTAACAGATGGCAGCAGTGTTCCTTCTTCTTCTTCGTAAATGTAGCATGTTAGTTTCTGGCACTTGCACAAACACTGGCTGCATTTATTTTCAGGTACAGTTTAAATAGTTCCTCTGGAACTTGGTTTGGTGATATCCCTTTTGATTCATCTGCAGAACAAAACATGTATTTATGTGATTGCACAAATGACTTGAAATGATTGAAAAGTGAAATGCCTTTTAAATGCATTTCTTTACATTCCTTTTGTCAGTGCTATTTTTCTGAATCACTTTTGTAAAGGAGTGGCAAAGTTTCTCATGCATTTCTAGGTGGCTCAATGCATGCAGGTTCTTATTTAAATACATTTGCAGTCAGATTGTTTGTGCTAGTGCCATCCTGGGGCAGCTTGTTTTAAGACAGAAGCTTTCAAATGCAGGCAATGGACTTATGGGGGAGCACTTATGGGGAAGTCATGTCTATTAAGAGCATAGCTCTGATTTTTGAAGTTTATTTCTTGTTCTCAAGCACATATCTCACCTTATCTTATCATTTCAAAGGATCCTTTGAACCAAAATCTACATGCAGATATAGTGTTTTGGGGGATATTTATTTATTTTAATGAAGGCCATTGTTAATGATGAGGGCCTGATCATAATCCTGGAAGCTTTAATACTCTTCATTTGTCTTTTAAACCTGGAATGAACAAAAATACAACCTGGGGTGAGCAGGTGATTTGTACTTCCTTGTCAAGTTTTTTTTACAAGAACAGAGGTAATCAGTTCATCTGTACCACTCTCACTCTTCCAATCTTCCCATCTATCCAGTTTTTCAGGCTTTGATTTCTGAAATATTCCTCTCAAATAAAAAATGCCTTACAGAGTAGCCGGTATAGTAACAAATATTGGTGCTTTAAGGATTTCTGCGTTACGATGGGCATGAGTATGTCTTTTCCATCCCATGCTTCCAAGACTCAGCTAACATTCATTGGTGCCCCACAAGGGCCCACAGACTCACAACGCACAAACAGATAGAGCAGAACAGGGGCTAAGCACAACTGCATCAAAGGCCTTTTTGTGAAAATATGGACAATGCTATAAAACTAACCTTGTGTTAACCTACCGAAGAACAGAGGACAGAATTCTGAATGCCAAAATATAGAGAGATGTGTGAAAGGGAAAACTTATACAAAAGTAGGCAGACTGAATAAAACTATTTAAGCCACACAAGTCATGGTAATTAAATTAGGTCAGGCTGGCTATAAAGCTACAAAAAGCAGGCTGTAACTAATTTAGAAAGAGACAGAGAAAACCTGAAAAGAAAACAGATTGACAGCCCCCTATTATTTTTTTATCTAATCAAGGCAACAAAACTCAAGAAAGAGGAAGAGGAAAAAAAACCCCTCACATTGATTTATCAAGATTTTCTCTCAAACCTTTAGTATAGACAAAAGCACATCATCACATCTTTGATGTGTGAAAGTTTTCACATTGTTATGAGTGCTAACAGAGGGTTACATGCATGCAGATTTTACCCCTGAGAAAAACAGAATAATTGAATGCCTTAAAGTTCAGAAAGTGGTGAGAAGTACAGCAAAGAATAAAGCCAAGCTGAGCTGAACTTTATCATTATAGTATCAGTTCACTGAATCATCCTGAGCATCTGTCCACTATGTAGAGAGAAGTCCTACACATCTGTGAAAAGAATACAATTAGACTTTTATTTAAAACCATTTCTTCATAAAACCCACCTACAATTTCATATTAAAACAACTCTAGTTTCAAATATTTGCTTTGAATCTGACTGTGTCAGGTTGTATAGGGTGTGGGAACTACCATACTTGGGAGTTATGAAGGGAAAGATTAGGAGTTAATTTATAGCTTTGGGTCCAGGCTCATGAAACAAGTTTTAAAATAATATTTCAGTTTATTTCTGCAATAGTTTCCATTCATTGAGTGGTTAGAAAAATTAGCATTCTAAGGCTGTCTGAAGGGTGAAGAGGACTGTGTGAACAAAATGGGGGAAGGGAACAGACAAAAAACCCAGCTTGGTTTGTGCTGGTGTTTAATAGCAAACAACCCTTTCCCACCCTGCTTCTCTTTTATGCCTGTTTTAGTTTTAAGCAACTTCTAAAGGTTTTCCAGCAGCAGATGACGCTCAGCCACTACATTCATCTGAAATAAGATGTGAACTTTGCCCGGTGAAGAAAATATTTGAGGTTTTCAACACAATTAAGGGGTTGTAAATTTGCTGTGAAAATGGAAATTCTCTCCCATTTCTACCAATAGGTCCCTGAGGGTGAAGTTTTGACCCCAGGGAAGTCAATGGAAACTTCACTCTCTCTCATTAACGTGAGAGTCAGCTCTCATCCCATCTTGCACTTGGGACTATGCAATGTGGATAGTAAAAGAGAAACCGTCTTATTGTGGTATTGCCCCAATTGCCAAATACCTTTTCCAGGCAGAGAGAGACACTGAGGAATGATCAGAAAAGACACTCAAAAAATGCATAGTCAGTAGGGGAAAAACAACATTAAGCATTTCTCCTTGCAGATCCTGGTCTTGGGCCTGGCCTGAGAACTTGGAGGTAGAGAAACAAAGAATCATTTGAAAAGGGCTCTAAAGGGAAGAGTGGACTTCGTGCACTGTAGGAAAATGTAGTGCAGAGGACATAAGATGTCAGACCTGGCTTGTCACTTTTTCAAAGCTGAACTGGCACCAGCTAGCAGGGTTTATTTCTGTTTGACAGAAGAGGAAGCTTTACTCTTCAACCTGAAGAGCGGTCATCAGTAGAAAGGCAGAACTTTACAAAGTTAACAACAAAATTAATTAACAGAACCCCAGAGCATTGGCACAGAATTTGACCTAGACAGAGGCTCAGAGATTCCCAGTGGTTTTGTACCAAAACTTGTTGGCAAAAACTTCTCTTCCCGTTTGTTCCTCCCCTCCTCTGCCTGCCTCCTCATCCTTCTTCCTTCCCATCACTCACTGCTTCTTACTACACACTGCTTAGCGCTGCTGCCCTATCCCCATCCCCTCCTCTCTGCACATCTGCTCTCACTGGCAGAGGCTCCATCCCAAGCTGAGCCTGATCAGGACAGCAGAGCTTAATTTCTTGAGCTCCGAGCTACTTCTCATCTCTGCTGTACATGTGTAGTAATGTTAACACAGCAAGATGGTTTTGACTTGTCTGTCACTTTAAGTCAGTGTATAAAGATTTGATAGCAGTGACCTGCAAGGACACAGACATTTCCTCTGGCTTGTGCAATAGTGAATTAATGTGTTGTGGAGAGGTCCAGATCACAACTTTTTTTCTTTTAATTTTTTCCTCTTTTGAGAACATAACACATGTGGGAATGTTTGCTGTGGTACTTGCTGGAACAAGACAGGGAGCAGAAACAAACCTACTCTATCTCATGACTGAGCTTTCAGTTTGGCCGGGCGTACCCCAATTTGAAATGTCTTTAAGCTCCTTAGGATTGTCATAAACCCACAACGAAGGTTGGCCACCAATCTGATCCAGTGGGAGGCATCCCTGCCCAAGGCAGGGGGTTGGAACTGGATGAGCTTTAAGGTCCCTTACAGCCCAAATCATTCTGCTCTACTCCTTTACGTGAGCTTTTACTTGAGTAATCTCTTTGTGTACTTAATATTTAGTGAATACAGTGGCGTTCTGGATATATCAGAAGCTGCCATCAGAGACAGGCTGAGACACCAAGATAAGACTGAGCTGTTGCCCAGTGCAGAATCCTGCTAAAAATTACTAACCAGAGAGTAACATGGAAGCAGATTTTTTAAAGATAAACTGCACAACCAGGTCTGAGCTCCAAAGATTTCAGTGTAGCAATTTACTGCTCTGTGCAGTGTTCACATGTAACCAATGTGAGCCAAGGGACCGAATTAAACCTGCTGAGTTTTGATAGATTGGCTTTTACTTCATTTTTATTGCTTGTAGGTAAAAAAGGACCTGCCAGCCTACTATAGACCCTGCATCTACACATTTTTCATCATGTTTCTTTAAAAAGACCCACCAATTTAACTAGAAGCTATAGTTTCTATTACTTTTTCTACTTTACACTTAAGATAAACTGGATATGGCACAGAGCAGTGGCAGAGCCTTTAGAAGAACTCACCAAAATTAGAGTTTGTGAACTACTTTCCAAACATCTGTGTGAACACTGCTGCATCAGACTTCCAGACGACTCGTTAAAAAGAGTGTCCTTTAATCTAAGCCATGTTCCTTGCGATTTCCTAATGTAATTAATTCTTCATCTTCTTTTTATACTTTGCCAGTGAGAAACCAACTAGTGGTCATTACCTCGGAGTCCTTTGCATCAACTGTTTTTTTCAGTTTTGGCATGATGCTGTAAGATTTCATTGCATGGGGATCTCTTCAAACAAAGGAAAATTGTGAAACTGTCAGATCAGATTTCATATATTAGTCTTGGCATTGCACTCACTAGACCTGGTACACAGTGAATTTGGAAGGGCTCTGATCTTTTGTAATTGTTTCCAGGCTCATATATACATTTTAAAGTTCCTCATCTGCATTGGGAATATGATTGTTAAAGCTGAGCAAATTTGGATATTTTCTTTCTGTAAAGATATATAGAGTGATGCCTTACACCATAAATCACTTCCAGTGTTTCACTATCCACTAATTATTGTTTTATTAAGACTGAATTTATTTCTTCCATTTTTTTTTCCCCTCTGCTAGGAATATATAACACTTTAGAACTTACAGAAAGATGCTTAGATGTAAGAATAGATCAATGCAGGTTGTTATATTTTCAGCATCTTTGGTTTTTAAATCAGATTCTTGCCTCCTCTTATTATGTTTTTCGCTTTGTGATTTTCTAAAATGTGTTCTTTAATCTCTTTCCATCTTTGATTTATTAGATGTACATGCTTGTATAAACGGCAAAATGTTCAAAGCTATTTATTTCAACAGAAAAGGGTATTACATTTTTCTGCATCTGATATACAAGGTGAGATAAAACCAGTGGGTTTTGTGACTGCTCTTCTATAAGAACAGAGTCAAGATTACTCAGGTATTGGTCTGAAAATGTGCCTCTGGGAAAGAGGACTAAGGATGGGTTCAGGTATTATGGTACTGTAAAATACAGTACACAGATAAAATACAGAGTACACAAAGTCTTTTTTTCTTCTCCCAGACTACCATGTCAATCTGAAATGTATGTAATCATACATTTACACCTTAATTATTAACTGTTGTGGATTGACATGAGTATGTTTTCTCTGCACTGTTGTGTTCCTCCCCAGTTCAGGGAAATACACCAGACTGAAGATGAGTTGACCTTTTCAGGCTTAAATAAAAAAGAATAGACACAAAATCCTTTAAGTGTATTTATACAGTGATTCTCTTGGCCAACTCAGTGGCCCACACAAAGGATTTCCAGAGCTGAAAGCGTGAGCCCTGACAACTTGTGCTACAGTCTAAATTAAATGAAAAGGCTAAGCTTGCCGGAGAACATTAACAGACAGAAATCCCATGTTATTTGTGGGATCGTAACTCAGCAGTTGCTTCAGAGATCAATCACACATGACTTCTTTAGGAAGGAAAAATAAGTTTTCTGGAACAGTTGACTGAGATGACAAGTTATTCAAATCTCTTTTCTAAACATAAATGAAACAAAACTGTACTGTCTTTAATGCTTGCATTATAAAGAACTTACATCCACTTCTGAATCCCTTCCCTCCTTCTCTTCACTGGTATGATCATTTACATTTAAAAGAGAGAGTTATTTTGTAAATCTCACTCAAACTTCTGATTTCTTCTTCCTTTTCATCCCATCTAGGAGATCATGACTGTCTTAAGGATTTTGGTCCCTTCTGGGGACAAATCATTCCCAAGCTCTCAGGGAATAAATCCTTGTGGATCTTCTCTTCTTATTATTTCAGAGAAATTCCAAATTTAGCTGAGCTGTTCTTTCCTGCACTGGAAAGACATGCAATGGGTCTGACAGAAGGACATTAAAACATTTTTTCTTAATTAGGTTTGCGGATAATATTGCCTTCCCTGGTCTGAACAACAGGCATTAAGAGGCCATTGTCTAGAGAAATTCTGTAATTCATTAGCTAGTTTTATCTTTATTTCAAAGAAGAAGATGAAATATCTGACTGATATGCCCATCCCACACTCTCTGAAAACAATTCTTCAGCCAGACCATTCCCTCCCCTGACCACAAAGCCAAGTAAAGAGAACTCATGCATTAAGTTTTTTGATTCTGAAAGAAGACTCTTTGAGATCTAACTAAGAAATGTTTTAGATTTAGAAAACGTGATAGAACAAAAGTGAATCCTCAAAGAGAGAGCTTCCATGGTATGCATATGCCAATGTTAGCATTCTGCACTAAATTTTGTCTCTGAGAAGTTGTCAGACATTGGGGAGGGTAGTGGCTGAGTTGCCACCCCTGGAGGGATTTGAAAGACGTGAGGATGTGGCACTTAGAGACTTAGTAATGTGAAGTTTATGGATGGACTTGATCTTAAAGGTCTTTTCTGACTTAACTGATTCTGTGATCCTCTGAAATATCAGAGTACTAAAGAAAGGACAGCACACAGAAGTGAATGAGAACTGTGGCAAGGTTATCAATGAGCGTAATGTGGAGGAAAGTAGTCATTAATGAATAAAAAGGGAACTGTTTTAGGGAGGGGTTCCCATGTTTACAGGACCCTGAACTTTGCTCTTACTGGTATGGGCAGAAAATCTATGAGGTTTGCTCAGCAATTCACCTTGTGACCAAGCACATTAGGGAAGCTGCTACGCAGCACCAAGTTCAGAATGGAGATTATTACACCACTTAACCTTATCCTCAGGTCAGACCTTCCTGGATCCATTAACTGTCATTTTGTTTCCTCCCACTTCCAAAAGCCCTTGAGATGGTCTGAAAATAAAGGGCCTGCTTTACTTCAACTCATTTATCATGGATCTAGCTTTGATGTCTTAGCTTTCAGCAAAGCAGGGCAGTGCAAGAGCATTGTGGCATTGCTGTGGTGTGGCATAAGCAACCCCGTGTGACACTGGTAACCCCAGCATCCGAGACACCATTTCCTACTATAGGGACTTAAGTTGTGCTTTTAGTCAGTAGAATGAATCATTTCAACTCCTAGAAGTAGGTAAGGTTCTCACAAAATAATGAGAGAACTTAAGTCTGTTTCATTTGTAACATTTCTTGAAAGTGTTCCAGCAGAGTTTAGGAAAAGGAAGGAAAAGAAAGGTGACTTGTATTGGGCTGAACAAAGCAGCAGAAGGCATGTGGCCAGCACATATAGCACTCCAGCTTTTAGCAGCTGGGGGATGGTCCTCTGGAGGTTGGCTTAAATTCAAGTCTCCTGCTGGTGTCTTACTTTACCCCAGGATCCCCATATAGAATATGAAATTTGGCCTTAGGCAAATAACCTTAATTATGGCTTCCCTGTAAATAAAATGGAAACAATGAGACTTGCCTAACCAAGAGGAGTGAAAAGCTTTTAATTTGTAAATGTATACGTAGGATTTAGATTGAAGACAGCATAGTATGCATGGTACAATAACGGGATGTCCTATCATCTCATTAACTGAGTCAATTGATTAAGCCTTTCCTAAGTGAACAGTGAAAGGGAAAATCTTTTGTTTAAATAAGATATCAGTTTACTTTGCTATAATGGTTTAAGACATATTATTACCAGAGGTGGTCTTTAATACAAGTCTCGTGGTATCCTTAAGCCGTAACTCTTGAGACCACCTCGTTCCTTAAACCTCTTCCTCTGAGCAGGAACGTTGCGGCAGAGCACAGTTCAGCACTACCTGCCCCATTAGAGGAGCTTATATAGCATCCTAGCCCTATAGATCCAGTGGGAGCCTTTGGTGGACACAAAAATACCTTGGAAGACTGTGGGAATACTGATGACCTAACAATGATTTACAATATTGCATTGCAAAGTAAATACCTGCATAATATGGCAGAACCTGTCAGGATGGATAAAACAAAGATTTACCAGTAACTATGCTGTGTAGCTTTCCAAACCACTGAACCTGCTGGTTAGCCTGGGCCTCTGTTTCCTCCAAACCCTCGTAAAAATTTATTGCAGGTGGGTTCTAAGAAACTACAGGAAAATCCTTCACTGTTCTAACAGCATCTCTGCCTTATGATGGTCTTGAAGAAACTTTTTTTTTTATTCCTTCTTCATGCAGGAGAAGTTTTTTCCAGCCCAACAGGGTTTAATCCTCTCTTAAAAATGGCAAAGAAAACAATTTATCAGCCCATATGGGATAGCCGAGGGATGAAATACCAAAATGCTGCATATGAACAGGAGAGACTTAAATCACACTCGCAATTGCAGGCACAGTTTCAGCTGCTGTGCGATGAGCCCTGACGCTGTTCTCAGACCAGGTATTATTTTGCTCCGGGGACTGATGGTAACTAACTGCCCAATATATCAGAACAAGACAGGTTTTTGTAATTTGGCTTCTCTTCTGCTATGTGTTCATCAATACATCAGGAGCAAAAAAAGCCCAGCTGAAAGCAAACTTGGGAGGCAGGGTGATTTGGAGCTGAGAGAAGGCTGAAGTGGCACACTGGGGACCAGGGCTTGGCATGTGCCATGTCCTTTTGTACTGCTGGCTAAGCAGAAAGGCATGACAGATCCAACTCTGAGATCCAGCTGGACGTGCTTTGTCGATAAATCTCGCAGACTGGTGAGCCCCAGCACAGCACAGAGCTGGCACTGGTGGCCATATACTTGTAGTCCATTCATTTATACCATCCTGAATGGAACAGCTACTGGGAGTTGTGGGCTGCAGTCACTCACCACCCGTGGGAAGCCTGCTGGGCAGGCGCTTCAGCTGACCCTTGACTCTGCCGACCTGGAGCAGGAGCCGAGCAGACCCTGAGCTGTCCCAGGGCCTGGGATGAACAAAATGTGGGGGCAAGCATTCTGTGCTCACATGTGACCGTCCAGCTCTATATAAAGACAGCCGTGGCTGTGTATAAAATACAGCACCGCTTATTTCTGAGCAGAGTTCAAGCAACCCTGGCTCTTCAGAAGAAAAATAGTTAAGCTGCATATCATCCTATGGTGTGAGGGCAGTAGATTAGCGAGATGCGGTCTCAAATCCCTGCTGTGTCCCTTTAACCCAGACACAAGTACCTGCCTACGTTTAAAGATGACCAGTCTATAACCTAAGGGTCTAATCTACAGGTTGGAGATGTGCACTGATAATGTGATGCAGAACTGCTCTGGCCTAGCCAGATGTTTGAATACCAATAATCTGTTGCTACAGGGGCAGGACTTAAAGATTGACAGGGTAAATTAGTCTGGGATATTTTTTTTTCTCTTCACAAAGGAAAATCCACAGTATTTAGATTTGCAGGTTACTGACATAGGATATGCATTCACCAAAAAGTTTCTCTGTGCGCACACTTTTTAAAAAAAAATTACCTTTATCTGTTTTCCTGCCACTTGCTGTAATGTGCTAGTGAATCTACCAGGGAACTTCATTCCACGGAATTTAGGCTCTCACTCCTCAACCAGTAAAGTCAGAGAACTGAAAGCTGTGTTTGCTGGAAATGTGAGGAATTGGGATGTGGAATTCAGGACACGTGGAATTACAAATACCAGTAATAGATGTTTGTTAAAGCTGTCTTAATTTTTTCCAAATATTTATCAGTATGACTTGTCTGATCACATATATCACATTTCCTTCATTGGTAACAACTGTTCTTTTTCACAAAATATGTATGACAGTCAAGCTTATCCTCTATATTGCTGTTAGTACTTTTTTTTTTTTTTTTTGTAAAAAGGAATTATTAAGCCCTGAAAAATCCAAAATAGATAAGAAGACTTTTTAAACAGGAAAAAAAAACATGACAAGCATACAAAAGTATTTTCAGAACTGATTGGCATTCCATAATGAATAGCATGAAAATAAATTATAGCAACCCAAAATCTTATTAAGAGATCTTGAAAAGCATAAAATCTCCTTATTAAGAAGCAATGGGACAAGTGCAAGAGTTAACCAAGTATCTGATTCAGTTATACATGTCCTGAATCAAGATTGAATGTGTAGACAAGGGTTGGTATGATTTGGATACTGTAATTATAACTGTTTTCATTCATTATGAGGTTACAGATACAAAGAATCTCTTTATCTGATAAGAGAATATGTTTGGCTATGTTATTAAGATCTAAGTTTTACACTGACTATGAAACGTGCTTTGTGTATGCCTGACGACAGTCAGTTAAATCTCGAGATAACCACTTCAGACTGGCTGCACGCTCTAGTATTTTTTGCCCCCTTCACAGTTGTTAAAACTTTATAGAGCTTCAAAACACATCCAGATGGACAGTAACTGTGACTGCCACTTATGAAACCAGTATAATCTAGCACAATACACAGAGTAGGGTAAGCGTGGAAGGAAAACAAGTTCTGAATGGAGGACCTCCTTGGAATATTGGATCAGCCATCAGACACACCAATTCTGTTTAGACAGGCCTGTTATACACACCCAAACGTTCTGCAAAACAAAGTGCACCCCCACGCTTTCACCACGGCAGCTCCTAAACACTTCTGCCCAAGGGTGGTCTTCGCCCTGCTCCAGGCAGTATTTGTGCCTACATCTTTATTCACAAAATGAAGCATTGGTTTCCATAGTTTTTTGGCAAAGCTGAGACACATAAACCATGTTCTTCCTCTCAGAGGAATATGGCATCTTGGCAGTTTTATTTGGGGCTGACCTTTTAAAATATGCAATAGCAAAATATGAACAGATAGCTCACTGTGCCACTGCGCTGCCATTCTGTCTCCAGCAGATTCCCACACACACCTCCTTCAGCAAACTTGTGTGGAGCCAGGATTATCATAAGTAACGTAACCGTAGCAGAGAATTTGGTCAAGATAAAACTATTGTTATTTGAAATTATGCTTTTTGTTCACTTGTTGATTCGTGTCTGCTAAGCAAACCAATATAGAGTGGGTTCTGTAGATTTTTTGTGCTAGGCACAAAAATAAAACATACTTTTTTGCTTACAGTAAACATGTGTCACTAACAGGATGATTAGGTAATGGTACCATGAAATAAGAAAAAAAAAACCCAAACAAATACTGGCAGATTTACAGCAACTATATCTATAGCTTCATTTCTCACTTCAGCTAGAATGGTGCTTAATTCAACTAAATTCTGCAACCTATTTCTACTTACACATATGTGGGCAGAGACAGAGCTGAATGCAGCAGGCGTTCTCAATTATTTCCTTATTTGCCACATTTCACAAGTTTCCAACTTATAAGTTAGCAGTTGAAATACTACTGGTGAAATTACGATTTTAATTCTTGTGATTTCATCCCCTCTTCTGCCTTTCTCCCTTTCCTTTCAATGCATTGTAGTCACATTATGTCTTAAAACCCTGGTGCAACCAATGCAGTTGCGTACCTACTGCCTCGGGAAAGAGCGTGTTTTTAAATATATCGTGCAAAAGGACAGCATCTCTTAACACATGGTAGCAGTGCTGTGTTTTAGTTTGCTGTTTTGCAGAAAAGATTGCTTGCCATATGTCTAAACAGAGCCTGCTCTCTTTTCCAAGAAATTGGCTAAGGGACTTAAGATTATTTCTTTTTTGGGGGGTCGTTTTGAATCAGGATTGGCACATGAAGTATTTAATTGAGCTGTGAATATCGCTGTGTATTACTGAGTTAATCAAATGCTGTGTCACTCAGCTATCTCCGGCTAACAAACTTAATTAAAAGTACAAAACGTTAGATAAAACGTAAATAATCCTGGAGTCTTTTAACCAGCTGTAATGTATCCGTGCAACACTATTCTAATGTATAAGGAAGCTAACATTGGGGCTTTTGTCAAAGCCAAAAGAAAAAGATCTGATATTTTTGTTTGGGTTTTCTTCATGTTACTTAGAAAGCTCCGGCCTTCAGCATTTCGGCTCAGCTCCATTTGTACCAGAGGTGACTGAGCCACTGGAACAGTTGGTTGCATGTAAATGTGCTGAACAAGAACCAGATCATAAACAAAAGCACACTGGGGCTTCAATAAGCAAAGCACAAGAACAGAATACTAACCAGAATCCTGCCTAGGTAAAAATTCCTTTTGGTTGGTCATGGCATATAACAAGGTTTCATGCCTCTCTTTCTGGCACGTCTGGTGCCACAGACTCCCCAGGAGCCTTATTTCATTCAGATGTCTGCTTCTTAATGAGCTGATCTTCCGAGGAACAGCTATTTATTGATTCCTTGCTGGGTTACACCTTTAGCACACGATTTTCCCTCACATGGAATAGGAAACTCACTGCGTCAGGCAACTCAGACCAGAAGCAATTCCAAGAATGCTCATGCAGCCAACACTGGGAATATGGGATTCCTTCATTTTCATTGTTTAAAAATGGAATAATCCCTTCAAGTGGCCAATTAAGGGACTCTAGGGTATGATAGAAAATATACTATGCCATTAAACAATACTGGTTTCAACATCAGGATATACAGAAAGTGACAGAAGTAATTTAAACATGACTGTGTTTTCTTCATGCCTTGTGGCTATATCTAGTTCACACCTTTCATTTTTGAAGTTTTGGTTTTAAGGTTGACTGTTTCCTTATCCAGAATGTCCCCTCAAAGGCCAGCTACCTCCTAAATTTACCATGTTGACAAAATAACCAAAAGGTTACTTTGTTAGGTAGATAGCAACAATTAGTAGATCAATTTTAAAATGTGTTTTGCCTTGATATTTTTGCACTAAATTTTGCTTCTCAAAGCAAAAAATAACCAAGGCAAAGAACGGTTGGAAGTATTGAGCTAGCTAAGGATGAAAGGTGTGCATTGAAGTGTTAAGTCTTGGATATAGTTATTCAATGTTATCGTTGACCATCATTATTTCACCATGTTAGCAGAAAATAAGATGCATTTCATTTGGGAATTAGTATGCTTAGTTGGAAGGAATGCTTTTCTCAGTGTCATTCAGTGAGGAACTTGAGGAGGCAGGTTGTAATATGAAGCTATTCCTATGTCAGATAGATCTGTTTAAATCTATGTTTAAATCTGGGTGAAATTGCTTAATTTAATTTACAGGAATTGGAATTGGAAATGGTCTCCGTAATGAGCAGACTCTCCTATGGGCAGCACCATTAAAATGCAATGTAAGAAAAGCTTGGCTTGACACCGACTATAGCCACAGACTAGTGAAAGTAACATATTGGAATATGCAAATGCTGTTCTCTAACAAGATTCTCAGTTAGTAAAATGTGAATCAAGAGTCATAATTGATGTATTTTTTCCAAATGAAGGAATAGGATTTAGAATTAGTGAAAAGTTTTGACTACAGAAATTGAAATTTAGAAAGAGAGGAGAGAGAGATTTTCCTGAACGACAGCTACTCAGAAACCTTCTCGTTCTCTCTCCTCACAGCCTTTTCCTTTCAGGCCCATTTGGACAAACATCAGTCAGTCTTGTCATTTCAGGTTTGGTTTTTTTTTTTTTTTCCTGATGTTCTGTCGGTTTTCAGTTTATTTCTGCATAACCTGAAAAATTCATATTTGCGTCACAAGCTGACCAAAATGTTCTGTAATTATTTCCTAGGACCTTTGCTTCTTTCTCTGAGCAGTCACCACTGTACTGTTACAGTGAAGGGCTTGTCAGCACTCCCATTATAGATGTCTGATTTTGCAGGATGCTATAACCCAGATGACTTAATTGCATAGAGCTCCAATTCCTTTCACAAGATTTCAGGAAAGATGCCAGTTATTTAACATGCTTACATTGACATAACTTGGCTTATTTTTCTTTTTTTGGGGTCTCAGATGTGGGAGAAATGAAAAAGCCATTCACAGCAGAGTCAGAACTTGCTAGGTTGTGGCTTGTCAAGGTAGCCCTTCATTCCCATTTATAGGTTGCCTTTCTCTGCTACCAGTTCTTAGACTGGAGTGTCTGTCACTCCTCATGCCTCCCAGGGGAATGTAGTAACTATCTGATTTCTTGGTAATGTCTTTATTTCTTTCAGTTTAAAACCTTACGTGAGTTTGAGGACACATTAGAGACTATCAGTTATTTAATGACTTATTAGAACATCAACGTTCTACAAACAAGGTATTGATGGATGACCACTGCTCCAGTTGGGTACCACATTTGGCCTCTGTCTCCATGAGCAGGTACGCTGGGTACTGAATGGGTGACAATATATTTAGCCTTGGCATGTCTTCTACCAGTGTGCTGGACAAAGTCCACATCAGCTTCTTGTGAGCAATGTTACTGCTGCTGCCAGGAGTTATCCCCTCCTGCTAGTGAAGGTAAGAAAGGTATCTTCATACTTGTGAGGCCTTCAGAAGTTTCCGTAGGATTTGGATTAGGTCCAGATAAAACTCTGGCTTTCAGAGTATGTATCTATGAAAAATCTTTGAACTATTTGAAAATCATCAATACCATCTTCTGCATTGGTTCAGGCCAAAGGGATTTTAAAACTTCAGATTAGAGCAGCTAAGGGTGAGAGAAAGTTCACCCCTTACTGGTCATCCAGATTTGCTGAGGCAGTTTTATGGAAGCAGTGAAGTGAACACAGAAACTAAAACCAGGGATGACTTGATAATGCTCTAAGCCAAAAACTAAGCGTGGAAAAGAGCAGGCGTTGCTACTATAGCTTACATCATATGTAACTTAAATGAAAAGGAACGGAATCGATATAAAGTGTGTGGGCGAGGCAGGCAGACACATAGCATTGGAGATACAAGGTCAAACATGAAACTCTTTCTTCCAAACTGAAATCCAGGGAATTGTCAACAAGTCCCCCTCCACGCAGAATAAGTGAAAATACGATTGTGAGAGGCCTGATGATAACTCTAGGACAAATGCCGCCCTCCTTCAGCCTGGCGCCAATTCAGAAATCTTCCGGCTGCACTGGGATTGCTTTGTTGTGCTGTCCAACAGAGCTGGAGCAGAGTTTCACCCCATATCATAACACATTTATCCCCAAGTGAACGTACGCATCTGGTTTTGTATTCAAGTTTTTTTCTTATGCAGTTCAATAGTTTCTCACTAGTAGCCTCAGGGATATTTAAATAAGATGAACCCTTTTACCTACAGGAGTATAAAAGGAGAAGAGTTAACAAGGGGCTATTAGGTGTTAGGGCAAAGGTGATGAGGTGCCTTTATGGGACCCCTGCAAAGTGCTTGACACCCTGAGTACAACAGACATAATTCCTCTTCACCAGCGTCTCAAAGAAGGTGGAAAATAAAGCTTTTCCCAAGCATCACTCCTCTGCGCACGTGTGCACAGGAAATCTTGAGGCACCGGCTGCGGCACATTAAATGCTCAGTGCTCAGCCAGTATTCCCAATTCTCAGCTGAAAATGCATGGAAATCTACTGCTGGCAAACCCGAGGCTGTCAGGGATTTAAGCCGTTACACTCAGTCATATTTATATTCTATTACTGGTAGATCAGCTGTAATAAAGACAAGCTCCGCCGCTAGTTTTACTTACAGTCGATGTGGTATAATGACATTGACTGCTATACGGCATATATGGAAATTTCTCAACAGTGGGAGGGCACAGATAAATTCTTCACAGTCACCTTTTATAAATGATGGATGCCTTAGCCTCTTTTCTTGCCAACAAAGTCCTAGGAACTTAGCTTCCGGACAATTTGAAATTTGGCTTGGCCAAATCATTTAGCATTGAAACCTTGGCAAAAAGCACTGAGCTGATTCCCTGTTTAATCATTATCTGAACTACCCCACCAGGCTGGAAGAGGCGGCTCCCATCCAGCACTCTGCCCGGGGAGAAAAGAACCAGCATCAGCAGTCACTGCTGCTTGTGTAGGACTGACAAGTAGAAAGGCAAACAGGATTTTGCCTGTATTTCACCTTTTAAAACTAGTCAGAATATTTTCTTCTACATTAAAGCATAACTTGATGTTTCCTGAGGTCAGATGGAGAATACCGAGGTTGCTCTTTGCAAATCAGTAATCTGAAAAAAACATAGTAGAAGAATGAATAAATACTTCAGAAGACAAATTTTATATGGATACATAAGCTGCAATTTCTGTGTGGATTTTTTAAGTTAGCATTCTGGTTAGAGGAAAATTTGTTAGCTTCTCCCTCCTGCTTTAGCAGTCAAAGGAATATTTTGTAAAGTTTAGATCTGCAAGTCATAAGCAACTTTGCAGCCTCCTTCCCCTGTCCTCTCTCTCCAGTTTCAGAGTCCAAAACTGGAGAGATTCTTCTACTCTAAGGCTGCAATATTAAAAATATGTGTGCTCACACCTGCCCAGGAGCTGTGTCTCGGTCCTGACTAGAGCATTCCCAGAGGCTTCCCTGAGAAAAGATCTCTGAAGACTTGTACTCAGCAGACCATTTTGGGAAGTTTGCGCATTTTGCATGGATCACCTCAAAGTCATAAAAGGAAAAAATGCTCTTTGCCAGCTCAAGCTTCAGCTGGCAAAGAAAGAAAATGATTCGGAGGGTGCCACGTAGAAAATGAGAGATTTAACAGGGTGCGTGAGTGCCTAAGGATGGCACGGGCAATAAATATAATGCACTGTTACTATCCCATATTTCCCAGACTGCCGTCACAGTGTTCCATTTGCTCAGAGCTTTGTTTGGGAGATATCAGAACCGGAGGAGGGAGTCTCCAGAGATTTTTATCTAGATGAAGCTTTGCTATATCAACCTGAAGTGTCAGTGACTGGTGGGCAGAGTTGTTTGGACCTCATCTGACCATTTCTACCCTAGGAATTGAGTGATTCAATGCTAACACAATACAAATAATTAATTATAATCATCAGGGGCATTGGTTGGTTTGTTACAGATTTAGGCAAGATGGAAATGGAAGCATGTCACCCAGCTTTATTTTGGAATTCTGAGGACTTAATCAGCTATTGGGAAAAAAATCACATTATCCAAGGTCAGAATTTTTTTACTATAATATTTTTAAATTATAAATTAAATACTTTTTTAAAAAATAAATGGATTTATAATACCTTCTAAAATAAAAAGCTCATTAGACTTTTAAAGGGGTACTTGTAGTAACAGGACAATTAGTAACAGTACAAAGTGGAAATTATGGCTAAAACTCTATTATGCATCTTTTTCAGAGCTCTCGTCTTCTGTGAATAGTGGTTATGATGCTGTAGTTAAAAAATAAACTGTTGCTGTGATCAGGGCTTTCGTCTCTTCTGAAATATAGTCCCAACCTTCCTGGATAAGCAACAGGGATAATGACTTTATGCTAGCTCCCATGATTTGTTGTATACTCTTTCACCCAGCATTTAAAAAAATCCTTCCATAATTTATGGCAAAAATGTACATATATGTTTTCTCTGAAGTGTGTGTGTGAAATTACGATCATTAGCATGAAATGCTTGTTGAATAAATAGCAGCTAAAGCAGCTTGTGAAAAATAGTGGCTGAAGCTCTGCCGAGAGAGGTTTCCAACAGTACAGGACTGTGATGAGTAGTCCTCTGTGTTTCCTGATCAGCTTTGTAAAAATCTGTTAATATTAATTAATAAACATTAATGAAACAAAATACAAAGAAATAGGGAGGTGGTTGAGTCACCTTCCCTGGAGGTATTTAAAAGATGTGTAGATGAGGTCTTCAGGGACATGGTTTAGTGGTTGACAGGAATGGTTGGACTCAATGATCAAGAGGTCTTTTCCAACCTGGTGATTCTATGATTCTATGAAACATTAAAAAGGAACAGTAAACATCTGTAAGTGACCGTTAGCAGCTTTGCCTGGTGGTACCGGTATTGAGGGTGTCAGCTCAAGGATAAAGTTGTGCTTAAAGGCCTAGCAAAGTCTCCCAAGTGACGGGGACAGGACAAGAGGGAATGGCCTCAAGCTCCACCAGGGGAGATTTAGGCTAAACATTAGAAGGAAGTTTTTCACACAAAGGGTCATTGTGCATTGGAACAGGCTGCCCAGGGAGGTGGTTGATTCACATTCCCTGGAGGTGTCTAAGGCACAGGTAGACGAGGTCCTGAGGGATATGGTTTAGTGTTTGATAGGAATGGTTGGACTCGATGATCTGATGGGTCTCTTCCAACCTGGTGATTCTATGATTCTATGATTCTGTGATTCTATGAAATCACCATGGGACCTGCAGGCACAGTCCAAGATGGTGTTATATTTGTTGTATTTGCAGTAAGTCTGTTACTCAGATCAGCTTAACTGTGCTATCTTGATTATGACCTGAGTTTCCATTGCTGCTGCGAGGCCTGTATGCAAGATGAAATATAAATTGTGACCAGAACATCTGTTGGACAGACGCTATCTCCATGCCTTTCACAAATCGAACATTTACGACTCCAACACTGAGACAGATAGAGAAAGGCAACATGGAAAAATGTTGTTATTCTGTCCTTTGAGTACTTTTTCCTTGGAAATGATTGCAAACATATCTGAGAGTACAATGTACTGAGCATTTGCATGATGGTGTTTCAAACTGTGTATTGTATTTCCCAACAGTTAATTTTCTGCTTTAGTCATAATGCTTTTCTGCAGCATCAGTTACTACTAAATAAATCCCTATCATTTTTCAAGGGCGTAACTTGCAATGAGACAGCAATAACAATTACATATTGTTTTCAAATAAGATGCCATTTTCCTTTCTGTCAGCCAGCAATGGGTTTTTAATGTGCAACATTTGTTTAATAAAAACTCACAGATGCTTCCCTGACAATTGCAAAGGAGGAAAAGAGAGGAAAATAAACCCAAAGAAAAGGCAGAAAATCTAAAGAGCAAATGATTCCATCAGATTCCATCACAATTATTCATCTTGCGTCCTGGGCTGATGGAGCCCATTTTGGCTGGATCAGACATCTTGGGTGAAATAGTGCCTAGCAGGGACATGCTGCTCAGTGATATTCTCTGAGGGCTCGCTGTCCCACTAGCCCATACAATTCCCAGTAATTTAAAAGAAGAAAGGATTTCAAGCCATACCGATCACACCTACCTGGGGAATATCCAGTGATTTTCAAACAGGACAAAACACAACACACCTGCAGTGTGGCTTCCCCATGCAGTGCACTTGCTACAATGCAGGTGTCTAAGCAAAAGCTGGTAGCAAAGCTCTCCATGGCTCTGCATGGTCCCTGCACCTTTACAGGCAGCTCACACTGCCTCCTTGGGCATTTCTTTCCTGAGGCTTTGCCTGATGCTGTTTTAATTTTTCACTCTGTGGGACTCTATCACTCACTTTCCTGTTTAGTGGATACTACTATGGCTTTTCTTACCCCTGACACACATCCTAAATTTTCCTTTCCTTAATTTAATTCTGTTCTCTACAAATCTTTTCCTTTTCTCTGTGTTTATTAAGGTGTTCATTTTTTTTTATTCCAGGTAAGTCAAATTATCAGCAACTAGAAAGTTATATTATTTCTTAGTTGAAGACTCCTCATCTTGACCAGGTATACGTAATTATGGGCTGTACCTAGGGGTCTTCTAAAACTTTCTGCTTGATTAACTGTCCCTGCAGGGATGATAATTGCTGTTACACATGAAAGTATCAAGAACAGAATGGAGGCATCTCCAGCAGCATACAGGCAGGCAGCACTGACAGGCTCCGAGAGCAGCTCTGTGCAGTGCCCTGGGCTGGGAGATAAGAGGGGATTGTGTCCCAGCTCTTTAAAATGCTGGAGACCAAAACAGATCCATGAAATCCACTGCTGGAGGGACCACAGTTAGATGATCTCCTCCCCAATCTGTTGTGCCCTAGTACAGAAACAGGGAAGTGTGACTATTCAAAATGCAATTCCTAAGAAGAGGAAAGAAAGGTTTATATTCTGATTTCACGTGGGCTTAAATCACAAACCACTCTAATATCCCATTAGATGGGTGTGAGCGCCAGCTGAAGTAAAAGGGAGCTCAGGCCCAGGCAGTGTGTGCCACCAAGTTTGCTTTTACTTATATAATTTTTTTTTCCAGCGGGGGTGCTTAAAAACCAATCACAACAGGAACTAAGAGAAGATTCCAGGAGCCTTTCCCAGCTGTTCTGGGCTGCAGTCCCCCAAAGCTTGCCTCTCATAACTCAGTTTTAGCTTTAGGCACTTTAAAATTCATAAACTCATCTGAGCAAAGGGCTTATTTGAAATCCACGTCGGAAAAAAGCAAGCATGAGTTTGCTAGTGCCAAGCTATAAACACATTTATGCAGTGCAGTAAATCAGTACCGCTGCCTTCCCTTGGAGAGCCCGGGCCAATTAAGCTGAATATACAGGACACGATGGTGGAACTTGTTTAGCTTATTACGGGACTGGTAGCAAAGACTGCAACCCTATCACCCTGCTGAGCCTCATTTTGCCATTCCCCAGCCCAGACAAATTTTAGCCCATTTGATTCCAGCTTCTCCTGCATTGACTACTGGAAGAGAACAGAGATTTTTCTGGGGGGAAATTATACAAAATTATACAAAAAAAAAAAAAAAAAAGATGGGAGTCAGAGAAAGGATCCAAAGAGAGTTACAGTTTAATGTTTCAGTGTCTGAAAAAGCTTGTGAAGATGTTTTTTGTTGGAAGAGTGATTCAGATACCAGCTGGGCTATGAACACTGCAGCTTTGTCTGTAGTCACCTGCTTAATTGTAAGCCTGCAAGTAGTCTGGTCTACTAAAATGTTTGTGGGTCGGTGGTCTTCTCTGGACTGGAGATAAAATTATTAACTTTATGAACCCAAACTGATCTTGATGGCCATGCAATGCATGGAAGGGAGGGAGAAAGGCAATGAGAAAAATGTACAATGAAAACGGAAAGACATGAGAAGCAGCTGGCCTCTTCTCCCTAGTGACAGGGGACAGGACAAGAGGGAATGGCCTCAAGGTCCGCCACGGGAGGTTCAGGCTTGACTTAAGGAAAAAATTTTTCACTGGAAGGGTTATTAGGCAATGGAATAGTTTGCCCAGGGAGGTGGTTGACTCTCCTTCCCTTGAGGTGTTTAAAGTGTGTGTGGATGAGGTACTGAGGGGTATGGTTTAGAGATTGGTGGGGGTGGTTGGACTTGGTGATCCAGTGGATCTCTTCCAACCTGGTGATTCTATGATTCTATTGTTTACATGTGGCATGAAGATGAGCAAATGGCAAGAGGCAGGAAAGGTGATACCTATCTACATCTTCCACTAGTACGGGTCTGCAGGTGTACTTGGATGCTGCAGTGTAATAATGATGCTACACTCTCAGAAATTCTTACGTAAGTAGAGGTCATGAAATCTGACCAGTGGCTTTTTGCAAACAATAAAATATTCAGTATTTTTGCATTTAATTCAGCTGTCTTAATTATAAGGCTTTTCCCTCCCCCTTTTAAGGGTTCTTCAAGATATAAAATAAAGTTATGAAAAAAGGATATGATGTTAGGAATGCTGGTTAGCTTCTGGTGCATTGAGTCCCTGAAAATTATTTACATTTTCTGTTTACATAAAACCTGCAATTGACTATTACATGTAAAGTTACCATGGCCTGAATAAATGCTCAAATCATAGAAAGCTCAGTGTAGTTAGAAGCTGACAGCTGGCACAGCTTTCTCATAAAAACTCTCTAAAACGCATTAGATTGTGCGCAAAAAAAGTAATTTTTTTAAATGAGAGAAATGATAAAGAAAGAAAAAGTCCAGTATTGCTTTTAAAAGAACAGAATCCAGACTTCGAGAGAACTAAAGGAGGGATTTGAAATGTTTTTTTACAGGTTTTCTTTTCCTCATCCAAACAATTCAAGCGCATGTGTTGCTGCCCTACCCCCTAATGCAACATGTATAGATTTCACCTGTGCTGCTCTGCTGATACTATTTAAAGGAAGGTCTTAAGCCAGGGTATTAATTACCTCCCTGCCTCCTCAGTTGTCTGCATAGTCTCCACCTTACTGCTGGACATAGGAAAAGGCTGCTTCACCTCTTCTCTGTGAGTAGGATTTTTAGAATTATTTTTAAGCTTGCTACTAGTTATTTTCCTCTTTTTACCTTTTCACTGGTTGTTTGTTTCACTGCTTATTTATTTGCTGGGACAGAAATTGATGGAGTTGAAACAGGTGGTAAAGAAGCGCAAATCTGTGAATAGAAACCAAGTGCACCTCATGAGGTTAACAACTCAATGCACCATCCTAAAGTGGAGATCTATCTGCCTTTAAATCTTGGATTCTGGAAAGAAGGACAGAAACAAATAAGTACAAAGTGCATAACATAAAACTGAAAATGCACAAACATTAGCAGGGCAGTGTGCTCATGGTGCTGTCCCTAAAGGTGTGTTCATTAACACATGGTTACTTGGCAGTCCTTTAAAGAGAAAATGTTGTCACCTGAATAAGTAGAGGAGGTAGCTTGGCATAGGCTGTGGAAACACTTTGTTCCACAAAGGCTTGCTGATATCAATATCATCTGGGGGTGAGGGTTGTGATGTACACGGGCTCAGGAAGAGCAGTGCTCCCTTATTGCAGTTTATCTCTTAGACCACTCTGCCCATAGGCAGCTGCTTACCTTAATCCAGTTACTTCATCAGGGAGGCAGGAGTGTATTTTTTCCGTGCATGGCTGAGTGAGCTGGTTATATTCCAGTTAAACATATCCTGCCTCCCATCCGCTTTCTACCAAAATGGTCATTATCTGCAGAACAGAAAGAGTGTAGAGTGCAAGATAAAATTCTCCTGTGTGAGCAGTTGATAACTAGAAAGTGGTTCTGTCTGGCTGCTTCTGTGGGTTAGGTTAGCCCAGCTATTCCCCTCATCATGGTATTTACTGTGCAAGATGTTATCTTTCACAGCTGGTACTCTCAGGTTATTTTAATATTGACTGCTTCTTCCAGTACATGAGATCCATTTGCTTTTGTTGCTATAACAAACTTCATTTGCCTTCTTTCTCATTTTGAAGAAATTTTGAAAGACAACTTGGAAACTTCTCTATCTGCCTTTTTCCATGTGTGCTTCGCTGTTGCAGTATCCGTTATAATGATTTTGCATTGTCCTCGTATCTACAAGTATGAGAGATTTCATTCATTGCAAATCCTTTATAGTAGTCTAAGTTCTTGAATGGATTTGCAATGTATTTCATTACCAACAAGGCTGTGTTTCAAAGCTGCGAAAGGCTTCACACCTATACCAGTCTGATGTGGCTCCAAATTTGCTTTTTCAGACTCGCATTCAGGCTTTGCAGAATAGCAGCTGCATAGAGACGTACAATAAATAATTTTGCAATTGCTAGTTTGTGTTCTTTCATCCCCTCGACATTTTTTTCCCCTTGTCTTTCCCTTGACATCAGCCTTGGGCCCAGGGATGAGTGATTACTTTGCATCAGTACCTGCTAACATTATAAAAGATGTCCTGTTTGTCAGGAGTGAGGCACATTTGGTCAGTGTATGTGTCACATTCTCCTTTATTGATACTATCGATACAGTGTAACTAACCTAAGTTTAGCATCATTATTCCTGATTCTTGGCATAGCAAATGAGATCAAAATCTGCTCCGTGAGTACACACTCAGAGGAAGATACACAATTGATTGTTGTTCCCATTATGAAACAGCTTAGATTGCCACAGACTACTTATTTTCTTCTCCTGTACTATTGAAATATGGCATTGGTAGACAATACAAAAGCCTCACTGAGGTTGCCAGGGTGCAAAACATTTCAAATAACTCCCCCACAACTTTAAGTAGTTGTGACTTCCCTCTCCCATATCATGCCACATTGAGTGTAAATTAAATACCGGGTTTGTATTTCACTGTCAAGTACACAAGGGGTTAATAGAGAAGTCTGCTTGCTCTTTGTTTTCCTGTGATATAAACTTATACAAGTACTTTAGTTCCTCATCAATTTGCAGTTTTATGTCTGAATGTTCCCCAGTGGTGTTCCCAGCAGTATTATGGGGAGGATTGAAATGGCCATGGGGATTTAGGAACAAATACTTTGCAGAGAAGATAATAATTTACAACATGTACATTTATTTACTTCCACCATAACTGCTACATCTACTTTATTGACACTAATTAATTAAGCCTCATTTAGTTAACTGTGTTCTCCGAGGAAGGCGGTGTTAACATTTAGCACCTGGTACTTCTGAGCTGTGGAAGAAGGTTCTTGACAATGCCTCTGGTTTAAAGTCCTCCAGCTCCCCATAGCCCTGCTTCAAATGGAGAAATAATCCCAAATCCAAGCTGAGTCTAAATAACCCCCAAGCCCAGAAACAGATATGCAGAGAGCATACCTTGAGATTCCTTTTAGTGATCTCGGTGATCTCTCCTCTGTGTATTTACTTGGTCAGAGTTGTTTTAACCTCCTTGAGTCAAACTGATGCGATGGGGCAGCTCTCCTGTTGTTCCACATCACCTTAATTTCAGCCCCACAAGCCTGACTTACATGCTTGCCATGTGTGGCTGTATGTCTTGTTTTACACAGATGGGCAATCATGCATATAAATGCTCCTATAATTTATCCCAGAGTTGCTGAACTATTTATACAGGCAACTTTCCATCTATTCCTCACACTTCGCATCCTTCAGAAGTGTTTTCTCTTGTTCCCAAAATATTATTCTTTATTAATTAAATTTTGGTGAAACAGCTATACCTTTGAGAGATGGAGATTATCTTAATGTCCTATCTAGCTCTTTGTGGTTAGAGGGGAGGAAAAAAAAATCCAAACAAACTCTTAATATTTTCCACAGTGTGATGTTGCCTACTAATGACTTGTCAGAATGGCCTATGTTTACCATCTCTAATCAATGCTCTAACTGGTGTTTGGCAAGAAAACTTTTGCCAACAACCATTTTACAAGCAAAAACCACACATTTCTCCATGAAAGCTGTTTTTAAGAAGACTTTCCTTAAAGAAAATTCTTCTTTATGATTTCCTAGTTTAGATGTCTTACTCCCAGTCTAGCTTTACTGATTCCAGCACCATTGCAAGGAATGAATGCAACTCAATTGATTGTTTTTGGTGGCATGATGTCGCATGCATTGACTATATCCTTGGCAACAGCAAGGCTGCCCTATGGCCATTTAAGAAGAAAGAGAGGGAATCAAAATAAGCCATAGTGCCTGCAGAAAAAGGGGGAAGAAGAAAAGAAAGGAACAGCCATTGAGTGGGGTCTGGGAAGATTAGGCACTGGTTTGAAAACAACGATGCAATGAACTGAAATCCAAAAGATTCCTTGTCTACTTTTCTAGCTGCACCAATAGTAATTTCTGTGCTAATTATCTTCCCTTTTGTAGAGTGGGTGCTGTTAGCAGGATCGTAGCAGCAGTGCTGCTGTGTGCATGACAGCCCAAGGGGGTACGTGAGGCAAAGCTCACACAATGCATGCGTTTGGGGTATGTGCCGTGGGATCAGCCACCAGATAGATTTTTGGGAATGAGGCTCAATGCCTGAGTTCATTTTGTTTTGCTTGCAAACATATGAGCTCTCAGATGTGAGTGGAGGAAAAACAAACAAACAAAACTACATGCCATTTGATTTAGGACTCCACATAAAAATGGTATCAGTGGTTTAGAGACAGCAGTGTGGTAGTTCTCCCACCTCCAAATGCTTTTCTGTTCTGTTACTCATCCAGATGGAAAGGTTCTCCAAACAAGCCTAGTACAGAGAAGGTGTGTGAGTTTGCTTCCAGCCACTTCTGTGCACCAGTATTTGTCTTTTTGTTATTGGCAAAGCTGTCCTCCACAACTAGAGGTTTATTAGAAATGCTAAAGAGCCTCTCCTCCTGCCCTCTTTCACTTTGTTTTTTCCTACAAAGCAAGTTATCAGCAAGCACTTGTCAACAGTCGATGGCTGTAACATAGGTGATTACAAGAAATAAGAAATATTTGGGTTTTCTGAATGTTTTCTGTCTGTACCAAGGGTGCTGCTTTCACTTGAAGTAATTTTCGCTGCTGTTATCTGAGGCCCACAGCTTAAAGGAGAAAGGGCTGATTATGTAAAAATAAAGTGACGTTGGGCTGTCAAAGCAAAATAACCTTGCCACAAATTCCAGACTGGGCCTTGTGCTGGCAGCTGGGTTGTGGAGCAAGAGGAGTGACTTTGGGGAAGTGGAGTGACAGTGTGTGCTGCCAAGCAGGGCAACCTCTGCAAACGGGTCAGCCTCTTCACAGAAGTTCTATGATTGCTTTTGAGCATCACTTGCTTCTAGATCAGAAGGGGGACAGAAGATAGGGAGCACGGGCAGAATATATGTGGCTTTAATAGAAGCAATCTGGAGCCAAATATTTGCCTGTGAAAGACTTTTGATGTGTAATAGAAGCCATACTCCTCTGCAGTGCTGAATAAATTGTAGTCCAGGAAAAACCAAAGGCTTTTGCTAAGTGTTTGAATTTTGTACATTAGCTCTGTCTCATAGATCATGTTTATATATAGGGGGGGGGAAAGACCCAAACCGAAAAAAACATGATCAAGTGGATTCTTTTTCCTTGCATGAATGCAGGCATGCTGCTGATATCCACATGCTTCATTTACACCAGGTCACAGGTAGCTGTCTTCACTCCTTCACCTTATATTCCAGTTAAGGAGTGATATCCATTGTTAATTTCAATAGTTAATTTGAAAAATACTGTACCACATATCCAGGGAGAAGATTATGCCAAGTTTATGCCTCTAAAAGTTGGGCATCAAGTCTAAGTTCCTGGGTTTGGCTTTCTCTATAGTGAATGGAAAACCAGATTATTTCTCTAGAGGGTAAAAGTTCCCTCTATAGTGTGGCTGTCATGTGTAGAGGTCTCCAGAGGTAACTATTTTTCTGCCTCTGCTAGTGTAGGACAAATAGTAAATCCTTCTCCCCTCATCACAGGCTGTAATCTCCTTCACAATGTTCCTAAATATTGAATCACTACAGCATTGTAATCTGATGTTTTATTGGGTAATTTTGTGAAAATCCTCCCCTGCCTTATTATAAATTGGTGTCAAAATGTGTGCAACTGCTCCTTCTTGCAGGGAAAGATTTTAATTTTGAATCCATCAGTAACACAAACTACAAAGGCTGCTGTTATTGCTAAATTAGAATGTAAAAAGTCTGTTTTGGGTAGAGAGTTTGGGTTTTAGCAGAGCTTATTACTAGAATGAGGATGTGACTTTGACAAATTCGGGGCACACCCAAACTACAAATCAGGAGTTTAGTTAACTTCCAAACCCCTTTTGCCTTGGCATGCAGTCAGCTGACTTTGTTTTTCTCTATTTCTTTGCAGAACTCCTGGCAACTTCTACACCAGCTGTGCTAGCTGAGGCCAATGGTATCAGCAGGGTCACTGCCAGAGTGGAGAAAAATAATCATCGGTTTAGACCCTCACTTCAGAGAAGTACTGTCATGAAAGGAAGATGGAGAGATCTTTCCCCTGGAGTAAAGCAAGCAATATGAAAAAAAGCAGAGAAATGCAGTTCAGAGGCATGATCATACCCTGGGACAAGATTGGGACTCTGGAAGGTTCCTGGAAAGCTGGGTTTGTAGGAAGAGGGTGGTAAGCCCATCTTTTTAAGAGGTTTCTTATTTATTTAAAAATGGAGAGTGAATGAGTTGAAGTAAGTACAGAATAAATGCTCGAAGTGCCTTGTAGAAAATAACATACCTGTGTGACTGCTGAGAAACGCTGAGTTTTGCGGAGAGGCCATGCAAAAAGCTGCTGCCGAGTGCTCAGCTGCTGGTCAGCTGTTTGGAGCAAGTTTGCAGATGACACAAAGCTGTGTGCAAGTGTCGATCTGCTGGAGGGTAGGGAGGCTCTGCAAAGGGACCTAAACAGGCTGGACTGCTGGGCAGTGTCCAACGGCATGAGGTTTAACACGGCCAAATGCCAGGTCCTGCGCTTGGGGCACAACAACCCTATGCAGAGCTACAGACTGGGAGAAGCCTGGCTGGAAAACTGCCAGGAGGAGAGGGACCTGGGGGTGTTGGTCGACAGCCGACTGAACATGAGCCAGCAGTGTGCCCAGGTGGCCAAGAAGGCCAATGGCATCCTGGCTTGTATCAGAAATGGTGTGACCAGCAGGTCCAGGGAGGTGATTCTCCCTCTGTATTCAGCACTGGTGAGGCCGCTCCTTGAATATTGTGTCCAGTTCTGGGCCCCTCACCACAAGAAGGATGTTGAGGCTCTGGAGCAAGTCCAGAGAAGAGCAACGAGGCTCGTGAAGGGGCTGGAGAACAGACCCTATGAGGAGCAGCTGAGAGAGCTGGGGGTGTTTAGCCTGGAGAAGAGGAGGCTGAGAGGAGACCTCATTAGTCTCTACAAGTACCTGAAAGGAAGTTGTAGAGAGGAGGGAGCTGGCCTCTTCTCCCAAGGGACAGGGGACAGGACGAGAGGGAATGGCCTCAAGCTCCGCCAGGGGAGATTTAGGCTGGAGATTAGGAGGAGGTTTTTCACAGAGAGGGTCATTGGGCATTGGAATAGGCTGCCCAGGGAGGTGGTTGAGTCACCTTCCCTGAAGGTGTTTAAGGCACGAGTGGATGAGGTCTTGAGGGACTTGGTTTAGTGTTAGATAGGAATGGTTGGACTAGAAGATCCCATGGGTCCCTTCCAACCTGGTTGTTCTGTGATTCTGTGGTGGGTGATGCCGGGCTGTACGAAAGCTTCCAATTGGCTAGGGCAGAGTCACACAGGCTCACGCAACCTGCGCTTGCTGGTGGTTTCCGTGCCTGGGTTACTTCCGTGGTCACCCACAACAGAACATTCATGTGACTGTGGTGTCCCTTCTGCTGGACTCTCATCTGTATCTCTTCATCCAGGGAATAGACCTGGGATGATGCAGCCTCCCTAATGCGGTTCTGTCTTGCACCACTCCATCTTACTTGCAAATCGCTCTGAATTATGCAGCCATAAACTGGAACCTGTATCCTCTGCAGCTAAGCTATGAAGGTAAGATTTAAGTATCATTATCATAAACTGAGCAAAATGGGATATTCTGAGATGGAATGGAAATAATCAATATCTCAAAGCCTTACCTGTAACAGAAATGTCTTCAAAGAGCAGCAGTTCTTTGTAATTATGTAAAGAGCAAACCGCTTTCCCAAGCAAATGCCTTATTAGATTGAGGTTTATACCCTTTGTAGTGAACGAAGGGTCCTATAATATCTGCTAGACAAAGCAAAGCAAATCATGGTCTGGCACCCTTTGGTTTGCTAGAGCCAGGACAAAAGATAGCTCAGGCATTTAGGCTGAAGGACAACATAAGTATGTGGTACCCACAGGCAGATGCACCATGTAGAGCAAACAGCATGGTGAATGGGGGGGAAGAGCTGCCATCCAGTCAGGTCTTGGACTGTATTCAAACAAGTGCATTGCAAAAAATGTTTACCAAAGGGCATGGAAATACCCATTTTCCGTGACTCCTGATAGTAAGTCTGGCTGGCAATGCCTCAGGAAAAGGAGCCAATCTAAAGTCTTAGCTTCTCAGTTCCTAGAGTTAGTCTTTCAATACAGTAGATAACAGAGATCGAGGTGGGCAGTACATTTTTGTGAGTGTGTGGTTGCTTTTCAGGCCCAGCTTCCTATAGAAGAGGTGATCCTTTTGTTGCCTACTTTCCTGAACCTCTGAGACATGGAGATCAGTTGTCTGTGTTCCTGGCCAAGATCAACCCAACTTATATTTTTGAAACCAAGATAAGGCAGAGTGCTTGGTGAACACAGCTGACTTTCACTGCCCTAATAACACGTTCAATGCAAACGGCTGGGACTGAGCATCCTCCTCAGAGCTCTGTATTATAGACAAGACACATAAATTTTAAAGAGAAGCCTGACATTTGCTGTGCTTCCCCCCCCATTTTATGATCCATGGTTTGACACATTTACTAAAAATTATTCTTTTGTTTTAGTTATGAGTTGTGGGCTGAAATGTCTTTAGGCGCTCTTCATGAGTGTGGATGCCCTTCTCTTAGTCAAACTGACAGATGTTCCTGTCTCCTGCTTTGCTCTGAAAGTTTCAGCTATAAATTTTGAACGTGATGTCTCCTATAAGAGGGAGAGAGGATACATAGTACAGTAAAACTGTTACCCTTTATTCCAACATCTTTGATGCTGTCTTTCTTATCTAGTAAAAAAGATCACGATTGTTTTCCCCTCTCAACACCAGGTCTTTTCAAAAGCGATTTGCTGCTTGTGATCTGGTGTAACTGCTGCCCATGGAACCCCAAGGCCTTTCCTCTCTGGAGCAGCTCCATGCAGGACTTCCCACAACAGACCCCACATCAGATGCTGCTGGTGGAGATGGCACAAATGAAGACAAGTGGGACTTGGAGTCCTGATTCTCTCCATGTCCCTGTGGCCAGGGTAGAGCGATCACCCTTGTGGGAGTTGGAAAGTGGCTATCAACTTACAGGTAGGCTGTGTTATACTGCAGGCTATGACTACTTAATCTTTCTGGCAACTTGTCCCTAGGAATGGGAGGGTACAGAATTTCATGAAAAAAAAAAATATTTAAAATGAGCTGAAGAACTTTAACCTCACTATGTAGCAGAACACAAGGAAGCCCACGGAGGTACAGGAGTTACAGCCACTCGATCTTGGTGTGAGTGCAGACAAAATGTGATGCATCATGTTTAAACCCTTGGAATTAGACAGTAACTTTGGGACTCCATTTAACGGGAGACCAGCTACTGTTGTCATTTCGTCTGGCCAGCAGAACAGTTGCTTTGCTAACAGCCCATCTGGAGACTGAAAGATGAACTAAGAATAAGAGGGAGTAGGAGAAAAGATAGGGGGTAACTATTATCTGTCCCGCCAGCCCTGGGGAACTTAACTTGTATTCCCACTATGTTTGCACAACCTATTTGGGTATGAGTGGAGAAAATAAACCAAAAATCCCAGGAAGCAGACCAGGCTTCTCTTCACCTCCAGTATGGCTGAGTTAGCCTCCTGCTGAACAGAAATCATGCAGGAGATTTTCCTTCTTGCAAACAGCTTCCTGCTCGTAGGAAACGATTTGTGATGTCTCTGGCCCCAGAGAAGTGCCAGGCACAATTAATATTGTTTAACAAAGCATTTGGCTTGCCTCTGGTGAACAAGACAGGTCAGAGGCTAGGGACCTATGTTGGAAGCCAATTGTTGAAGTTATTTGTCTGGCTTGTGTTAGATACTTGGATCTTGCTATACAAGTCAGAAGTGCAGAGTGCCCTAAGTGCAATATTTTAATTCAAATGCTTACAGTACAAGAGAAACAATTCACCATCATCTCATTAGAGACGCAGCAATGATCCTCTTTGATCTTGTAAGAAAAATTAATGGAAGTTTAGGACATGTTTATATGCTTTTGTAAAGGCTGGGATCCAAGCAAAACACACTTATATCTGGGAAAAAAACAACGAGAGGTTGTAAATGTATTAAATACTTTTGACCAGCAGTAGATACCAAAGTAGAGATTTCCAAGGTTAAAGAGTTCAAGAGTGATGACTCCTGGTTCCCATTTGACTTCCATTAGAAACCTCATTTCTATGCTACTAAATGAAACAATATACTTCTCCCTGTGGACACATGAATGAGTTCTGTCGTCATTGTTTGGTTTTAGATTTTTTTCCCCCCATTGTAGCTTTCAAAAAAACTGCAAGCACCGTAGCCTGAAAATTTCATATCTAGTGAACTCTCTGCTCCCATCTGTTGGAGAGCAAGAGAAGAATTCCCATAAAAGTAGTTCATCTGTTTTACCTGAATCACTGGATGGACTGATAATTTAGAGAGGTTCCATAATTTTTTCTAAATTAGCTGATGGCACCATTCTTTGTCTTTTGCACCAGTGGCACTTTGGGAAGAAATCACAGTTACATTTCAGTCCCTTAGAATCCTGTACTAAGACGACTTCTCTGTAAGAGCTCTTGCATAGGATTTAATGTGTAGGTATGATTGAGAGACAGACAGATGATGGAGTTGAACAAAGGAAAGGGGTGGGTTTTTTTTTTTTCCCCTCACAGAAACCATGGTAACAGCAGCAGAAGTGAGACATCTTGGGAGTTGGACTAGATGGGCTTTAGAGATCCCTTCCAACCCAAACCATTCCATGATCTTTGCTGAAAATTCTTTAACTCAGCCAAGAAATAAAAATTGTTTTTTAGGATGGACGTTGAGAAAATGAGCTAATATTGATTTGCAGGGGGCTGGAAACGGACCTGCCCAGGCAGGAGCCAGACCTCGGGAGCTACACTGTCCATACGGAAGGAGAAAGGATACTTGGAAAGAATGTATGCCTACAGGAAACTTGGCATCAGCTGGTGACCAAGACAGTGGACCACTGCCAAAGGTACTGAATGAAGCAGATAGTTTCGTTGTGCATTGCTTTCCCAAAGCTAAAGGTATATTTGCCTTGCTATTGCTAAAAGCTGCTTTGTTTCAGTGTCATACTTGCACATGATGAACTGTTGCCTGAAGGCACTTGGAAACCACTGTGGGTGGAAAGGGGCACAATGCTGTAACACTGACTTTGAAGAGGGGTCACTTTTTGAACACAGGCTCGTTCCTAGCAGGATCTCTTTTAGCTTGGGTTTGGGTACCCAGTGATTAGATGTGGTGATGTGGTGGCAAGATGTGGAGAAGAAAGTAGTCAAAAGAAAGTAAATTACTGGATTTGCGTGGAAGGGGCTCAATTTCTAAGCTCATCAGCCGGTGGCTTTGCTTGAATTTTCTCAGCATCCAAATATTAACTGAAACCTCACTGCCATTGTTAGAAACAACATTCAGTTCCTGTCACACTCTCTCATCGGTGGTCATTGCTATTCCAAGATCATTAGGAAGAGGTACGAGCAAGCATGGTAAAGAATGTGAAAGAGGGTTGGAGGGAAAAGATGCTACTGAATAAATCCATATGGGGGGTGAATGCAGTGCTAAGACAGAATACCACTCAGCAGAATAGTTTATCGCTGAAAACTGGGCATGTTACAGTTGCACTGACATTTTCTAAAGCCAACTGCATCCACAGACAGCTGACTGATGAGTTCACATTATAAAAGACTGTTCAGGAGTTCATCCACTGAAAGGCCATTTACGGGCTTTACTTTCTCACGGTCCCGCTCTGGAAAGAGTTACTCTGCTTGTAAGTTCCACAGCCCATGCGTATCCTCCCATTGTTTCAAGTTAAGGGAACATCAGCTGTTTTTTCTATTGTGAACAGGGGCCAGGATGGAGGACTAATTGGTTCAGTTCAGTTAAATGTCTGTTTTATGAGGCCAGGCTATTGCAAGCACTGATGCTGGACAATGGGGCAGCGGTCTGAAGCTGTGATCTGTTAGACAATGAGCATTTAGGCTACTTCTGAGGGATGTGGTAAGAAAATGCCTCCTTTCTTCTTTTCCGCACAATTTAAAAACCCCAGAAGATAATTAGGTAATTCAGAGTAGATAATGATTATCTATGGTTTGGAAGGAATTTCTCTTTGACCAAGACTCCTCTGCATCTGTAGTACAAACTAATTTTAGTGGAAGGTTTCTATCAGCCAGAGAAAGCAATCTTCCCAGAGAAAAATGTTATGGTGCAAGATATTTTTTTAATGTTAAATACACACAGGGATACAAAAAGAATCCAGCACAGTTTTTGAACAGCCAGGTTTATTTCTGAGAGGCTCAGATGGCTGAAGACCTCAAGCCATGTTTTGGGGATGTTGAGGGACAGGGGTGAAATAGTACGTGCAGCTTATTTCTTAATCCTTACTTTGTTGTCTTAATGATGAAAATTAAAGTAGCCCCATGGATGTTACAGTCCATGCAAGAGCCTTAGTCAGACCAATGCTACTCCCAGGAACAGGGATGGCAGGAAGATTGCTTGGGCCATCCCTGAGTACCTCCTCCTGAGGTTAATTTGTAGGATTAAACATTGATAATAGAGTCTTGCAAGGAAGAATCTTGTTTATTCAAAACAGAAAAAAACCCCTTTATAATATGGTTTCATTTTACTACTGTTGATGAGTAGCTGTTTGAAGAAAAATTGCATTGAAACTGTTTATAAAGAACAGTACAATCTGAAATGCAATTACTTTCTATGAAGGATTCATCTCTTCTCAAGCTTATCTATGAGAGCAAGTGTATGTTTTTGTAGGTTCTAAGTTTGCCTTGTGTCCCCACCTCCATTTCTGGGAGGGAGGAGAGGATGGCTGGTGGCTACTCACCTAGTCTGCTGAAAGCTGTGCATCCACACAGCACACAACCAGAGTGGCTGACTTTATTTTCCTTCCTAGAGGATCTGGATGCATTAAGAACAACTCAGGCAGTATAAAGTAAGTGTTAAGAGAGTACTTTGTGGACCCTGGCACAACCAGCCACAGGAGAGCTGTGAGATGCTGTGATTCCTAGCCCTGTGATTCTGGGGGGTAAAGAAGATCAACTTAGAGTTATTGTCATACATTCAAACTAGAGCTGCCTGTGCACAACCATGGGAGACATTTCTTTAAATGCATGGACAGCACAGAATTATTTCAGTGATGGGTCCTTCAGAAACACAGAACAAAACAAAATGAGCTTCCTTTTCATCTGTTCTTCTTTATCTTGGCTTTGGCTGTTTTCACCAGTAAGTACCAAAGCAATAATTTTATATAAGCTCCCTAACTTGCCTGCCCTTGTTTCTGCTTCTTGCACAGTCTCATTGCCATTTCAGACCACTAAAAATCTCCTTGCTTGGTCAGGAGGACCTCTGCCATAATTCCCTGTCTTCCTGCACAAGGGTGTTTTCATCAAGATTTCTCTTGAGCAATTTTGTCCCTCGTGGCAGCTTCTCAGATCTTAAATAATCAGCTAACTATGCTCCCCTGTGTAAACCAAGATCAGATTCCTCCTGATGTTAGATTTCTCTGATGAGAACAGGAGACAGTTTTCCCAGATTTCTCCGCTTCCCAGGTAACTTCTTTTAATTTGAATTCCAAACATTCTTGTCTTTCTTGTTTAAACCAAGTTATCTCGACTCATGAAGGCATTTAGAAAAATGTGCGCCATCTAACTTGTAGTAAAATTCAGATTAATTTATTAGAATTCATGCTGTTTTCTGAAAATACCAGGTGGCAAGATCTGAGCACTATTCTTTATGTTGAGTTGCTGCTGCTAAAGGGGGCCCAGTGATAACTAGAAGGAAGAAAATTAAAACCAGCAAAAAAGCCACATGTGCCTTTTGTCCCATATTACACTGTGGCTTAATTATACAGAGGGACTATGTGCTTAGCTAAAAAGCAATAAAGGCACTGCAAGAAGTACTGTTAGTGAGGCAGCATCACCCCCTGAAGATCAGCTCAGTTTCTGGAATTCTTCTGGTGGAGAAATGCATTTTCTTTTACGTTCATCTTTGTTTCCAGTGCTCTGTGCCCACAAGGCTCCAGTCTGTTGCTGCTGATGGAAATGCCTATCAAAGGGTGAAGTGTGAGATAATGTGCAAGATAACAATCAAATCCTACCAGTTCAGAAGGCTGTATCCACCATGCAGAGAGCAAACTTGGTGAGTGGATGTTAACAGAACTGACAACTCAAAAGGTGTTTTGTCTTGAGAGATTTTTAAAGTTGAGAATAGTCTACCACAGGATGAAGGCACGTGGTTGAAATCATCAAAAGCTCTGCATCCTCTAGCACAGCAGTCTTGAGAAAACACACCACAACATTTAAAAATATTTTTTTTAACCAATGCACTTGCAGAAAATGGTCAAGTAAGATTGCTGTAAAGTTGTAAATATGGAAAGGGTAGAATAATCTTTTAGCAAAAAATGCAGTTTGACAAAGATAACAGAAGAGTTTTGTTTCTTTTTTTGAGGAGGAGAGAAAATGCTTGTTTTAGAATGGTCACTGAACACACAAGGAAGGTTCCACCTGAAAGGTGATGAAGTTCTCTCCAATAATGCCATGTGCCATCATCCATCAAGACAGATCCAAGATGAGTTCCCTTCTCAGTGCATTTAGGTGATGCCCAAATATACTAGTGCATTTTTTCCTTTTTTTTTTTCAGTAGCTGCCTGTCCTCTGTAGATTTAAATACCTTTTTTCTACAGAGCTTTCATTGCCTGATGCTCCATCCTGGTGTTGCCAGAGGACAGCAGACACAGAAGGGAAGTATTTACCTGAAAGCTGGATAATTCGCTGGATACTCTCCATTCCTGCTGAATGGAAAGCTGAAAGCTAGAAGTTGTATTTAAAAAGTTCATTGTGAACAGCGGGTGCTGCAGGAAGTAGCAAGCTTATCAAAGATCTTTACGTTGCCTGTGGTATCAAATGTTATGTTCACAGGGAGATCAGGCAAACAAATTCACAGGATATGCCAATAGAGTCTAGACTGAAAGAGGTCTCCTGAGAAATTAATTTCCAAATCTTTAATCTAGCACATTTCATACATTTCAGTCTACAACAGTACAGCTTTTCACACACACACGCTTTAAGAAAAACGTAGTTAAATACAACATAGTATTTACAATTTACAAATTTCAATGTAATTGAAAATAGAAGGAAAAAAAACAAAAGGAATTATTCTCTCTCTTTTTTTTTTTCCTTAATCAAACTGTATGTTTTCTCAAATGTAACTTGAAGCCTTATTCAGCAGAGTATTTACATATGTGCCTGTGTCATTCAGAGCTGCCCATGCTCCTTCTGTACTCACTGCTCACTGGAGCTCATCAGAGGCTTCACATGCCTTACTGAATCAGAGCCATAATTGAGATTTCTTTTTCTTTAAGGTGGAGAAGGAAGAACTGAGTCTTCCTCCTGGAAGCCAGAAGTTTGTAAGAAAGATGATGAGGTAGAAGACCCCGTGTCCCTCTTCTGGATTGACATCAAGAGCATTTCCAAACCTGCCCTGTCAAAAATATTGCAGATAGTGAGGTGTCAGTCAGCTCCTTCATCACTATTTCAAGCATTCTCAGATAACTGGCTGTGCACGTTGTACCCATACTTGAGAAGGTGAGTATCTCTTCAGTTAATGACAATACCATGAAAAACTTAGACGATGACTACAAACTCTTCCAAAAGCATTTGGCATTCCAGCAGACAGCCCTGTTCAGAAAGAATTGAATTACAGTTATGAAGGAATTCACAGGTTACAAAATAATCTCTGTTTTTAAAAGACTATTTCAGCTGTAGTCCATTTCTCATCAAAATCATGGCCTTGCTAGAATTTGTGTGCCAATTTTCTGTGGCAGAAGGATTTTATTAGAAGAAACTTATTTTAACAAGCTAATGCCATGATATGTTGTGAGTTTTGTAGCATCACTCGTTGTTTCTGTGTACTAAGTCTGGGTAAAGAATTTAATTACACAGTAGTCAGCCTGATTTTGTGGAAGTGCTTGCTTTTTTTTTTTTCTTCTCCAAGACATACCAACCTTATTTCTTTTAAGGAAAAAACACTTCAACAGAATGAAACAGAGTAGATTGTTTTGAAAGGGGTGCACTGTGTATGCTCTTGGATTTTCTTCATGTTCTACTTCCACAGGTGTTACTGCATGCGTATTGAAAAAAATATGTGGAAGAAGTGCAGCCAGTATAGAGATTATTAGCATTTAATTCCTCCCAGTATGGTTATTTCTTTGATTCCCTTTCCTGGAGAAGCATATCAGTTTGTTCTAGATAGGAAGCTTTCTCTACAACTCTTCATATGCACAGGACACTCAGCAGTGCAAAATATCCTTTTATCAAGTTGATCCTGAAATCACTGACGTTATGTCACAATAAAACACACTGTAGTGAAAAAACACACACCTCCAATTACAGAAAAACAGCCTTTGAGCACCCCTCGTGTCATCTGGGGAACCTGTCCTATCCTATTGCATTCATGGTGCTTTTCAGGATATTTCCCCAAAGGAATGAGAACAGATCAACTACAAACTTGCACTGAAAAAATCACACAAATTTTAGATGTCAATCTCCAATTATCAGTGACCAAAAGAGCAAACGATGCCAACTCCAGTGCCATGCTCAATGTTCTTCAGAGGCGAGTTCTTTCTACACCCACTTTTCTTTGTCAAATTGTTTCTGGCTTTATCACTGTCTACGTGTAGAGTTTACATTTCATAGAATCATAGAACAACCAGGTTGGAAGGGACGCATGGGATCTTCTAGTCCAACCATTCCTATCTAACACTAAACCATGTCCCTCGAGACCTCATCCACCTGTGCCTTAAACACCTCCAGGGAAGGGGAATCAACCACCTCCCTGGGCAGCCTATTCCAATGCCCAATGACCCTTTCTGTGAAGAACTTCCTCCTAATCTCCAGCCTAAATCTCCCCTGGCGGAGCTTGAGGCCATTCCCTCTTGTCCTGTCCCTTGGGAGAAGAGGCCAGCTCCCTCCTCTCTACAACCTCCTTTCAGGTACTTGTAGAGAGTAATGAGGTCTCCTCTCAGCCTCCTCTTCTCCAGGCTAAACAACCCCAGCTCTCTCAGGGGGGATTTGTCCATCCCCTTTCTGCCAAGGAGAAATGACCTCCCTGACCTCTGTTTCCAAATTAGACAGCCCTTCCTGCGATGTTCGGAAAATTACCTTTAAGGTTCTTTTAGGGAACCAGAGTACTGTTAGGAAAGTCTTTTATGTGCTCATCTCATTCCTTCATTGCAACACAGAATCCTCATTGAAAAGCAGCAGTAATGCTATTTAGAATATTATTCAAAAGAAAACACCTTAACATACCTTGAACAATATTCACCAAAGACTTGAAATTCACGGTATTGCCTAGTCCTCTTTTTGGTGATATTTTTTGAGTCTGGTGTGTTGCTGAAAGATAAATAGAAGATATAAAGAAATAAAATAGAGCTGTTAATAGGTTCCTATGAGCTCTGACAGTTAAGTGCATGGTTCAAATCTATATATCCACAAATAGTCACAGCTTCCTACCTTCTGTGCTTTAGTTTCCATTACTTTGATATGGGTGTTCTCTTTTAAGCAGTGCTGTTCACGTTGAAAGTCTTGTGGAAACAACAGTCAGAACCCATCAGTCTGCCTAAGAAAGTGAAAAAAAATGAAAATTATGGTTTTTTGGCTACTGAAATAATGGTTTAAACACAGCAAAATCTTGTGTGCGCTACAGAAGTGCATTTAGGGAAATGGATTCTTTTAAGAGCTATTTTTGCCATTCCTATGAATCTGAGCGATGCTAGTGTTTTGTGGGTTTCTACTGTGTAATTTCAATATGCAACAATCTCTCCGAGTTGAATAATTTGGAATCCACGCACACTTTGCAGTTTTGAGATAATTTGATCTGAATAGCAGCTTCATGTAAATGTTTTGGCAGTAACAAAAATACCCTCAACATTACTACTTACAGCTTTCAAACATGAGTAACGACTTGAAACACTGGCAATGAAAGAGCATGATAGGCAGGTTAAAAATCATTAATTCCTCTCTCTGAAACTGATATTTTCTCAGTGAAAGGTTTGAAAACAAATCTACATTCAACAGGTTATTTCTGTATTAACGTGACACCAGCAACATCTGTGCAGCTACATCTCTTCTCCTGTGGGCAAGCATGGCCAAGGGAGCTCGAGGGAATGCAGCTCTGACTTGCTCCACCCCACAGCTGTGGGGTAAACACGGGATACAACGTTTGAAGTGTTAAATAATTGGAGGAAGTGAACGGAGAATGATAACAATAGCAATAGGGGAATCTCTAGAGTGATTTGAGAAGGCTGCCTGGTGCAGGCTGGATGTTTGATTATGTATGCAGTGGATACCCACTGCTCTTTACTTGAATAATACATGGGACCTAGGGATTGTTTGCTTTAAAATACCAAAATGAGAAATGACCATGTTCTGAAAACAAAACCTGGGAGTTTCAAGTCTGCCACCTCTAGGAAAGCCCAGTGGGAGGGATAGGGTTGCTAGAAGTCAGGGAGGCCTCTTTTTCCTTATTTGTTATCATTTAACAAAATCTAAAGGCGTCTTCCTTTGCAGAGAGCAGGAAATAATTCCTGTGTGGCTCCAGGGCCATGCAGAGGTTAAGGTTCCCATTTCACTCACAGTGTTAAACCACAGAAGGCTGCAGGGTTGCACTGGGGCTGTACGAAGCCACCAAACACTGGACAAGAGAAAAACAAAGAGCACATGTGCAGCAGAGTGTTTCTGACCAGCAACAGATGAAAATACAGTGCTCTATGTAACACAGTGCTGTTCCTTCCATTGTTCTCATGTAGAACTGCCTGTGTTCCATTCCTGGGGAGATTTTTTAGAGTGACAGTTGGGAGCGTGTGGTCAGCAGGCTAAAAATTGCTGCTGAAGCATTCCTGTTATTTGTTAACCACTTTTGAAACCTGAGCAGTGTGAATTAATGCTGTATTCTCAACCCATCCTCTGAGTCTGCCTGGAATTAGTTATCTAAAGTTTTATGGCGATAAACTAGATTATCCTATTGCGAAGAACAAGTGTACGTGTTGTCTATGTGCTAGCAAATGCAACTCTGCCTCTGAATGTCACTTGAAAACTAGAAAGGATGTAATGTGGTGTGTATATAATACAACCTTGAGATGTCAGCATCTGGGAGGCAGATTGTAACTGCCACTTCAGGCCCAGCCCAAGCAGCGTCCAGAGCTGAGCAGTCTTTGCCTTATACAGAGCAAAGTGTGGTGTCACCGATTTTTGCTAATCGAAGAGTATATCGTCACTTGGTAGATCTGTAACAAGACAACTGAATGGCACATCTCAGATTTCTTTTGCACAAATCTTATTTTTTCTGTCCAAAGCCGCTTGTTATGCAAACTCTGAGGACCGATAAATATTACTTAAGTAATTTCTACACAATATTGTGAATAGTGTTTTTGGAAAGGACTTAAAAATAGAACTGGCTACAACCTTGCAGCAAACCTCCCAGAACAGTTCAATTTAAGTTTGTATTGATGTGGAAAAATCATGTTTCTTTGCTAGCTTACCTTGATCACTGGTTGTTCTTGTGAATCCAATTTAACCTTTAACCACTGCAGTTTTTGTCCTTACGGCCTCCTCCATTCCCTCCTGTGTTTGTATAAAAGGAACACCCAGCCCGTCAGACACTAAACAGCCAGCAATGCTTTATTTGCTCTACTGACTGTAAGCTCAGCCAGAGCTATCAGCTAAACACCCTGCTCGTTTCAATCTCGTTATCGCTAGTCCTGCACTTAGCAGAGATCCTGTCTCTTGCTTGCAAGCCTTTCCACAGCAAGTTGCCTCCAGATGTGCAGTCACAGCATTCCCAGTGGTGTGTAAGCAACAGGAATTGAGCTGTGACACCTGGTTGAAACCTCCAGCACCCCTGAGCCCTGCCCGTGGCCACCTCCTAATGACTTTTTCCCACTTGCCTCGGCTTTGAGGTTCCAAGCAGGGAACTTCTCAAGGATGGGGGCCAATCCCGCTAGAGGGGGACAGGAGGGGACAGGTTCATCCCCTGCACTGTCTCAGGAAATCTTCAGCAGGAATTGAACTGATGGGAAAACCAGAACTTTTAAAATCCCCTTTTATTGTTGGGGTTTTCTCCCCATCTTAACTCTTTCTGTTTAATATTCTTTACAATGGTAACGCTTTTTGATCAGCTGTCGGAGGCAGCTGAGGAATCATAAGAAATCTTAAGAAAACTTCTCTCCTGTTGCGGCATTACCAAGGATGTTTCAATGAAAACACAGTCCTTTTGATCCTAGTTATTTGGGAGCTCTTCTGGAGCTTGTATCTCAGCAGAAACCCCAACAATCTGTTTGTGCTTACTGGGAAAAGACATTGTCGCCTTGCCAGCATAATTACATTGGCGAGTTGGGGAATAATGAGTGAGAGCAGATGAAATATTTAGATATAAATATAGTCTGTTTTCATGTGCTGTGATTGTCGCTAATAAAGCAAGGATGTGTGGTTTGTGGTTCAGGGACAGGATGAGGAACCAGGACATCTGGGTTCCTTTCCCAGCTTTACCACAGTGTATTGAAGAAGTCATCAAGCCTCTTTGTACTCCATCAGTTGGAAGTGGATAACAATGCTCTGGGGGCTAATTCCTTAATGCTGTCATTTTCAGATGTTCAGAAGGGCAGAGTGATACAAGTGTAGAATTTTTACATACATGAAATTGGTCCAACTACCTTGAAATCCAGAGAGCCAGAAAGTTTTTGTGAATTAATTTATCCTATCCTGACTTCAGGAATCTTGACTCACTTGTACTTTCATAATAATAACAGAAAAACAAGCGGAAAATTAAAAACAGCACAGAATATTTGAACAAAATCCTGTCCAAAAGTATGCGATCTTAAGTTTTCTGTGACAAGTTTTTTGGGGCTTTACAATCAAGGTTGTTTTATTTAATACCTGACGTGGTTAAAGTAGCAATTGGGAGTGCTGTGTACCCAATAAGGTGATGGCAATGTCGTTCAAGACTGAAATGTGCTTATTTGTTCAAAACCTATGAGCTACTTAAGTTCTAACTTATAAGGCTTGGTAGGTTTTAAACGGGACCTACAATGACTGCCTAGAAACGGATGCATTTTCCCTAGCCTAATAGTTGTAACTAATAAATTACTAAACTGTAGCTTAAAAGCATGTAAATAGCATGAAAGTAATTAAAGCCAAGATTCATTCTATCTAAGAGTAAAAAAGCCCATTTGGCATGTAAGTCATAGAGGAAAAAAAGACATTTTTTTTATCACATGTGTATGCTAGTAGAGTCTCAAAAGCAGAGCTGCTTCTTTGGCTATGGGGTGGGGAGGAAACCTGCTGGGGATTTGAAATCCTTGAGTTTAAATCATGAGAACGCTTTTTTTGAGATAATGATATTTTAAGGTTTCCAGTACTTATCTGAAACTATTTTCAGTAGTAAAAACAAGAGTCTGTAATGCAAAAAATCTTTACCTGCTGATGGATTGTGGGCATCAGGTGGCTGTATCTTCATTAGAAAAGCAAAGGGGAGCAGATCTACAGTTGGTAATGAGGACATCACGTCTGCTGGTATACATGGTTAGGTGTTTCAGTCTGGTCCCAAGTGCCAGCCGGCTGAAGCACAAGAGTTCTTCTGGAGTACCTCTCGAAGGTGGTTTCTTGCAGAAGTCTGGTTCACATGCTCTGACCTATGGTAAATGAAAAGGCGCGGTAAGTGGGAGAGAGCAGATCTGCTTCAGAAGTGCTGATCTGATCTGAAATAAAATGCTAAGCTACCCTCACCCTACTTATACCCTTATCACTAAATAAGGGTGATACAGGGGCTTGATTTGCACTCAGAATCCAAGTGGCCAGGCCAGGCTGAGCACAAATTTCCCCTTGCTTTCATTGAAACACAGGCAAGGCTTTCCTGTAAGTCACACAGTGCTATAGCAGCAGCTGAAATACTCACACAGTGTAATTTCAGAATTTTGAAAAAGGCTTTTAGCTATGTGTAAAAGAAATCTGCTTCAGTTTGTTGGTTTGTATCTCATTTGAGAACATATCTTGGAAAAGTTGAGTCCATTGCAACACTGGAACTGGAGATACAGTTATAATAGGGGAAATTAGCTCTTCAGCATAGGTCTAATCTAATACAATATTTTCTGTGCTGCTAAAGGAAAAGAGAATGTCTTGATGCCTCAGAAAACCCTCCAGAAATCTGCAGAGATTCATTTATTTCCTAACCAACTTGTACACTAAACCAGAGACTACAAGTCTTATGGTTAACCAAGCCCTTCCCCTTTCCTATCCCCAGTTCTTTCTTTAACCAGGAATAATTTGGGCACGTGGCCTGCCACGAAGTCTTTCCTGTCTGGGTTGCCAGTAAGATGTAGGGAGCAGCATCCCAGGGCTTAGTACTGAGTGTTCCCAGGGGAGACGGAGCAGTTTGTATGCAGAGCAGGCTAGAAAATTGTATCAGAATGGGTGAAAACTGGTGAGTTGCTAGCCAAGATCCCTCCTCCACCTCTGGAGCCTTAGACAACAAGCATGCTCAGGGATACAGGGAATAGATAACAGGAGGCTCCTCTTTTCCATAAAAATTGCCCTCCATCATAATAATTCAGATCATGGTAATGCCTTTCACACTAACTTTCCTAAAAGACATCTCCACCAACCACACACACGAGTGTATAAATATATCTCTATCACTACATCTATGTATATAGTCACATGAATAACTGTCTTCATGTAGTGAGACAAACAGCTGAAAACAAGCAAAAGATCTAGCAACAAAATCTCTTTTCTGATGGCATAAATCCCACTAGTTCTAATTTCATCTCAAAATGGAAAACACAGCATTACATTATTTGTGCACAAAGGCTAAATTTCCCTGGTTTCTACTTAGACCCCAAGCTCATACAAACACAGCAGGAGAAACCTAAAATGATTTTGTTTCCTAGTGGCACTAATTCCATTGCCGGAGAAAATGTAATTATATTTATATTGACATTAGAATGATAACTTTGCAGGCCAGACTTCATTCCGTCTGTTAGGCCAGATACAAGCAAAACACCAGCAGAGACCTAAGGGATTTCTGTCCCTTGGCAGTGGCAATTTTTAGTCTGCAGCCTTGGCTTTTGTCTTGTATAGTAGGAAAACTTGAAATCTCAACATACAATCCTGTAGCAGTTGTATATGCATATATGTAATGTAATGTGGATTTAAAAGTGCAAGAAAGCACAGCAGAGGAGCAGGATATTCATCAAGATAATGGTAATAATGTCAAAGTTTATAAACTTTTATCTATCAAAACACATCAGTTGTGATATGTTAGTGAAAAAAGCAATTTCCTTGTAGCAGACCCTGTGACTCTCTCAAACACAGCCCTTTCCGTGGGCAACCCAACTCATCACCCCCCCCCCCACCTCTACGCTCTTGGGGATAATCAGCAAAGTCTCTGCAGAGTTCTGGTGCTCAGGAGCACGTCACTCTGCCACGTTTCAGTATTTGTAAAGAACAAACACAAATATAAATGTATTTATACAAAATGGAAACTTGTTACATGCTGTAAGAATTTTGCAAGATGTTTTATGTAAACTTTAGTGCACGACAGAAATAACCTTCCTTCTATGATGAGCTCAGAGCACATTGTTATTAAGACAAATGGGCAAAGACCGACTTTAGTGAGATTTCTGAGCTTCTGGTGGGGATGCGTGCAGCTCTCCCCATGTTAAGGGCTGACCTTGCATTTCAGGGAAGCAGAACAAAGTACGAATTTCAGTTACAGTGATGAATTTTGCAACACTGAGCTGATAAATGATCACAGCAGCCCCAGCCCCCTGAAGCTGCCTTGCTGTTGTGAACAGTAATTGCCTGCTGGCTGTTGGAGGCTGTCGGGATCGCATCCAGTAGATTCAGACCGGAGCCTGGTACCATTTGACTCGTGGTTTTGCTTGCTTATTTATCAATCCCATTTGCCCCTGTATTAAAAGAGAGGCCCTTCAGGAAAATGGAGGTTCTTTCCTGAAATTCAAGGAGGTGGGAATCACAGTCATTCACTGCTAAGACATTAAGTTAATACGTAGTGGCATTTTTAGGTATTTACCCTGGCTGTACTAATTTCATGTTACAGTACACATACCAGCCTATCTTATTGTTTTCTCAAGGCACTTTATCAGTGTGAGACATTCCCAGTTCTAAAGCCAAGACCACGTCAGTATTCCTTACCTCTCCTGCATAAACAATGCCAGCGCACACAAGACAAGCAGTACCAAGGGAGACTGTTTACATTCAGGCCTGAAGGATTTCTTTTTCCTCAAATAAGTCATAAAGAAAACAGCTCTATAGAGGAATTTATTTGCACACTGGAAGTGAACTAAATTAAATAATTAGAAGATAGAAAGAGCTAAACAAGTTGCTTTCCAGAAGTTTGACTTTGGTTGGAAAATCAAAACATGTCAATTTTCAAAAAGCCCAACTGACCAAATAGAAGAACTTCTTGTTTGGGTCTACTGAACTTAATTTTCTTTGGTATTTTCTTCCATACTCGTATACCAAAATAAAAGCCGCTGCTCTCATACCTGTAATTAGTGGATACCAGCAGATGGACTGGTTAGTCGCTGCCCCAGGTAGACACTGTGTGTGTTGCTGGGGAAGCCACTTCAGGTAGAGTCCTTTCCTTTTTAATTTGACCATATACAAAAGCGTGAAGCACCTGGTTAACCTCCCATCCCAGCTCCCTCTTGCTTTCAACGAGGAGAGCAAGGAAAAGAGATATTGGGGCTGTATGTGTAGTCCATCGCTCGTCATGCCTCCTCCAACTACCAGCTAGGAAAGTGCTGGTATATTTGAAACTCTGTTTTATCCTTTAAACTGAAATTTCATCACACAGAAGGCACAGAAAGGAAACTGTGACATTCAGATATGAGGGCAGGAGGAGGCACACAGGAGCCATTGATAGACCGTGTGCTCCTTGAATCCCCCATCCTCTGCAGCTGGATGTAGCTGAGAGAGTTTTTCAGTGTTCACAGTCCAAGCCTGAAGCACAAATTTGGCTGAGCTGCTTTTTTCCATTTTCGTTGATATTAAAAATCCATCCTGAATATGGTACTTCTGGCCTTCGCCACAGAAAGGCCTTTGCAGGCAAAGTCCAACACCATCACATTTTTATAAACGCTTCATAGAAGCTTAGAGATTTCACAAGCTTACATTGGCTTAAACAGGAGGAATTTATGTGCTTTACCAATGTTACCCGAGGAAATATAGCTCCCAAATGGTGATTTTTTAATTTTTTTTTTTTTTACAAAATGCAGTTATAATATGGGGGGTGGATGTATGTTGGCACTGTCCCAATCTGCCTTAAAGGACACTTAAAGCCATTTCAGATATGGAGCTTTCACAGCTTGTTTGTTCTTAACTCTAAGTTTTGCTTTGCTGAGCTTTTTAAACTAGGAGGGTATTTTCTTTAAATTAATCTCTGAGATTAAAGATTAGAATAGGTATGACATTAAATGCCTCTTTGTTAGTTTGCAACCACAGTGCGAAGTCTGCAGCTTGTATGCTCAATGCGAAGGTGAATTTTTAATGTTAACTGTTTTATAACCTTTTAAAAAAACTCAAGAGAGTGCAAAGAACCAGAGAACCATTTGGGTTGGAAAGGGCCTTAAAGCCCATCCAGTTCCATCCCCTTACATAAGCAGGAACACCTCCCACTGGATCAGGGGCTCCAAGCCCCATCCAACTTGGCCTTGAACCCCTCCAGGGATGGGGCAGCCACAGCTTCTCTGGGCAACCTGGGCCAGGGCCTCACCACCCTCACAGGAAACCATTTAGAAAAATTAAAGCTAACATGAACACTAAAAGTAAATAAATATTTGGCAAGAATAGCAGATTCACTTACATAAAGAAACTCCCAGAGTACTAACAGTGGTCTGTCATTTTCCAGAGTTCTGGGGTACATTTCTGTTCCTAAAAATAAACTATTTCGTTCAGTTCTCAGCATCTTAGCAATGCCTGAATGGGTCAGTGAGAAAGGGAGCTCTACTGGCAGTGGCATTTGCCATGAAACTGCTGCTACTGAAATCACATTTACTTGCAAGTAGTTTGGTTCGTTTGGTTGGATTTTACCTGTAATTTTACCTGTTTAGGAGGTCTATGTTTAATATACAATGCATCCAGTTAATGATAGATGTAACAGGAATATGATTGAATTTAAAACTAGTAGAAGTGCACCTATGGCAGAGAATAACTCTGAAGTATAAACATAATGTTGCTGGCACTGTCAAATCCTAAACTTACTACATGAAATCTAATAGGAATTCATTAGGTGAAAGCACTCAAGTTTGATATTATGGGTCACCTCTGTCTAATTTCATTTGGAACTATATCTGTCAACTTCCAGACTTAACTAGACCTGTATTATGCAAAAATACAACACGCGAGTTAGAAATGCATATCTAAATTTGGATAGAATAGCAGATAATGTAAACTTTATATTTTAATCACAGAATCAATCAGCTTTGCAGGCTAATTTGAAATCTCTTTTCCCATTTTTTCAGGATCCAAGTTGATACTTAATGTGCAGCAATACTTCAGTGCCAGGGAGAGCCATGTGTGCACAGATCCTGTCCTGTCCAGAGCACTGGAAACGTCACAGTGATTGGAAGAGTCCTACTTCCTTTTCTGGAGGAGATTGGAATAAACATCTGTGCATTTGGATGATCAGCTAAATTAAACTGAGTACGGCAGAGACTTCCTTTAGCAGTTTCCCTGTCACTAAAGGAAATGAGAGTGTAATTTTCACAGTCCAATTACAGGATGACTGTTTAGCAGCCAAACACTAGGTCAAATGCTAAGTAAAAGACAAACTGGATGTATCTCACTGGACATTGGTTTTGCCTATTACATCTCAGTACCTCAGAACTGTATTCACAGAATCACAGAACAACCAGGTTGGAAGGGACCCATCGGATCTTCTAGTCCAACCATTCCTATCTAACACTAAACCCAGTCCCTCAAGACCTCATCCACCCGTGTCTTAAACACCTCCAGGGAAGGTAAATCAACCACCTCCCTGGGCAGCCTATTCCAATGCCCAATGACCCTTTCTGTGAAAAACCTCTTCCTAATCTCCAGCCTAAATCTCCCCTGGCGGAGCTTGAGGCCATTCCCTCTTGTCCTGTCCCCTGTCACTTGGGAGAAGAGCCCAGCTCCCTCCTCTCCACAACCTCCTTTCAGGAACTTGTAGAGAGTAATGAGGTCTCCTCTCAGCCTCCTCTTCTCCAGGCTAAACAACTCCAGCTCTCTCAGCCGCTCCTCACAGGGTCTGTTCTCCAGCCCCTTCACCAGCCTCGTCGCTCTTCTCTGGACTCGCTCCAGAGCCTCAACATCCTTCTTGTGGTGAGGGGCCCAGAACTGGACACAGTATTCAAGGAGCGGCCTCACCAGTGCTGAGTACAGAGGGAGAATCACCTCCCTGGACCTGCTGGTCAGAAAACCTTGTTCCTTACCTGGGGAATTCACATGTCGTTTATATGCCATAACACACACATGAAGGAAAAAGCAGATCACCTTTCTTAAAGTCCAATTGATTCTAACATAGCCATAATCCAAAGCAGAGATGGTGGTTTTCATCTTGCTCACTTGATTGGTTTTTTGTATTATCTGGTGTGTCATCTCACTCATTAAAGCACCACTACATCACTAGGACACATAAGATAAACAGGAAAAGACAAATTATTAAAGTAATATATAGATGCATCAGGCTCTGTCTGTACTGGGATGGATTCTTCCTTCCTTCTTCCTGAGCACAATTTCTTTACAAAGATCTGCTGGGACAAGAATTCACCCTCAATCACAATACCACCTTCTTGCACTTTGTCAGCTACTTACCTCCTCTGACTACTGTTCAAATATTGAATACTGTACATGAGCTGTTTATTGGGATGATCCTTGTGTAAATACACATGTTTGATATAATAGGCTGTTAGAAAAGTGAAAGAGAATGGCTTCAGATAAGCAAACTCATGTTGTTAAACCTGAGCTGTTCAAAGAATTCTGATTTTTTTACCTTATAAAATCATAGAACAACCAGATTGGAAGAGACCCACCAGACCATCAAGTCCAACCATTCCTATCAAACACCTTAGTCGCCTTCAAAAATTGTTTTGTCAGGACTGAGGGCAGACAACCAAAGGATTGTGGCTGGTTGAGATATCCACTGGGGACCCATTCTAAACCTGCTCAGCCGTGGCCGTGTTGCCACTTAACATGTGCATAAAATCCAATGAAAACTTGCCTGGGTGGAACTGCAGCACTCTGGTAGAGATCTGTAGTGTTTAAGTTGGATTTTTTTTTTCAGTGTCGTTCCTGTGGGAAAAAATCACTATTTCCATTTTCTCTATCACAATCTTGCAAAGAGGGTCAGTTTCCAGGAATTTCCAGGATAGTGATCAAACATCAATGATATAAATCAGGTGGTTCAATTATTTAATGAAAGTCGAGTCATGCTTTGCCAGTAACAGTTTTGCAAATATTTGTGCGTGAGTATTTACAAAGCACAAACTCTTGTCTATACGTGCGTTCAGCTTAGCACTCACATAAATTACAGAAGTGTCCTGGATTTGCATCTAAAATTGATGTTTGGCATCTCGCCATCCACCTTGCCCCCGCAGGGCACTGCACAATCAAACTCCAACTCATTTCCCACTGCTTCGTGCCATGCATGATGTCTGTACCTCTCTAAGCACACGAAATAGGTAGGTGAGACATCAGAAGAGTCACATCATGGTCACTTTGCACAAACGAACCTGACTAGAATAATGCTAGAGGCAAGGGGAATTAGGTCTCATGAGCATAAATAAATTTTGAGCTGAAGAATTAATTTATGTTTGTTTGAAAGAGCTCAGCGAGGCATAAAAATGTTCAGGAATGTTTAATCCTGAAGGGAATGAGATTTATCAAAGCAATTTGAAAGGATAATGCATTCATTTCTGGTTCTGCAGGCAAAGAAAAGTCAAAAGAGTACAAAGCATTAACAACGTAGAAGCTATTTTTCACGCTGCTATCATTACCTCGAGTATGATGCTGCAGTGAAAGGTAAATCTTGTTCTGGTAAGCAGTTATCAACTTGTGATAAGCATAAGGATCAAAGCAATCATATGTAAACCATTTTGAGTACATACGTGTCCTCTGCTTTATGTCCTTGTTCCTGGCTTTATGTCCAGTTATCACTGTGTTAGCGTAATAGCTTCTTAGCCCAGGAGCGACTGGAGTATGTATCGAAAAGAAAATGGAGCTAATTTAATTCACAATAATATGTAATGGGCTGAAAACTTCAGGCAGAGATTATCTCAGTCTGTACAGGTGACCAGAGGAACCAGATCGATTACTCTTAAACTAATCAGAGAGACAAGTCAATAAATCGAGCCCTTTGCTGCTGTTTGTCCTCTGGTCAGTGTAAACTTTTCAACGGGATAAAAACGAAGGTATCGTTTTGAAAACTGTTGCTGAAAAGTCTATTTTCCAAGCATTTTATGAAGAGCTTAAGAGTATCGATTTCAGTTTAGGTTGTAAATAAAAACAATGAAGAATTTGGTTTGAATAAAAGTCACTATATCTTTACTGCAAGGTGAAGTAATAAAAATATGCTCCATTTCATACCTTGGGAGAGATAACTAGAAATTACTTCTGTGCAGTAATGGTAACAGGTGATGAGCAATTCATCCCTAACAGGTTCTTCTAAAGTTCTATGACTGTACATACAAACAAGCAAATTGATGGCAGGTTTACAGTCATTTTGTAAATGGGATTAAAAGTACCTGTAAAAAATACCTGAGCCTATTCTGTATGTAGTAATCTACTGGGGGAGAGTGGAGGAAGAGGATACCTGACAATTTGAAGAAGCATTTCCAGTCCCACATCACAACAGAACTGTGGTACTGGGAATGCTGAAAGCTTTCTAGTGCTCTGTGTGTCCACCTGAAGATCAGGGCTCCCATTAGCTCCGCTCTCCATCCTATGCAACTGGAATCTGCATGTTTCTGGGTCATATCAAACCAAATTTAGACAGACTAAAAACTGTACATCTGTCTGGATTTAGGAAAGACTTGCCTGCAAAACTTCCAATTAGTTCCAGTCCACTATTGCCAGTTGTGGATGCTCCATAGCTGTAGAAATCTCATCCTCTGACCCTTGAGTTTCCTTTAAATGAATAAAGAAAAATATTATTGCAAGTTGTGAAGCGAAAGTGTGAAGAATTATTTTTCTTTTCCAACTACCCTTTAGAACTCTAGGCTTGGTTTTTAATGCACATAAATTGAAATGATTGTAATTTATGTAGTCCAGAAGTTTCTTCTTTAATGGTCTGTAGTGTACCATTACTTTTACATGTTCTTATACGCTGATCTGACTTAAAACCAGCCTGGCTGTTTTGTTACAAATGGTTTTATTTTCCAAGTAAACCAAGTGGCAGAGCAATTCAAAACATATTGAATTGATTTAAAATACTAATATCCACAACTGGCTCTAAATCAAAAAGAATTACTCTAGACTTAGTGAGTTTTATTTCTGACAGTTCTCATTTTTAAAATACAGTAGAACGTATTGCATATACTCACTCACTTCAAAATAGCAATCAACAACACGGGGATCCACATATTCTTTTCTTTCCTGATGCCTAAGACATTTCTTTATAGAGAAGAAAATGCCTGATTTCTTTTCCCTTCGGTGCAAAAATAATCCCGTAAATGCACTTTTCATGTCCCAATGTGTAGCCACTTTGTTGAACATTTGGATTCTGCAACTGGATAAATTAGATTTGCTAGTGAAGATCTAAAGCTTCGAGTGCAATTTACCTTCAGTTCACTAGTGATGTGGGCAGCTACTATCTTGGGACCAGATCCTGTCAAGCTGCGCATGAACAGCTTCACCCGTAACTGCTGGTCCAGCCACGACCAGTACAATGTTCATGTGAGTCAGGGTGTGTCAAACCACGCATCTCATCATTCAGGAGAGGTTTAGGCTAGACATTAGGAAAAAATTTTTCACAGAAAGGGTCACTGGGCACTGGCAGAGGCTGCCCAGGGAGAGGGTTGAGTCACCTTCCCTGGAGGGGCTTAAGGGACGGGTGGACAAGGTGCTGAGGGACATGGTTTCGTGACTGATGGGAATGGTTGGGTTCAATGATCCAGTGGGTCTCTTCCAACCTCGTGATTCTATGATTATTTGGTCTCAGAAAGGCCACCGAGGAGTCAGAAGTGACCAGTAACCTGCCGTTGTTTCTAATTGTAACTGCAGTGGTTGCCTGAAGTCCAGCCAACTCCCTTTGATGGTTCCCTTACACAGATCTCTCTTATCCTGATTCATCGTCACCTTATCCCGGCATTTGCTGCGGTGCCTTTACACACACAGCGCCTCCAGTATCTGACCCGCACACAGGCTACTCCCACAGCCTGTCCCTGCGACCTTTCCGGGCGTGCCGATGATTTAATGTTAATGTTAATGCCTGTCCACTTCCAGAAGGGACTGGGGGGCAGCAGGTCATTATTGTTTAAACACATTTGTTTTGCCTTTCTTCTCAGAAACTTTAAATCAGAAGCTCCCTTACACAGAATGCCCAAACTGACAGCTTTAGGATGTGTGAGAAAAACACGGCTAATTTAGTGCAGAAGATAAGACGTTTCCTCAGGGAAGCGCTAATATCAGGCCCGTTCCCCCTCAGTGTCACTGCAGATTAGTGTACTACACAGAAAGGGATCCTAAATCTTTTTAATTGAAAAATATTTGTCTTCTCCTTACTAAAATAAGTCCCTGCCTAGAGGTTAAACAGTTCTTAAATGATTTTTGAATTACATACAATTTCTGGACAGTTTATTAAAAAAGAGGAGGATACAGCTTGGTGCCTTGTTAATTTATGTCAGAGCAGAGAAAGGATAAATGTTTCCTCAGTGACCCAAACGGAAGAGTGACATAAAAAGATGATTAGAAATACAAAGTCCAGCTTGCTAAGATACACCAGCTGTCAGAGACACGTCCATGCGTGTGAATACATTTGCATACACATCATAATTGTGCACGCAAAGTGGAGTGATAATTATCCAAGCCTGGTAGCTGAAAGAACAGCCCAGAGAAGAACTTTACTCAGCTTCTCTCTCCCTTTTTTTTCTGGCTGAAAGTTCAAAAAGCATCAAAATCACTAAGTTTAATTCACATAAGATTTTGATCCGTAAGTCAAGAAATGACCTCACAAAAGGGAGAAAATGGAAATAGCCTTTTACCTTTACCATGTTCTGAGCAAGAGCATGTGATCCAGTCCTTGACCCATCAAGAGAACAACTGCATGTTGCTTGGATAGGTCCAAAACTGAGGCATGAGGTTTGAAGCCAAGTCCTCACTTAGAGTGGTGCAGGTCCAACTTCCAGAGCCTCCCGGAAAGCGCAGTTCCCTTCAGGAGAGATGACACCCTGGAAGATTTAAAAAGCATTAAACAGAGGTAATTAATTGCATATTTAGATGATGTTCCATGTAAAATGGTGCCTTAGAGGTCTAAAGGCTTAAGCACACCCTAATTTGAGGGGCAGTCTCTTTGAAATGCTCCCCTGCAGGCTGGTGTGAAGTAGGCTCTGCCCCAGCCTTTGGGGAGCTGCTCTGCTCACAGAACACTTGCATGTTAGGGTGGTTTGGATTTTTTCCCCCCCTTTAAATTCCTTCCAACCAACTGTCCTCCCTCCACTTCTCCTCATGCTTCTATCATGGTCACATTGCCTCTGATGTTTACTGAAGGAAGAGTATTTTCCTTTTCTAATTCCACCCTTAGCTATTGTTTTCCCAACCTCTAGTTCTCAAGAAATGTGATTTCTTTTTTTAAAAAAAGGCTAATTAAGCCATTTATCAAACTTTTCCAAGTGGGTAGAGTGACAAATTATCCCTATCTCCCACCAACAATCTGATGGATGGGAAGATAAAGACGCAGAGGCTGTTATTTTAGCTGGAAGCTCTCTACTATATCAATTGTTAGGCCGCAAGCCAAAAGACCCTAAGAGATGACAAGAACTAATGACGGGTCCATAAAGTTTATGCAGCGTGAGGCCTGACATCAAAGGAACCTGCCCTCATTAACAACACCTCTACACCCCCTTGGCTGTAAAAAAAATTTACTTAATCATCTTATTCTTTAAGTAAATGGAAAGAAAACACATGTAAACACCTTTGCACGATACTAGATTGCTGAGGAGCTCTGCTTTTCTCTACAAACATGAAGCTGCCTTGGATTCAAAGAGAGAATGGGAAAATTCATAGAAGGCAAATTCATCAGGAGTTGGATCAAGCCTGTACTCCCTCTGGCTCAGGAAGACCCGATGCTAGGCAGCAATGGCTGTCAGAAAAGAATTCACAGGCAACACCACTGTTTGCTTGTGTACACTTACACTCTTCCTAAGCACTCGCTCTTGGTGGTTTTAGGATATAGGAGTTTGGTCAAGGTGGATGTTGGGTCTGACCCTGTTCTTAAATGACAGAATCATAGAATCACCAGGTTGGAAGAGACCCACCGGATCATCGAGTCCAACCATTCCTATCAAACACTAAACCATGATCCTCAGCACCTTGTCCACCTGTGCCTTAAACCCCTCCAGGGAAGGTGAATCAACCACCTCCCTGGGCAGCCTCTGCCAGTGCCTAATGACCCTTTCTGTGAAATTTTTTTCCTAGTGTCCATCCTAAACCTCCACTGGGGGAGCTTGAGGCCATTCCCTCTCGTCCTGTCCCCTGTCACTTGGGAGAAGAGGCCATCACTCTTCTCTCTACAGCCTCCTTTCAGGTAGTTATAGAGAGCAATGAGGTCTCCCCTCAGCCTCCTCTTCTCTAGGCTAAACAACCCCAGCTCTCTCAGCCGCTCCTCATAAGGCCTGTTCTTCAGCCCCTTCATCAGCTTCATTGCTCTTCTCTGGACTCGCTCCAGAGCCTCAACATCCTTCTTGTGGTGAGGGACCCACAACTGAACACAGGATTCAAGGAGCGGTCTCACCAGTGCCGAGTACAGAGGGAAAATAACCTCCCTGAACCTGCTGGTTGCACCGTTTCTGATACAAGCCAGGATGCAACTAGCCTTCTGTCAAAGTCTGGAACTTAGATCAGTCAAAGGATCTACCAAAGTCTGAAACTTAGACCTTTCCCCCTTCTCCTTACATGTTTTTGCATAAGTATCCATTTTTACATGTAATGTAGAAAGGTGCACAAGGTAGAATATGATAACTGTTCTACTGGAAAGCAAGTAGAGAGGATATATTGGCCTAGATAACTTCTAAGAAAAAAAAAAAAGCAAACAACAAAACCCTGGTTTGATTCATGATTAGAAAAGTTTGACTGGAAACAAGCCATTTCCACAGATACGATAAGTTACTAGAAGCTAAGAGTAGAACCCATGTCGTTTTTCACTGGGAAACTATTTAAAGATTATTCTTGATGTCCCATTTTTTATTACTTTGTTTTCTCATGGAAATAGAACAGTATTCAACTCCCTGGCAGAATGATAAACTGTAGTAGTGCTTCATAAAATCAAACTGCAGGAATTCAGCGCAGCTCAACAGTCACATCCCTGACCTGCTTGATCCATCTTTTCAACAGAGCAATTTTACTATATGGAAATAAAAACAATAATGCAATGAAAAGAAGACGGTCTTAGAGCCAGTACAAAGTAATATTCAGCACACCCGACAATATTTTACCTTTGCTCTCCAGTCTGGATTTAATATCATGTATAGAAGCGGCACTATGCAAAACTAGGGAGTGTAATTAATCTCCAACTTTCCTGTCTCTCAATAAACCCTCCTGTATTCATCCATCTTCTGTAGGCACTGATCCATCAAGCGGCTTATTCTGAAAGTGAAGAACAAGTGAACGTAGCGCTCGTAGAGTTTTCCCGTCTCTTCACTTTTGGGAGGTGCCAGGCCATTCAATCTGCCAGGCCGGTTCGAAGCCAGAGGCATAAAAGCAACGTATATCAGCATCACCTGTAGGAACATCCATAAGCTCAGACAGTTTCACAGGAAATATAAAAGAGCTTGGAGGATGCGAGGTCCAACATAAACAATCAGAGAAATAACAAAAGAGAACTTTTTCATACCAAAACTTTACCTGGCAAATTCAAAACAAGGAATTCAAATCCTGGTTGAGAATACAATGCAAACCATGCAACACCACAGTAATTCAATTTCTTCCTCCTGACATGCTTTGTATCTTTAACTACAAAATCTACTTTCTCAGCTGCTTATTGATAACTGGGCTGCTTAGGAACCATATTTTGGTTTTCTCTACGCTGTTCACTTCATAGAATCATAGAATCATCAGGTTGGAAGAGACCCACCGGATCATCAAGTCCAACCATTCCTATCAAACACTAAACCATGTCCCTCAGGACCTCGTCCCCATCCCTTAAACACCTCCAGGGAAGGGGAATCAACAACCACCCTGGGCAGCCTCTGCCAGTGCCCAGTGACCCTTTCTGTGAAAAAAATTCCTAAAAAATGTTTTCCTAATGTCACTTTATAGAATCATAAAGCTTGGAAAAGGCCTCTAAGATTATCCAGTCCAACCGTCAGCCCAACACCACCATGCCTACTAAACCATGTCAAAAAGTGCCACATTTACACAGTTTTATAACACTTCCAGGGATGGTGACTCCACCACTTCCTTGGGCAGCCTGTGCCAATGTTTCACCACTCTTTCAGTAAAGAAATTTTTCCTAATATCCAGTCTAAACCTCCCTTGGCACAACTTAAGGCTATTTCCTCTTGTCCTATCACTTGCCACCTGGGAGAAAAGACCAGCACCCACCTCACTTTCAGGGGGCTGCAGAGAGCGATAAGGTCTCCCTTCAGCCTCTTTTCCTCCAGGCCAAAAAAATCCCAGTTCCCTCAGTTGCTCCTCATAAGACTTGTGCTCCAGACCCTTGACCAGCTTTGCTGCCTCCTCTGGACTCGCTCCAGCAGCTCAACTCTATAAGATAAAGCACTGGCTGAAGTTTCCTACTCAGAACCATATTTTTCCAATAAAATTAAAAGTTTAAGTCGTATGGCAATATGCAACCAAGCGTTGAAAAGTCGTTGCTTCTAACTCAGGAAGGGAACGCCTTGAACAACGAAGTTAAAATGCAGTTTGGCTGGAAATTGAATGTTATTCAGCAGAAGGTCGGTAGCGAAGATGCTGACAAAACAAACTGTCTGCTTACTTACAATTAGCAACGCAGTAATTGTCTGGCTGCCCTGACATAGTGTGAATATGTCCGGGCAGACTGTGTGATTTAAGATTATTCAGTTATTCATCGTCTCAAGAGGCAGGTAAAACGACTCCTCTCTTAGTCATTAGCTCGGCTCAGGGGGGCAGTGGCTACAACTCAATCCTATTTGGCCTTTCTTCGGCAAACTAAAGAAAGGATTTTTCTTCTCTTTAAATATGGCTCCAATTACTGAATTTAGCAAGCTCATTCAGAACTACAAGGTTCGGATTTTTCAGTCTCTTGACTTTCCCAAACATTTTAGCAAACAAATATAAGACATTCTGTTCCTTAATTTACACTTCACGACACAATTCAATTGAAGAATTTAAATAATCACTTCCTCCAATATAAATAATAACCAAAAAAAAAACCACCACCCTAAACTTGCTTTTTCTTTGCCAGATGACCAGTTTGCTTCACTTCCCTTTCACAACTCTGGCAAATAGAGCAATTCCATAAATCTACAGCTCCTGCCTGGAAGCACAACCTCAGCAGTGAACTCCAAGTTAAAGTATAAACTCATCTTTTATTTTTATTTTAAGATAATATTTAGTCAGGTAGGGCTGTAGGATACACTCAAAGTTTGCCGGTAAATGTTGCCTCGTAGATTTTGCGGAAAATAAGTCTAGAAGAACAAAACCAAAAAAATAAACCACCATGCTGCTAGTAAAGCTTTAGAGAAGTTTACAGATCAGCCTTGCATGAATCGATGCTTTTGAAACTGAAATGGAAACAGGACAAATGAACTGGAGTGCAGAGAAACTGAGATACTGCTCACCTATGGCAATGGAATGAGATTTCTGTCACCAAAGGGACGTGCTTTTCACTCACTCCTCTTGATTCTTCCTTCTTCTAAATCATGCCAATGTTATGGGTTTTTTTCAGCTTAAATTAATTTTAGTCCCTTGTGTTGGGAACAGCTTCTGATTTTAAGCAGACCTTCACAAGAGTATTAAAGGACAGCTTTCGCTCACTAAACGATACAGAGAGCAATGATTTCAGAGCTGCACATCCTATTTTAGCTATTCCCACTATCGGGGAAAAAAATGAGTTGACCTACTTGTATGATATAAAAATAGTCAAGGATCTTTAAACAAAATCAATGTAATTGAGCTGAAAAGAAATGGAGAGGTGTAATGTGCTCACAGCATAACCTGGTTGGGTGCCCATCCTGGCAGTGGGAGCAGTAAAAACATCAGAGCATCACTCTGTGAACTTGAAGTAGAAGGTGCAGATGAATATGTGAGACACACACAAAGAGGCAGATCAGGAACAGAATTTGAAAGGATGGAGTCAACTACGGATGCTCAAGCTAGAGGAAACTGAGGGGCTGCATGACAACTCTCCAACAAACACAAAAAAACTAAGAAGGAGTAATAGTTTCTTGATGATGAGCTTGACTGCAGGCAGGGCAATCCCCAAATGACTTCTGAGGTCCCTTTCAGACCATAGGGAAAGGATACGCTATGTGAGAATACATTTCTGAAAGCCTTCAATAAAAACAGACCATAATTTCATCTAAAATTTCATCATCACCCCGTTTAAGGCACAGGTGGACAAGGTCCTGAGGGGCATGGTTTAGTGCTTGATAGGAACGGTTGGACTCGATGTGGTGTGTGTCTTCCAACCCGGTGATTCTATGATTCTATGACTTTCAGGATGGTTCACAAAACAGAAACGAGAAATTTGCCACAAGAGCTGGATTTCTATTTTTCAACTTTACTGGTTTAATTCCTAGGAAACCTGTGTACTTTTTGAAAAGAAAGTCTGAATTTAAACCAATGCACCAACCTGCAAAGATTCGGTCCTTGCTTTATTCAAAACTTTGGATTTTTGGATCTAGGTGTTGCCAGTCACTTCTGTTCTTCTGATAATGTGCATAAAATATCTCTATCATCAAACTACTGTTAGAATTCTATGACCAAGTTTATTATTGCTTGCTTATTTTTTACTCTATGCTATTACCCTAAGGATGAATATTTGCTAGTCTGCATTGAAACTCTTGATTTCTGCACTAAGTCCTGTGTGCTACTAAGACAGCGATGATAACACTCAACTGAGAGTACCAAAATCTTCACACAGGGTAATAACTTCACTAGATGGCAGTGGAGGGAAATATTACTCTGTAGAGTATCTACTTTACAATATTTTCTTTATTTATTAGGGCAAGGAAACATCCCAGTAAGCACTGCAGTTTATTAGTGCTGCCTGTGTTAATGCTAGATCACAGACAGCAATGGTTTTGCCCCCACAAAAACCTGGGGCTTCTGCCCAGTTAAATCTACAAGCAGATGTCTGCTAGAGCACGGACACGCACTCTTCCAGCACCAACAGAGCAGCAGACAGTGACAAGCACTCATCTTTAAAAGTCTGTGCTATAATTGCTCTTCCTCTATCTTTGTATACGTGAACAAAAATCACACCTCTGTTGTCACAGTTGCTAAAACAATCATAGAATGGTTTGGGTCAGAAGGGACGTTAAAGATCATCCAGCTCAGACCTCCCTGCCCCATAAGTCAATGGCTGGACTTGATGATCTGATGAGTCTTTTCCAACCTGATGATTCTATGATTGACAGTGGGGAGGACCAGAGAGAGACAGGAATGAGCTGTTTCCTCCCCTGTGTTTGTTCTGCAGTTGGTGGAGCAACAGAGTGGATGAAACCACGTGCGGGTTTCAAGAAAGGGAATGGAAGCCTTTGATGAATGAATGCTCTCTTCTAGAAGCAGCACAATCCAGCTCCACATCAAGGATGTGAATGAGCTTAACTCTACCATGATCTTTCCCAAGATTTCAAGTCGGAGACAGCATCCCTCAAAGAGTCTAACACTGATGACAAATGCAATGAAGAAAATGAGTTAAGGGTAAAAAACAGTAAGCAAGGGATTCAAAGAGTTTTTTTTAAGAATACTCTATGTTAAAAAAAAAATTAAATTCATTCTTAAGAACACGGTTGTTGGGAGAACTTCATGACCCTTACAGGTCGATCAAGAAACAAAGCATCGTTTTTCAGACTCCTGACAAATCTGCAAGATGCAATGCCTTAAGCAGCAAGTTCTGTAGTTTCTATGCATCAATACCTTCAAAATTCAGTCTCTTGAATACAGAGAAGTAATGCCTGCCAGCCTTTAGAAATCAATACACCTAAACAAAAATTAACAACCAGAACAGAATGGATGATTCCAGCCCAGATCAGAACTTCAATTAAAAGACAATCTGTAAAATTCTCCAGAAACTACAGAGTTGCCTGGCTTTATTCATAATGTTCAGAAAACACAAACTAGCATTTAGTACAGTAAGGATAGGAAAAAACTTAGCCGCTTCTAGAATATAAAGTATTATAAATAAAGATTAAATTAATAAATATTTTTAAAAAACATTTTCTAAGGTTTGCCTCTTAATTTTGGAGAAGTGTTATATATATATTTAAAAAAAAAAAAAAAATCAATTCACTGCTTAAATCCTACTTTTCTGTACTATGTCTTGCCTTTACCTTAGTGACAGCCAAGACTTTCTCCTTAGAGAGTGATACTTTGTCCTCTGACATCTCATCTGCTTGCTCACTAAACTGTTTGCAATCGCTAGCAGAGACTCAGGATATTGCAAGTAAGGATAAAAAACAAACCCAGTTCTGTTGCAAAGTGACTTCTTGACTTATGCCTGCTAAGCACAAACCTCCGTTCAAAGACTTGAGCTTTTAAAAGGCATAATTCTCTGTATTTACTTTTGTGTAAATATGAGCAGATGAGAAACAATTCCTTACGGAATTCATTCTGTGAGATTTCCCTGACTTTTCCTTTTCACTGGCTGTTGAGAAACAGAAATAGATGGAGGTGCAAAGCCCCAGGGTTTCGTTAGTGACACAGCAGGTCGGATTCTCTGCTCTGCAACCTGCACATGGCTCCAGTCAAACAAACACACACGACGCACGAGGCTGTCAGACACAGCACAACTTGTTGCCTAAACCAGCCTGATAAAAAATAAATTACTGTTCCCTGAGCATCAAGACGTTGGTTAAAAATAAGGGGTGGATTACAGAGATCCCTAGGAGGAAATACACTCCAAGTTACCTTGGTGGATTTGGACTTGATGGTTGGACTCGATGATCCAGTGGGTCTCTTCCAACCTGGTGATTCTATAATTCTATGATTTCCATGAATGGAGATCTTGTAAATAAGTGGCTACAATTCAATCTGTTTGTGGAAGTAAATGCATTCAGCAGAAACACAAAACAGAAGACCAATGTGACAAAACAGGGATGCAGCTTACATTCACTTCAACCCCAGTTACAGGGAAATCTTCTGTCAGCACTAATGTTAGACTAATGTCAATGCCCTGCGATGATTCTGATAGCCAATGAGGCAGTTTGAAACCCTGGTAAGAAGCCAAAGTCCTTTCAAACGGCCCAGACACTGACAAACCAGTCGCCTTAGTTTATTTATTGCACACTTTTACTTCCTCTTTTTAAACTCTAAATTTCACCTTATGTGAGAAAAATCTCAGATGCAAAAGAAGGAAACTGTTACGCCTCATCCTTACCCCTTTCCCCCAAACGCATCCATAAATCAAGTCACTGTGCATGTGCCTGGAAGCTGTGCCACTGTAGCATTCTTAATTAAGAAGCCTTAAGATAAGCTGCTATCAATATTGATTTATGTGGGCCTCACCGCAATAAGTCATCACAATGTGTCAAGGCGCTACTGATGTGAACATAAAATCTAGACTTGCTCTGCCCATATTCAAGTCAAATGAAGATTAAGAGTGAAAAGAAATCTTCACCCAGCTCTTTTCTTTTACACAATATAAATCTGAGTGTATATAGAGCTGCTTCTCTTCCTTTCCAAAACCTTACGAATATTTCCTAATCTACTTAGTTTGCATTTAATTTGTCTTCACAGAACTTGGGGTTTGTACGACCACAAAAAATGTAATTACCTGCTTTTTACCTGAGGTTTAGAAGGAGAATATGCATGATGGATACTGGTTAAATCCATCCAGAACTTGCACAGTACTCTGGAATAAGGACTGAAAATTGCTAGAGCTTTGATAAGGCATCATTACAATGAGATGCTCCTTCCTTATCCATTTGAAAACAGAACCGTGTACAATCAATTAAATGCATTATTAGTTTGATTGGCAGTTGCCTAGTGATTTCTCAATTAAATTGATCAAACTCTGAGTAACTTGCTCAGATTTCCTAAGAGTTCAAGCAAGTTTCTTGCTTCTCTGAAGAGAAGTAGGGTTTAACTGTCTCATATGTATAGGTGACACAGCCTAATTAGCTGATCAGGGCTGTAAAAAATACAATCTATCAGCAGCATTTATTACTGTTTGCACTTCTGTGGTTCTAATACAACTGATATGAAAGACAGTTCTTTTTTATATGATCTCTCTGTACACTTTGTGCTTACAAGTCTCTGTGATGTAACAGATTCCATGTGCATATGCTGCAGCAGAAGCACAAATTTATTATGACTACTATATATTATAAATACTATAAAAATACTTATTATGAATAGCATTTCTATGGTAACGTAAAAAAAAATAATAAAGACACAAAACCAAACCGTGTCTCCAGTCACATAACATTTCTTGGTTCAATTCAGGTTGCGCAGTTGTGCAAAGCAACTCTCCTTTAATTGTCTGTTCTCCCACACTGCACAGTTTGTATAAAATCTTTATCGCAAATCTCCTAAAGCCGGGGATCTGCTCTTATGTGCTGATGCATTGGTAAGTGCACAGCAGGATAATAAGGATCCTGATGCAGGATAATAATTTTCTTTTCCTTCCTTGGCGGTGAAGTAGCTGGAGGCAGGATTAGTGCGGGTTCCACCCAGCTGCAGACCCAGGATGATCCACCGCGTAGAGCAATTTGCAACAGGCAAGCTGGCAATTTTGCAGTGGATTTGCAAACATCTGTATTTGCACTAACACAGATCAAATATTTGCAAATGAGTTCATTACTTCATTATATTAGAAGTCAGTACATTGTTTCTTGTGTCTGTCCTGCTATCACTATTCAGCCAAAGCGACCAGAGATTCCAACAAAATTTTAAAGCCTCTCAGTTATCAGATGATGGGTGTACGAGCTATTATTATCCCCCACCAGGCCACCCATAAGACTGCTGAAGTTTAAAGCTCTGATTTAAAACTGTGTATTTTTACAGCAATTGTACTATGCCTTGATCAGTTTCTGATGCTTAAACAGCAGAGAAATCATAGAATCGTAGAACAATCAGGTTGGAAGAGACCCACCGGATCATCGAGTCCAACCATTCCTATCAAACACTAAACCATGTCCCTTATCACCATGTCCCTTATCACCTTGTCCACCCATCCCTTAAACACCTCCAGGGAAGGTGAATCAACCACCTCCCTCTGGGCAGCCTCTGCCAGTGCCTAACAACCCTTTCTGTGAAAAACTTTTTCCTAATATCCAGCCTAAACCTCCCCTGGTGGAGCTTGAGGCCATTCCCTCTTGTCCTGTCCCCTGTCACTTGGGAGAGGAAGCCAGCTCCCTCCTCTCCACAACCTCCTTTCAGGTAGTTGTAGAGAGCAATGAGGTCTCCTCTCAGCCTCCTCTTCTCCAGGCTAAACACCCCCAGCTCTCTCTGTTGTTCCTCATGAGGCCTGTAATGGAGCTGAAAACAAGAATGACAACTTACAAACTAACCTAAAGTCTTAAAAATCAGTAAATCCTTGAACAAAATGGATTATAACTTAAACCCTGACAGATGCTTAGTTACAACATAAGCAGTGGAATAATAATGTGGTATTTTTATCAATCCAAACCCAATTCTCTCTCAGAAATATTTCACATCATAGCATCTCATTCCTATTCAGATTTGTATTACATTTTCTAGCAAGTGTTCAAAAAGAAATATTTGAATTAGAACTTATTAAACTTTCTTGCTACCTTTTTCTTTCACTAGCAAGGAAAATTTTCTGGGCTGCACTGCTTGCCATGGCCCAGAGATGTGAGTTTCCAGCTTGTACAGTCACACGCTCTTTGTGTTCTCCATGTGACACATTACGTGAGAACTAAAAGCCATCACTTATGTGGAACTGGATGAATTGTGTAAATTTTACTTCTGAATTGCTCTGGAAATTTGAAATTGTTAGGTAATTAAGAAACCCATTCAGATGTCTTTCCAGCCTTTCATTTGCTGTCTTTGATGCATTTGTCACTGGGTTTTCCACAGAATATTAAGCTTTTCATATGGTTTCATTTACATTTCTAACGCAAGAGACCTATACTGGCATCGGGCATAGTTTAGGTCTCAATCGTAGGTCACATCTAACCAGGGGACATTTAGAAAATGCACAAGTCTCGTCACCTCTGTGGTTAGCCCTGCTGAATAATTGCTGCAGTAGCTGAGTTTTGTTGTACAGATGTTGGTAATTTGCTATTGAAAACCACCAGTATCAAACTGTCAGAGTCAAGAAATGGCTTTAATTATTTCCTCCCTGGAGCAGTAGTAGCCATTACTTGAACACTGCCAAAGCTGGAATGTGTTTGTGCTGGTGATTCCTTAGCAGATTGAGGGGAGGCAGCTTACCTGCACTTGCCAGCACTGCTGCTGCTGAAAATTTGCTCCCTCGCTGAGGAAAATGCAGAACGGTGTAATTGCTTCGGCCAGGGCTACATCATCTGGAGACCACCTTCACGAACTCCTGGTATTTCCCCTGGCCACCGAAGACTAACGTTGTTTTTCTGCTTCATTGAGTACTGAAAATAGAAAATAAATCAGATGGAAAGCTCTTGGAAATAAGGATACAGGAAAAATCTTCTCTGGAAGTGAACAGAATCATAGAATCACCAAGTTGGAAGAAACCCGCCGGATCATCAAGTCCAACCATTCCCACCGAATAGTTAAATAAAAAATCAGAAGCAACAGCAAACGTGGTGGAAACTGGCAGGGCTACAGCAGGATTCTCATTGTCACTCTTGAAAAGTGCTGCCCAGACTCCAATCCCAACTTGCAGCAATGGGCATAAATAAAACCCTAGTCAAAACCACACAGCTTATAAAATAAGTCTAGAGCAGGTTGAAATATTTTTAAGAGTTTATAGCAATTTTAATATTATTTTTTGTCCTTCTTCAAATAGAGCGAAACCCCAGAAAAATTAAATACTGATGCTAATGTGAACATTTCCACAGAATCTGCAACAGGCTTTGGCTTGTGCTTCAAAAGAAAAGCAAGCCCCTTGAAAATAACTCCTAGGCTAAGACTTCTATTCCTCATTCCCATGCTGTATGGATTTGGGAAGGCTACATAACCTCTGCACCCCGGACGTTATCTCATCTCTGAAGTGGAATAAGGATTTTTCTCCCTAAATGACTGCAAGGCTTTTCGTTCCTCTGACAGGGGACATTAAGACGCACAGATGCAAAGTTTCTGTGAAGTCTGGAAGAGTTTGTCTCCTAGAAAAGCACAGAACGATTAGGACGTTCATGCAAGAGCCATACGCTTGGCCGGCAATAAACTGCTCTTCCTTTGAAGCTCACACTTTGGATATTTGTGCACGTAGAGACCTAGTGTGTTTTCCCACATGCAGTAACCTTTTCTTCTACCGACTGCACATCAACAGACCAGCACAACATCACAAATGTAGCATTAATGGGCTCAGGGTTGCTCAAGAAAGAAGGGTGGAAGGCAGGGAGAAGCAAAAAGCTGCTTTATAAAATAGAAGGAACATTACAAGGAAAACCACTCTAAAGAAATATGTTGGGGTGCCTTGTCTGGAACTATTTGGCAGCCTCAAAGTCTTTAAGTCATTAAGAATTCACCTCTAAGTTGTGCAACACATTTGCTATTCATTTAGCTAATGTTTATAAGTCCTAGCAAAGATCTTCTGACCCAAATGGTTCTATGATTCTATGAATGCCTTAACTACACCAAATTTTCCTTGACTTTAATTTTAATTTCCTTTCTTTTTAAGTCAGCAATAAAACCTAAAAACATTGAGGGAAAAATCAGAGCCAGTTGCTCCATTAAAACAAGCAGCTCAGAAAAGAAAGAAGGAAAATGGGTTTTCTTCACACCCCCACTGAAAAAAAGCCCTAGAGGTTATGTTGAGGTTTTGATCAGATTTCTGCCACGAAGCTGATCATTTCCAATAGCCGTGATCACTGCTGCTTGAGTTGTAGCACAGTGATGATAACAAATACTGTGTCATAGGCTGTTTGACTGTTAATGGAAAAGATAATAATACCGGTTTAGTGATAAGTAGATATTAAAGCTCTGCTGTTGTCCCTCCACGATAGCTAAGAGCTGGTGAAGCATTGGCACAGGCTATCCAGAGGTACTGGAGGGGTTCAAAAAGCATGTAGATGTGGCACTTTGGGTCATGGTTTATCAGGCGCGGTGGTGTTGGGCTGATGGCTGGACTGGAGGAGCTTAGAGGTCTTTTCCAACCTTAATGATTCTATGATAAATAATCATGAGTTACAAAGTGCTATTATCTCTGAACAGGCAGAAATGGTTTTGGTTGCAACAGGCATGTCTTGCGTGTGGCATATCTTAACTGCAAAACTGATACCTCTGTACAGAGTTTGGTGTGCTCGCCCTTCAACTCGCAGCTGAAACTATTTTAGAGTTTTGTTGAGAACGTCAAGATTTGATGAATGGAGATGAACGATTAAAATATTTCAGCCTTCCTAAAGTCCTCACACAACGTGATGGCAAATAAGTCTTCAAAGAGATTTATTTTTGTTCCTAGCAGCTGGATACCTAGAGCCTGCCGTTCCTGAGGGAGTCCCAGAGATCTGCTTGATGATGGGAGTGTTTCACAGCTGTAAGAGCCTCTGAGTGTTAAACAATGGCTTGAGCTGTAACATATTTTAGTGACTAGACTCTTAAAACCCTGAGGCTTCTTAATTGCCTACAGCCAGCATGCTTATCGCTGGAAACCTGTGAGCTCCCATGCTGTAATATGAGGCAGTGAGAGCCTCTTAAACCCAATTCAGTTACAAGGAAATGATTCCAGATTAGGAAAAAAAACCCCACTCTTCCACCTCATTCTTCTGCTGTCAGAGGTGCGGGTGGGCTTGCTTACATAGGTGTGATGGCCCTGTTCCTGACAGACTCCAGGAAGGGCGACACTTTTTGAGCTTTAGAAGGCGCAGATGTGAACAAGACCTGTGATGGATGAACAGTGCGCACTGGTTCCTACAGAAGAGAAACCAGCACATGACAGAGAAAGCAGCCAACAGCCACTGCAGCCCTTCCCCAGGGCACCCACAGCAATGAGATCTATCTGTTGTCAGTGGCAGGGGGAAGACCTCTTGGACCGTTGTGATGGTGCCAAAATTAGAGCTGTAAAAACAGGTCCTGCACCATCTCTTTACAAAAGAAAACACCTGAAATGGGCATCACCAATGCCCTGCTCCGCAAGGCATAATGGCATGAGTGTTCCTAGATTGTGGATCGCTGGAAAATGGCAGGAGATGAGGGGAAAACCTTGTTGCTACCTGAAAGAAGGTTGTAATGAGGTGGGTGCTGGTCTCTTCTCCCAAGTAACAAGGGGCAGGGCGAGAGGAAATAGCCTTAAGTTGCACTGGGGAAGGTTTAGTTTGAGTATTAGGAAGCATTTCTTTACTGAAGGAGTAGTAAAGCATTGGCACAGGCTGCCCAGGGCAGTGGTGGAGTCCCTGCAGAGGTTCGAGAAGGGTGTAGAGGTGGCACTTGGGTTTAGTAGGCACAGTAGTTTTGGGCTGACAGTTGAACTGGATGATCTTAAAGGTCTTTTCCAATCTTAATGATTCTATGATTCTAGCAGTATTATAGGCATTTATGGCCCACAGAGAAACATTCCTTATTATCACTTGTGCAGAAAAACAGGTGTGGAAATTAATTGTTTTTCCTATCTCCAGAGAATATTTATTTGCAAGGCAATTACTCAATTAAAAGCATTTCGATTTTGAATGTGAATGGAAATTAACCTTGGACAATGCCAGAGAAATATTTGTGAAGTCACGGTGGCAGAAGCTGAGCTGTTGTAAAGCACTTTTTATAAGCCTCATGCACACTTAAAAATCACTTTGAAACTCTCATCAAAGATTTAATTACAGGCTCTGTAGTGATCTGTGTTACCAGGCCTTGATTATTCTTGCAAAATATGCTCCATTAACTCACATAGGATGGAGTTGTCAATTTAAATGGCTTCAAAGTATTATAATTAAAATTAAATAACCATAAACAAAATTAATGAATAACATTTTCTGGTTCGTATCCTTAGTTTTTATGGACTCTATTCACTGGCTGATTAGTATGCCCAAAGTAGTCATTTCCTATCGTGCAATCATAATCCTGAACAGCAACACTTGTAGATGCAATTCTGCTCAATACCCAGATGACAGAGAATCAAACTACACAAAGTTCCAGTACTGCCTTCAAATCAAAAAGATCTCACAATGAGTGTCCTACTGACAGAGAAGGTAAATTGATTAACGACTGTTTTTAGGAGGCAAAAGAATCTTCACTGAACCTGGCATCTTTCTAAAAGTTATCTGTTAAAAGACAGGTTTTCAAATTTCTTGTGTAGCTTAGTTTTTGGCTCCAGGGCAAGACATTTGGGGGGAATACTGTTTGCATTAAAATTATTTGCATTGTTTACACTAAAAATAGTATTCTGAAAAATCTAATTCTATCCTTATTTCAGGTAGGCAGTAACAAGGCCAGAACTAATCCACAACAGAAATAGCTACAAGTCCCCTGGAAAACTCATCTTTTTAGAGCCTCATAGTTAATATCATATTATAAAACCTAGTGTGACGTTTTGGGTCAACATGAAGCAGCATTTTGTTTGACAATAATGTAGTATTGTTGCTATGTTTTGATGTGTCTCAGTGCTATGCATAGTTTTGGCTTGTAATTTTCAGTGAGCATCATGCTGTCCTGCCTCAGTCATCTGCAGCTTCTTAGAGTCATGGAATGGACCCTGAAGTTCCACCCACCCTGCAATAAGCAGGGACACCTCCTACTGGATCAGGTTGCTCCAAGCCCCATACAACCTGGCCTTGAACACCTCCAGGGATGGGGCAGCCACAACTCCTCTGGGCAAGGGCCTCATCAACAAGATCACCATTTCTCTCCAAGATCTCATCTCAATCTGCCCTCTTTCTCCTTAAAACTGTTCCCCCTTGTCCTATCCCTGCCCTCCCCGATAAAGGGTCCTCCCCCAGCTTTCCTGTAGCCCCATTTCAGTACTGGAAGTACTTTAAGTACTTCTTTAAGACTTTTGTCACAGAGTAATTCAAAATGTACTTTGATTTTTTTCTTCCCCAGACACACAGATTATGTGGGATGTCTGACTTACTGTAAAAGGAATAATTTGCTAATGCAGTGTTAGTCAGTTTCCAGGTAGCACATTTTGAAGGCAGAAAATTTCAATCATTTGGGACATAAAAAAATGCTAATGGTGCTAATTCTGAAGGTATTAGTTCTCCTGTGCCACTCTACCAGAAATCAAACTGCATCCGGAGGCAGATGAGATGAATACATAATAATTACCTGAGCAAAATAATAAAGTATAAAAAAGTATTTTCTGTGAAAGAGGGGAGATAGTTCCAGTGAAATCCTCAGTTTAGAAAGGTCGCTTCTTTACATGGAATGAATAAATAGAATAGCTCATCGCACTCTGTGGATGTTAACCATTTTTACAATAAAGGGATACTCTATGAGGAAAAACAACAGTTCTGCAGCCTCCTATTGCTCCTGGGACAACGCTGAACCTAGTTTTGCTCTAGCCAAGTCTTCAATTCCTCAGAAAAAAAATCACACTTACGTGTACTGCAGTAGTTCGTTACGCTTCTTTCCTGGATGTTTCCTGATAAAATGGGAGTGAGTTACTGCCTTGATCCATGTAGCTTCACCTGAAGCGAGAGGGAACCTTTCTGCCTAGGTGGGAGTGAAGCCATCACCTTCTCAAGAGACCGACCACAGCTAACAGTCACACAAGGCTGCTCAAAGCTGATCTTCTCTCCCTGGCAAGACCTTGACTGCTGTAAGAAAGAAAACTAAAATAAATCCTCATATATTTGGGACTGGAGAAATGGGGGAGCTTCTCTTCACTGTGGGAGACCAGTTACTGTGTGTTCCAGTAACTGAGGGCCTTCAGGTGTTTTCCCCCCTCAAGTGGTTAAGTGAAAATAGATGCAGATAACGATGAATATAACTTCCACCTGAAGCTTTCACAGGCTCAGGTCTGTGGGGAAGTCGATTGCAGTGTGTTCTCAGCTGTGGAAGAGAGTCAGGTGCAGGCTAAAAAAAAAAGGCTTGTTATAATCACTCCTCTTCAACACAGCTGGGTGAACGAGAGCAGAGGTTTATTTGGACCACACTTGGAAAACAGGAATTTCCATCTTTTTGTTCTCTTCTTAATGTACTGCGCAGAAAGGTCACTCGTTCTGGCAGTGGCCAGCATCTGACATCTGAGCAGGCCCTTAATGGGGGTAAATTGCCAAAGTTCAGCAGTATGAACAGCCGCAGCAGCACTCACCGGCTGAGGATCCACTCAAAAATGCTTTTGATTAATTTCCTGTTACCGGGTTGGTCTTCAAATAGCTCTGGATAACTTCCTGGCAGCGCAGTTAAAACCCCATTTGCAGAGTGGTGTTTCCATAGTTTTGCCTTTGATTTGGAAGCCAGCACTTGATGCTTCCTCTTGATGGTATTCACTCACCTCTGTCAGTGGCCTCAGTGTGGGGCTGACTGCCAAACCTTCCATTACGATCTGTACCACCACCACGCAGAAGAGCAGCAGCATTATTTTAGGTGTAGATCCAATTTGCAATCATTTTCTATGCATAAGGAAGACATTTGATAGGAACGGTTGGACTTGATGATCTGGTGGGTCTCTTCAAATCTGGTGACTCTATGACTCTATGATTAGTGCCTCCTGTCCATCCTTTTTCCCCTTGTGTATCTACCACTTACAACTCATTTAGTGCAAGCAGGTGAAGGGAGACGTATTTGAGCAGCAGAACCCAGAATACACACAGTGAACTTCAGGATAAGGTCTTCTTTTCTACAAGGCTGTAACACCAGGATTATGAGCTCAAGAACTCTGATGAAGTGTAACTAAACTTAGTGAAGCCACTCTTGATGGAGAATATGTACCATACTTAACAGAGCCCAGTGGAGTCTTCACTGTGTGTATAAGGATTTCATTCTTCATGTCTTTCTTCCTCTGACACGCAGAGCTGGACACTGTAAATATGCTGCCCCTTCATTTCACAGTATGCACTTACGACTCTTCAAGGACTTGTTGTTCAATTATGATGGCAACTTTTCAGTAGCAAAGAGAAGGTTCTGAAGTGACCTTATAGTGACCTTCCAGTCCCTGAAAGGGGCTACAAGAAAGCTGTGGAGGGTCTGTTTAGAAAGGTTTGTAGTGATAGGACGAGGGGGAAGGGCTACAAAATTGCAGAGGAGCAGGTTTAGACTAGGCATAAGGAGGAAGTTCTACAAGATGAGGGTGGGGAGGCACTGGCACAGGTTGCCCAGGGAAGCTGTGGCTGCCCCATCTCTGGAAGCATTCAAGGCCAGGTTGATTGGGCTTTGAGCAACCTGGTTTGGTGGGAGGTGTCCCTGCCCAGTGCAGGGGTGCTGGAACTAGATGATCTTCAAGGTCCCTTCCAACCCAAACCATTCGATGATTCTATGATTTCTATGACCAACAAGTAGTGATTAAATGCAATGGAGAGCCATCTCCACAATACGTTCTATGAAATCCTTAAGGATGTTTTTTCATGTGTGGTTATTTGGACTAAAACCACTCAACTGCAGTATTTTATGATAATTTGACTTTAAATATGGCTGTAGTACAAGTGAGATTTAAAGTCTTTCATTTACTGCAAGCAGGTGAAGGGAGATGTATTTGAGCAGCAGGAACCAAAATTTGCACACTGAATCTCAGAAAAAGATATCTTTTTCTACTAGGTTGTAACACCAGGATAGTGAGCTCAATTTTTCCTATCACCTACGTAAATTCTAATGAAGTGTAACTAAACTAAACTAGATGAAGCTACTGTTGATGGACCACACAGACCATTCTTATGATAACCTGGTGCCGGCAAGTGGTCTCCTTTTTGTACCCAGGCTGCATAACTGAGATTTTAGTTACAGTCGTGTGTAAAACTGCATGAACAACACAAGATGGAAAAGGATCACTGCTTCAAACAATAAGAAGTGTTAGGGAAAAATCATGGCAGCTTGAAGGCAGAAGGAAGAAGATACTCTTTGGGCTTCTCTCTTGAATACCAGCGACCACTCGCAGGTAGGTTGAAGGAGGTGAACAGAGGTAGGACTCCAAACCACTAGTTTAGGTGCAGTCCTTGCACCACTTCTGCTCCCTGGCTGTTATTCCAAGCAGAAAAGTAACTGACAGAGACAGGGAAGAGAAGACAAAAAGGAAACAATAGCGTTTTATGCCAGATTTTGGGCCACAATGTGATAGTGTGGAGACAGAAAAGCGTTCACATCCCAACCTGCCTGCACTCCATCTGTTTGCAACAGGATACGTAGTCCCTGTGTAAGCACAGGGAAATGGGATGAGGGAGGGGGGTGGTTATTGCACATTCATGTAGATTTTGAAAGGAGGAAACCGAGCAAGCTAAAATTAAATATAATTTTTCTCTTTTCCCCCACAGACTCGGCCTGGCTGGATGCCAAACCACATTTTGGAGGGGTGAGAAAGGCCCAACATCTGCTTCTGGTGTAACTGTTTGTATCTTCACTCTAGGAAAATTAGGTTTGAAATAATCTCGAATCATCTGACACCTGTATCCTATTAGAAGTGACACATGGAAACACCTTTAGCACACTGAATTTAGCAGCATGTCAACAGTTTAAAGTGAACGGGAAAAAAACCAACCCCAAATCGGTAACAAAAATTGCTTCCCAGTTTCTGCTGAAACAGATCTTGTGTCATTGCATAGGATCAGACTGCAAGCTTGATCCATAAATGTAATGGGGTTTGAACCAGTAGTTATAACATGGTTTGTGTCCCTAGCTACAGCTGGATTTCAATTCACCATGTGTCCCAAGGTGACTGATGTCAGTATTTTGAGCTCAGTGGAGGCTCACCTATGGGTTGGGTGCCAGCCAGCACGTAGGACATGGACAGTTCAGGAACTCCTTCTCAGAAGGTCACCTAGGAATCTGAAGTTTAGCAACTAGCAGCTTATGAGAACAGCAAGCAGGTCATATCTTATCTGTCTCAAGAAAGGGATTCAAATACCTGCACAGAAGATAAATCCTGCACGACACAGCAGTTTGCTGGGTTTTGGACATAGGAAAACCAAATGAATTCTGAAGTCAGCTTTTTGCTGCATCATCTGTGTACCTCCCTTGGTGCAGATGCTGAAGGGCATGCAGGGCTTTATTTTAAACTCTCTTCTCAAACCCACGTAATCTCCCTCTTGTTTAGGAACAGATCTGATAAGCTTTTCCCAGATAATGTACTGACAATAAGATTCACATTCTTCTGAGAATGACATTCATTAAAATTCATAAAACTTTGCCTTTGATAAGATTTACTACCTTAAAGTACACCCTCCCTTACAAAGACAGATGTCTTCTCGTTCACAGAATGGCTTGGGTTGGAAGCAACCCTAAAGCCCACCCAGTTCCAACCTCCCTGCCATGGGCAGGGACACTTCCCACTGGATCAGGGTCTCCAAGCCCCATCCAACCTGGCCTTGAACACCTCCAGGGATGGGGCAGCCACAACCTCCCTGGGAAACCTGTGTGAGGGCCTCACCACCCTCACAGGAAAAGATAGGTAATATTTTTATAAGCACCCACAGCTGAAAAATATCAGGGAAACCTGGAGCACAATGAAACCTCTTTGAGGTGGAATTTATTCTAAGAGAACAGCTCCAGTGCCACAGCCTGATTTTTCAATACTTTAATGGAAACTGCTCCCACAGTCTTCCTGATGTTTGAAATTCTCAGCTTAGGAGGAAAAAAAAATCCAAAGAGAATAGATCCCTACAAGCTTCCCAAGAAAGAAAATCATAAACCGCTCTGAGCGAAACGTGTGCATGCATCAGAGGAACAGCTTTGGAGCCACATGAATTTGAATGAAGGAAGCTCATAGCTCCATATTGCAAACAGCCTTCTAAAAATGATGGTACATGTTCCCCCCAAAGGAGGCTACAAATCACCTACTTGAGTTATTAAACAACAGCAACAGCCTGAAGGGAACAGTATAAGACAGACAGGCATTCTTCATTAGGAATATCTGATTAGAGGATTTCCCCTTCTAAAGCACACATGTCTGTAACAGAAATAGATGGGAGAAAATATGGGTGCCTTCTAAACACTTGTTCTACTTTAGGTCCACAAAAAAAAGCTTCAAAGAACCAATATAAATGTAATAAAGTCACAAAATTGTAGTTTGGTTACCTTACAGATGAGGTTCAACTGGAATGCAGATGCCCAGCCTTGCTATTTGGATGTGTCAATACTGATCCCATTCCAACATCAGGATAACCTAACCCCTTCCCCGTGGGCAGCTTGACCTCTAAGACAGACTTCAGCTACTGCAAAGATCCCCCGTGCATCCCACAACCTGTTTATCCCAACTGAAATCTCTGTAAAGAACTGAATCAATAGATGCACGTTTGAAAGTGTAAACACAGGCTGTGAAACTCCAAACTGAAAAGACAGCACAGCCTCCTTGTACATCCCAACCCCCATTTTTGAACTTTCAGAAGTAAATTTTGCCCAGAAGTCCATGTAAGACATGAGCAAGAAAATTGACACAGAGGAGTTGTTCTCTTTGCTAGATATGCTGCTGGTGAAGTGGCAAGAGCAAGACTGGAGTGTGAGATTTCCCCGTATCTCATCAATAAGTTTTACAGGCAAATAAGTCATACAGAGAGAAATCCACAGTGTATCCAGTTTATAAACGAGGTTTTGTTATATATATGTGTGTGCCAAAGGCATACACTGAGCTACAGCCACGTTTCCAACAGTATCCTGGGATGTGGACCCTGCACATCAGTTCTTAGCTGGATGCATGTTTTCAAGTAGCTCATCTAGCTGCTACTCACACCCCTGCACCCCATTTAGGGTTTTTTTAGCTTAAAAAACAAGAGGAACGGGGCAAGCAGCACTAAATCACATCAATTGACCCCTAAAGACCATTGGCAGGCTGCTGTCTGGGGATATGAGGGAAGTGCTAACTGTCCTCTGATCATTATGGTTGGACTCGATGATCCAGTGGGTCTCTTCCAACCTGGTTGTTCTATGATTCTAAGTACATTTGTAAAAGGTAGAAAGGCCTGTTTAAATAGAAATGCTGGCTGACTTGGAAAAATACGAGAGAAAACATCACAGCTGTGTTTCACCAATGGGTACAGGAAATGGGAATGGGCATTTCACAGACATTTCAAGCATACTTATATTTGTTATTAATATAAAGTAGATTCAATTCTAGTTTATTGATTTAACAAGACATGCACTGCTAAGGTCAAAGTCTTCTTAAATGCCTTAAAGTCTAGTATTAATGATTTTCTCCTCATGCATCAAAACTGTCTTTTAACTTCACTTGTAGATGGTCTGAGTGCACAAAAACCTAACACGGAAAAGGAACTTTCTAAAAGAGCAAAATCTTCTGTCAAACTGAAGCAAGTTCCCTCCTCCCTGGTACCATTAATGCTTTCCGAATTATGGAAATGTTACTCAGTTTGTCTTCCAAAAAGTCATTGGATTGGAAAAACAAAAGGGCTGTTTGCTCTATACTTTCAACGGAAAATGTTTATGACAACATGATTATGGAGAAAAATGCAAGCAGACCCAAGTATAATAGTAACGGACATTGTCAGTGTTACCAATCTGAGTGATTTTTTTGCTTTCTGAAAGGCTCAAATTAAACTAACTGATGCTATTCACTAACTCAATAAACTCTCTATTGCTCGGAGCAATGTGAATTTGAACTCACTGGATTGGAATTTTGAGACTCTTTCTTGGAGTTCATTTGGAGAAGCAGTATGTCTGAGTAGGGTTGTGCTCTACCAGCCAAGCAGAAGCTTAGTTTTTGCAGAATATATTCAGTTTGTATTTGTCTGGCACAAGATACTCAGCAATTTTGAGAAACTTGACCACAATGTGTTATCACCGGCAGAGATTGTTCTCCACTCAACATGCAAATGGGACTTCTGAGAACACATGGGTTTGTTGCTTTCAGACACAATTTGAGGACAGATTGCTCGTACACTGACAATATGACCCGATATTGATGTTCATGTGATTTTTATAGTGATTCCATAACATATTGCATCTATCAAACAATCACCTTGTCAGTAGCTCTTTAAAGTCTAGAAACTTCTACAGGCATAAGCAGCTTTGTTGACACATGTCATTCCCCACACCAATAACTCGCAGCTGGGAAAACAACCACCTCATTTGTACCTTGTTGGGCAACAAGATGTCCTAACAATTCCTTGTGCAGAGAAAATCCAGGCTTGTGAAAGTATTTGTTTGCTTATTCTCTAGGTTTCCAGTTGATTCTTGTTGTGCTCTAACCCAGGGATACATCCCTTAACCTATTATAATGAAATTACCATAGAATCATAGAATCACCAGGTTGGAAGAGATCCACTGGATCATCGAGTCTAATCATTCCCACCAATCTCTAAACCATGCCCCTCAGTACCTCATTCATCCACATCTTAAAAACCTCCAGGGAAGGCAAGACAACCACCTCCCTGGGCAGCCTGTTCCATTGCCTAATGACCCTTTCTGTGAAAAATTTTTTCCTTATGTCGAGCCTGAACCTCCCCTGACAGAGCTTATGGCCATTCCCTCTTGTCCTGACCCCTGTCACTTGGGAGAAGAGGCCAGCTCCCTCTTCTCCACAACCTCCCTTCATGTAGTTGTAGAGAGCCCCCTCAGCTTCCTCTTCTCCACGCTAAATTCTGCTTAATTTTGGTTTTGACTTCAGCTGAAACAGAAAAGAACTTCAGCTCAACATACACTTAGCTGCTTAGGTAAGTCTTCAGCTGGCTGAAACCCTACAGATGCATAGATCAAGCCCTGTCTTACTCTGGCCCTGGTACTTCTAAACTGCAGTCCTTGTTATAATAGCCATAAAGGACTCAAAAAAAGGCATACAGGTTTTAAAAAATATGTTTTCCTTAGCTTCTAAGGAAGTTGAGAAAAAAGCTGCACCTTCTTTTTCCCCCACTCTTGCTGGCGCGCATTTAGAACCTACCATTTTGTATATATTCTGGTTATCATTTTACCTGTGCACATCTGCATTCCTAGCACAGTCTAGAAAAAGAAATCTCATGGAAGTTCTTTACAGGACAGATTACACTACCTTGAATATGAACTAAAAGAAAATTATCCATTGAAGAGCTAAAGTCCCTACACTGGTCACTTTAGATCAGTTAAAACTATTCATGTGAACTGTTAACATGTCCAAATGAAACCCTAAAGCTGTGTCCAGGCAGGCAGCAAACGTTCTTCAAGGTTTTGTCCCTCTCCAAGGACTGCAGTCGAGCCACAGTGGCACGGGCACATCTCAGCAGCCCCACGGACACAATTACATCTCTTCCCTTCATAAACACCTTGGTCCTGACCCAAAGTACTCCACCACATGCTTGTATCTGTGCATGCCTGTAGACTTTGTGAAGGTAATGCAATTACTGGAAGAATATTCTACTGTGAGACTCATCCTGCACATCTCTGTAATCTTCCCTTTACCTTCTCTAACCTAAATGTCTAGACAACTTATTCTCCCTGACATAGAAGAGCTTATTTTTTGCTTTGGTCATGCAGAAACATCTTCATTAGCACCAAAAGAAAGTAATTAAATAGATGAGCAAGAGAAACCAACTGCGTGAAACTTCCTCCATCACTTCTGCTCTTTCCATTTTGAAACAAGGATCCTGCTCCTCAATAGCCTGTGAAGCAGCCACTGTTACACTGTTATTCTAGTAGTATCATAGAATCATAGAACAACCAGGTTGGAAGGGACCCATCGGATCTTCTAGTCCAACCATTCCTATCTAACACTAAACCAAGTCCCTCAAAACCTCATCCACCCGTGCCTTAAACACCTCCAGGGAAGGTGACTCAACCACCTCCCTGGGCAGCCTGTTCCAATGCCCAATGACCCTTTCTGTGAAAAACCTCCTCCTAATCTCCAGCCTAAATCTCCCCTGGTGGAGCTTGAGGCCATTCCCTCTTGTCCTGTCCCCTGTCACTTGGGAGAAGAGGCCAGCTCCCTCCTCTCTACAACCTCCTTTCAGGAACTTGTAGAGAGTAATGAGGTCTCCTCTCAGCCTCCTCTTCTCCAGGCTAAACAACCCCAGCTCTCTCAGCCGCTCCTCATAGGGTCTGTTCTCCAGCCCCTTCACGAGCCTTGTCGCTCTTCTCTGGACTTGCTCCAGAGCCTCAACATCCTTCTTGTGGTGAGGGGCCCAGAACTGGACACAGGATTCAAGGAGTGGCCTCACCAGTGCTGAGTACAGAGGGAGAATCACCTCCCTGGACCGGCTGGACACACCATTTCTGATACAAGCCAGGATGCCATTGGCCAAGACCTGGGCACACTGCTGGCTCATGTTCAGTCTACCAACACCCCCAGGTCCCTCTCCTCCTGGCATTTTTCCAGCCAGGCTTCTCCCAGTCTGTAGTTCTGCATAGGGTTGTTGTGCCCCAAGTGCACAATAGTGCTCATTAACAGCCAAAACATCAGGAAGCATATAATATAATTTGCTGTATTATGAAGTGTTTGGATAGCAACAGTGAAGTCACTGGTTTTTTACAGCTTCTCAGGATTTATAAAGAAAAAAAAATGACAATTTTACTTCGTCCATTTACCACACCATCATCACCATGTCACCAGTGAACAGCCCAAATATTCATAGCACAACAAATGACACCCTCTTTAATTCTGCTATCTTATTTTTATGAAAGAGTGGAAAGGAATACAGACTCTGTCAATCCAAATAAGAGCAGGGTTTTCCAATCCTGCAGTGGTTTCACTAAACTGAATTTAGACATGCTTTCAACCACAAGCACTTAAAAACTGCTCCAGAGTCATCCCCTGTCTCCAGTAGGTTGTTGGATTGCGTCGGGAGATAACGGATTGACGCTATTACCGATCTTGGCCCAGTGCTGTTAGTGGAGCGCTCAAGGTCATTCACGGTGCTTACCTCTGCGTGCGCTGGGTGATGTACAGCAGCGCTCAGCCGCGCTGATGGGTCCATCGCTCTCCAAGGCAGTGACCAATGTTGAGCAGCTGGTTGAAAGGCTGTTTGATCTCCCCACTGCTTTGCAGGCAACACCACACTGCTCAGGGCAGAGGGAAAGGAAAAAAAAAAATCACTATTGAAAAGATTTATCAGCAAATGTAGTAGATTCATGCTTGACCTCCGTATCTTCTCTTGTTCCCCAAAGGCAGCACGTGTAAGATATTTCCTGCCTTTCATGTTACTGACTGGAATGCATCATGAAGTCCAAATTTGCAACCTGCTGTCTGTTTTAGTCATTAGGCCAGACTTTCTTTGTCTCTTGATGAGAGCTGCGGCCAACTGTTCACTGGTGTAATGCATAACTTTTTCAGGATATACCCTCTCCCCTGAACAAATAAACAACAACAAAAAACCACCTAGGCTGAAAGTTAAAATTCATTCAGCTGAGGCTGCTGGGTCATATAATAACAATAATAAAAGATTATTCCATGAGCAGCAAAATTAGCAGAACCTGATTTCCTCTCTATTTTTGCACTTTGTCCCCTAAATCTCCTTCCACCACAAGAAGCCTGACCATCTGCTCTTCTCCCACATCAGCCTGAGTTGCGGTTGCCTGTAGCGGTCAGGCTGGAGCTGGAGACACGGGTTTGCCCAGCAGCTCCTGTCAAACCCATAAGAAAACTGATGTTTTCTGATGCTGCTTCTGTCAGCGTGGGCATCAACGTGCATATTTTTCCTTCTATCCAGCTCCCAGCACTCATAGATCTCATAAGCAATTAAGGTGATTAAATCCCATCTCAAATGTTGTTGAAATTGCTGAGCCGTTTCCAAGGTTATGATGGGGAGACTGGCCGGCAGGTTGGGAGGTAGAGCACAGAGGGCGAGGTTAAAAGCAGCCCGTTCCTCTCATTACAAACTTCCAAACCCTCGCAATGATAAGTAAATCAGTCTTTGACTATGTTGCACTCACAGTATGTTTTTTTGTATACTAATTTGACAGCAGTCACTGCAAGCGAGTTGAAAAGACATAAAGGTCAACTCATCCGTTCATCTGCAAACACAACTGTGTCATTTATCCATGACCCACCTTGGAACTCAGAGAGGGGCTTTTTAATGATTTGGCATTTCAAGTCAGAAAACCATCAGAATATCTGCCACTTTTCTCATTCAGTTAAAAATGTTGATCTAACGGGAGGAAAAAGCATTGAATTCACTTTCTCTACAACAGCAACACTTTTGGTCTTTCCCTTTTAGGAAAAACTGCAGGATCCCAGACATGAGTCACCTTTTTGGAAGAAAAGGATGGAATATCACAACAATGTTTTGCCCAAGGACTTCATGAGGAAGCACGACACTTTAGTGCAGAGTGTCTGGTTATGCTATGCATTTCCTGGGCTCATTCTGTCCAGCCTTTACCTGATCAAGTCAATTTGATCAAGTAATTGATCAAGTAATTGATCAATCAATTACTCTGAAAGTTGTGAGCTCTGGTGGAACAAGGATGCTCAGGCAGTTCTCACTGTCATGTTCCCAGCTGCAGATAACACTCTGCAGTTCAGTCTCTCTGCTGTACACTGCAGGCTAATAGCCTAAATTATTCTGTTGGGAATTACTTTCCCAATGGTTAGAGTAATTAATCAACTCTCATTACCTCGTTTAGTTCTGGATTTTCTCATTAATTTTAAATGGATACTAAACAGGGGGAATGATTTTTGGGTGGTAAGAATTACAAACATCTTTAAAGCAAGAAGATCCTTGCTAACAGGCATGTTCCTCTAATTCAGTCCAGTAAAAAAATGTCTAAGAGCTGCCAATAAGAACTGCTTGACTGACAGCCAAGGCAGGTTATCTCACTAGTAAAAATTATTTAACTACTTTTTGACTCATGGAGACTTATGTTCCTTTCAGTCACGTGAGTTAGTTATAAAGCTTTGCGTAGGGTTAATAAAACCCAAACCCTACACACACCTTCAAAACTTTAAACTATATAGCAAATCATAGAATGGTTTGTTTGGAAAGGACCTTAAAGATCATCCAGTTCCAACCCCTTGCCACGGGCAGGGACACCTCCCACTGGATCAGGTTGCTCCAAGTCCCATCCAACCTGGCCTTGAACACCTGCAGGGATGGGGCAGCCACAGCTTCACCACCCTCATTGTCAAGAATTTATTCCTAATGTCTAATCTCAATCTTCCACCTTCCCACTGAAAGCCATGCCCCCTCATCCTATCACTTTATACGCTTGCAAAAAGTCCCTCCCCAGCCTTCTTGTCTCTGCTCTTCGGAAAGCTGTCAGGTAACAGTTGTAAATTTGGGGTTGTATCCTATGAGTGATCATAAAATTTGTTTTCTGATTTACACACGAGGTCAAAACGGGCAGGCAAAGTTTTGAAACGTGGTGGTTGTCCCTTCTCTTTAAGGTATTTTATAATGGCAGGTTGAAAACTCTCCAGACTGTACGGTGAGTGATGCGTCTGTAATTACAGAGTTCTGAATGGCACAGCCAATTCATCTAAGCTGACAAAAAAAAGGACTAATGCCTGTGCTTGAGAACTGATATATGAGAATCTGGCTAATCCACCTTGAAGTACAGATGAGCTATGTTCTCTGCCTCATGGACCCAGACTTGCTGCTGCTTAATGCAAGTGAGGCTTAAATGTAGTATCTGGAGTGTGTATGGATGCTTTCTTAAAACAGACGTGGTAATGTTAAGTGTTAAATCCACATCTTGTGTGGCTTTTCAAATCCCATTTGGATGTGAGGTTAAAATTGTTATTTGCTATATCTCGAAATCAGATATAATTCACAGACAGTGAAAGGAGTATTGAAGAAAAGGATATGTGATTTGGTTCTATGTCACACGTAAAACCCAAAGTTACATGAATTCCAAAGGGTCCCTACAAATATATCTGGTTGCAATGCCAGAGCCAAACTCTCAGTTGCCAATGTACTCTCTCAGTCCTGAATCTTCAATCATTAATAAGCTAGAAATATCCTTTCTAGTGTGGGAAGATGCTAGTGATTATGAGGGCAGGTTGAGAGCTGGGGTTGTTCAGCCTGGAGAAGAGAAAGCTCCAGGGAGACCTTACAGCAGCTTCCAGTACCTGATGGGGGCAACAGGAAAGCTGTGAAGTGGCTTTTCACAAGGGCATGGACTGATAGGACGAGGGAGAACAGCTTTAAATTGGAAGGGGGAAGATTTAGATTAGGCTTTTGGATGAAATTCTTCACAATGAGGGTGGTAATGCACTGGGCCAAGTTGCCCAGAGAAGTTGGATGGGGCCTTGAGCAGCCTGGTCTGGTCAGAGGTGTCCCTGCTAATGGGAAGGGGGGTGGAACTGGAAGACCTTAAAGGTCCCATCCAACCCAAAGCACTCTATGAATCTATGAATGCAACTAAACCCAGCAACATCCAAGCCATTTATAAACAAGCAAACTTCACTTTGCTAATTAATGAGTAGGTACATGTCACTCCGGTTAAAGGACATCTGATGGACAAGATGGATGACTGCAAAAATACCCAACAGCAACTTGACAAGAATGAATCAACACAGCCTGTCAGAAGGGAGAGCAGGGGGCAACAGAACAGAAAATCTGTGAAAAAAATAGAGATACATACAACATCACCAGTTCTGTGTGCCTTACAGAGCCCACTGGCATAATTTCTCTGTAACTTCATTAAATAAAAACATAAAATAAAAGCAAAAGTGATTTATAGAGCTTGGATTAGTGAGAGGGCTGACTCAAAACATTAGCTCTAACCTATGTACTTTGGGGCAACCTGGACCTAAAGTATTGCCTGCCTCCTATAAACTGCATCACATATATGAATTACCTAGTGCCCACAGATTAAAGCAAATTTGATAAAGCAAAAGTAGTCATGGTTTTCATCACTGAAACAAAAATAACTGGCCTGAGGGAAAAACAAGGCTGGCAGATTAAAAATCCCTGTTAAGAAAAGGACTACTGGTCTGATTGCAACTCACGTGTGATCTGGTCAACTGCCTGCAACGACAAGACTGGCAGTGTTTAAATTCACAGCTTTTTCAGAAGGATGGAGCTTGCTCCCTATTCATCTTTGCCACCATCTAAAGAATTAAGAGAGTGGCTGGTGACGAAGAACAAATTAATCGTGTTTATTGTGACAACCACGACTGTTATAAAACAGATACCCTTACAGCACATGCTGACCTCCCCGACACTTTTTCTTTCTTCATTCAAAACTTGTTCAACATTCAGTTCAGGTCTCCTGAGATGTGTGTCTAGAAAAACACTGTTTCCAGGAAAGAAATCCATTTCAGGTATACATGATTCAAGTTGTTTGCAATACCCTATTATGTGTCTAGGTGCACTGTTATTCTCATATCCGAAGTCAGGCAGTTGTTCCTTAAAGAATGCCTTTGAATAGTCTTCAAGAACAGCCAGTTGTGGAGAAAAACAGCTAATCCAAGGATATTTATCTTTCATTTAGTTCAATATTTGATTCTTCTGTGAATATTTACTCTTTACGGTGGAAGTGGATGAGAAATGAAAGCAGTTGGGAAATTTCTGAACCAAGGTCAGCTGAAGCACAGTTGATATGAAATCACTGTCGGAACTGATGTTCAAAGGTTCCAAATCGGCTCTGGGAAGACCATGGAAAGAATGTCTGGTGACTGGCAAAAAAAACTAGGGAGTTTGAACTATCACACAAACTTTTGTCCTGTATGCAACTCCTTCCTCGACACTGTAAGGTGTTAACAATCATTGTCCAAGAAGACATCAGCTGAAGAACGACTGCAACCATCTCTTGCCTTCCCTGGCCCTACAGACCTACATAGAGTAATGTGCACCCAAACACAGGAGGCTGCACACCCCACCCAGCCTGCTATCTTCCAATCTATTCTAGAGAATGGTGTTCCTATTTCATCACTGCTGCCCTGTGGACATATCACAGCGACATCAGCGCTTCTCAAGCAGAAGCACACATCCTTGATAAGACAGGGGTCTACGCTATCATCTGGCACCATTCAATTAAGGCCACAAAAACCAGTTATAACCTAGTGTCTCAGTCTTTCCACACTTAGAAGATGGTACTTTTCTCCAAGGCTGAGTAGCAAATAACGATGCTACGCACATACTGTGCACATTGCGACATTTAGGAATGGTGACATTTCAATGCAGGGGGTCATTTTGAAAAGATCTTCCATAGTTACAACACAATTATAAAACTCATTTGTCTGCCCTGTGCTTCAGTCATGACAAGCAGGTACATGAATACAAAGTCTGGGAGGGAGAAAGCAAAGTCAGTACAGAAAAAGAGGAGGTGTACACTGGGCTGAGTTTGTAAGACTAAATTGCATCTGACTTATTACTGGCATCACGCTTCATGGTTTCTGGTACAAGTGTCTGTTGTGCCAGGGAAGTGACAAGGATCCAGATCCCTAAATATTCTTACCCTGCCCTGTTGGTGAAATTGCGGAATTTTTTAATAGCTAAAAATACAGCCTGGCTTGATTTGTTTCCACCCACCATTAACAAGATGCAGCCCTGCGCTCACAAGTTCCACTGTGAAGCAATAAGACAGCTGAAATCTTGCTAAAAAATGCAAGGAAGGTAGCGATGTCACTCCCTCATTTGGTCTTTTATAACTGTTAAAGGGCCAACTACATTATATGCATCAGACTCCACCAACAGTAGTGAAAATACGGCTTTCAGGCAAAGAAAAAAAAGGCTTAATTAAGCAAGGACACTTACCATCAAATGTTTTAGAGATACCTTTCTGCTGAAGGCAGTAGAGAGGACTCAGTCTGACAACACTATTGGGAAATGATGAGGTTTTGAAGGAAGACAAGAGAAGAAAAATGAATCCCGAAGTATTAAAATCAAATTATTCTCCCTTACATGGAGAAAGAGAATCAGAGGTCTAAAGTAAATATTTGAGTCATCTGATCCACATGCTGTAGCCACAACTCATTAGGTATCTGCTAATTACAGCTTTGAAAGATGCCATGGAGTGACACAATGCAGCCCTAGACGTATTTAGTTAGTTTTACAACTGAGGAGCCAGAGAAACCCTTGGGTTCTTTCCTACAGTCAACAGCTTCAACAAAGAGCCTTTCCATTAATTACAACCACGTCTTGTCCTTTTTTACATATGAGAAACACAACAATTCTTATAAAAACTATAAAACAAGCGTTGTCATTCAGGGATGCTATTAATCAAGGCATTCTCGTGTGTTTCCTCTTCACAGCCTCCTTGCCTAGATTTCAACGTGACAGCTCGTTGGTTTTTAACTAAAAGCAGAGTGGCCACGTGCAGCCATTGAAGACAGCTCAGGATTTTGATTTCAGTGCAGAAAAATGCTTTGCTGCGATCCCTCCTGTGAAGAGGTGAGCCTGAATTGTCTGTTGGCATTACTGGCACTGTAATGATCCATCTGACAAAAAGGACTGAAAACACCTACTTAATTCTGAAAGTAACCCTGACATTGTTGCTCCTCTCCTTCACTCCTGGAAAATCAGCGCAACAAGCAGGAAAGAAGCTTAATTACTTTTACACCATCCCAAAGAGGTTATGTCTGGGATCTAGACATCACATAAATGACAACCAGGAATATTTACACTCAAGATGAAGAAAAACTTCCTAACATTAAGGGTAGGCAGCTGCTGAACAAAGTTGTCACTGGAGGTATTTAAAAACAGTTTAGACAAGTGTCTATTAGTAATATTAGGATAAATATTCTGCTTCAGGGCAGGAGCACAGATTAAATTATATCCTATGATCCTTTCTCATTGCCTGACTCTACAACTCAGTAGCTTTCCCTCCGCTGCAACTTACCCTCCATTTCAAGAGCCATCTGTATCATTTTTAAACTCTTTCACAACGCTCTCAGGTACTTTGCACAAATGAACTTGCAGCACCTGAGGCTAACTGAAATCTCAGTTACTTGGTTAAAAAAAATGAAATAAATGGGATTGTTATCTCATTAAGAAGTAAAAAATGAGGCAGAAGACACATGATAAAATAAGTTACCAGAACTACAGCAGTAAAAAATTATGAGTTACACCAGAGATATAAATTCTTGTAGCAGGTTGGCAGAAACCTTGCAGTTTTCATTTCACTATAAAGCTATTACACGCACCTACTGGACCAGAGAGGCAAGACTCATTCTGCCAGTGTCATAGTCAATTTAGGCTTGTTGCAAAGTTGCTCCATGTCTGGGTCCATGCTAGAGACCTTCACTCTGCACCAGCTAATTTAGTGCTGCAGCAGATTACCCTTGAAGCATCACTGGGTAAAAATATTCTTCAAGGTGCCTAGGAAACACCTAAGTGTTGGAGGACAACTTTGGCATGGTTTATTTATCTTCCCTTCTCCCAGTAAATAAAATGGGAATTGTTCAGTTCAGATTCGCTGCTTAAGGCTCCCAATTTGTTACAGAAATCCTCTGAGCCTTGACTTTAGCAGCCCATAACCAGGTCACTAGAAATCATAGGAACACAGAGAGCCAAAAGGGACCTCGGTTAGTCCTCTCCCCTGCCCAAAAGTTCCAGCACATAGGAAGACAAGGATCGAGTAAGACAAGCCAGCAATAGCATGATTCTTCCATGTGGTTTTATGGGGCAGTTAACTTTTATTACCTGGTAATTACTGAGTAAGACTTCAGACAAGCTGACTCTATAGCTCACATGGTAGCAGACTTGTGTGGACAGTTAGCTCACAAAAAACATGCTGCAAGACAGGCTTAGACATGTTCAGAGGAGAAAGTCAGTCCATTAAGGAAGAAAAGTTCAGGAATATAGCTTACTCATACTTTAACAGTGCTGAAAATTATAAATATTAACAGTAAAGTTAAAAAAAAAACCACAAAAGCAAAGTTGCAAAAAAGAATCCAAAGAATGGGAAGAAGTTACCAGGTACAGGCTGCAAAGACAAAAATTACAGTATTTCTTAAGGATAAAAAAGGCCAGAGGGCAAATGAGCAAGGATCAGGTGACAAAACTGTCCGTGAACAGGAATGCAAAGAGCTTTAGAGCTGAGGAGGGAAGGCTAAGATCCACGCTGCAAGGTGTATGCTTGCATGTAAAAACACCACTAAGGTGGTACAACAAGGAGGAACAAAGAAGAGGGAAGAGATGGCCTTATGAGAGGAAAAAAGATGATACATGGAACATGCAGGTTTTTCAAAGCATCAGCAGCATAATCCACGAGTTTAAAGTACTTTGATGCACTGAGTATTACTACCAAAGAAGTTGCCTGGTATTTTTTTCTTCTTTCCTGTTCTCTGCTGTGGTCTTATTTCTTCATGGAGTCAATAATGTGAAATATGTGGGAGCAGAACATTAATATTCGTAAGATCAGTATCGGCATTCTTCTCTGTACAGGCACTGAGTATTTTTCAAACAAACCCTTTGGTGATACTCAGCCTACTTTCTGTAAACTGACGCCATTTACCTGGTTTTGATCCTGTGTACCTGCTTTAATCTTCACTTAAATCTTAAAGCTAAAAGGATACCAAACAATCCTAAAAACCATGTGATAAACAGATGTCAAAATCATCTAATTCCCAATCTCTTCTGTTCATTCCTTGCAATAAAAAGCTAAAACTATGGTTGATTTACTGTGCACTCAAATGTTGGGAGAATCCAGGCACATGTGGGATCAGTTTAGGTCAGGATCAAAACCCCATAATTTAGCTGAGAGCAGCTTCCAAACTAAGCTCATATTTTTTTCAGACTATATTTATACTGCAGTTACTATGTGCCAGTACATTGTTAAATGACCCAAGAACTACAACAACCCTGTTCTTTACTGGGAGGGTTCTTTTCCCCCTGAGTTGGAAATGGCCGTTCCAGTATAATTCTTCACGAATCAGCAGCACTTGCAGTATCCAGTACCGATACGATCTCCAGATCTGATGGCTGCTAAGCTGTCTACAAACTTTTCTTGTTGCTGCTAAGAGATCACAGAGTCCTCAATTCCACCTATAACCACTGCCTGCTCTGCCCAGTTTGAGGAGGGAAGCGGATTTGGCAAAAGAGCAGAACTGAGATGGGATGAAGGTGAATGGTTCCACCAGGAATACATCAGCCTTGAGTAGAATGTTGAGGAGAGTGAGGTGTAAGCTACAAAAGTAGTGAAAAAAAAAACAAACCAAAAAACCCAAGAAATAAAAGGAAAGTTAAAAAGCCCAAAAGCTAAACAAAGAAGCAACATTCATGTTGTTGTCCAACCTATTGTCCAGAATGCAGGATGGGGAGTGAGAAGACTGACTGATTTCCACCACTGTGGCTGTAATAAAAAGCTCTCTCGTGGGCTGCTCCATCTGTACAATACAGATAATAACGCTATTTCCAAGCATTCTGGTTTCTATACTGTGTGCTCAGCCACATGGCACTGTCTGAAAGTCTGATTATTTTCCCACCCAGCTGCATTAAAGCAGCAAACTAAGAGGAGTGTTGTGCAGGAGACAAATTGGACATGGATTAGTGATCTTAGTTTAACGTCCTTATTAGAGGAACGGTGCTTTTTGATGAATGCTCAGAGCCAAAAACTTGTCCTTATCACACAGAAGTTGCTGTCAGTAGGGAAAGGCATGGTTAGAGTAATGCTGACTGGTAAAGCAGCCAGCTGACTCAGTATCTCTCTCAAACAACACTGGGACATGCTGAGCTCAGGAAGCAGTGGAAGAATGAGTAAAATCATGTCACAGACTAAATAAAGAGACACTTCTGCTCTGCAGAGTCTACAGCTGTTGCAATGTCCACAAACTTATTTGAAACCAAAACATGAGCTGAAAATAAGCTATTGGAAGACTTTTTTTTTTTTTTTGCTTCCTTCTTTTCCTTTTACCACTTAAATGCATGCAGAAGATACAGTCTATGTATTAAATGGTTTTCTAAGAAGAAAATGACAGAGACAGGAACAAATACCCTGGATTTATGCAGACAGCACACATTCAGTGGCAGGAAACTTTGCCAGGTTGTTATATGCATTCACGAAATGGTCTCTAACGTCTGACTGGAAAGCACTGCAACATTCAGTGGGATGTACTGAAAGGCAGCCAATCTGGCAAGCGACTTGAGTGCTCCTACAACAATAATTAGCTTTATCAAACTTTAACTAGTGATGTCAAAATATTTTTAGCTTTTAGTCATGAAATGAGCAACAAACGAGTTAGCTACTTCATACTAACATATGGTTGGTCTCAAGAAATGAAGTACTCATCTGTTCCCAAATTATGTTAAAAAATTAAAGAAACATACCTTTTTTTTCCCCCCTCTCTGTGTTTTTGAAGCGTGTTCGCCCACACACAACTCAGGGCTTCACAGGACTTCTTATCTCTCTGACATTTCTCACAACTTTGTGGCTTCAGTGTAAATCTGCAAGGTAAAACACAGTTTTAAGGATGTGTAACAAACCTGAGCCTGTAAACAAGTGGATTTGTTGATAGAAGCTTAAAACATATAGGTAGGATTTTGGCTGAAAAGAAGTCCCAATTGTGGCAGCACAGACAGCAAAGGACGTGCCATCTTTTTGCTTCCCTGAAACATGAAGAAAAGAAGGACTAGGTTTTTAACTCCACTTGCAAGAATTTGACTTCAGACACAAAAAACCAATTACAATTTAAATTATTCCATGAAAACTGACAAACCTGGAGCCAACCTCACTAGAGGTGCTCAAAAAGTGTGCAGACATGGCAGTAAAGGACATGGTTTAGCAGGCACCATGGTGTTGGGCTGATGGCTGGACTGGATGAGCTTAGAGTGTTCTTCCAACCTTAATGACTCTATGATACCAACTGTAAAAAGGAGCCATAAAATTCTCCTTATGGCCAACTGTAGTCTTAAGTGACATTCATGACATTGACAGGTGGGTTTGTGAATGTGGTTTTTCAAAGTTAACATCAAGAAAACTGATAAATTCAATTAGCTTTATTTACCAGTGACCACATTTTTATCCCGTTTCTTAAAGCAGCCAGAAAAGCAAAAAAAAAAAAAAAATTCCCCATCACAAACCCTCAATCATTTCACTACTCAGCGATAATACATTAAATCAGAGATAGGAGTCGACAATATCATGCTGCTGGGAAAAAATGGAAAACCATTCTTGGAAAAACAAACAGAAGTATCATCTGCAAAACACATGGCGTACTGCTTGCATTTGGCTGGGCGGTGGGAAGCAGGCAGTTCAGCTGTGGGCACCGCCATCCCCAGAGCATGTGGGCAGAATGCAAAAACCTGGAGCACAGGAACAAGGATGAGGAGGGGCCCGGGGAAGACAGCTTATTAGAAAAGGCTGGAGGACTAAGGCTGCTTGTTCCAAGGAGCAGAGAAGCAGTTCTCTTTGCGGTGGTCTTTGGACGTATGGGGAGTGGATGAGAAGAAAGAAACAGTCTCCTGGGACACACCCCACACCCCCATAGCCCTTTGGATATCATTAAGCTCGCTGGAGAGCACAGAGTGCCAGAGGCAAGACTGAGACAAGCACTCATGCTGTGACATTCAGTATACTAGGAATTATAAGTTTGTGCAATACTATTTGGCTACTTCAAGAAAAATTCATCACCATCTTGCTAACTGATGCATTCCTTGTACACACGTGTTTGTGCTGAAGTTGTCTTACCCCATTGCCAAAGCAACAGTGTTTAGCATTTCTTTCTGGTGTCCACCTGGCCCATCGTTTCATGCTGGTTTGCTTTGATCTTCCTCCTTTCTGCTTACTGTTATTAGCTCATTAGTGGTTTGCCTGTCTTTTCCAAGCCTGCTCCTCTGGCTGTTGGGAAATGTGCTGGGTTCCCTTTGCTGACTCAAGTTCCCTTTGCACTTCTCCACCAGGAGCAATTAAAGAAACAAGTGATTAGGTAGCTTCCAGCGACTGACCAGGTTTCACAAAAGACGTGCTGCAAATTAAAAAAATAATCCAGTTAAAATAATCTGAGCTACCAGTGATAGATCACCTGCTCTGGAAAACAGGGGAAATATGCTGAATATGACTGGAAAGCATCTAAAGCTTATTCAAATACAAAGCAGCAAGATGCAGAAGTCAAGGCATTCAGGAACAAATAGAATGTGCACAGTTCTTGTCTCTGCCAGCAGAGGCCAAATCAGAAAATCATTAAGGTTGGAAAAGACTTCAAAGCTCATCGAGTCCAACCATCAGCCCAACGTCGCTGTGCCTGCTAAGCCATGTCCCAAAGTGCCACAGCTATAGTTTAACACCTCCAGGGGTGGGGACCCCATCACTGCCCTGGGTGGCCTGAAATTTCAGAAAAGGCAGTGGATAAGGAGAGGGGGTAAAAAGTGCTTTTTGGAATTACACATTGAATCAAAAACTGGAAACATTTTCCAAATGATTTTACTACGTGCAAGTATCCCAGTTTCCCAGCAACTCCGTTAGTGACATAATGTGAACTTTGTGGGAAAGTAGTTCTGCACCACGCACTCTGGACGAGAAGTGAAGAGCTTTCTTGGAGTCTATTCATAATGCTGCATTTGCATTTGATAAATTGCTTCATTGTTATGTGCCTTCCCCCTTTCACGTGATGATTAATTATTATTGTATTACACAAAACAATATTTGTTTTTAAATGCTAATCTTCCAGCATTTTCTGCGTCATTAGACCAGAGGTTCAGTCAAAGTTTTCCTCAAGTTGCTTGAGTGCCTTCATTGAATAAAAACCATTTCAGATATAAAAAGTTTAAGAGACTTAACCCAAGATTGGCATTAATTTTAATAGTATGGTTTTAATAGCTTTTAAACAAAGTACTTCATTATCTAGACCACTATTTAAAACTAAACCAAAGTGAATTATAATATTGTTGTATCTCTAACAGCAGATAAAAATTTTCCTCCGTGTGTTTTCAATTTATACACCAAATATTTATCAATTCCCAAACTGCATCCACAATTTCTTGAAAGGCACAGGATCCAAGTTTCTTCTAATTTATGTAGTCGTAAATTTTTTTCAATATAACGGAGTTACTCATACCAGAGTGAGCAGGACCACACTCGAAGATGGATCTTAAAAATCAATATTCCAACCAAGCTAACAGCAAGGTGAGGGTTTCTTTGTAACTTTTTAATAGAAATTTGTCCAGGCAAATCCTCCGTCACAGCTTCAGCAGCAGAGAAAGATTCCTTCAGGACATTGTGATATTAGGAAATTTTTTTTACTGATAGAGTGGAGAAGAATTGGCAGAGGCTGCCCAGGAAAGTGGTGGAGTTTCCATGCATGGAAGGGTTCAAAAACCACGCAGAGGTGGCACTTTAGGACATGGTTTAACAGGCATGGTGTGGTCAGGCTGACTGTTGAACTGGATGAGCTTAGAGGTCTTTTCCAATTTCAATGATTCTATGACACTTGTAGCTACCCAGTCAAGCGAGGTGGGCAATCCCGTGGTGATCTGCTTTCTGCCACCACCCAGGACATGGTGACTAACACACGTGTTAGGTTTTGTGACAGCAAAGTGCAAAAGGGGGTGGGTACGTGCCCACCACTTACAGTAAGGAGCACAACACAGCCCATCCCTGTGTGATGCTGAAGTATTTAATGAAGCACCACCTGCTGTCCCCTCCTTGCAGACCCGTGGCAGGCCCAGTGCCAGCAGCCCCTCAATTACTGCTGCAAACGGCAACAAGCATCCACTCTCAGCTTGAGAGCCACCCAGCTCGTGCACGCTTCTGCTCCTCTGTATCCTTCACTGCTTAAAATTCAGATTTTCCCCAAGCAGTCTGTAAAATTTTTCTCCACTTAACCTTAAATTGCCTTTCTCCCCTGCTCACAACTGGAGCTGAAATGAAAAAAAAATTAAGCTTGGCTTGTCTTGGTGTGTCAAGAAATAAAATCGGCTTTGAAACAACTGCAGAACAGGGAAAGTAGGTTTCAGTGGGACTTTTAATGTGCTGTGAATTACAGTCACGCTTAATTAAATTACCTTGCTGAACCAAGTCCTAAATTAAAGTGAGAGATACCCTTCGATGTTTATTTGGCTCAGACAATAGAACAAAGTAAGAAAATGAGGTTTTAGAGCTAATGTCAATTAAAGTTTTAGTAATTAAATATTTCTTTCTTCAAGCACCTGACACGCCTATTTGGTCTATGGCAACTGTAGGGATAGGTGAACAAAATTCTTCAGTTGCTACCCCTGCTACAGAAGCCAAACGGTGAAATTCTTAAGAACCAACTTTACCTCATCCTGAGCCATTTGGAAATATTTTCTTTCAAGCTATTAAATGGCCTTTTGTGTCTCCTTTGCACCTCCCAGTTCTGGGTTCCATTTCAAGCCAACAAGGTTGAGCATGAGCTATTTACTTATTGATTTTAAGCTTGGAAAAATGGGAGAGATTTTTAAAAAGCTGGTTTCTCCTTGAGAAGGGGATGAAATTTCATACTGCCTCTTATTGAAACCAGTTCACACATCCCAGGCCTTTCCTCTCCCTACCCCATCTCTATCCCACCCTCATAATTTTCACATTTATGAAACAAATCTGATACAATAAATCAGAATCCCCAAAGAGCTAGGACCCCTTTCTACTCCTTCACATGAGGGCAACTCCACCTGAGGCTGTGAAACAGCATTAGGGTAGTGGAGAGTGGAATACGCAGTGCAGTGTTGACTTGAATTCAACTGGAATTTGAAATAAAGACCCCTGAACAGAGTTTCTTTTTTGTAGCACTAATAAAATCTGTATTTTTGGCAGCAGCAACCAAAAGCTGGCTGACACACTGAAAACAGAAACCCTTCCTCTGGCTGGTGTCACCCCGTTTCTTCCCGGAGCTGCCAAGAACCGCATGTTGCTGTTGGAGGGGAACATCGATCATGGCTGGGCAGCCCCACTCCTCCCTCCTGCCCTGCGTGGCTGGAGTTGTTCCTGCCATCACCGTGCCTGGTCCTCCTCACCCCTCCTTGGCCAGCACAGCTCTTGCCATAAGGTGGGTGCTGCAGGTAGATGGGGCTCCCACCTGATGTTTCTGGCTCTCTGGACAGTGAATCCAGCACCTAACTGCTGTGAGTGAGTTTTCACTTGGGGATCCTATCCTACACTCAAAACTGGGATTAACAAGCCAAAGGTCCAGTCACACTTGACCAAGCAGCCACTTTGGCTTGCAGAAAGCTCCAACACAATCCCTCTGCACCGGTGGCTGGGGAAACACTGTTCCTGCCTCCACTTGAATTAAATTCTGGGTGAAATATATCATGGAGAAAGATCCCCCTGCTCCCATTCTATACACTTTTTACTCTCAAAAGCGTAACGAAGCATGCTTGCTTTCTGCATCTCTTCAGTTCAGGGCCCCACCAGAACAATTATAAGTTCAGGGATATTAATTCATCTGCCTGCATCCTCAGCTGATGGAAAAAAAATATATTAGAAATGATTGGACAGGGAGGAAAAAAACCAGTAAAATTTTGAAGTTGTCAAGGTTTTAGTTCTGATGTATATTTTAAGCCTCTAATGAACCTTTCTGTAAGTTTAGATCAATCTGAAAATGTGATAATCCAAGCTCTGTGCTTTGCTGGAACAACCAAAGCCGACAGACCACACACATTTTTACTGAAGGCAGCTTTGGCTCAGTTGGTTCTGTAGCTTTCCTATACCAGGTTCTTTTTAATGTTCCTTTGCTGTCACCTGTATTTATCATCCACTGTACAGATATGTTTCTGCAATCAATCCTTTTCCAATGACACCTTGTGCATGATTTCTAGTAGGATTCCAGTGAGGATGCCCATAAAGACTGACTTCACACAGCAGTCTCACGTCTCCCACAGGACACAAAGAGGAATCATAAACCATTCCAAGGAAATCTTGAAACTCTGAAGCAGCAAGTCCTGAGAGGGAAAAGTACCTGATGATTGGAGGGCATTCTCTAAGTTTCCTGGAATATGGCACCAGCTTCCTCCTGCCAGGAGCTCCTCAGTCCCCCTGATAAATCATCGCCCACAGTACTGCACTCTTACAGGCATCGGAGATGTCAGTAAATAATAATGGAAGCCAAAGAATAGAGGATTCTTTCGAATTACCACACCTTCAAGATCAAGGAGAAGCAGCATTGCCACACAGGGATTGTTGGCTGTTGCAGCTTACTCTTACAAAAATTTTATTGGAAGAAACAGACAGTTAAAGAGAAAGTTAAAAGCAAAAAAGTGACCTCCAGGACCGTTTAACCTGTATTGATATTTCTAGCATTCTGCTGTCAAGTTTCTCATCAGTATCTGAAAACTTTAAACTATTAGAGTAACCTACCACCTTCTGCTAAATTCAAAGTGTGCTCAGCCTGCAGACCTCTCTGAAGGGCCATACCCGCCTGGATTCTTCCTGTACCAATGAAAATTTATTGAATACTCAGCCTTTCAATCATGCTGGTATCCTTGCATCTGGGACAGATACGCAGGATTATTTCCCTCAGCTGTTACACTAATTCCTCTTCTTTTCCCATCTGTTAACAAAGATGCTCCCGTTTTTTTCCCCAAGCTGGGAATGCTGATTACCTTCCACATTTAAATCATAGATTCCCAAAAGGCAATTCATGCTGGGAGCATGAACAATGCCTGGCAAATGGCATTCTCAAATTACATTTCTGTAAAGGCTCTTCCATGTTGCTACAAGACAAATGCCCTCTTCTAAAGCAGAAGCAGGCAACACCGAGAAATTAATTCACAGCACTCTCTCTGCTCTAAGCAGGCCTGCTGGTTCCGAAGATGACCTACAGGGATCCCTCCTGAGCTGCAGGGAAGCATGCATGGAACTGCCTGTGGCTCACTGCAAACCAGAGAGCACCATGTGCCTGTGGAACAGAAACCACAGAGGGGCAGGAAGCTTGCACATCAAGCCAGAGGGCAGCTGATAGATCAGCCCATGGTGTAACACTGACCGCCTTCTGTTCCACTGCTTTTAGGATTAGGTGTCCAACAACCTAGCATAACAAAGCACTACGAGAGTCTGAGGGAACTGGGGTTGTTCAGCCTAGAAAAGAGGAGGCTGAAGGAAGACCTTATCACTGTCTACAATTACCTGAAAGGAGATTGTGGAGAGGTGGATGTTGGTGTCTTCTCCCAAATGACAAGGTGATAGGACGAGAGGGAATGGTCTCAAGTTGTGTCAGGTAAGGTTCAGGTTGGATGCTAGGAAAAATTTCACTGAAAGGGTTGTCAAGCACAGGCAGAGGCTGCCCAGGGAAGTATTGAGTTCCCATCCCTGAAGAAATTTAAAAGACAAGTAAGATGAGGTGCTTAGGGATCTGTTTTAGCAGTGAACAGGTACAGTGGGGCTTGATCTCAAAGGTCTTTTCCAACCTAGTGATTCCATGACATGCACAGGAACATAAATACAGAAATCACAAGGACTATAAGGTGCTGAACATGTTGGTGACTTGGGGGAAGCTGATTCTGACTTATTAAAATCACTGTGCTTGTACTATCCAGTGCTTCTGATTTCTCATCAGCAAATAAAAAGGTCAAACCCTCAAATCCATTCAATTATGACAAAACAAAGTGCCTTCCCTTCTAACCCTCCTTCCAGCAACATCATTTCTCTAACAGTAGTGAAAATGTTCTGTTGATTAATATACCTGCTTTTGTCCCAAACCTTCTGGAGTAAACATATTCTGGTCTAAGAAAACAGGTTGCCTGAGGTTAGGGTCAGAGAATTGCATCCAGGAACATTTACCTGAGCCTGAGAATACTAAACTTCACTACTGACTATAAGACATTGTGAGTTACACATACTAATGTGGGTCACAAATCTGCCAAAACATTGATAAACTCCATTTATATATATATTATAAAATCCTTCCAGAGTCTTGCAGAGAAGATTATTTTCCCTGCAAAAAACGTATCTGTAAAACACAAACTTCTTGTGAACCACATTTGCCAGCTACTTCAAAGTCCACCAATAATATCACTCTAACTACAAAGGTGATGTAAAGGTGTCTTCAAGGTCAATCTCCTAAGAGAGCTCAAATTGGAAAAATAAATCACTCCATCTGAAAAAAAAGTTGTAGACTTTTCTTTTGAAATGCATTCCTCCGATCTTCCATGTTCATTTCTCTTACTGTGCTCCACTGTGATCACAGCTTTCTTGCAAGTCAATGAGAAAAATGGCAGAGTCATCCAGAAAAACATTCCCCAACAGCTCCCTTGTGTGCCAAGCATTAATAATGAGTTATCTCTATCAGCAGCATTACAATATAACACACCACAGCATCACTATTGGTGGTTTTTGTTTTGGTTTGGTTTTTTGTTTCAGTTAGGGCTTTGTTTTTAAACACACATAATTCAGGATGACCCCTGTATTGGTCAATTGCATGCAGAAAAGAAGGAAAATAATCTATTTCTCCAGTGTTACAGGACATGCAGGGTTAATTAATTCACACCTTCCCCCATTTCCCTTGGAAAATTATTATGCTGGCTAATAAACCTCACAGTTACGAACTTAGAAACCCTGCAGTATTTTAAATTGCACATGTGGTTTGCTCAGCTGTTGGAGCACTTCTCACCTTAGTCACCCTTTTCTCCCCGCGAACTCACACCCCAGAATAGCTTGGCATCAATGAAAAACAACGGTGTGATTGAAAGTGTATGAGATTCATGCATTGATTCCTTCCATGACTAATTAAGGGGGGTTAGGGAGATATTTTTTTTCGTTTTCTACTAAATGGAGCTGTGTTGCCAGAGGTTGAGAGCTGGAGAGCTTGGTGCTTAACAGGCTCTGGATATATTATCTGATCTTCAGGCAAACCACTTAAACCCCTGGTGAGTTAATTTTGCCAGCTGTAAATCAGAAATAACAAATATCACCTACCTTAAGGTGTCTGCCGAGATTCCAGTGACAACGCTGTCTAAAGGAATGCTGACAATATTCACTGAATCTGTGCACAGTGCGATCGAGTTCTTTCTTCCAGCTTCCCACAGAAGTACTTGCCACTAGGGAAGTCGAAAAATGCGGAGTAAACGTCTCTTAACATGAACATGAGGATGGTATGCGAACAACCTCAGTGCTTTGCTGCCTGGAGAATCTTGGCGTAACTGTCACTGTCCTCCATGAAATCTGTTTTGGAATAGAAATTTTTATTAATAGCTGAACAAGAGACAAAAGATATTTTTCCTGTCAGTTACGAAGAATCAACTCAATAGCAAAAGAAATGAGTGAAGGAAACAGGGCATTTTCTCCCTCAACACCAGATTTCTGCTGCACAATATCAAATATTCTTAAAAGAGACTCTTTGAGGAACATCCTGCCATCAAAATGCTAATTGGTTTCTAAATCAACATCCATGAAGGATTTTACTGACGGATGACTGACTCATACGTGTTGACAACCCTATCGTACCTCTATTTACCAGAAAGACTAAAAGATAAATAAACACTATCAAGTACTTTCCAAAACGTTGCAAATAAACACTGTACCAATTTAAGCAGGTACCTTGCAGAATAGTAAAAAAAAAATAATGATGAAGACTGAATAAGTATTTCTAAATACAGAGGGAATTGATCCATACAACAGATTGCATAATTTATCCTTCTCCAACCGAAAATGCCAGAGAACACTGATCAAAACCAGAGATGCCCTAAGACAAGTGAGACCCGTAAGGCATCATCCTGTTGTTTTTCAGAACAGAATTTCCTTCTAGAGCTGATGCTGTAATCACCTTGGACACGTGGTCAACAATTGTCCTAGAAAACAGGGGTTTATTTCATGAATCATTTCCCTGACCAGCATTGAGTGCTATATCTAGCACCAGACATTTCTGAAATGACCATAAAGCCCACCCAGTTCCAATCTGACACCTCCCTCTGGATCAGATTGCTCAAAGCCTCATCCAACCTGACCTTGAGCACCTACAGGGATAAAGCAGCCATGACTTCTCAAGGCAACCTCTGCCAGTGCCTCACCACCCATAAAGGAAAACATTTCTTCCTAAAATCTCATCTCAATATCTGCTCTCTCAGCTTGAAACTGTTATCCCTTGTCCTATCCCTGCACTTCCTGATAAAAAAGCCATTTGAGGACTTCATCTGTATCGCTAATCCAGTACTTAATGCAGAGACATACACTATGTTATGGCATTTCCCTGGCATTCACTCCAGGCAAAAGTTTTTTTCTTCTTCTTTATTTTTCAAAGCAGGATTTAAAAAAAAAAACCAACCCAACCCAAACTAGCACTTCCTCAACAGACACTCACCCTCATTAATACTTCTTTCTACAATTAAAGCAATAACAGGAAATGCCATCAAAATAATCTGGCTCTCAAAACAAAATGGGTCTGACAATTAAGTGATGTTACCCACCAGTGTGGAAAGACACTGTGGACTGACGTTGGGAATAGATTTCTGTAACACATCCAAGCTCTTCACCTCTGGGAGATGGCTACAGTATGGACATTCATAGAATCATAGAATCACCCGGTTGGAAGAGACCCACCGTTATCATCGAGTTTAACCATTCATATCTCGGTGTTTCCGAAACTACAGAAGCAGCGTGAGATCGAGGCCAAATGCAAGCAGTCATCAGAAGGGGCAGTACCAGGGTGATCAGCAACACGAGGAAAGCAAATTCCAGAAACAATCTGTACTGTGGCAAAAGCTGGCACAAAAAAAAAAAAAAAAATCAAACTGCTTTCCTTGATTTTAATAAAAAATAATGACAGCACTTGAGATTGTTGTTTTTCTTTCTGAAAGGAATTAAAGGAGGTGGCTGGAAAAATAAAGGAATAAAATCTGCTCTTTCTGAATTGGGAAATGTGTCTTCCTGATGGCTCAGAACATCAAAAAAGGAGAGAAAAATAGCATTTCTATCAACAAAAACGGTTCTTTTTCTTTACTATCCCACACTTCCACAAAACATTTTAAGCAATTCTAAGTCATTACAAACCACAGTCACAGGAAGGATAAAACTCGGTTAATGCTTTGCACATCTATATTCCAGCACATGCAAATTCATACAGTAACCCCTGATATATTTTCTGAATACTTGGCAATGATGTGTTAAGTCTAACCATGGTTGCCTGTTGGCAATTTCTTCCTGTACTTAGAGGTGGAAGAGTTATGAAGTGGTGCCTTTCATCTTTTGAAATTTGTAGGAGCCTTTTTGTTTTTCTTCCTTAAAGTGCACATATTACAAGGTTTGGAGAGGGTAAAGTCAACAAACTGTGCCCCCAGCAGCTGGAACACAGAGCAGAGGAACCAGTGCCTATTGGGGCTGGGTCTACAGCTTCAGATCCGTCACCAGGAAAGCTCAGTACTCATACCAAGGGACTTTGTTCTCACCACAGAAAATCCCATCACACCCTGAGAATCTAACACTCTCAGAGCCCTCATCACAGAGCTTTTATAGTTTTGTTTATAGCGGTTTTTTTAAGGTTGGGAAATTCACAATGACCTGAAACGCTATAGTCCAGCATTCCTCTCTCAGCGCTAAACTGTGCTGTCTTTACATGCTCTGAAGTGGTCCAGGCAGCCATTATTTCCAGAAGTATATGACACAACTTTATGGACAATGCATATCAGATGAGTTTGTGCAGATAATGATTCCTAGAAAAGTCATTTCTATGCACATAAAGTAGATTAACTCCCCACACCATGGATTGTCCTGAACATTTACCAATCTATGCCTAAAATCAGTTTCTTCCTATGGCAGAAAAGTACAAAGCAAAAGTTAACAAGACTCCAAAACTTACTTACCTGAAGTATTTTCCTCAAGGAAGGAATGGTCATTACTCATAATTTACGTATTCTTATCTATTTATATACTTATTAATGGTCTTATTTCATACCTTTGAGAGAAGGGAGACTCGCACCAAAGTTCACACTCGTACTCAAGCAGATCAGTGCTGGGTGACAAGTTGGTACTGCTGCCCCAGCTCTGTAGTCGGTGCCTCCCACTTCTGCTCTAAGCTGTTGCATTTTGCATTAATTGGTTTTCCATTAGTGTAAGAGCTTGTCACATCAGCTTAACAACTGTACTGTGGGTGAAATCATCCCTTGCACTGGAAGAAAAAGAGACATTCGAGTTAATTAAGGACACAGAACAGAAAATTTGTATCATGCTATTTGGAAACAGCCACCACGAGAAACAGTTTAATTCACTGCTCACAAATGTGAGTGAAACTGGAGGCTCTGACTTGATAAAGAAGTATACATATGGTATGGACTTGATAATGGTTGGACTCGATGATCCGATGGATCTCTTCCAACCTGGTTGTTCTATGATTCTATGATATTCTTCATGCTACGTAAGCATGACTGCAGATGCTTTACCTGACAATTGCAGGAACACAAGGGTGACAACATTCTCTTTTCCACACAGAAAGATGCCAACTTCGTACCAGTTTGACTCTCTATTGTCATATGTCTAATCCATGACTGGGACTCTGTCCTGAACAAGCAGTTAAGTTGAGCAAACTTGTTTCCTTGGAAGGTAAAGCCGTCACATAAAATGTCTTTTCTCCAGTATCTTGGCTAATTTCAAGTCCAACCCGAACACCAGATGAAGACTGAGTTTTCAGAGTCAGGAGGAATCAATTCAAGGATGTATCCAGTACATGAATACTTCCAGAAGTCAAAAGGAAAGCTCTGTAGAAATCCTTCACTTCTTTAAGGAGGATGTACAGCTTGCTGTGTGGTTTGTATAAGGGTTATCTAAGCAGTGCCATGTACAGCACACACATTTTTCAGGGAGGCAGAGAAGTTTTGGAAACCACAAGTCCCTTCTGACACTGAATGGGATCAAGCTATGTCACCACAGACTGCACAGCCACAAGATTTGCAGGTGTCTTACCAGAGACCTAAAGGCAGATTTTGATGGCTGCTACAGAGCCATACCAGTAGGAGATGAAACCTCCATACCAGTAGGACATAAACACATGAAACCAGAGCTGGGTGTTCCCGGATCAGATGATGCCAGTGAACGTGCTGCTCCTGAGGAATCCAGCCGGAAGGGCCTGCCAGGGACAGGCAGTGTGTGGGAAGCGACGCCTGCAGCAAAGGGCTTCAAACCAGAGCACCTTGGCTGTGCTGCAACAGGGTAATTTGGTACTTTCCCACATGGTCAGCCAGCTCGCCTGGCCAGCAGGAGAGAGATGTAGCAGTAACATCTTTCTTCTAAAAGATTACTCCTGGCTCTGGAGAGGTCTGTAATTTTTGGCAGGCTTCTGACGGGCTGCACAAAGAGAAAAGGAACCTCTTTGCTCTCTCTCCCACACTGTAGCCATGCAAGGCGCAGCCATAACGTAGCTCTTAATAAAGAAACACAGATGTGCCCTGTAGGCACTTAAAAGGCTAAAGAAAAAAAAAAAAAAGAAAAAAGAAGTTCCTGTGTGTTTCATAAATCGGTATAAGCATAATGCAACCTACTGTCCTAGATAGAAAATGAAATATCTTAAAAAGTATTGAATCCTCTGTGAATTTTCTCAGTGGATCAGCATGAAGCTATTTAGCCCAGATGTTTCTCCAATTCTGATGCATTAAGAGATGCACAGCATTGTAGCCAAGTGTTAACACAGTCAATATAATGTAAAACATGTAAAGATAGTGGCTTCCAAAGTTATTAGATGTTTTCACTCTAACCACTCTACTTCCTTAAGCAGCCTTGTTCTCTTTACAAAACGCACTTACTTGTTAGCGCACATGGAAGAAGAACAAAAAAGCTCCCCTCTCCCCCATCAAAACCTAATTCTGTACACTCCCTGGAAGAACACACAGGAGCCAAGTAAAGACTGACACGGAGCCTTTCAGAAATGGAAATCTCATCTCAGAACAGCAATATTCATACTACAGGCAAACACAAGGCCAACAGCTGGGTACCACGTGAGCAGGTGAAGAAGTGACGGTGAGATTTTTGATGACAATTTGGTGTCCAAAAGACAGAGTTTCTCATTGCATGGTTAGTGTTTGCATCTGTGATGGATTTAGGGATTTGTAGAGGTAATTTTAAAGATATCTAAGCAGGTGCAACGTCTGAGTTGGAATGGCCTAAGCAAAGCATGAAGCAACAATGGGAATATGAAGTAGCACAGAAAAGGTAACAGCATGTGCTTAGAAGGATGCAAGATAAAGAGGGCAAAGAAATAAACTGGCATTCTCTGTAGAAGAAAGACAGAATGGAATATCTTGCACTGAGAGTCTGTTAGGAAAAATCTCTATTAAAACAATAAGTAATTCAGAACAGTTGAAAACATTTCAGAGACCATTTCTGCATGATCTACCTGCCAGGATGTGAGCTCTGTAATTAGTTCTTCGAGACCTTGTTAGGTTAAAAGGACAAAGCCACAATCCTAAACTAATGAACTCTTGCGACAGTTCTGAACTTGCAGCCCCAACTCTGTTTTCATGTAAGTACTTGCTAGGGCACATCTCGTGCTTAGAAAGAAAACCAGCACTGAGAAGAGGAATTACTTCCATTGTGGTCTAAGTGGCATTTGTTCTGGTTTTTTTTTCTTGGAGCAACTTCAGTTTGATCTGGATTTTCTCATGTTCTTTTAAGGCAAACAGGTATCACTCAAGGTCAGATCATATAGTGGGTCCAGGTGCAAACTACCATGGAATACAGACTGACTGCTAATATGCTGATTACCCTCTAGAATAAAGTAGGACATGGAAGATTTATTTCACCTCTAGAAGACACATGTTCAGTTACCAAATTTCCTGTGTGACACATGCCAAATATTCTGCCTACGTTTTTTTTTTTTGCCCCATGGCTAGAGGACAACTCATCGTTAGACTGTATTTCCCACATAACCATTCAAATTCACATTTCGAGCAGTTACTTTTATTTAAAAATATTTGGGAATATTTGGGGATTTTCAATTTGTTCAGATGACAAACCTGCATTTTGAAAAACAAGTTTGCAAAGCCATAGCAGGTGGCAGAATTTTTCCTCCTGAACTGCAGGGCTTAATCCCAAACCTTGCATTATTCATGGATAATTTAAACCATTATGTATTTTTCAAGTTGGATGCAGTCCTCAATAGCTGTTGGACAAAAGCTGATGACATCTGTAACCCCTAGATAGCTCTCTTCTCTTTAACAATCAGAGAATTATAATGCATTTATGAAAGAAGTCAAACATTCAGCCTGTACTAGATTGTTCTACATTGTTTCTAAATTGAAGTATTGCGACCAGTTCTGGAATCTCCAGCATAAGAAGGATATGGAACTGTTGGAACGAGTCCAGAGGAGGCCACAAAGACGATCCGAGGGCTGGAGCGTGTCTGCTATGAGGACAGGCTGATCGAGGTGTGCTTGTTCAGCCTGTAGAAGAAAAGGCTTTGGGGAGATCTTATAGCGACCTTACGGTACTGAAAGGGCTGCAGGAAAGATGGGGAGGGGCTTTTTACAAGAGTAAGGAGTGACAGGATAAGGGTGAATGGCTTTAAATTAGGAAGGGGGAAGATTTAGATTAGACATTAAGAAGAAATTCTTCATGATGAGTGTTGTGAGGCACTGGCTCAGGCTGCCCAGGGAAGCTGTGGAAGTCCCATCCCTGGAGCTGTTCAAGGCCAGGTTGGATGAGGCTTTGAGCAACCTGATCCAGTGCGAAGTGTCCCTGCCCATGAAAAGGGGGTTGGAACTGGATGATCATTAAGGTCCCTTTCAACCCAAACAATTCTGTAATTCTATGAATTTAAAAACTAATTCTTGCATAATCCATTTCACTTTTATCCATTTGTCAGCTCAAAGGTTAGATGAAGCTATAACAATGTAAATTTCCTTTAAATCATAATAATTTGAAAAAGGAAAACATATGGGATAGTGAAAGGAAAGAGGTGTAGTCCTGAGCTATCTCTTCAACTATGCAAATATTGTCAAACAGCCACTACCGTCACGTTTATTTGCAAACATGGAATTCCCAGACAACTCATGACCTGGATATCGTAACAATTATTTCACTTCTAAAATGGTTTTTGAAAACTGTGACAAAAAAGAAACAGAAAGTTCTATAATTAAAACACATTTTGCCTTGGGTTTACTCGCTCCCTTCTCTATCACTGCTTCTCCTGTACAGCCTTTAATAGCAAAGTCCCTAAATGTTTAGAAACATAAATGCTCCACAGGCAAGAATGCCAAAAAGCGTGGCTGGAGGCTGACTTCTGTCGAGAACTCAATGCCACTGTGCAGAAACCACACGGTAACCACTGCACCTGTACAGGCCACCCAGCTGTTGCTCTGTAAAGTCTCTTCCTTCAGTGTCAGTAGTTCCTGTCCTTACTGCAATATGCTTTGGGGAATAAGATTGATTCAGCCCCTGAAATTTAACCACTGAGAACAAACAAAGCACCTGAACTTTCCATGTGGAAATTTCCTGCATCTTCATTGGGAGACAAAAGCATTTTTTCTCCATTTCAAATAAAACACTGAATAGAGAAATAATAGCTTAAAAATTGCAATTATTACTGAGATACTGCAAATGCTGGTGTCTCAATTCTCTATTTCCATGAAATGACAAACTAGACCATTGTCTTTCTCTATCCAAATAATAGGCAGTAAAGGACCCAATCAGAAATGATCGCTTGTATTATCCAGATTCTACACTTCATTTTACAGAATTACTTCTTTCCTGTGTAATTTTCATTGATGTTTAGCTGCCTCCCAAACAGCTCTGAGTCCACTTTGCTCAAGTTAGTTTTAGCTTCTTCCAGGACAGAACTGTTGCAGCAAAATAATTTTCCTGATATATAGCTCAAACTTCTCTCGTGTTTGTACGTGAAATATGAGGCCAGAAGGAATGCTGCATTTGTGAGTACATACAGTGACAGACAGAAAAATGCCTGCAGAGGAGAAACAATAGCTCCAACAGCTGAGCTGAGAGAAGCTAATTCACTAATATTTCAAGAATGTGTCACCCGAAAGCACTGGACAAAGAAATAAATCATCACAGCTAACATACCCTGCTATTGCTCTGTCCACTCCCAGCACCAAGACCTTTTCTCTCAAAACTGGTCCTTAAGAAAAGTAAGAAAACTTAGTGTGACTCAAATATATTTATATATGATGACAACATTGCCCGTAGGCTTTAAAGCTCCCACTGTAGATTAGCCAGTCCACAAATTACTATATTTCTTTTCCCATCTCTGAGTTTGGTGAAATGTTTCTCGAAATAAAATCTATCCTGACTTCACTTTGTTTTAAAAGCAGGGATTTACTGCTGACTTGTTGTAAAATCTGTTATCCAATACTTCTTACTCTGTTCACAAAAAGCAAAGAAAGAAAGCACAGCAGTGACTTTTGTATGAAAACCAGACTCCCTAAGGCACAAGCAAGGGAATGCCATTTATCAGTGTGAAAACAATAGTGCAGCTATGGGAACAACTGCAAGTGTATGAGTGGTGGCTGAGGTACAGTTGGTCCCACCTCGAGTGGGTTACCTCTGGTCCTATTTTAACCATAGAATCAGAGAATGTCCTGAGTTGGAAGGGACCCACAAGGACCATCGAGTGCATCTCCTGTCCCTGCACATTCATACTGTGGGGCTGAGGGTGTTGGCCAAATGCTTCTGGAGTATTGTCAGGCTTGGCACCGTGACTCCTTCCCTGGGAGCTGTTCCTGTGCTCCACCACTCTCTAGGGGAAGAACCTTTTCCTGATATCCAACCTAACCCTCCCCTGGCACATCTTCCTGCCATTCCCCTGGATCCTGTCCTTGGTAACCAGAGAGGAGAGCTCAGTACCTGTTCCTCCTCAACTTGTGAAGAGGCTGCAGACCACAACGGAGTCCCCCCTCATTCTCCCTGTTCTAGGCTGAACAGACCAAGTGACTTCAGTTGCTCCTCATACACCTTTCCCTCTAGACTCTTCACCAACTTTGTGGCCTCCTCCTTTTGATTCTGTGGTGCCCAGATGTGCACACAGCATGCAAGGGCCACACTTTAACACCACCTACCTTACTTTCAACAATCATGGGGAGCTGCAGCCCTGACCATCTAAGACAATCATTGCTCATCAGATGTTGCTGGGGAGATCTTCACACAAACTATTGATCTACTTTCAAGGCTCTCGGGACTCAGAGTGCCATTTTCCTATTCAGCAAGGCAATGTCAGCATTCATTAAAAGCATTTACACCAGCAGTAGCTCTTTTTTGGAGACTTCAAGATCGATTTTTGATGGTTTAGCTGCAGGATTGTATCAGAAGCAGAATGTTTTAAGTTCAAAAATATTATTCCACTGTGGTCTCACAATACATTGTAACAATACATGGTTGCAATAATTTTTCTTGAACTCTGTTAGGAATGTGGGTTATAAAATATTTCTAATTAGAAGAGGGAAAACCTGTCACAGCCACTGTATCAAGCCAGCTTCCTTTCTCAGACATAACCACAGAGAAGTCCTATTTGATACAGTAGCCTCATCTCAGTACAAATCCTTGCTTTTCACAGAGGCTTCTTACATAGGACAACAACGCAGCCAAACACTAAGTTATGACTTTTCATCTTTGACATGTCTTCACTTCCTCTTCCTTACCCACCCGCCCCCCTCAGGGATTCTGCAGATCCAGTAGGAGATTGCTCACCTGGAATATAAAATCCAGGGCCTCCACCTACAGACTCTTATTTATTGATTGCTCTTCCCTGACAGCTCTGAGGGTGGATGTTTACATTCCACCTTCACCACTAATTTCTTCTCCATATCCTTACCCAGTCCTAGCTACTGTGTCACTCCTTTTCCTGGCTTTCCAAGCTGCCTTTCTTACCCCTGCAGCAAAAGCACAAAAGGATGTAACCTGCACGAGCTCCAATCCTTGCTCAGCATTCGATCCTGTCCCTTCTCCATTGAAATCCCTCTGCCAGATGCTCATAGAATCATTGACATTGGAAAATACCTCTAAGGTGATCCAGTCCAAGCATCAGCCCAACACCACTGTGCCTACTAAATCATGTCACAAAGTGCCAATGTTTTTCAACCCCTCCAGAGATGGTGACTCCACCACTTCCCCAAGCAGCCTCTGCCAGTGTTTTGGTAAATTTTTTTCCCAATAGCCAATCTAAGCCTCCCCTGGCACAATGTGAGGTCATTTCCTCTTATCCTATCGCTTGTTACGTGGGAGAAGAGACCCAAACCCACCTCCCTACCATGTAAAACTGATTCCACTTCAAAAGCTGACAGGGCTGTTTCCCCAGCTAGTCACACCAATCACCAAGCTTTCCCCTGGCTTGTCTCTCTCAATCCATCACCAAATATTGTCCTGTCCATCTGTTTGTCATACTCCATGTCTTTCCTCATAGAGAGCTCATGCAAGACACACAAGTGTCTTTAAGAGTCATCTCTGCACTGTGTTAAGCAATGACTGAAATGGGCTTGTGAAGAGAATCTTGTTTTCATAGAATCACAGAATGTGCCAAGTTGGAAGGGACCCACTGGGATTCTTGAGTGTAACTCCAATCCCTGCACAGGACAATCCCGATACTCACTGTGTGTGGAGGGGGTGTAGGTCAAATGTTTCTGGAGTATTGTTAGGCTTGGTACCATGCCTGCTTCCCTGGGAGCTGTTCCAGTGCTCCACCACCTTCTGGGGGAAGAACCCCTTTTCCTAATATCCAACTTAACCCTCTCCAACACATCTTCCTGCCATTCCTTCAGGTCCTATCATTGGTCACCAGAGAGAAGAGCTCAGTGCTTGCTCTTCCTCCTCTTGTGAAGAAGCTGTAGACCTCAATAAGGTCTCCTCTCCATCTCCTCTTCTCCCATGATAAGCTCTTTTCCCGCCTTTCTGCCCTCAGACAGGAAACACCTCCAAGTTGGAATTAGAAGACCCTCACTGAAGGCATCCATAGACCCTCGGTGAGGACAAATGTTTCCTGAACTGGGCAGAACCAGTTACACACACAAATTTATTCCCTTTCACATGATGAATACGTTTGCAGGATCAAAACATACACTTCAGTATTTGGCCCAGCAAAATACTGCATTTTCATAGCATTCCTCCCATTCTTATTGGTTTTACAATGGCACCATCATCCTGCATTCGTGAGTTCTCCAGAAAAACAGTGAATGTGACCATGTTACACCTGCTGATACCTGCACATACATTTAAGAAAGCACTGTGGCAAAAATAATGAATTAAACTTGTGACCTATCCTATGTGATACTTTTTGTTTTCCTCTCCCAAGTACAGTGCAAACCAGGAATTAGGATGGCACATCAGGTACAACTTAGTTTGATTCCCTGGTTTACTCTCATTGAAGATGGAAGAGCAGAACAGACAAAAAAAATTAACTTCCATTGATTGTGGCCTTAAAAAAAGACATTAAAACTGCATTTAAAAAAAAAAAAAAAACCACAACAGCAGCAACAAAAAAACCCACCACCAACAAAACACAAAAGACAGCAGCAATATGAATGTAGTAAAAATCTGATACCACAGTAAATTAAGGGACAGAAATCTGGTACGTTTCAAGCTGTGGAACTGCTGTCCATGTGGAAGCCATTCAATTAGAGACCCCCCTCCTGGTAGGAAAGCACTGAAGCCTCGTACACTTAACAGCTTTTCAGGGCAGCACATAGTCATATAGTCACCGAAAACATACACAAGACATAGGCAAAAGCTTCAAAACACACACAAACCATGCTAGTCTGCTGTTCTGCATTCCAGAAATGCCAATAATGTACTCTTTAGGACTAGCCTCTGTGATATCTTCTAAAGAAAACAAACCACAAAACCCAAAGGCAGTATCTAATGACATAAAAAAAAATCTGCTTCAATGCATTTGTTATTGAACAATATTTCCTTAACTAGAAACTGTGTTTCCCTTCCAAAGTCCATCCTTATTCATGGCACTGCCTGCTGCACTGCACTGTCCCCCTAACTGAAGGAAATTCATCAATATTGGTCCATGCATATAGTCACTGTTTCAAAAGGTGATCATATTACTCAGGAAAAATAAAGTAACAAGATAATTACAACTTTACTTACTTCAGGATATAAAATGTTCACATTATGACTGAAGAATGGGTTTTCTAGCTCTCTGGTCAAAAAGACTGTGGCAAAATCAAGCTCTCGGTTTTCGCTCTTCCTAAGCACATGCTCCAATTTGCTGGCAGAACTGAGCAGATCTAAACCAACTATAAACAAAACCAATTTCTTCTTTCTCCTCTTTGTAAACATGCCTGAAATAATAACCAGTGAAAGTAAACTATACCTACTGGACAATTTCTGAATGCATACACCAGGTTATTGTTAACACAATAGCCTTTAGCATACTGAGAATTACACAACTGAAAACTCTAAGTTAGTTTTGAAGAGAATAAGTGATCCAGAGTTAATATTGGTATGCAAATAAAGAAAAAAAATACAGAGCAAACTATTGTACTGTTATTTTCTGCTTTCACAGTGCATAAAGGAACTCAATTTTTTAAAATTTAAACAATGCTGGCACATAACGTCTAGGACATAGTGCCAGAGGTGCTCAGAATTCATGAAACTATGAAACACCTTGTTGTGAAGTAAAGCTGCCCTTAACTGTGTGGTCAAACGACTTACTGCTTTAGACCATTACATGGATCGGGGCAGCAGAGATGTAAAAAGAGACAAACAACCTTACTAGTAGGCAACAAGCCATTCCTCTAGTTAAAGAGATAACACTAAGCTCGATGAAGAGCTGGTACAGGACTGCAAATCACTGAACTGAATGGGGGTTACAGGTGCGCAGCATCCTCACATAAGCAGCATTTTTCAAGCTTTCAAGCACAAGACAGTTTCAAAATCATCCAAGTAGTTCAAAGCGCATGAAAGCAAATCACATCATACATGTTTTAGTCTTCAGGGAAACAGAACTCCTTGTTTAAAACAATGGGTTCTCATAGATTCTTCAGAAGACCTCCATAAGGGGAGGCTCAAAGCATGCTCCCCAACTACAACAAACACAAGGCTGATCTAACATTAGTCTTCTCCTTTGATTTAAGTGCTCATAACTTCCAAAAATATGCAGATTGAACTCTGATTGAACAAAAATGTGCTGCCGTTTGGGAAATACTTAGTCATCACAAATAATTTTCACAATTCAGTTCCCTAAGTCTCTACATGTTTTGCCCTCGAAATTTCAGAGCTACAGCAGACAATTTCCAAAGGAATTTTGAATATTGTCAATGAAATTAGTAAAAAGTTTAAGACGGAGAAATTACCTTTTTTTAGAAGGAGCTCCAATACACAGAGCAGCTATTCATTTTTGACATGAAACATTACTTGCAACTCCTCTGCTGCAACTGCAACTGAAAAGCAAAACACAGTATTTAATACAGCTGTAATAAAAAATGATGAATTCCATTTGAAAGTCCTAAAACAGTTTAGTTTTCAAACACAACAAACTTTATCGAGAAACCAGATTCAATAACATAGCAACAGCCACCAAAACCCAATATTAATTGTACAGAATGAGAACATCAAGGCCTTGTTTAAAGTTGACCTCAGCCTAGCTAGTGCAATGTTTTGCCTTGCTGGCACCTATCATGTCTGCAAGTTTAAGTCTGGTCTCATGAACTATAGAGTCTGTGCCCAAAGCAAATGCCAAATTTCATATCTATTTATAAAGTATGAAAAGTAGGACCCAGCGGACAAATCAGTAGTCACTGTGTAACAAATAATAGAATCATAGAATGGATTGGGTTGGAAGGAACCTTAAAGATCAGTTCTACCTTCCTGCCATGGGCAGGGACACCTCCCACCAGACCAGGCTGCTCAAAGCCCTATCCAACCTGGCCTTGAACATCGGAGGGGGCAGCCATAGCTTCCCAGGGCACCCTGGGCAGTGCCTCCCCACCCTCACTGTGAAGAATTTCTTCCTAACCTGTATCTTTCCCCTTCCAATTTAAAGCCATTCTCCCTCATCCTATCACTCCACACCCTTGGAAAAAGTCCCTCCTCAGCTTTCTTGTAGCCCTTCAGGTGCTGGAAGGTCACTATAAGGTCTTGCTGGAGCTTTCTCTTCTCCAGTCTGAACAAGTTCAACCCTCTCAGCTTGTCCTCACAGCAGACATGCTCCAGCCCAGTGGTCATCTTCATGGCTTCCTCTAGACTTGATCTAACATATCCATGTCCTTCCTATCCTGAGGATCCCAGAATAATAAGCCTCTTTGCCCTCAGTATGCTAATATGTCTTTATAAACACCCTCTTTTATTGAGGGAGACCAAAACCAATGCCCTGAGCACCCAGAGGGAAGTCAAATACAACTCCAGAGCAAAGGAGTAGATAATGAGAAGGCTTCCTTCTGTAACAACTTCACCACATCCTTTATAAGGCTACTTTGAATTAATTAAATTAAATTAATTAAGTAAATTTGACTGAAGTAATAAAATATTAACTAAACTAATGGTAAATTCTTGATTCAACTCATGTGATACATTGCCTTTTGCTTGTAATGATTTCAAGTGCAACACCACATAGGAGCACTATATCTCTTAAGAAAACAGGTAAATCAAAACACAACACATTTCTTCAAAGTTAACTATTTGAAAGGTTAACTTCTAAGGTGGCGCACTCCTTCTTTCATTTCACATCTTCCCAGTGCCTCCCACCATTCAAAGTTTTACAACACTTTCAGGACACCTGGGGCTAACACATGAATTTCTCCTGTCACGAGAGGTGTAAGAAAACACATTTAGCATAATTTGTTACCTGAAAAGAAGAAAATAGATCACATGAATATAAGAAAGTGTGAGAGCCTTACCATGTGCTCTGTCAGCCAGCAGTGCGTACAAAAGCCCTGTAAACACAACGTGAGTACAACCAGACAGAGAATCATGGGCAGCGGGACTGCAGCTATCAATTATTTAAGGGAAGTCTGCCTGGAGACAGCCACGCCAAGCACCTGAATCCACTTTAATGGTGGAAGCGGACACATATGCTTGGGGACTTCAAATCCTTTATGAGTAACACTCAATTATGAGATAAGAACAGAATGTAAGTTTTAAGGAAGATCACAGTATGTGTGTGGTGTTCTGCGCAGCTCAACTACCATTGCTCAGCCTGGTTTAGCAACGCACAGGTCTATACTTCTGTTTGCTGCTGCACAAATGAAAAGCCAGGATTTTCAAGTGATCTGGCATAAATTACATTTCAACATCACAGCTCCTTGCCTTAATAGTACTTACATGAAAAGGCCTAATGAAAAATTAAGTGAATAATGTTGCGCACTGGAAAAAGTGCTCCTTTTGACAAACTGATTAACTAGAAAGCCTACACCAGCACTTCTTGGATGGGTTCCCAGGAAAATCTCTCATGTTCCTGCTATTCCTCATCCTGAATAAATAAATGAATACAAAACATTACTCAAATATGGAGAAAGTTGTTTTCAACAACTGATAGAGAACGTTTCGATTATAGTCTACATATGTATTAAAAATACACATATCTCGGCATTTACAGAGAGGACGTGATTTCTCATCCTCTCAGCTTAACAGAACACTTCAAAGCCCCCTACTCATTTCTGAAAAGCAACCCAATGTAAAACACTGCAGAAAACATAACTCCTAAAATAATTTCTTTCCTCTACCAGCAGCTCTTCACTATAATTTATGAAGCCTATGGAAAAAATAAATAATTCTGAGCAAACATAGTTTGAAAACATTCAAATTAATTCACACCTCTTCGCTTTTATAGGATATAAATCTCTCGAGGTTTTTATATTGAGGCATAATACTTGTTACCTGGAAGCACAAACTGCATCGACATTTGTTCTGAAAGGCAATCTACATCAGTCAATGCAAAAGGAAATGTCACACTTAGACTAACAAAGCACAGGAACTTGTAGGCAAAAGCTGCAGAAGATTGCTATAGGGGGTAAAAAGGGGAAACACAAAAAACCCCAATGTAATGGGCAATAGAAGAGGAAAGACCAGAGACAAGGATTAAAAAAAGAAAAGCAAACATGGCCTCAAGCTCCGCCAGGGGAGATTTAGGCTAGAAGAAGGAAGAAATTAGGAAGAATTAGGAATTAGGAAGAAATTTTTCACAGAAAGGGTCACTGGGCATTGGAACAGGCTGCCCAGGGAGATGGTTGATTCACCTTCCCTGGAGGTGTTTAAGGCATGGGTGGATGAGGTGCTGAGGGACATGGTTTACTGTTTGATAGGAATGGTTGGACTCGATGATCTGGTGGGTTTCTTCTAACCAGGTGATTCTATGATTCTAAGAAAAGGGAGCTCTAGCAATTTCCAAGCGAAATGCCCAACAGGAGAGAAGCAGAAAATCTGGCAGCTGACCTCGAAAGAAAAGCCTCTGCACAACTGAGACTGGGAGGAGGGAAGAGAGGCAGAGAGAAAAGAAGGGAGAGCAAGAAGGAGAGATGAGTTGTAGTGTTGTCTGGCCACAACACAAAAGCCTGCCCAGCCACATGTGTTCTCATGGCTAGCAGGCAAGGCAGATAAATCCAAATCCTGAAGATCAATCCAGGCAACACTGTTTGTGGGGTGAAAGCACCTGCAGCTCTTCTAGAAGAATCCACATTAAGTTTGAACAGGAGGCTTTTATTATGATGATGTCCCCAGTTTTAGAGCTGTAATAATGGTCTAGGTCTGCATGACGATCCTGTTTTCATTATAGCACAATTACTGTCATGCTCTTTCACCACTCCCTGTTCTTCTGTTCATCGCTGGCATGGCCAGAGTAGCCAGATGCAGCCCCTGCTGAGTCATCAACTCACTCAGCACACTGGAATCTAAGTATTTATGCTTACATAAAATTAACCACTGGGTACTTTATCATGCTACAATGCACAACAGCAAAACTGTTATGTGATAGGTTTTCAGAACTGGGAACAGCAAAAGGTGGGGAGAGCTGTGATTTGCTTTCCTTTACTAGAGAATTTAAAACATCCTGACCCTGAAAAGTGTACATTGTACGTAACAGTGATCAAGCTAAATTGCCAGGGATTAAGTGGTGGAATTCTGGTGGAGTTAATTTCACATGGTCCTCCACAGGTATGCTGAGATATCTAAGGTGTGTAAAGCTAAGTATAGTCAGTTTTTCTGTAAACACAGATGCCAAACTTGCCTCTACTGTTCTCGGTTATTCCCCTTGCTGATGCTGCTGTTCTGTTGCCGGTCGTGTGCTCAGAGCAACCTTACCTTGAAACACACTCTTCCTGTAAAATTTTATGGGTCATCCTGAGCACGCTTCTGAAGAGAGTTCTTTTCAGATTGTGTCAGGCAATGATGCCACATGTTGCAAGAATGCCTTTGGAGGATGCTATTCCTAACTCTTCCTTCCTCCTGTGCAGTTCAGTAGTCCTTCATTCTGTGATCTTCGGGCATAATGTTTCTCTTAGCCACAGCATAATGGTGGAAATTACATCTCCCTCTGTGTTAAGTTTGCTAAAGCCCATAAAAACATAGATGTATTATGAACAGAACATTCCCGTAACTCCACGAAAAGGAATAGTTTTCTTCCTGGCTCCAATTCAGCACTCAATGGTTAACAGGAGCAGGCTGTCTCTTCTGAACACAAGAGATATTAACAAGGCTGTTGGCCACGTACCACGAGAACTTCTGCCCAATCGGATTGAAGAAATGCACTGTCTTTTGCAAGGGAGAGGGGAAGAAACATTCTGATAAATCTTACTTGGCTCTTTTCAGTAGAGCTGACAATCTGTTGTAGGCTGAGTGAATGTAGGTTGAAGAAGTTGGCAAGAGAAAAGCAGCATTCTTCAAGCTTGACTCCATAGCCAAATCTGATGGGTAGCGTAACATACCGTGTAGCCTCAAGTCAGAACAAAATCCATAAACTGAAAAACAACCCCACAGCACTCAGTCATCACATCTATTCATACATTAAGGACTGGCTTCACAATCAAAGGAAAATTACTTCATTTGGGCTCACTGCCCAATATGGAGTTGGAAAGTTCTATTTCTTGGATTTAATTGTAGGCAGTCGGGATGATGTCTCCAACCTCCACAAAGCTCATGTTCTTTGAACAGTTTACGATGAACCTTTTGTTTACCACAATCCTAGAAATGTAACATAAGGCAAATCCAGAAAGCAAATGATGCTGCCATCGTGTAGACACTGCACATTTAAGAAGGAATCACTTTCCTCATTTGAAACACAGCCATGTTTTGTATTGGCAAAATTATGTAACAGTCCCCAGTGTCTGTAGTAGTCCAACATCCATCTGTGTTTTAACCTACATTTCCTTTTATCTTATGACTATTATTTAATTTTTATTGCATTGGAGTGTTTTTTGGACCTGACTTGGGCTTCTTGGTTGAGGCAATACCATAAAGCAAGTGCACTCTAATGAGTGCCTACTGCCTTCCTCCATGTTCTGCTCACCCTTGGAAGAAAGCAGGCATGCCAGCAGAGAGAAAGTGCTAGACAGCTTCCCCAGTCAGGGGAAGCACATCCCAACAGTGCTGAGAGACTGTTGTACGCTTTGTTCTTACAAATCTCCAAAGGAAGAGACTCCATAGCTGCCTTGCACACCTGTGTGTTTCAGGCTCTTCCTGACATAAGGTTTGCCTTTTTCTTGCAAACCACTTCTTGCCCTCTCCGTAGGGGACATGTGGTATCAGTCAGCATCGGCCTTCTTCACATCCAGTTTTATCACAAGTAAAAAGTTGGATCAAGTCTTATTCTCTATAAAACAAATCAAAACCGTCCAATCCCCTTATTACCCTGTCACTAATGTGAGTTCTAACTCCTCTACCTCCACATCATATTCTCAGTAAGCTTCTAGCACTACTGGGCACATACAGGTATGTGAAAAATCACATTTATCACATTTATTAGCACCCTCCAGAATGAAATTTTTCTTTTAAACAGCATCACTTACTTGACTCTTTTTCACCCACTACAATCTCCTTTCCACCCTTCTCCAGTGCATTATCACCATCTTACACGGTTCCTTTTTTTACATTCATGCATTGTATTTCTACTTCTCCACTGTGATAACTTGCATTTGCGCATTGAGTTTCATGCAATCTATTTAAGACCACTTCACTAATCCACCATCCTCAAAGTTCACGGTCTCAGTCATTTCAAACCCATCCCCTTCTGGACTTGCTCCACCAATGTTTTACACCACCATTCCCACTGGTTGTGCTCCAAGTCATTAAGGAAGTAGATCTTAAAAGCATTCTTAGGTCTCCACCTGAAAAACCATTCCAATCGACATCTATGTTACAGTTACACAAGTTTGCTGCCTATTCATATTCCACTAGACCTTAGTTAACAGGTCTAGATACCAAGGTAGGTTCTGTAGTACAGGTACAAGGCCATGACCTGCACAACTCTGAGTGCAGTACTTCCATGTACAGAGAACAAGTGACAGTGACAGTTATATTCCCCAGGCAGAATATTCTGAATGGGGCTGAAAGTAGTCAACACTTTGATGACTACAGTTCCCCAGGTCTTCCTTTTCTTTTCCTCTTAACAGCCCTTCCTTTATCTGCTTTCTCAAATCTCCTAAAATCCTATCAGGATTGAGTCAGTTTGAAACAGTCATTAAGTCTAACAGAGACGGCTTCAGCTGATCTTTCAAGTGTTCCATATTTCATCAAGCTCCTGATGTATGCCAAAATTAGCTACCTATTCTTAAAGCTCTTTTTTCAGTATTTAGTTTGTACTCTTAATCACTGGTTGTCAAAAGAAGGCTAAAAGGTTTTATTTATTTGCATGGTGCCAGATGAGATCAAATGTATTAAAATGAATGCTCCCAACATGTAACAGTTCTTAAAATTTGATGCTGGAACCAAAACAAAACCAATAAACATAAAAATCTTGCTATTATCCCTTAATGAGAACCACTGATTATTTTTCACATTTCATTTGACAGTCTTCACCTTAATTAATTCTACTTGCGAAGTTAAATTATTCTGGTTGATGAAGATCATTCTGACTCTGAAATATACTTATTAAATGAAATTAAAGCATAGTGCTCATCAGGCGAATGAGCAAGTGTTACTAACCAAACATACAAACCCTAACAATGAGATAGTGACAGGTACGGTGAATGACGCTAAGTATTGCTATTTAAAGCTACTAAATGCTTCAGGCTTCCTAAAGAGAATGAGCAACAGAGATGTAAATCTCTACAATCTTCAGAAAGAACATCCTTTGATTTTTAAATTGTGTTTGTTCTGTATATCAAAAAGGCACCTTGAAGGTAATCCGTAGGCAGGGACACCTCCCACCAGACCAAGCTGCTCAGGCAACTTCCCTGGGCAACCTGTCCCAGGGCCTTACCACCCTCATCATGAAGGATTTCTTCCTAATGTCTAACCTAAATCTTTCCCCTTCCAAATTAAAGCCATTCCTCCTCCATATCCTTCTTATGTTGAGGATTCCAGAACTGGACATGGGACTCTAGGTGGGATCTCACAAGAGAGGAGTAGCTGACCAGGCTTCTTTTGGTGCAGCCCAGGATAGTGAAGATGATCACAGAATCATAGAACAACCAGGTTGGAAGAGGCCCACTGGATAAAAGCAATAGACGGGGCAGTTGTACCAGAGCCAGGAAGCCTCAGAGCTAAAAGCATGGCTTGTTTTACGTACTGTAAGGGCAGTTCTTCATTAATGACCACTGAAGTTTTGATACACTCATCCAGCAAGTTATTTTCAAAACAAACCAAGAAGTCTGGATTCAATATCATTTTCCAACTGATTTCCACTAAATCAGGATATATTTGTTAGATCTCGAGTCAAGGCCATCCTATTTATGTGTGCCTATGAGAATAACACTATACAGGTGAGCAGAGTCAGCACAGCTTGCATTTGGATGTGATGGACATTTCTGAATGAGCTTCAAAAGCTTTGTTTTGCTCAGTGACAAGCAAGATGATTAACACCAGAACTATTTGCTTTCATTTGCATAGAACACATGCTTCTCTGGTTAAAACTGTTTATAATTTTTCCTGGCAAACCTCTAAGACAAGAAAGAGCTGAAGACCTAGCAGGCCAAATCTGTATCATTTCAGGCTGCAGGCTGACACAGTAACTTTGCTCTTGCTGAGCGAAAGAGATTCCTGGGCATAGCACACATGCCTTTTGTGCATCTAAGGAGGCAGGAAGATTTCTGTGCTTGCCTGTTCTGCCTACCCAGGAGTTTCACCCTCCAGCTGGGACGGTTCTGCAGCCTATTAGGTACTCACAGGCACTATTATCCCCCAAGCATTTTGGAAAATACATTTTTCAGAGTGATAAAGGTATGTTCAAGAACTCTCATCTAAATTCATTTTTGAACAGCTTTTCAAACACGAGACATGAGCACAAGTGCCATATGCTCTGAAATACTGTGCACTAAACACCTGCATACAGAATCACAGAATTCCTGGGTTGGAAAGGACCTTTGAGACCATTGAGTCCAACCGTACCTGTCCACTACTAAACCATACCCGTGAGAACCTAATCTACCCATCTTTTCAATAACCCCAGGGATGAGGACACAACCACCTTCCGAGGCAGCCTCTACCAGTGCTTGATAAACCTTTCAGTGAAGAGTTTTTGCCTAATAACTAATATGAATCTGCCCTGGTGCAACTTGAGGACGTTTCCTCTCATCCTACCACTAATCATTTGGGAGAAGAGACTAACACTCACCTCACTACAACCTCCTTTCAGACAGTTGTAGACAGTAATAAGGTCGCCTCTCAGCCTCCTCTCTCCAGGCTATATTATTTATTACTTCTGCATATCAATTGCTTGCAGATTCTCTGTGGAGGGGAAAAAAATCAGCTTATGTTTCATAGAAATTTAAGTCCTACGCTTCTCCAAATATATAAAAGGAAGTTCACCTGAATATTCTTCTCCCTGTAGTACCCCCCTTCCTGCAATTTCGTATTTTGCATGGGTTGTCCAAGGATGTAATTGAACCCAGATCTTATCTTCCAGGAACAAACACAGGTTACCTGTTAAAAAAATAAAGTAGCGGAGGAGCCAGACCAGTTGCCTGCACCATATTACTGTCTGGATTCTTCAGGCTTTGCCTATTGGTCTTTTTGAGGCACACACTGAACACTGACTATGAATTGGTATAGATTTCATTTTACTCTGAAGAGCTGAGAGTCTAAACTAAGTGACATACAAGAAGACAGAAGATGGATGCCAACCATTCTATTACTTAAATTTGTCTTCAGCTCAGCCATCTCATTTGCAGAATAATTGGCATCTATGTTTTGCACCACTCTGAGCCTGCATTTTTGGGTCTGCAGTTGAAATTCAGAGATAAAGTACATAGAGGCACATCAAACTGTTTAGATCCTTGGGTAACTGTGTTTATATCTGCATGAGCAGTTCTGCACGGGAATAAATCACACCATGTCATTCTGTGAGTGCATTTTCATTTGTAGAAGATACTTAAGTCTAAAAGTATAGACCTAATTATGTTTTTTTTTTTTTTCTTTCCACAACATGGCACATAACATAAAAAGGATATAATTCAGCACAGGTATAACTTTCAATGAATTGTTCCAGCTTACCATATCTGTTTACAATTAACACTGAACTGTATTTGCCATTTTTGAGTCTGGAATTACTTTATACAGATAAGGACGAAAACCTGAGAGTCTAATAAATCTATCACTTGTTTGTGTAGGACCCTGATTTGATTCAAATGATAATGGCATTTTTATTACTATTGCCCCATTGACTTTCAAAAGTGGCATTTTCAGATTCAGCTCTTAGAAAGCTTCTCTGTTTTCATCTAACAGTAGTACAGGTGCGTTTTGTCACACTGTGGTGTACGTTTCAGGAGTTCACATCCATCCCATTTATCATTCCATGATAAGCATGGGTCACTCTGCCATTCTTAAATGCAATTAACTGCATTTTGAAACCAGGAAGTGGAATTTATTGTTGCCAACATATTTTAAGAGCTATTTTCCCCTGCTTTTTAATCTGTAAATACATTTGTGTTTTGTGGCTGCTGGCTTGAGACAATCATGAGACCCAGTACAATATGTTCTCCCCCTGTCAGTTTCTAAATGCAACAACTAACAGATATGATTGTAATATTCAAGATAAAAAGAGGGTGTAGAGATGCACCATATCATCTTGGTACTTAGTGTAGCATATACTTTCCAAAAACTGCATGTTTTTATACTTAGCATTGATTCACTCTGCCACAGTACTAATTTGTTCAATAAATACAGTGTTTCACACCACCAGCATTCCTTGGAGATCTGTTATTGGGGCAGATGCTTTTCCCTCAACAGAGCCTTAGAACTAAATACAGATGCCTAAAATGAAACCTAGTCATCAATTACAAGAGAGTGAGAGAGAGAACAGCTGTAAATCAGCTGGATCAAGCACTGCAGTCTTGGCATGGTGGACTATCCCCAAACTCTCGTCCTCCCCTAACGTCTCCACCTCTGCCATTTCTACTGTCGGATAAAAGAGCGCAGCTAAAGGAACTTGCCAGAAGTACTTGTTTTGTCACACTGGGATTAAGATTAACCTTCATTTTAGGAGGTCCCCAGAAGCAATTTTTTGATTGTTTCTTTCCATGCCTCTTCTTCAATATTCGCCTCAGCTTTGCCATTCTGAGGAGCAGATGATCCATGCGTTAAATTGGAAGGGGTAAGATTTCGATTAGACACTAGGAAGAAATTCTTCATGACGAAGGTTGTGAGGCCCTGGCACAGGTTGCCCAGAGAAGTTGCAGATAACCCATCCCTGGAAGTATTCCAGGTCAGGTTGGATGGGGCCTTGAGCAGCCTGGTCTGGTGGGAGATGTCCCTGCCCATGGCAGAGGATTGGAACTGGATGGGCTTTAAGATCCCTTGCAACCCAAACCATTCTATGATTCTACCAATAAGAGATGTGGTCATGCATCCTTCACTATGTCTGTGGGCCCAGCAGATACTTAAGTGGCCTGAAAGGCTGAGAGGTCTGTTCTCCAACACAATGTCTCCTCTTGGATGTAGATCATGATGTTTGAAGTTTTTGTTTTAATTGAAAGTTAAACCTCTCCTTTTCAATCTGGGGAATAAAAAGAGGTTGAAACTGCAAATTCTTGACTCATTAGCATGTTAAACCAAAGACTTCTCCAACACTCTGCTTCCATCCTTTCACAACACTTCTCACACTATTCCTCTCCACAAATGTCCATCCTTCTCTTCACTTCACATACTCCTGAGAATCTTTCAGAAGAGAGCATCAGTGACTAGACATCACAACCCACATTCCTTTCTCTTAGGAGCAGGGAAACAAAGGTGCTCTGAAGTTATGGCTAAACCTCTAAAGATACAAAGGCCTCCTGGGTAGCTGCCACTGGTAGGTCAACTCTGGCAACACGGTTAGGATGATCTGTTATACCAAGAAGCCTCTTTTATACCTTTCTGGGCTATTATAAAACACCCTAAGGCACAAGATATCAGCTAAAGACCCAGAGTACCTTTCACATACAAATGTAAAACTAGGAAAAGCTGCAACTGGAGGCAAGAGAGTGAGACAGAAATATAAAACCCAAATACTGGCAAATGTAGCCAAAAGCAGTGTGTGCCTGGCTCCACACACCCAAAATGAAGCTTTCTTGGCTCAAAAGGTAACTTGTTCTGGGGATAAAATATGGAACCATTTTAATATCAGAAAAAAAAATCCTATTTGCAACCCTGCTATCTTGTGAAGAAAAAAATGCTGTGGTATCAAAGATGGATCATATGAAAGATGTGCAACAGCCCACAGACAGCCTACTGTCTTCCAAGTTTTTACCATAACATACTGCTCTTTGCCAAGTTAGGGAGAAAATATGCCAGTGAAAACAGTTCTTCCTCCCAAGACAAGACCAATTACTTTCATTTAGTTCAAGGCCAGCAGCTTCTGGTTTCCCCCAACTTCTGATCTGGGGGGGTGTGGGGTCACTGCCTCTCATAAACACTTTCCTCAAAGCCTGTTCCTCTGAGCTTCTGGCCTAAACAGTGCTATGGCAGGGAGGTTTGAGCTTTGAGATGCACCAATCAAACAATTTGGTATGATGCTTTTCTCCTATTGAGTAAAACTTATAAAGCTGGAAAACTCATGTCTCATGGTTTGCATCTTCTTATATCACTGGTAGAATCATAGAATGGTTTGGACTGGAAGGGGCCTTAAAGCCCATCCAGTTCCACCTCCTGCCATGGGCAGGGACACCTCACACTGCATCAGGTTGCTCAAAGCCCCATTCAGCTTGATCTTGAACACCTCCAGGGATGGGGCAGCCACAGCTTCCCTGGGCAACCTATGCCAATGCCTCACCACCCTCAGCGTGAAGAATTTATTCTAATGTCTAACGTAAATCTTCTCCCTTCCAATTACCACAGCTGGACTCAGTACAGAACCTCAGTTTATACACTACTTGTTTACTCTTATCCTATGGCTTCTCTGTGCAAGATTAGGTAAAAAAAATCCTTCATCAAAACAGGAGCTATACATAATCATGTTTAGAACATATCTATGAAGCCAGTATTCCTTAGGATTACTGTGGTAGAGCAAAGAGCCTGATCAGAAACACATGGAATACTACGTTCATTTTAATTAGCAAGATATTTTCTTCTAATGCACTTCTCAGGATACTCCAGATGCCCAAAGAAGCTAAAGAACTAGCTTGAAAAGTTTTGGATCTGGACATCTACAACATACATTACATAATACTTTATTCTACTTACGAATATACAACAGATAATGTAAATCAACAAAGCTTTCCTGATTTCAGGATAGTGGTGGCAATTCATAGGACACAAGGATTTAGGTGTCCAGAATTTAACTCAAGCTGTCCAAATACAGTTTTGACTGATACATAAAATAAAAGAAATGAGACAGGCATGTTTTGATGAGACTATCTGATGGGAGATGCCTTTTCCTTCCTTCCCACAAGTGCCCATCCATACAGCACTGACAACCCCCAGGTCCCACTCTACTTAGTATTTTGTCTCTCGAAAAAGTCACATGGTCATCCTATTGGCACAGTATTCCTATCTCTCTCTCCGGCCCAAAAAGGTTCCTTCTGATATTTCAGGATACACATGAATACAAGCTTAGAAAAGGGGTTGGTCACCTGTAACTCTTAAAGGAAACTTACTTAGAAAGAAGGAAAAAAAAGTAGTGCCAAGCACCAAAAAGCTTGTTTGTAATTCAGTACAAGCAGCAAAATGTGTACTTACAGGTTCTTGGTGTCTTTGTTTCACACCCAGAGCTGCGTACAGGTGTGCATACATCCCAGTTTCAAGGTGTACAGGAGACCTTGTTCTAGCATGCCGCATGGCTGCCCCGGGATCCTGTAACAAAAGTTTCATCCTGATAACTCACTGCTTTCTGCAAAACATGTCTAACTGCTGTCTTTCCTTTTCTGCATGATTGTGAGAAGAGCTGGACTGCTGAGGCTTGGAGAAGACAAGCTCTTACTGTATGTTTCAGTATGGCAGAGTATATGTGCATTTGACATGGTACACAAACTGTACTTCGGGATAGTGTGCTGCATCTGTCACTTTGTGAACAATTACATCAACCCTGGAAACATAAAGGTGATTAAAAAACCAAGAAGCATGTCTTTGGAGGTAATCTCAATATAAGAATTCAAGAGTCCCAAGTCTGTCTTGAATACCTGGTAATGTTGTCTGTGCACTACCAGGAAGCTGACCAGATGCACAAATTTTTTTTTTTTTTTTCTGGTACCTTTATGAGAGCACAAATTTGAATGAAATACTGAGATTGAGGGAAGAGAAGAAAAGCCTCAAGAAGCAACACAGAGCCATGCTTACACAAGTACATCATCATAAAAATAGCATCCTTGGAGTCCTCTTGGTTTAATTTCTTCACTCTCCTGGTGAGTGACCACACCTGGTGACAGAGAAAGCCCAAGGTTAGTCACAGTAAAGATGGAACTTTGCTATGATCATCAAATAAAAGTGTTATATACAAAATGCAACCTATATCAGTGGCCAGGCTGGCACCCACATATGAACAAACCAGTAGGTCTGTAGGATTAAAATGTTTCAAGAGAGCCTGTTTTTCATGCAGTATATTCCCTTCACACTCATTTCTATTTCCCAGGCCTTCCTTCTCCAACCTTCCCTTCCCTTCTTTGACCCACTGAATCACAGTAATGCTTAGTTTGAAGTAAAGAAACACGACCTTATTTCTCTTCTCATTCAGAAGGCAAGTGTATCCACAGGAAGGCAATGAAGGTGGTGAAGGGGCTGGAGAACAAATCTTATGAGGAGCAGAAGAAGAACCTAGTGAAAAGGTGGTTGAGAGGAGACCTCATTGCTCTCCACAATTCCCTGAAAGGAGATTGGGGCAAGGGTGTTGGGTCTGTTCTACCAAGTGATGAGCAATAGGATGAATGGGAATGGCCTCAAGCTGCACCAGAACAGGGTCAGATTAGAAATCAGGAAAAATTTCTTCACCAAAAGGGTTCTTAGGCACTGGCAGAGGCTGCCCAGGGAGGTGGCTGAGTCCCCATCCCCGAAGATATTTAAAAGGCAAGAATACAAAGTGTTTAGGGATATGATTCAGTAGTGGACTTGATGGTCTCAAAGGTCTTTTATCCTAGTGATAAAACATTAAGTTGATGGTTTACCAGGGGTGCTCTTCACTGAACACAACGTGTATTTCTCGCTGGCTTCAACTTGCTTTAAACAAGAGAACCCAATAGCTGACCACCAAAACTAAGCAAGCAATTTTTCAATTTGAAGAATAAACTTTTGCCTCATGACTAGTGGAGTTTTGCAAGGTATCTTGAGGAAATACAGATTGTGCACAATTTTTTTTCCCCGAGATTGTTTGCTGTGATATTTTCAGTAAACTACCCCCTCCCACTACAGATACATAAATCAGACACACACTTTCTTAATTATTGTAGGGAGTGGCATTATAAATCTCTCCTTTTCTCAAGATCTACAGTCTCATAAAATTAGAACAATGTGCATCATCTCTCTTGCATAGCTTCTGGCATGTTGTTTTCACCCTCCTTCCAGCAGAACTGAATACTCTGTAGGATATCTGTAGTAACAGTCATCAGTCTCTTTAATGAAAGAGGCCTGGAAAAAACATGGCAGTTTAACTCTCAGATTCTATCTCATGAAGAGAAATCTTCATGTTTTCCAAAGCAGTTATTACTTTCATAATACCACCATATTTGGTTATGTTGGCAAACACATTTGTATACTGGGCCATCAGTACTATTTGCTGAAAATAGATGTAATTTACACATAATTTTAGGAAATTGCTCTATCACCAAATACCTCAAAGAGAAAACTCACTTCTTCCCCCTCAGACCACTGCCCCACATCTCGCAGAAGAGGGAGGATGGAGAATCTTTAGACCTTTATGACTGCCCACTTAAGTGAAAGCACAACAAACACAGGTGGCTGTGCAGGTTAACCAACCCAAATAAGAGACAGTGAGCTATCCACGTCCTTTCAGTTCTTGGGAATGTTCAGAAATAACTGGTTGGGCAAGCAGTCTCGGGAACTCAGGATCATAATTCAGATGACTGTTGTCTGAATTTACTTCAGGTGTAAGTGCTGGGATCAACTACACATCCAGATTTAAACAACCAGCACTAAAGAACAAAGTCACACTATGGGCACAGTCCCAAATGTCCCATTTTGTCAAGGTCTGAGGTCCTGTTTACAGCCTAAAAGGGAATTAGCTGCAGAAAGATTATTCAAGGGAAAGGTGCTTTGTTTGTCACTATTTAAATCACAGGCTCCTGGAAGCAACATCAGGTCAAACTCGATGCATTTGGGCAACCAAGCACCAGCCCTCAGTGATAACAAACCCCAGATAATGGGCCAGCCCTTCAGCCAGCACCAAGGGAAAACAGGACATGGGCTGAAACTTTTTGTCTGTTGGTAAATTCTGCCTGGTGACCGATACCTGTGAAAGTGAGGGATTTGCTGTAGTTCCAGTGCAATCTTGTTTCTTTTCTCATCACTGCTATTTTCACCACTTTGCACTTCTACACCTGTTTCTGAACTTCAGTCATTCTCACTTACTGACTTATTCGCCTTCAATGAGACTTACACCAAGTTTGATGGGCAATTTCTGCTCCCAGTTACAGAATAAAAATAGAAAGGAGGAAGTAATAAACCTACGATGTAAATCCATGAGCACACGATCTCCTAACACTAGGCAGAATTTAGTTGCATGAGCGATTCTACTGATTCAAGTGACATTTAACACAGATAAGAGTCTCTTCCTCATGTTCAAAATCAAGAAGCTGAGACATTAACTTGCTTTCCTATTTTAGTTTCTGGTTAAAGAGCACTTCATTGACTTGCTTGTTGCTTCACCATAATAACACCACATGCATTGTGCTTAGTTTCTTCTATCTGAGAGCTACTCAATTTAAGTTTCTATTTGAGTACACACTACTACTTTCATAAAGTTGCTCCCATTACAGAAATTAGAGAAAAAATGCTATTTACTAAATGTGGCAGTGAGCAATAAAGACAAACGTTAGGGCATTAAGACAAACTCAGTGTAATATAAGTTTGATTGTAAATGACTGGAGATGTTGCCACATCATAACTACTCTAAATTCTGCAGAGGAATTCTATCTTGAACCACAGAACAAAGAAACAAAAGCACTCTCTTTGCATAGTGATTGACTTCTGCATGGTCAGTTGCAATGAAAGCGCTCACTGGGAGAGCAAGGCACCAAAACACACATAGCTCTGAAATGTCTAAAACTCAGCTCCAAGCCACGCTTTAGAAATACACTGCAAGTAAAACTCTTTCTTTGAACAGCTCAGCTCTGATTTCTTCCAAAAGTATTACTACTCTAGAAGCCTCCCTTCTTACCTCCTTTTACTGTAGACTCATCAAGATCATTATCCAGTATATTTGATCACGCAAATCACCGTGCTCCACTGAGATGCAGTAGAAAAGGTAACAGGAAACTCATTCTTCCAAGCTTCTCCATGACAAATATGATACTCAATAAAATGATTCCATTGCCCAACCCCGAATTTTATGCTCCCTCTGAGCATGACATATTTTGCACCTATGAAGTCAATCAAATGCCAATGTTATTTTTTTCTTTTATTATCCAGGACTGGTAGAGTAGTTTCAGTAAAAATAATTTACACCAACTGTTTCCGGTTAATGGAAATTCAAAGTCTTCAGACAGTGTTTTTTATTTCTAGCGCTTGAATTCTCAGAGAAATAGTGAGGTATAATTGATGCCATACGCTTTTTATTGTTTTCCACATGAAAGAATCACGGGTTTGAGTGGATGATTGAATTATGCTGTGGCATTGTGCCAGATCATCAAACAGCAAGGTCACATGCGCTGAAGGTGCAGTGTTCAAACCAGGAATAGCGTGTATCCTATCACTGAATTCAAGTTTATTTGTCCGTGTAAACCCAGCCAAGAAATTTTCTGGGGTTTTCCACACTCTACAAAGCATCTCCTTGTAAATTACTGGAACGAGTCCAAGAAAATGTGCAAATATTCATCACCAAAGAACAGGATTACAAAACACTGTCATTTCAAAAAGTACATTACATTAGAGCCAAGTCAGTTGCTGCAGCCACTTCAGAAATGTTAATAACTACTGAATACAAAAATCTTGCAACTGCACTTACTGTATTTCAGGAGTATCATTGTCATATTAAAACAGTCTCTTTCTCCCATCGCTGTGCCTGCTGAAGCACTGTATTCGTTAATTATTTTGAGGATTCATTTATCTGCTTTACACATCTCCTTCACAAAATCACAACTAGAAGAAATGTTTTTAGATAATCCCACAAATTTTTCAGCTTGGAGAAAAGAAAAAAAACATTTTCACTTTCATGCAAGTCTATGTCAGCTTTAGTAACTGAATCTTTTTACCATTCTTTGACTCATTGTGTAGCACCAGCTCACACCTCCACTGCTGCTGCATTGTTTCAAGCCAGAAACATGTTGGAAGGAGAACTTCACCTTCATGACATTTCTTACACAGTGAAGCCCCTTTCAGGTCCTGGAAGGTCACTATAAGATCTCCTTGTAGCCTTCTCTTCTCCAGGCTGAACAAGCCCAACTTTCTTAGTCTGTCCTCATAGTGAAAGTGCTCCATCCTTGTAGACCTCTCCTATGGACCTGCTCCAACAGCTCCATGTTTTTCTTATACTGAGGATTCCAGAAATGGACACAATACTCCAGATGAACAGAAGAACAGAGGGGCAGAATCACCTCCCTCGACCTGCTGGTCACGCTTCTTTTGATACAGCCCAGGATACAGTTGGCCTTCTGGGCTACAAGCACACACTATCAGCTCATCTTGAGCTTCTCATCAAGCAGCATCCTCAAGTTCTTCTCTGCAGGGCAGCTCTCAATCATGTCATCTCCCATCATGTACTGAAAAGGGGGACTGCCCCAACCAAGTTGCAGGACCTTGCACTTGGCCTTGTTGAACCTCATGAGGCTCTCACAGGCCCACTTCTACAGCCTGTCCAGGTCCCTCTGGATGACATCCCATCCTTCCAGTGTGGATTCCAGCATCAGTCAATAACTCTAATGTTTGCTGCTAATTACAAAGTCATTGCAGTGCTACTAGTTTGGACAGGGGAGATACCTTGCTCTTCATGTCAGGCAAGCAACAACATAACACAAGGAATGACCAGGCAAAAGGAGTGTGCCTGGAGTTATCATAAATCTGAACTGCTTACAGAGGTATTGCACACACACTTTTCATCGTCATAATTTAGCTTTTTAACCTGATATATAAAGCTGTTTGTAAAATAATGTACATAGCATAGAAGAGAATTGTAGACTCATAGAATGGTCTGGGCTGGAAGGGACCTTAAAGCTCATCCAGTTCCAACCTCCCTGCCATGGGCAGGGACACCTCCCACTGGACCAGACTGAAAAAGAATTCAACAAAAGCAGCAGCAAAAGAATTCATCAGAGGCTGATGAATTAAAACTCTGATTTAACAGTTCACGATGCAAATATTACCAGCTAAATGCATTTGGCATGCTTTATCCAATGGTGGGATATTTGAAGATAAACAGGAAACGAGGCAGATTTTATCTCTGAGTACTTCTCAAGCAAGAAATTTCATTTTTCACTTTCTGGAAGGGTTTCAGTTGTAAAGACTTCTGAAGGAACACAATGGTACTACACCCTAAACTGATGGTTTTAAAGAGAGGAATCACTAGTTTTATAGCAGGGATTATGTTAAAATCCAATAGCTTAGCCTTCATTACAGACAGAACGAATGTTGCCCTCGGGTTTGAATGACTCCATGGACAATCTTCTTAGAATCTTTGTCACCATGGCTCTTAAGGTCACAGATGAATTTATGAAAAAAGCAACCCTTCTTAAACCTGAGTCGGCAAACAAGACTGAGGAAAAGCCTCATTTTTCCTTTCTGCACATAAAATGCAAAATAGTAATCCTGCCATTTTGAAGTTCTCCCTACTTTTTGCCTCTATATAATCTCTTGTCCATAAATAAATTAGCTATATTGAAAAGTTCGGATCAATACCACAACTCTTAGTTGTAAGACTTGTTAAGTGTCCACACTTGTTAAGCCCTTTGGAACCACAGAACAGAATCATACAATCACTAGGTTGGAAAAGACCTTTGAGATCACGGAGTCCAACTGTATCTGTCCACTACTAAACCACATGCCTAAGCACCTCACCTACCTGTCTTTTAAATCCCTCCAGGGAATGTGACTCAATCACCTCCCTGGGCAGCCTCTGCCAGTGCTTGATAAACCTTTTGGTGAAGAAATTTTTTCCCAATGCCTAACTTGAACCTGCCCTGGTGCAACTTGAGGTCATTCCCTCTTGTCCTGTTGCCTATAACTTGGGTGAAGAGACCAACTCCCACCTCACTACAATCCCCTTTCAGGCACTTGTAGTTGTAAGGCCTCCCCCCAGCCTCCTTTTCTCCAGGCTAAGAAACCTCAGTTTCCTCAGCTGCTCCTTGTAACACTTGTGTTCCAGATCCTTCACCAGCTTCATTGCTCTTCTCTGGACCTCAGTGCCTTTCAATGTAGTGAGAGGCTTTATCTGCGGCTTGGTCCAGAGGTAGGAAGCACAAATAAAGGAAGAAAAGCCAACAACAAAACCAATTCTAGATGACATTCGTCCTGCAAGTTTTTTTGATTTGATAGACTGACCTTCAAAACTGGGCTACATTATGATCAGTGACCAGATGCAGCCCCGTTTGGTTTACATCTGATGTTTTCCTGGGCTGACAATCCTCAGTACAATGGTGTGAGCTATTAATATATTCACTTGAACCAACCCTGGCACATCCTGAGTACCTTTTGAAGTGTTCTGCACACATAGGCACAGGGTATATGCACAGCTGTGATTCTGGCAACCCTTCTTCTTCACTACCTAAAGACCTGTCCTGCAGCCATTTGACCTCCAGAGAGAAATGTGGGAAGCTAAGCCATGAGGTTAATTTCTGAAAACACTTACGGGAAGTTCCGGTATTCGCCGGCAGAACAGAGACAGCTACAGAATTGAACAAGGCTCTCATCATTTTCCACAACAAAATGACAACTTACACACTACAAACATTACCTTTTCCTTTCATGGGACGTTCAAAGCAGGAACAAGAATGCTTCATTTTCTCTTGAGGGAGCAGAAAAATATCCAAGAATTCACTTTCTGATGAGATAATCAGCAATTTACCCATTTTTCATCTCCACCGAGCAGTATCTGTTGCAAGATAAGATGGAAGAAAACCTATCTTTTAGTAGTATCCATATATGAAGTGCAAATCAAATGTTTACTTGTCAAATATGTGCATGTGCAAATCTCTATCGTGCGTAAATATCTTGCAAGACATTTTATATTTGTCCCTATTTCCTGGAATTGGTTACAAATGCAGGATTACCCTTGCAGCCATTGTATTTTTCATTTTATTCCCTACTTTCACTTACACATTCCTGAGTGTCTGCCTAAGGGAATTTGAATGGTCTCAAAGAAAGGGATTGCTTAGGTCTGTCTTAGCAAAGGGATATAAGAAGCATTTTTGCTGGAAATTGCTACAAGGGAATGAAAAGGATTGGGGAGGAATCTGAAGTATTAAAACCCATGTAAGTCCAGCTCCCAGTTGTGAACCCAGCTGTGGTTTACAGTCAGTTTTGATCTGTGCGTCTTGCCCTCATTTTCTGGAATAATTTGAATGCATGTTAAACACAGACCATCTTCAACCTCTAAAAATGTTAAAACCTCTCTCAAATGAGCTTCTGTGTAAATACTGCTGGATAAACAATACTCAAAAAAGTCAAAGACACTATAAGAAATGATTGGAGATGATGACTACAGTTATGACATGCTTTTACCAGAGGCAAATAAATTAATAATCTTGTTGCTGTACCATAGCATATCTTAGGCTAAATATTTGTCTTTAAGACTGATTTAGACATGTGCACTGAGATATGAAGCTATGGTTTCTGTAAATTCCCCTAGAGTAAGCTTGTAGAGCCAACACATCAGGGCTTTCTTTTGATGCTGTGTTCTGTAATACCCTGTGGATGTGTTTCCCAGCTCTACATATATAAGATTAGAAACAAAACAGATCAATTCTCCAGCAGAAATCTTGCCATGTGGCTTGAGAGGTGGCAAGGCATTCCTCAGTGGACTGTTGCTCCACATTTCTTGCCTCCTTGAAAATTGAAAATAAGGTCTCCCCTCAGTCTTCTCTTCTCCAGGTTAAACAACCCCAGCTCTCTCAGTCGCTCCTCTTCTTCTCCAGCCCCTTCCCCAGCATCATTGCTCTTCTCTGGACTCGCTCCAGAGCCTCAACATCCTTGTGGCTAGGGGGCCAGAACTGAACACAGGATTTGAGGTGCAGTCTCACCAGTCCTGAGTACAGAATAACCTCCCTGGACCTGCTGGTCACACCTTTTCTGATACAAGCCAAGATGCCATTGGTCTTCTTAAATAATGAATGAATGTTCTGTTCTTTTTAAAAAGGTACGTGTTTCCTTGCTGAACTCTGCTTTAATACTTAAATCATTCCATGCAATTAACCACAGGGAAGAACCAGATCCTGCGAGCATGAAGGAATGCTTCCCAGAGACTGCCATCGCTGCTAACAGATAGAGCTGTCACCAAAACAAGTAAGATTTAAAGCCCTGCTGGGACTCCAGGAACTCCCCAGAACAAGCCATCCAGGAGACAGATGACAAACTCTTTCTCCACTTCCCAGCTTAGCCATGCTGTGGTGAAGATAATCCTGACCACTTTTGCCTTAAACAGCTCCAGGCTTCAGTCAGATACAACAGGCTCCACAAACCTAAGCAAGAAGCAAAAGCTGGGGCTAGAGGTGGTCAGATATGGATTTCAGATTTCATTTTTTTTTCCTGTCAAAGGAAATGATGTCTAATGAAAAGAGACCTAGGTGCCAGAGCATGCCCTGCTCACTTTTGTAAGCAAAGGACCAGTTTGGGACTTGGGAACAACATTCTCCAACAAGGACCTTGCACCATTCCCCAGAAACTCTGCTTAGCTTAGGGAAATGCAGATTGTATATCAAAAATAAATCAAAATGCCACAGCACTTTCTGAAATGAGATGGGATTAGAATACCATACTAGAATACCAATGGGGAAGATCAAATTCCATTTTGGCACCCAGAACCAAATTCTGCAGCATTAGCACATTTTTTTGGCTCTCTTTTGGTTTATTTAGCCAGTAGCACTGACTCTGCAATTCCATTTTTCATTATTGCAAAGTAGCAATTATCTTTCCCTCTTTTACTCATTTGTCACAGCAACTTCCAATCAAGTGCAGAAACTTTTTACAGGATAAATGTGACTGCGCAAATCTGAAATTCAGCATCACTTATTTCCTTTCAGGGCAGCAGACAAAGACAGAAAAATGCTCCTGAAAGAGTAACTTGATTAATAAAAACATCTGTAGGCACAAAGCTGAAACAAGTAAAACTCCTCCCTTATCCTTTTAGTAGGAAATCAACCAATATAGACCGATAAATATCCCACTTTCCTACCTCAATAACATGAATGAAACAGCTGAGATTTATATTGTTATAGAGAGAGAAGCTAGGAAAAGGAAAAACAAATAAAAACCAGATAAGCTAGAAATGGAATACTGTGTTAAAGAGAAACTATCATGGACAAACACTGCTGATTCTAGAATAGCTGTAAGGAGGAATACTCACATACTGAGACTGTCCAAGCCACTTTGAACCAAAATTTATAGCTCCCAAAATAGATAAAGCAGAAAAGCATATCAGGGATTTCCAGTTAACAGCTTTCCTAACTACAATTCAAAAGGTAGCAAAGCCTTATGGCTGAATGACTCCACTGCCAGGATGTCATAAATGGGGTGTTAAAAGTAATGTGCACAGAATAAGTTACTGCCTGAGGCCTGATCATCTGAATATTCTTCAACTGTCCTATCACAGGTTGCTAGAAAAGCATTTGATAGTATTGAACGGCCCTTATAACATCTTGTAGCAATTGAAAAGAATTCTGCTTGGGGCTAACAACATCCAAAAAGGAGAGGGAGCCAGCACCCTCCTCTCCGCAACCTCCCTTCAGGTAGTTATAGAAAGCAATAAGGTCTCCCCTCAGCCTCCTCTTCTTCAGGCTAAAGAACCCCAGCTCTCTCAGTCATTCCTTGTAAGACTTGTTCTCCAGTCCCTTCACCAGCTTCATTGCTCTTCTCTGGACTCGCTCCAGAGCCTCAACATCCTTCTCGTGGTGAGAGGCCCAGCACTGAACACAGGATTCAAGGTGCAGTCTCACCAGTACAGAGTACAGAGGGAGAATAACCTCCCTGGACCTGCTGGTCATGACATTTCTGATGCAAGCCAGGATGCTATTGGCCTTCTTGGCCACCTGAGCACACTGCTGGCTCACGTTCAGTTGGTTATCGACCAACAAACATCCATTTTCTCAGCATATATTCTACTCCCTCCATATATCCTTTCCCCTCCATTCTCGCCCAGCAACAAAACCTGTCAAACACCCACTGGTACTTCCATTCCTCAGTACAGAGGAATACAGGTTTTCTTAGCAGCTACTGACAGGCTGTCTGTACCTCAATATTTCATTTCCACTCCCCTACTTGCCCTCTGTAAAATCACAAATTATATGATTTCTAAAAAGACTGATTATTATTGTCCAATATCAACACAGCCAGGACAGTCTCCTTGATGTCTTTAATAGGAACAGAGTCTGGCCAACAGAGCGCTTTTGAAAAATCCCCTCCTCAGCGACAGGAGGGAAGCACAAGCCACCATAACCACATCAAGAAATCCCAGAAACACATAAACTGTCTGTTACCCAGATCTTTTCAAAATGAATACCCCCACCCAGCAAAAATGACAGGCAGACTGACCAACCTCTGCCCCCATGTGGAGATGATCACAGGAGCGAGGGTTACAGTTCTAAATAAACCCTTATGCACTCTCCACGAAGACCGCACAAGGCAAGGCTGAGCACAAAAAGGAGGAGCCAGAACAGCTATTTGTTCCGTATTCTTCCAGGAATATATTTCTCTTTCATTTTAAAGCATTCAAGTTGTCTCGACTGTCTCGTTACTTTGAGATCACCAAGAAAACACACCACTATTATGCCACTTCCAGATCAATTTGTATTTCAGCAATTTTCAGTCATGATAGGAAGACATATTCCTATTTTGTATTTTTCTGGCAAAAAGTAGGATTTGCAAACAGTGGAAACCATCCTCTAAGCAGCAGACTTTTCCATTATAAGTGCAAGGCTTCCACGTACAACAGAGCATGGGAGTAACCAGTGCAAGCTGCTGGTGAAACTGGTTGGAAAATGTTTCCTGCCCCTCTGGTAAAATGTGTGCCATGAGTTGAACAATAAAGCTTTTGTTGGTAATTCTGCCCACTGGAAAGGCACATACCACACAAAAGAATAAATAAAAACTCAATTTTCTGTCAAACGCAGCAGGAAACTTTCTCTCAGCGCTTGCACAGAGAGCAATGCTTCACTGCAGGTGAGACTCAGTTGTGTCAACATTGGTGTCCATTGGCATTTCAGTTGCCTTAGGGCATGTGAAAAAAATAAAAACGTCTCCATGAGGCTGACAAATGAGAGGGGACCTCCTGCCCTTCTGGGCACATGCAGGCCCAAGTGAGTTGCCCCAGGGCATCTTCCAGAGCACAACAGGGTTTAATGCTTCAGCAACTGAATCCACTCAAATCACAGGACTGGTCAGTGTCAGAGTCTGCATGCTCAGGTTGGTTATAATAAACACAAATGTTTGTTTGTCGGTTGAGTTTGTGTTTTTGTTATGAAAACAATTTGAAAACAAGAGAGCAAAAAACACTACTGAAACACAGGCAGACCAAAAAAGATACATGAAAATAAGGGGAAAATAAACAGAGGTTGAACATGGGTCGAAGTGTAGATTCTTGAGATATCCAGACAGGGATCCTGAGACAGGAAATCCTACCTGCAAGGCTCATTTTTGCAGGCATCTGCTCCTGCAATTGTCACTCACATTTGTATTTACTTTCTATTATATCTCACCTTGCAGAGTGGAACAGCATCTGAGTTCTGCACAGTGGTACCAGGTGGTGATAATCCCATGGACTTCCTTGAAGATCTGATGGGAAATGAAGTTTTCACTGCCTGGCCCACGTTACTAATGTAAGAATGTTAGCAAGAGTACACGGGAGAGCTGGGAGGGGAGGATCTGCTTCTGATTAGAGGGGAAGAATATTGGAGTATGAAGGCTCCCAGACCAGAAATCATCCTATGCCAATGTTGGCATCTCCCTCGGAATGATAAAGTTACTGACTCCGTAGCCACCAAATTCCAGTTGATGGGACAGCTGCTCTCCAAACACATATTCTCCACTTAGCTAAGTAACCCCTAGCACTGTGAATATAAGGAATTTCTTTCTTGGTTCATCTTGAGCACAGATGCCATGAAGATATCAAGGACTTATTTCCTAAGAAATACTTTTCGAGTTACTTCAAAGTGATTTTCTAAGAGATCACCACAGCTGATAGTCAAAAATTAATCAAATTACAAACTATGTGGTACAAAGGTCCCCAGTTCAACTGTCAGTTACATCTGAGAAGACAGATGGGTATTGCATGTAGATATAAGTTCCCATCAGCACCCAACCCAAGACAAAATATTACAGTCTTCATTTACCATTTCTATGTGCATCAGGACTAGATATTGAGGTAAAGTGCAAGGCAGCAAGTATCCTAGTCCACTCCTTACTGGGCTGCCTGTCAGAGCTGCTGCATTGGAAGCTCCACTAAACTGAGACACGTAGATAGTGCCACAAATACAAAAGCGAAGCACACAAAAAAATCTCCTGGTGTGAGCCATGGAGTTTACACTCATTTTGCAGTGGTATAAAATGGTTACAAGCAGAACAGGCAAGCAGTGAATCAGCTGTTCTGTACTGCACATGCAGTCAAGCAACAGGACCTATCTTACTGCCAATGTAATCTCATTTTACTTCTAGGAGCAGACAGTGTTGTGATTTCCTTTGAGGAGGGATAAAAAGGAATTCACATACCAGAATGGACTGCAAAGCAAACACCCGAGTCTATGATGTACTGAGCTCCTCTCAGACCTGGAAACCATATAACTGAGGCATCACAGCCCTTTCCCAAATTAAGACAACCTGAAAAGTGGGTTTGCTATCTCAGGCCAAGAGCTAGGTTCCACTGCTTCAAGCACCAATGTTACTTTATCTACATAGCATTGAGTTGCACTTTATAGCCTCTTCAAACCAGAGCTAACTTAGAGGTCTTTGCGTTCCTTTTCCAGTTACTTTCATCCTAATTATGAGCGCAGGTCCACAGAGAAGCCTAAGTAGCAAATGTAAAAGACAGAACGCCATGAAACACCAGGCTCAATGGGGATGCATTCTGCTTAGTTCAAGAAAAAAAATACAATAAATTCACATTATACTCATTTTCGGTGGTGTTAGCCAACATGGAACCAACTTGTGCATTTGAATACAACTGCACCAAGCACCACAATTCTTGTATGCAAACTCTTAGCCCATCCAGGAGAGAAAGAGACTAACGTTGAATGGTATTTAATACTTTGGATTTCATTAAATGCCCTACCACCAACCAGGTCCACAAACCTAATAAATTTGATCACAGAGATAAATAAACACGCAAGAAAGCTAAATGCTCCAATTATTTTCAAGTGTGCCATTACTGCTAAATCTCCTCAAGTCTGAACCCATTAAGAAGTTCAAGTTCAGATTGCTGGAATACGATGTATTCACGTTTGATGCTACAGCCAGGAAAAGAGAGACATTACCAGCTCCACGTCCTTGTCTCAAGTGCTTTCCAGCCAGACCTTTGATGTGGATACAGAATACATGCCGCTCGATTTCATGTCAGTGTTTCGGTTTACTTTGCTTCTTGCTTTACATACAACAAATGTGCAGCTATTAGAGGTTTTCTGCATATTACATCACTTTTACAAGTGACCTCATGAACTCGCACCACTAATTCAAAAGGATTACGACATTTGCTCGACATCTCTTTGAACTTACTTCAACTGAAGGATGAGCTGTTGAACAGAAGTTCATCCTCCTGCAAAAATAACAGAAAATAGCCTTTGGTATCTTTTAAAAACATGTGTATCAGCAGGCAATCTCCCGTTACAACAGGGAATTACTTTTGATAACACACACAACTTTGATCAAACCCTCATACTCTGTTGAAATACATCCATTCCCATTGTCTTATGCAGTTCCAGTGGCTAAGCTACTTCAACTTCAATTACTGCAGCTTGGTTCTGATAGATCACAGAATAAAGCAGCCACAGTAAATTATTCAGAGTTCTAGATAGGAGCTATTGCCAGAGCATTCCCACTGGACTCAAGAATATAAGACATTCAGCAGTTTCCAGTTCTCAAACAACATTTTGCAATGAAAATACCTTTTTTTTAAAAAAAAAAAAGGGGGGGTTTTGGTGGTTTTTTTTTTTTTTTTTTTTTTACTTTGGAGAAAACAGAAAACTCCACCTTTAATTAAGAGAATAAATAATCCAAGAAGCTATTTTTCATTTGAGATTTCATAGAATCACAGAATCACCAGGTTGGAAGAGACCCACCGGATCACCGAGTCCAACCATTTAGAATCATAGAACAACCAGGTTGGAAGAGACCCATCGGATCATCGAGTCCAACCATTTCTAATGTTACTTCCCAGTGTGGCAAACATTTAGGGTTTTGTTTTCTTGCTCAGATTTGTACGTGGAGAAAGATGAGCAGAATGAACTGAGGAGTAAACAAAAAGTAAATAAAACACAGTGTGATGCAAAAACCATCAAGGGCCTCTAGACTTTACTAAAACACAGAAAACAAATTAGACAATGGAACGCACATGTTTCATCTCAACAAATCTCCAGGTAGAATGTTCTCCCTGAAATAATCAGTCCCTGATAGCAGCATGCATCTTTCACGTTTGCTGAGTTTTGTTTATATATAGAAAGATGGAGGGAGTGTTGTTAAAATTAGCTAAGTGTCACATCAGTCCAAGAACTTGACACAAAACGATACAATACACTGTTATCCTATAAATCTAATATGGCTTGGAAGCTGGCCAGTGCTGCGCCATTTGAGATACAGTTTGCATATTGTCACATATTCTAAACAAATAGGTAATAATATATTAGCAAAAGCAGATTCTTTTCACATGGGGAAAGTAAAATAAAGGAAAAATAATCATAGAAATGCAGCCAAATTTTAAGTCAACCCAAATCCGCAGAATAATTGCCAGGCAATTGTAAATTATGTGGTGTCCTCACTCAATTGAAAAGCCACTGCTGCATCTGTGGCTTGGGGGACAGGGATGAGTGAGATGCAGGAGTTCTGTTGATCAAATAAACCACAATTCTTAATGCTTACTTAATATAATGCAGTTTATTTGAGCAGATAATACAGACTGAGAATGTTAGTTTAGTCCCATGGTATAGAGCAATTCTACCCATTCTCAAGTGTTCTCTCATCATCTGCCCTTTGCTGGCAGAAAACATGCAAAGCCAAGCAATGTCTGAGAAGAGACAGATCCCATTGTGCCTCTCACTCACCCACTGATGGCCATCCCAAACTAAAGAATGTCTCTGTGGAAGCCGATACTTACCAGATGGCTGTTAATTTTAATAATAACAAAAGAAACTGAGTATGCGCCTTGCAACTCTGTTCAGCTCAGTACATAAGAAACTTACAGCTTTCAACTCCGAGCTCTTTAGTAAAGTAAGCCAGCACAGCACCCTCCTCTCCCACTAATAAAAGATAACATGTAATTCATGATGTGGCTGACCTGTGCATTAATAATTCACGCCAGGGCCTGTATCAAACTGCTGGTCCATGCTGAGGCACCTTTTGTGGCTAGCAAAGGCACCTTTTGTGGTTAGCAACATCTGCATCCCTTCAGTTGGGTCACAGAAACAGATCTTCAGCTAGTAAGGAGTCAACAAAAGTCTCCTGAACTCTCTGCATGTGTTAAGTTTACACAACACTCATATCAAGAGCTGATAGATGCATTTTGCAGCTCAGTTTCCTGATTTTTTCAGTCTTGAAATTCAATTTTTCCCCTTTTTTGCCTTTCTTTCAAAAACTTTCTAACTAGATAAACTTCCATGGGCTGTAACTCATCCTAAAGAAATCTCTGACCTGTGAAGTTTAAAAATGTCAGAGGAGGACTTTTAAAGCTGTTTCCAAATATTCGAAACCTGAATGCCAAAATCTAGATTCACACACTTGGAAACAGTGATGTGAATTTCAGATGCAAGTATAACATTCAAAAATGGTAGACTGAGGGTGTCTCAGAGATTCTTGATTGATTGCCCTCTGAAATCTTGCTGAGTTTCCCAACTTTGCCTGCCTGCAGTGAGATGAAACTAAGGAATATTATGTGAGGGAAATTAGCTTGCCTTGAAACACATTGAACTATAGCTAAAAAAAAAAACCCAAGCAATTCCTTCAAATGATTATGTTTCCACGAGTTTATTTCAACATGCCCTCACCTATCTCAATGTGACTTACTGCTTTTATCTTTCAAGACACTAAATGGGGAAGCAAATTTCAGAGTAACGTGTCTGACTGCATAAGGAAGATGAATTCTGAATCACTTACACATCTTGCCTGCAACGCACTCAAACTCTTCTCCAATAGGAAAGTGAAACAGTGGCACGTGACTTATCTGAAAATCAATGCTATTTGAATGTCAAGCATTAGATGAACATGCTGAAAAAGGCAACCACAAGTACCAGCGCTTAACGGGCAAAACCAGAATATTCAGTCTCATAGCTATTCCTTCAGAAGATACATAAGTTAAATTACTCAGAAAAAGCTATTCACTGTAGACTTTTCATCCAGATCTAGTTAAAATGTAAACAGCCCTTGGAAATTTAGTTTGTTTTTCCGCTTCCTGTGTTATGCAAGGTACTCAAGTTACGCAAGGCTGTTTTTTCAGCTGGATCACAACATGGTAGCATTTGCAGACCAGTGCTGATGTTTCATTAATGATCTCCATAACAAGAAGATCATTGTTTTCTTTTATGTAAATGCTGGCTAAGTTACAATCGCATTAAAATTGACTACATTCTTTTTGGTGGCCCAATATCAGAGAGAAGGTCGTGCTTCCTACCAGTAAGGACACTCCAACAATGTGTAGGCTATTTGGGGTGAGTGTCTGTGATTAAAAAAGCCACACAGTTAATGAAGTCTGCCAGCAAAAGAGGAAATCTCAGTTGTTTGTGTCAAAACAAGAAGAGAACTTGGTTTGTTAAGTGACATTCAAACTATTTCGTATGAAAAAGTTTTGTACAGCTGAAACTCCTCCCAGCCAAGGCATCGGATCCAATAGCTGACTGAGAATGGAGTTCCAAATTCTAGATTTGCCACAGACTTCACAGCATGGCCAGGATGACTCATTATTTCATTCCTCATTTATCAGCCACAAACTAGAAACACTATTTTTCTTCCTTTTTCTTAACAGCTGATCTAAACTGTAAGCTCACTAGTTAGGAAAAACTAATTAATAAAATCATAAAATAGTAAGGGTTGGAAGGGACCGTACAGATCATCTAGTTCCAATCCCCGTGCTATGTGCAAACCAGTACAAAGTAAAATCGCAACCCAGGCTGTAACTTAGAACAAGCAGAACACCACAGCGCAGACATCAAATAACTCTTAAGAGTAACATTTCCAATTGCCAGTCAGTGAGGTTTCAGTCCATAAATCACTCAGCAAATGATATCTGCCAAATCAACATCTTTTACCATAGGAATGAACAATTATCATATTAATGAATAAAATCACACTCTACATAGAGTCACTCTTCGTTTCAGGTACACACTGGCAGGAAAATGCTGACCCTCTGCATAATAGCCAAACTCTATTCCAAGTTGAAAACCAGGCTTTCAAAACAGACGTTCTCTTACAGAGTTAGTACTGACATTACTGAACAGAAAAACATGCACAAAAATCCACCTAATGCCCTCCCGATATGGTGCTGGATGCACACTTAGAAAAGCAGCATTTTTGCAGACTGGAGATGCTCTTGGGAAAAAACATCACAAAGTACCTGCAATAAACAAATAAGACCTTTTACTTCCCCCCACCACCCCTCAAAAAGCTAAAAATAAACTATGACATTACTAACAACTGCTTTCAATAAATATGCCACGTTTAATCTTGTAATCACCTTTGCCAGCTTCCTGAGGCAACAAGTCATATTAAGAAAATGTTGCTGCTAGCTGGAGTCGACACAGGGGCTGCCAAGCAATGGGGTCCTCGTCACTGTGTAAGGCAGCAGGCAGAGAAGCACTCCCAGAGGGACATAACACCTAATCATCTGACACAACGCCTCCCTTTCACTTGTGGGTCTCCTTTGCCTGCTTCTGGAGAAACTTAAGTGTTAGATAACTAAAGATGCAGGGACCTGCAAGGATGGCAGGAAAAAGTTCCAGGGAGGGTTAGGTTGGGCATTAAGAAAAGATTCTTCCCCTTCCCATAAGAAAAGATTCTTCCCGGGTGGTGAAGCAGTAGAACAGCTCCCCAGGGAAGCAGGCACTGCGTCAAGCCTGACAATATTCCAGAAGCATTTGGACAATAAGCTCAGACACATGGTGTGAGTATTGGGGTTGTCCTGTGCAGGGATGGGAGTTGGGCTTTATGGTACTTGTGGGTTCCTTCCTATTCAGGGCATTCTGTGATGTTAATTGAAACTATTCTGTGATGCAGTTAGGAGCTAGAGTACCTCAATATCCATATTCCAAATCACTGTTTGGGCGCATAATCACAGGCAGTCAAGTCTCAAGTGTTCTTCTGAATGAACATTAACAATGCTGACTGCCTCTATCCATGCAGTTCTGAAAATGTTAAAAAAGCATTTTGGTTTAAAAAGAACAGTACTTCAACAGTTCAGTAAAACAACTATAGCATGCAGGAAATGGTGACAGCTACTGGTTGTTCTGTGATTCTGTGATTGCACACGTTATAAGGTGTGTCACAGAGACCAGAATATTGTTCTCTTGCGACCTTGAACTCTGCATAATTACTTACAACAAACTCATATGCAAAGGAAGTGTTAACTTTTCTCTACAGAGAAACATTTCTGCTTTTACCACTTGCAGTCACATTTTCCTAGGTCACATCTTATCCCAGTAATCCGCGGCAGTGAAAGTTTGAGCAGGGATCAAGATCTGGCAGGTGCCTCTGGAGGAAGGCTGCAATAACACTGTGAAAAATATTGGTTCAAGTTGTGAAATCAGCAGGGAATACACCACTCATTTTGCTCTTTTGTTCTTCTGCTTGGAAGGAAAATAGATGAGTGCATCTTTCCAGATTTCTTGGAGAAAGATCTAAACACAGAGAAAGATGGCCAGGAAAGGAAGGGTTGAGAAGTTGAAGTTGACATGTGTAACAGCAACAAAAACCTGAAGGGAAAAGGTAAAGAGGGAAGAAAAAAAAAAGAAAAAAGCTTAAGAGGGAAACAGATTTTGTATCATACCCAATCTAATCTGAGAATTCTACTAAAATAAGAAAAAAGGTTCAGTGGAATTCAGAACACAACAGTAAAATCTTCCAGGTAAACACACCAGGCATTCACCAGGATTTGCACAATGGCTAAAATTCCAGTTCCCTCTATTTCACGTGTAAAGTCACTTCAACTTAGACAAAACGATGAGATCCTTCTGCATCTCATTTACCCTGGTCTCTGAGATATTCTCTTATACATTTACATACAAAGGCACGCAAATCTGCCTAAGGTTCCACAAATGTGTCTCTTATGTAGTTTCCTTTCATAGCCTACACTGACCTCAGAGTTCTTCACCATATACACACAGAGATGCACTTTTACTAAGAGTAAGCACACCAAATCCAAAAAGTCCCATAAATACTGGGAACTGCTGCTGTTCTCCCTCCAGGTACAACCATATAAACACTTGAGGTTTCTTTGGTACCAAATAGTGAAAACTGTTTCAATAAAACCAGCAATTTTGGGCAGCAACAACAGAAGATGGCACAAACAACCTGAGCTGCAAGGACAAGAAAAGTGTTTCTGATACTGGACTTCGCAGGAGAAAGATGTACAATGTCAAACATAGTTTCAAAAAGGATCTTCTCATTAGGTGGTAGTTGGGATTAAACTTCATTCATGTGGGATGGAAAAACACTGACCTTTCACTTAAGAGAGTTTTATAAAGCCTGTAAAGCTGCTTCAGTGAGTCAAAAAGACGAAAAATGAAATATGCTTTTGTGTGAGACAAAACCACACACAAGGCCATCCCAAAACCTGAGCTACGTAGGTGGAGAGGTTTCACTGGGTTTCTTTTTGGCAAAACACAGAGTATCTGCACATCAGAAATGAAATGCACACTTTCCTCTGATACGTTGTGGGGCTCTGGAGAACTACACTGAGATAGATGCAGCCCCTCTGACAACGCATCCCTCCTCCCAGGTCATGTCACATCCAGGTGACCAAATCTGCATTTCTCAGGTCTGTGCAGTATTTCCAGTTTTCTTCAGTTCCTCATGCCAGTCTTCTGCAGCCACAGAGAACTGCAATGCTTACCCAGGAAGATCCAAATTGCCAGTGCCACTGTAAGGAACTTTAGTGTAGGGTATCACCCAATTCCCCAGAATCTTTCCTCTTCCCCTCCTTACATCAATACGTAAACCACCATTCTGTTCTGCTGCTGCATCACTACAGAGGTCAGGCAAATCAGATGTAACCAGTTTGGTTAACACAGGTCATAACTTTCAGCAGCTCTTGTTCCAGTCAATAGAAGATGCAAGTGTTTAGATTATCAGCAAATAGGACAATTAACTGTCTCGTGCTTCAGTTCCCACATCCACAAAATGGAAGCAATTATTTCTTCTTTCTAAAGTGCCAACAGAATCTTACATGAAAACTGCTGAAAACTACCCCTTTCCTACAGGCCACAGTGATCTGTCATTCTGCCAGCTCCTTTATCCAGTGTTCCTGCTTGACTAGCCACCCTTCTGTTTAACAAACCAACCCAAGCAATGGACTGGAAGTCCTCAATGCTCTCTTCTTCCTACACACCCATCTTACCACACGGCTATTTATGTCACTCCTGCTTGGTCACCTCCTCCTTTTCTCAGAGCTGGGGACACTTGTTCTGCTGTAGCAGAAAACAGGTAAAAAAGCAAGAAGAGGAAACTATCAGAGAGCTTATTCAGGAGTAATAGCAATTTCAAAACTATCTTCCACTGATAATTACAAGGAAATGGCAGCAGATCTCAATCATGACTGGGTAGGAGGTGGCCTTGCCAGCAAACATGATAGTCCTAGCAGGCCCCATTCAACAGCTCTTTTGCTGTAAAAATATTATTGCACTGAAATGAAATATTCTGGCCTCACTCCAGTAATAACTGGGGTTATTGTTGCTCTGGAAGGAAATTTTGCTCAATGTGATGGAAGCAGCCACTGCCTACTGGAGAGAAAATTCAGCAGAAGTCTCTCTTTGTTCTAGTTCTGGACTGAGCCTTGATTTCTCTCCCTGCTGTCAGGAAAAAAAAAAAAAAAAAAAAAAAGGAATGCTATACAGTGGGAAACTTAGCAGCAGACAGTGGTTTGCATATATGTTGCCTTGGTCTGGCAGACTGCCTGTTAAAACTGATGCTTTCTTACAGCCATAAGACCTTTTGGTTTTACTCTGAGTCATACAAGTTCACCTAAAATAAAGCACAGAATGCAAGTTTGATCTAGTAAGAGTGCAGGAATCTGCTGGGCAACTTCGAGATCTTGATACTACCGCCTAAGAGTGTAAGGTGAATAATGAAAACATGTTGATAATGAGACTGTTAAGTAGAAAACCTAACAGAATACACGAAGATATTCAAACACACTTCAGATGCATGTGCCTCAGCATTTCGTTGGCCAATGCATTGAAAAGAAAACATCAGTGGTTTGCACAAACAGCACACAGGCAAGACTTAGCCAGATAATGCTCTGACAGAGATTCTTACTTCCTGGCTTGTCACTGACACTGTTACCCTATAAAGCAATACTGAGCAGCAATTAAGTCAGGCTGTTATTCACCGCTAACTTCACAAAAGAAAAGAAATGAATGAGCTTTCCCAGGTTGCAGTAGTTCCAGATTGTCTCTCAAAGGGCTGCATCAATTACTGTCACTTATTTGTCAGCAGTATGCCATGATTAATTGGCAAGATCCACATTTTTGCGTGCCTTACGTCATACGCGGCTCTGCTCCCCCATCTGTTTTTATTGGTTTTATAGACCAAAACGTTCCACACCATGTACCTTGTCAAGGCTATATTAATGTCTCACAATGGACCCAAGCTAAAACAACTTAAAACCCTACAGATTACCTAAATGTGCTGAAAATAAAGATGTAAAGAGTAGCGACTGAAAGATTTAATAGAATTGAAAGCTGAAATGCAAAAAAGAGCAACAGACTAAGCTTTTTCCAGCAAAATGAGAATGTTGTGTTGGCAGAATAAGGGAATTTGTTGTCAGTTGTAAAATATGTGTAAAAGTTTTTATCATTAATTCAGAATACGTAGCACTTTGCAAAAACCCCCAAGACCTTTACAAAGTAAATTGTTACTTAGCAAGAAACATGTCTTAGGTTTCAGTTCCTCACACCCTTACTGTCCTATCTAGGATGGTGTTTGAACGCCTCTTTCTTATGTTCTAAAAAACATTTGAGTCCTGTGGACCCTCACAAAAGTCCAACATACATTTGTTTCTTCAGTCTCGGGGAACACAGACACAAATGTATGTACTAAGTAGTTAGTAAAAAGACCCAAACGTACACTAGTGGTCAGCAGGATGGCATACGATAATACTATAATATATATAATATATAACATATATAAGGATTGATCATCAAAACACCATTCAATATCTATGTGATCATCTTCATGGGTACAGATGAATAGCCTTTAAAAATACAGTTATTAAACAGATTTTACTTCCATTCTAGCATCTTGTAATACTAGTCACTCTAAGCCATGAAGGAGATGGTGTCATTTTTGAGAATCCACCTCTTGTTCTTTCAAAAGGCACTTTTGTCTCTCCTAGCTGGAAAAAAAGCTAAAATATCTGAAATCTTCATGTTTAGTCTCCAGACCCTACCTGGATTTCTTTCTCCAGTTCCGGAATCCCCAACATAAGAAGGATACAGAACTGTTGGAGTGGGTCCAGAGGAAGATGATCAGAGGACTGGAGCACCTCTCTGGCCAGAGAGAGTTTACTAGCAGTACTGGCTGCTGTGCTAGTGTGGCTGCTGACAGCAGCTGTGGTACAAAACTGAACAGGAAAAAAGCAAGATTAGACTGGGATGTCATCTTGACCTCCATTTTGTTACAAAACCCTTCAGACTGCTCCTCCAGAGTGCCACGACACCTCCTCCTAGGAAACCAGCAACATATTTGAAATTTCTTTCCAAAAATTCATTTTTCACATTGAGTTTTTAATTCCCAAGTTGGACCCTCTCCTATTTTTTCCTCCTTTCTCAGCCTTTGACTGTTATATTTTACACTATGTGAGCCAAAAGGCAACCTAAATTATTTTCAACTGTTATACTGCCATAACAGTACTGTCTGATGGGCTATTTTACAGTAGCTGAGTTTTTCTGCTCCCAGCTGCACACTCTGAAAATAATACACATCTTTCTCTTAGTTCGGTAGCCAAAGTCAAAACTGCACTGGCTTAAAAAAACAGAAACACAACAAAAATGACAGAGTTTGAATGACTCAGAAAACCACAGAATGTATATGTATTTTTTTTTAAGATCTGGGACTAGATTTCCATTTTTATTCATTATTTACTATATTCCAGCCTGCAGGTACACTTACTGCTGGCTGTATTCAGCCCAGGGAGTGATCCCCGGCCTCCAGCTTTGAAGCAATTTACTATTTCTGCACACACAGCAATATCTTAGATAGAAATTATAGGTAGTATTGGCAAAGGGTTATGCTATAAGAGGCTCTGATCTGTTCACCTTATGACCTTAGAAAAAGTTCCCAAAGGTTTTAATAAATCAGTAGAATTTCATATGTCTCGCCATTAGGCCAGCTCCCTCCTCTCTACAACCTCCTTTCTCTACAAGTACCTGAAAGGAGGTTGTAGAGAGGAGGGAGTTGGCCTCTTCTCCCAAGTGACAGGGGACAGGACGAGAGGGAATGGCCTCAAGCTCCGCCAGGGGAGATTTAGGCTAGAGATTAGGAGGAGGTTTTTCACTCAGAGGGTCATTGGGCATTGGAACAGGCTGCCCAGGGAGGTGGTTGATTCACCTTCCCTGGAGGTGTTTAAGGCACGGGTGGATGAGGTATTGAGGGACTTGGTTTAGTGTTAGATAGGAATGGTTGGACTAGAAGATCCGATGGGTCCCTTCCAACCTGGTTGTTCTGTGATTCTGTGATCTTTCAATTCTTGGTTTCAAATTTGGAAAGCAATTGTGTGACAGTAGAGGGATGAGAAATGAGAACACCAAGTAAAAGATCTGGCTGCTATGCCAGTTTGCAGGTTAAAAACAGAACAAAAGAACTTCCCACCAGAGCATAGGTAGAACAATGCTTTTAGTCTAGCAGTACACTGAGAAGAAACGCAGCAGGTCCTAGAACATAGAATCACTGAATGGTTTGGGTAAGAAGGGACCTTAAAGCCCACCCAGTTCCAAGCCCCCTGCCGTGAGCAGAGACACCTCTCACTGGATTAGGTTGCTCAAAGCCCCATCCAGCCTGGCCTTGAACACCTCCAGGGATGGGGCACCCATAACTTCTCTGGATAACCAGTGTCAGTGCCTCAACACCCTCATTGTGAAGAATTTCTTCCTCATGTCTAATCTAAACCTTCCCCCTTCTATTTTAAAGCTATTCCCCATCACTATATCACTCCATGCCCTTGTAACAAGCCCCTCCACAGCTTTCTTGTACGCTCTCATCAGGTGCTAGAAAGCTACTATAGGGTCTAACATGCACTGCTGTTCTTTATCTAGGTGATGCAAATTAGTCCCAAGATCATTACAAAGACCTGATGCCTTAAAGAGATATAAATCTATAGTATTTAATACATTTAAAATCCACAAGAGGGCAGAAGTATAGGTAAAGTGATGAATGTAAAGCAGATATACACATAGATATTGGATAAGAAGAAGCTCAAGACCCTGGTATTCTGAAAAACATGTCAGTTTGGGTTGTCTGAGGTCTTATTAAATAAGAGAATTCTTCCATTCACTAGGAGAAATTAGATTCAAAACTGCATTTAGATTCCTGACTGCGTTTACATAAACATGCAACCTTGCCACATGGTGAAAATATGAATCCTATTAACCAGGTTCATACAATTCTTCATTTGTTCTGAAGCTGGCCTGCTTTGGTTCCACAGATAATCAAAATGACTGCAATTTAGTCACTCACATTTGTTCACTGATTTCAGCTGGAAAGTCATTAAGCACTGCCAATGATATAATGACTTTTAAAAACACACAGAGGAAGCTTGTATCCTCAGCTTGGCAGTGATACGATCAGTTTGTACAACAGCTAGCCCAAGTCAAACAGAGCTGCAACTGGAGAGTTTGACTGCTCACATACACACGCTGTTTGCTGACAGCACAAAATTAGACCTATTTGCCTAAAAGCAGTCTTCAAACAACATTCAAGTATTCAACACTACAGCCATAAACAGATCTGCCCCTAGACTTTCTTTCACCCACCACAACCTACAGTCTCAACGTAGATGCCAGTATCCATCTTGTAAAACACATGGGAAGTAGAGGAAAACAAATGAAAGTTGGCTCATGTGATCAATATAAATACCTAATCTGAATCTCCCCTCTTTCAGCTTAAAATCATTATCACTCATCCTGCCCCCTGCACTCCCTGATCAAGAGCTCCTCCCCAGTTTTCCTGGAGCCCTTTGGCAGCACTGGAAGACTGCTATAAGGTCTCCACAGAGCCTTCTCTTCTCCAGGTTCAACAACCCCAATTCCCTCACCTTGTCCTTATAGGGAACAGTGCCCTCTGACCTCTGTGGCCTCCTCTGGACTCACTCCAACGCGTCCTTCCTGTGCTGAGAACTCCAGAACTGAATGCAAGACTCCAGGATGGGTCTCACAACAATGAATCAGAAGGGGAGAATCGCCTCCTCTGCCCTGATGGTCACACTTCAGGATACAGTTGGCCTTCTGGGCTACAAGCAGGCACTGCTTCTCCCCGTTGTAAACACTGAACTCCATAACCATAGGCTTGAATATGTATTGACTATAGTAATTTGTTTTCCTTACATGAGTATAATTCAACTTTGAAAGTAAAATTAAGGAAGTGTGAGATAAAAACAAAAAAATATTTTCAGTTTTCTCAAGCATATATATAGAAAATCTACAGGAGCGCTGTATTCACCTAAGGTAACTCTAAAATGGAAGGCTTCATCAGTAATCTATTTTGCTTGGTTTCTAGAAAATGTTGCTCTAGATGTCTAGATCTTTTCAAAATATACCATGAGGGATATTCAGCAGAAAATGAGATGGTAAAATCAGCCACTTTATCCAGGCAGGATTTGCTTTTAGAAAAAGCAAAGCCAAACCCCACAGCCATTTTGAGTGCACAACAACTATGCTACCCTGAACTTTTTACAATAAGCGCCTTCAGAAGTTAATTTTATCTTTCTGAAAACATCTTTTGAAGCAAAACATTTAAGTATTTATCCTCCATTGAGAGAGAGGTGAACTATAGCTAACATGAACAACATCCTTATGGACATGACAGAAGCCTATACCCTGACCAGACATTGCCGGACTCTAATTTAGGGAACAGCACAGTTAACCAGAGGAAGCTGGCAGCTACAGAACTGGTTACTAACTGGGCTTTTATATTCACAAGGGAAGTAACCAGCAATTACAAAAGAGGTCTGCTAGGAAACACATAGAAATTAAGCTTTCTTAGGTTTAATAAATGTATTCACCTTACTAATAACTTGATACAATGGCCAGCACTATGCTCAGGAGCAACCACTTACAATCATGAATAAGGGCTCTACAATCTGACAACTAATTTTCTATTTCTAGAAAAAAAATTTCACCTTGTAGCATTTAACTGGAAACTGGTTGTTTTACTGGCTAAGAGTGCTGATTTTTCCTTACTGATGGCATTTTAATATTGATGAGTGGGACATGGTTGAACAGGAACCATCGTCTACTGTTAAATCTGGTATAAAGAAATCAAATCATGAGCCAATCCTAAAAAATAAAGATATACTAATATATATAATAAAGTCCTTATTTAATGTGACTCAGAAAATAGAACCCTGTTCACTGTACATCGTGAGCAATCACATGGCCTGAAATTTAAGTAGGATGATGCTTTGCATAGTTGTTGATTTAAAAAGTAAAAATTCAATGATTTCAGCTGAAAGAGAAGCTCATAGAATATGAAGCAGAAAGGAACTGTTCTGGTACAAAGCCTAAGAGCTAATATATACTGGGCATGGGGGAAAGAAATTTTTTAATTTTCCTTCTGATGGGCTGTTAATTCCCAAAGTTTAAAAAGAAACCATTAAACTTGCATACCAATCATAGCAGCTTTTCCACTGGACTGAGAACAGGTAACTCTCAACCAACAGGCAGTCTCTTTGTCATCTCCCCAGTGATCCGCTGAATGATATCCAATTTTGTGGCAGCATGGAAGGCCTGCTTTCTGCAGACTTGTTTCTAATATCCGGGGAAAAAAAAAACCTCAAAGCCTAAATTAATTTCACTAATTTTCAGTATCCAGAAAACAAAAACGAAGCCTAAATGATTAATTTCACGGCTTTTTCCCCACTCTGAACCTCATTTTAATGCTAAGGCCATATTCAAACCTTACTTAATCTACTATAATCACTACACTGATGTGAACTATCAGAGCAAGGAGCAGAAATCACTGCCAACAGCCATCTTTGCTGTAAAGGAATGGGCAGAAGAATTTACAGAAGCTTTGTTTTGCAGGTCAGAACAGATGGCCTCATCTGTAGCTCTAATAGAGCACTGGTTGATCTTATGGTCCTTTTCTATATTGAAGAGCTAAGCCTAGCCTTTTTATCCCACACAAATATTTTGGACCTGGGTGAGGAGATAGTTTAGAAAAGGATAACCTCACCTGCTTGGCTTACTGACAGCTACTCCCTCAAGGTAGAAGAAACTTTCCATTGCATTCATTTGAGAAAGACTCTTATGCCAGGTGACTAAAAAATGACTACAGGATTCCCTCTCAGACACGGAGAGTGAATTTAGAAACCAGAAATATAGGAAGAGATTTAACAGAAGGTGTTCTAATGTGACTCAAGGCTGCTCAAATCACAAGGGAGGATATGAAAGCTCAGGCCTTGGCACTCTTTGCCGAGAATAATTGAATAATTCAAAAACTTCTTCCTTCTGTAAAAGCAAAATCTTTGCCTTTTTGCAAAGATTAGTGTAGTTTCCATTTCATAATTCATCCTTCTCTTTCATTTTCTAGATTTAATTTCATAGAATCATAGAATCACCAGGTTGGAAGAGACCCACCCGATCATCAAGTCCATCCATTCCCACCAATCTCTAAACCATGTCCCTCAGCACCTTGTCCACCTGTGCCTTAAACATCTCCACGTAAGGTGAATTAATCACCTCCCTGGGCAGCCTGTTCCAGTGCCCAATGACCCTTTCTGTATAGAATTTTTTCCTTATGTCGAGCCTAAACCTCCCCTGGCGGAGCTTGAGGCCATTTCCTCTTGTCCTGTCCCCTGTCACTTGGGAGAAGAGGCCAGCTCCCTCCTCTCCACAACCTCCTTTCAGGTAGTTGTAGAGAGCAAGAAGGTCTCCCCCTAGCCTCCTCTTCTCCAGGCTAAACACCCCCGGCTCTCTCAGCCACTCCTCGTAAGACTTGTTCTCCAGCCCCTTCACCAGCTTTGTCACTCTTCTCTGGAATTTGATTAAATAGGTATTTCCAATCTTAATTTTGTTATTCAATTTTTTAATAATTTAGTTCTAAGTGATAAAAGAAGAAAGCAAAGCAAAAGAGAGATCTGCAATTACAAAAACTTTTTTTCTTCCAGGGCTTTTACTATTTCATCTCAGCACATTCAATCTCCAGCCTACCTACTATGAAATGGAACAAATTACATACAGATGTAGAAGATAATATAGAGAAGAATCCTTCTGAGTTTATTACTGTATAAATGACCTACGTTTTAAAAAGTCATCACATAGCGAAAAGCAGACTTTCATGTTTTAAAACGTTTAGAAAAAAGATGACATTTTGTGAAATAACTTTGGGGCTTCTTGACTTGCAAAGTGGGTTTATGATCTACTTTCAATTTGGCAAATAAGGAATACTTTAAAGAGTGACACAAAAAATAACCACAAAACTAGTACTAAAGAGTCAACCTGGATAATACAGCAGTGAAGGTCTCTAATCCAGCAGCAACCTCACCTATTGTAGCATTTCTTCCCAGTTTTGTTTGAACAGCTGTTAAACTGAAAATTATCTTGGAATTAGAGAGCTTACATTCTTTTCCTTGCAGAAGGATAACCCTAAAAACCCCAAAACCCACAACCCCAGAACAACTTTTATTAATGGTTCAAATTAAAAAAAAAGAACCACCAACTTTCTCTTTAGTTACTGTTCAGCCAACATGATTGATTCCCCGCACAAAAAAAAGGAAGAGAAAATTGTGAATCCTATTCCACTTGGGTCACAAAGACTGAGAGCAATGTGAACCCTCTCAGAACTCAGTTGACTCCAGGTGCAACTGCTCATGCACAGTCAGTGCAGAATGACTGCGTTAACCAAAATTCCAACAGAAAAGGTAAAAGTTCCACTTTAAAGTGAACACACTTAACACGCTTCAGGCACACACTCAAATCAAAGTGGCTTTGTTTTTGTTTAAGCTACAAAGTCCTTGCCATGTCTTGCAAGGCAGGTGTTACAGCATACATTTCTACTGATAAGAGAAACACTGAGTAGCTTTGGGTTTGCTCCTCCATCTTACTTTCCTGATTTTTCAGAGGTAAGCAGGCCCAGGACACATGGGGTCATAGAGAACTAAGAACGGTTTCTTGCCTACCTCAGCTGGAGTCCACAGAGATAAATAGACTATCAAGTCTCTCCTCCATTTCTCACATGGGCACTTGTTTCCCCTTGATTTCTTTTGTCACTGGAGGGTGATGACAGTTTTTATGTCATGCACGGCCCCTGATCACACTCCTGTTGTAACACGAGAGGTGGTTGAGGTTAGCAAACTCAAAGAGGGATGCTACTTGAACATAACAAATAAAGCTCAGTCAAAATATCACAGCATAGCAGTGAATGCTTTGCAAACGTCGGAGTTTGCCCATATATTGTCTGCCCTTGTTCACAGGATGTTAGGGATTCAGTACCAGCTTATGGGGATGGGAGAGAAAATAAACAAAAAAAGTAGACAGTAACTATTAAATAAGACTGGCAGTCCCAGGTTGAAATATTCAAGAAACAATTTTCCAGGTCAAGAAAACTGTTTATCAGTGACTACTTTTCAGCTATTACTGTGCATCCTTAAATGACTCCATCCTCTTGATGTGCCACTATGTACAAGAAACAAAAATAAACCCTCAGAATGCAGATGTGTTCAAGAATACAACTTCACAGCTGTAACTGCTATCATTTTCAGAGCTACCACGAGCATGACAAAACATATAGGCAGATTTCAAACCTCACTGAGAAGGGAAGCCTTACGATTCTGTGCAATGAGTATTTATGTTACTGAACTTAAAACATTTTATTATAACACTGACAACTGCACACTGAGCTTCTTGACCTCTCAAAATGATGCTTTAGAGGTGTTATTATGTTGCTATGCCTTTTAAATTGAAAAATTAAAATAAAGTACAATCAGAGAAGACTAAAGGTGCTGGTACATATTGATACAAAGGCAGAGCATTAAAGGTTGAAATTTACAATGGGCTTAAAAACATACTCTTCTCACAGCATCGCAAATTAACTCATAGAACATACATTTTGCTTTGACTACGTTACACTTATATGTTCAAATATAACATAAAATGCTTGGCACACATGTTAACTTATGGTATTTCCTCCTCTGTCATATTTCTAATCTGAGCCCGCAAATGTAAACTAGAGGATGCATCAAATCCTTCACAACCATGTAAGACAAAACAGAACTATAAATAGCCTGTGCAATTGCTAGTGTTAGCATGTTAGAAATTTGTATCAGCTTTTGGCCGTATAATTGATCAGAATGGAAAGCAAAAGAAACAAGTGAGTTTGCTGCTGTTCCTAATATCAGAGATTGAGTTTTCTCTCCAAGAAATCTTTGTTTTCCAACTGTAATGGAAATAAAATGAAGAAATTGAATGTTAGAAACACACAAAAGTTAACAATTACCTTGAAATCAACAGGCTTCCATTTCCCACTTTTTCAAATTAGCTGAAGGGAATGCTCTCTGTTTTCCAAAGGTAATACCAAGTGAGAGACTGTCAATGGAAATTTGTACCCAAAGGAGAAGGGCTTTTTAGTTTTGATTTTTTTCTTTGCCTTCGTTTTTATGTCTGGTTTTTGTTTTGTTTTAAGAAAGCTGTGACCAAGTAGAAACAATTAAGGAGAGGAAGTATTCTTTACTCAACTTCATCATGCCTATCTCTACTATATTTGTCTGACACATACACAACATTTTTTACTTATAGGAACAAATTATTTGTATGGAACTGCAAAGAGCACAAGTTTCACATAACCTCTCAGGAAATAAAAGGGGCCTGAGGAAGACTTAGTATGCTTTTACTCATAGGCGGTTGTCACAAACATGTGAAATATTCATTCATACACTGCTCCTTCAAAATCTGCAGGAATCCAAAATTATTTAGAAACAATTAAATATCTGTATTCCAGCAGGCAAACTAAACGCAATAAAATAGTCGTGTCTTACTGGATAATTATAAGTTATGAAACAGCAACCATACAGTTTGCCTTCAGAACTGGAACAAGTTGCCCAGTGAAGTCGTGGCTGCTCCATCCCCTGGGTTCATGGCCAGGTTGGATGGAGCTCTAAGCACCCTGACCCAGTGGGAGGTGTCCCTGCCCATGGCAGGGGAGTCAGGACTGGATGATCTTCAAGGTTCCTGACAATCCAAACCATTCAAGGATTCTGAAACAAACTTCTAAAAATAAACGAAAATAGGCTGGGTATTTAATTAGAATTAAAAAGAGCACAGAGCTAAGCACGCAACACCACAGAGGTTATAACAGAACATAAAATCACATCACACATACATGTACTGATATGCCTTACTGTCACTCACTAGTTTAAGTCCTAAGTCACTGAACCAATACATTACAGAACAGTATATGAAATTGAGTCTTCTCCAGGATCTTCTTCATGTGAGCTTACATCAGTGTAGCTGCTGTGGTCTATTTTATACAATTACATTGCGGTCCACACTATTGGTTTGCTGCTCTACTATTCTTTATTCTTTTTCCAGATCAGCCTAGAGGATACTGGATTACAAGCTTATATCTGCAGATACAGCTGAAGACTCCCCTTTTGCCTGCAGAAGCCTTGGAGGGGGTTCCTTCAAGCCTAACAAATCATACGTAACCTGAGCCAAGGACCTTTAAAATAAACGGGAAGACATCACTTCGAAGCTTTCTATGATGCTGAAAATAGTGACATTTCCAGCTTGTCCCTGATAAACTGTTAGAATTGCTAGTACTAAGTGACCCAGTTTCATTAAGAAAAGGAACCTGTAAATTTGAGCACACAATTTCCCTGTAAATGGGAAGGACACCTGCAAACTTATTAGTTAGCTGCCATGGAGCACTACAGGCTTCCAAAAGAAAAGAAAGGAGGTTGAAGACAGTCTCATAACAAAACAAGGGAGAACTTCCTAGAAAGAACTAAGACTCTTCTTCAGCTTCTCAGAAAAACAAGAAGTGTCTTCAGTTTATTTTCTGGAGAAAAGAAATTGCTTTGGAAGAGATCGCTACTGGAATCCAGTGCTGCATCTTGAAACTGAACATATAAAGTACAGATGTCCATGCAATAGAATGGAATCCAAAGTATTAGTAGAGAAAAAAGGAAATGTGAATCACTAAGTAGATCAATATCTTCTATTTCTAGCTACTTTCACCACTAGCAATACTAATTGCTATTTCTTTTTTTGCTCTTCAAAGTAGAAAATCTACCATGTGATAAAGAGATTAAAGGAGTCTATTGTGAGATAAAGAATTACATTGTTCATTTCAGCATAGCTGCCCCTCCTGCCGTTCAGAAAGAAGCAGAACTCTTTTCCATGAAAACTAGAAGCAAGATGTCCCAATGCAAGTTCATTTTAGAAAATACTGACAGGTCCAAAACGATATGAATATTAACGGATCACTAATGACAAAGCCTTAATATTAATTGCTGATGATTCAGGAATTTCACATGCAATCATAGAATCATAGGATCACAGAATCACCAGGTTGGAAGAGACCCACCGGATCATCGAGTCCAACCATTCCTATCACCCTCAAAAGTTACAGCTTTGATGTCACTGTAGATAAAAATGTCTTGGTTCTGCCCCTAAGGTACAAGAAGGGCTGTGGGAATTCTTTTCAAGAGTTTTTCTGCAGTAAAAAATCCGATAAGGTGAAGAATTTGACTGTTAGTTCATTGTAAAACAGTATTTTTCCCAGTGCACATTAACAGAATTAAGAAAACAAAAGACAGTTAAATGGGTTGAAGAAATCTGGGGCATCTGATTCAGCAGGAAGAAATATTCTGGGAACCAGCTGTTCCCCAGGAAACTGAAAACATGTTAACTACATGACTGTACTTGCTCAAGCCACTCTGTTAGGAAGTCTTTCACTTGCCTTGTCAGTGACAATGATGGGAATGAACAAAATACTTTAACTAAATTGCTTAAAGTTTGCCCTTCAGTCTTGTTTCATGTAACCAGAGAAACAGCCTTCTCAATGCTTATATAGAAAATAAATATTTAACGAGACAGATTTTCAGTTTCCATACCCAATTCAAGAACCAATTCAAGTTGGTGAGTCCCATCTAGAAATGAGAAAGCTGGAAATAAAATGAGACAACATCATGTTACAATAAAAAGCAGAATTAAGATCTGACTAAAATGCGCTTGGATGCAATCAGCACTCAATTCAAATGACAAATTCTGCATGGTTTCATATTAAAGAATTTTAATGAAGTCTTGAGGCTTAGATACAAAAATACAGTTGCAGACAGCCAAGGGTTCAGTTCCAGATGTCCATGACTTCCAGGTAATGCTACCAATATCCAAGCTTCTAAGGCTGTATTTGAGAATGTGGAACTTGTTAAAGCTTGCTTTTGCTTTTCTTTCTTTAAAAAAGGATAAAATTTCCCAAAGTTCCTTTCTCTTCAATTTCTTATTTTCAAGCTATGCTTTATTTCAAGTGAATGTTTGTCTTTGGTTCTTAACCTATTAATATATTTAAAAAAAGTGAGGAAAATAATACATGAACACGTCACAGTCGTTTCTCTTGCCTATGTTTGCTAGCCAGGTGAGCAGCCTGGAGTTTGTACACATAAAAGTGGAGCACTTTGGAACATGAGATCCATTCTTTTCACACACGCTGTAATTAGCTGTCAGTCTCACCATGGACATTTTCCATGTGCACTTTGAGGTAGTCATTTCTTGTAAACTTCTTGTGGCAAAGCTGGCATTCGGCCATCGGTCGATTGGGGTTGTGAGTCAGCTTGTGCCGGATCAGCATTTTCTTCAGACTGAAGGACAGATCACAAACCTAAGGCAGCGAAGCCAAGACAAAGACAAAAGAAGCCTTAGAACTTCAAGCATTAATGTTCCTTATGCTACATCGCTGAGGTCACAGCCACATACCTGCAATATTGCATCAATGACTTGGTCTTTGGAAGAAGAACTCCTTCAGAGAGCACCTTAAAGATTATTACTCCGTGTGGTATCTTTGTGTGGTACATTAACAGTGGTACCACAGGCACAGGGCAGTGGAAAAAAAAGAGGGTGCTGGAAAGATCCAGTCATCAAGTGACCAACACATGGGTGTTCCAGTTACACTACAGGATTTTTTTAAAACCTACTGTTTGATCTGAGATGCAGCAAAAACTATGACAAAACATCAGAAGCTGCTGTGAATTCAATCCTCAAATGAAATATTTCCTTTCTGGCTTCCAGAATGACACCTGCAGTTCCTAAACAATCAGTTCGTATTGCTCACTTATAAGGAGGGAGAAGTGAGAAGAAAGAGGCATTGACGCTTGCAAGAAAGGTTAATTACTATTAGAGAAGAAACTTTACTGTTCGAGTCTTCCTCTGCCTGGCCAAGGAAACAGAAGGCATCTGGTAATTCCTTTACTATATTATCTGCCGTGCTGCTTCCCTTCCTCCACTGCACTCCAAGCAGTCCATTCTGCTATTTGAATGAAAGGATAGAAAGATGAGGAACTCTGTCATGCTAAAACCATCACTTCTTATAAAAATTCCTGCATTGTGAAGTGAAGGAAAAAAAAAAAATTAGGAACAAGTTCAGCCAAGAGAAGTTAGAATGAAAAGGTAAGAATCTGCAGGCAGGACATCAAGTCAGTTGAAATCATGCAGTTCTATCTTCACATTCACCTTTCAGTTAGATACATACTGTATGCATGCAATTCCCAGGAGAAAAAGAACAATAGAAAGCATGCTAATAATTGGACAGAAGAAACAGGCAAGAGTCATATAATTTAATCAGAATGAACATCCACAGGCTTGCATTCTTAGAATTCCAGGTTCATTCCAGATCAAAATGTCCTCCACACGGAGGAAATTCAGGGAAGCCAGTATAACCTCTCTTTAGCAAAATAGTTTTAAATTCGTACTGATGTCGAACTAGCAATGAAAATGCTGAATGATTACTGACTCCTTCCAAAGCCAAGACAGACAAATTGAGCTGACAATCCAACCAGACAATCTCAACCTGCCATTCGCGTTCTGTGCCAATTAAGGCAAAATCATACAACAACCGTAAAAAGGGCAACTGTCAGAGGAAAGTTTTGTACACAAAGTAATTTTTCCCCAGACAAGAACACCGTGTGTGCTCTTGCAATGGAACACTTTGATTTATGACATGATGTAATACTGTGGAATTTTATACAGCGACTGTAACTCACTAACTTTTTCCTCTAAATGTATAATTACCTCTTTCAGGCCCAAGCAACAGTTGCCCTTTTGTTATGCAACAGTGAGCGTTACTTACAGCATCCACTGGTCAGGTCTTCATACTGCTTTTGCCAAGAACCATTTTCTACTCCTCTTCCACAGAACACACAAACGGAACTCGTAACTTTGATCTACTCAGAACTACCATGCTTGATCCCAAGTCTCAGCATGTTAAAAGTATCACATACTTGTAAACAAGGCACGGCTCTTGGAAGCCAGGAAGCTGATCAATGATATACATGCACAACATAGATACCTGTTCTATGCATCTCACACATACATCTTCATTTTTAAAGTAAACAGATTATAACACAGTCTTAAATTACATATTTTTTTGCATTTATAACGCTCACTTAGGAGCTGTTATGATGTATCCTGATATTCCTTCAGTGCTGTAGCATGTTCTGTTAGAATCAGAGAATAGTTTGGGTTGGAAGGGACCTTAAAGCCCATATAGTTCCAAACCCCCGGCCATGGGCAGTGACACCTCCCACTGGATGAGGCTGCCTAAGGTCCCATCCAACCTGGCTTTGAATATCTTCAGAGATGGGGCAGTCACGACTCCTCTGGGCAACCTGTGCCAGTGCCTCGCTGCCCTCATGAAGAATTTCTTCCTAACGTTTAATTTAAATCTTCTACTACCCAACTTATTCAAAAAGAGCGCAGAAAGCACAGGATCATTACTTAAAGCTATGACACAGCTTGTGCTGTGCTAATGCATAAAAGTTTTGGGGTTCTTTTTCAGAGTTCATTTCATATTTCAATCTTAGAAGCAAGACGGCATTTTATATATTTACAGCTATATCTGCTAATGTGCACTTGAACTCTAATCAATCTCTTCAAAATGATCAAAGTTTCGATGGAGTAGGGAGGATGGAAAAGACTGACATTTGAAAGTAAGTGTAGGGTCAACTAAAGGCAGAATGGAGGGAAATACTGTACTGGAAAGAAACCAGGACAGGCAGTATCTGACCTTTCTGCCCCCAAATAACAATCTGTTGTCTCTGAGGCAACTGAAGTTTCAGTAAAAAACCTTCTGGTCTTCAGAGGACAGAAATCTAATACACTAGGGGGGGGAAAAAAGATGTTTTGTATTTCTGTATTTCAGTTACTTTCAGATTCCTATGAGGTATATAATAGAATTTTCAACTTAAAACAGGAATACTCAATTTCCACTGCTATCAGCAGGATGCAAAAGCTTTGAGTCATTAACAGTAAATTCTGAAAATTTTGTTGACTGATAAGGCACTGAAAGAACCTGTAGCATCTTCATCAAACAGGGGGCAAGGATTACTTTTACACATAGCACAATTCTGTAATGCCCATTCCAGATGCCTGAGAGGGAAGAGAGAGAGGAAGAGCAGATACAGCTTTTATTTCCTAGTCTAGAAGAAAACTCTTCTTAAAGCAACCTAAAACAGTTGGGCTATAATAGTTTGTATCGGGTGGGGAGAGGAGTGCTTTCAAGTGAAGACTGTTCTTGAGCCCAAAAAATACACATTTTTTTTTTCCAATAGCCAAAAGTTTTCTGCCTGCAGTCCTTTAGCAGCGAAAGCAATACCTTCTGTCTTACACTGTTCCTTATTGTACCATTAAATTTATGAATAAGTTTATAATTGAAAAAAAATGGCCTGATTTTCACTTTTAAAGGACTCTCAGTAGGTCTGGGCATTTGACTAACTGACTTTTCCAATTACTTTAATGAGTCAAGGCATGCCAAAATTATGCCTTCATCCCTTGAAACCTGCGATGGAAATGGGGAATAAAAATCCAGAAAATAGCAACAAAAATTATTACAAACATGGGAAGTCATCACGCAAAGAGCTTGTAAGAGAAACAACTTCTAAGAAGTTGACTAAGAAGGAACATGGCACATATACATAAAGCAATGAAAGGAATAGCTATTAACGCTTCCTGTTAATTAAAGAACTAAAAGACAGTTAATGACTACCACTGCAGTAACCTCACACTCTCTCCCCACCCAAAATCTCTTTCCACATTTAAAATCTTGTGGATACCATTGCCATGAATTAGCATTCGGTCATTACAATAAAAATATTACGAAAGTCTACAGCTATCTTTAGCAGGATGAAAAGTTGTAGGTGAGAATATGAGTGTAAAAATAATCTTTGGTACTGAGGAGTCAACAATACACGTCTCTCATAGGTACATTTTCTGTAACTGTCCACTACTAGTTTTCCTCTAACTTCTACTGGGACATCTGGTACCATGCAATGTGGGAGACAGCTCTGGAGTGACATTTACTGCATTCCCAACATCTGCAGAAGTGGATGAAATAAGGAGCAACTACTGAAAAAACAACTTTCAAGTCTCTCCAAGCATGTATGAAGCAGCAGACCACGATAGACACCTGGGCAACTGAAGAGCATATGAATGAACATTAGAGGTAACTGCTGTTCATGTCCAGACCCCGAAAAGCCAGCAATCTCTGCAAAGCAGCTGGCAAAAGACCAGTGCTGAAGAATAATTCGGTGAAACATGGCAGTAATATAAAGTATATTAAAAAAAATTCTCCAGTAAATGAAAGTTACAAAAAAAAATGCTCAGAGAAGGACTAGGACCAGACAACAGATTACTGCTGTTGTGAGAAATACTATGACTTGAGGAAACCTGAAGGAACTGTTGAAGTGGGGAAGTGTGTATTCATTCAGTTCCTACCGTCAATTTAAGAAAGGAAAAAAAAAGAATAAAATACAATTATCACCCCAAACTGGTCTGAGAAAGCTCATTGTGCATCCAAAACCAGTGAATATTGGATCCACAGCATGGGAAAAACTGTTTATGCTTCAAGCCAGCCAAAAGCTGATAAACAGTACAGCAATCTTAAAGCTGAAAAAGTTATTGACAATGATTTGGAATTAGAGAAGTTCTCAAAGTACTATCTAGAGGCATGCCAAGATTATCCCAAAAGAATACAGCAAACGTCCAGGCTCGTATTGTAAGGGAAATTTTTCATGACACTGATATATGCTATCCCCAGTGAAATTTCACCAGGTTATTTATTAAATACCAAAAAGCCAGATCACTGAAAAGACCTTTGAGACTTTCACACCAAGTGGTGATTCTAATTCTGCATTTAATTGTATAAATTTGTGAACAAATGTACAACTGTTCAGCCTGAGGTATCTAGGACTTTGCTGGAAGCTGGCGATTCCCTTGTGACAACTTCATTTAGAGCTAGTATCACAAAACAAAGTCCCCATACTAAATCTGTGCCCTATTGTGATACCATTCTCTAAGTCCTTGAGTAATAACAGAAATACTGGCATTTGATAATTCTTAAAGACATTCTTTTCCAACAGTTTCTGCTCAGTCTTCCTCCCTACCTTCCAAAAGCTGTGAGAGATGTTGCATACAGGATAGGGTATGCTGAAAGAAAAGTACTTGACAGCAGTCCATGAAGCGTTACTTTATACGTTGCCTCTCAGCGCTGCAAGTGTACGCAGCATCCACAATTTCTTCATTGAAAATAACAAAACCCCAACAATCATGTGCAGATGTTGACAATATCAGACCAGATTGTCATCGAACAGAAACTGGAAATTCTGAATTCATATTTGTGCCTCTGAGCTACATCACAAACATTTGGATTCCATGTAATTAACTAAATGCCTCTTCCTGTATAAGCTAATCTCTAACTATTAAACTGTCATATAATTCATACGGGAACCCAACCAGCATGAATTTGTAACTAGCAACATCTAAATTGCATTAATAATGGTGAAAATAACTCTCAAGGGATCCAAAAGCATAAAATAAAAGGGTGTGCAACGCTCGTGGCAACTGAACAGGGTACATAAAATTCCCTGAATGGTCTTTCATTGGTTAGGCAATCAAAGACCATATGAAGTGTAACTTTATGTCACAGCCAATAGGTGCAAGGCCGTAGTCTCACTGCAGTTAAGTCCTACTTCTGCGCTTAATTCAAGAAACAAAGGGATAGATCAACTCACATCGCACTGAAACGGCTTCTCTCCGGTGTGGGTTCTCATGTGCTCATCTAGGCCTCGCTTCTGACTGAAAGCCTTGTTACACTCTGAACACTGGTACGGTTTTTCCTGTATGAAATGACAACAGCGAGTGAAAGTGAGTGAAAGTGAGTCAACACAGAGCCCAAGTCATTAAAGGAGTGGAATTCCATGCTGGATGGTGCAAGTTTTATATTCTCTCTAAGGGATTACAGTCAGTGAAAACAACAGAAAATGACTTTCGAATGATTAAGTGAAAGCTGGGAAAGCTGTGGCCTGACAGTTTCCACTTCAACACCCACTTATGAATTAATTATCTGTTCCAGTCTTTCAAACCCAGCCATTTGGGGAGTCTGCTTTTCGTAATGTGAAAGGTACAGAAACATAAAATTCCAATGTACTTTCCTTTATCCTCCACAAAAGTGTAAAGCATAAAGACAAGTCAGATGTCTGTAAAAACCTCAGATTTGTTAGCATGTTTGCAAGCAGGGAAACGGGGGGGGGGGAGAAGGAGTGGGGGTACAAGGAAAGCTTGTGGTAGAGAAAAAACTTCTTTTGAAAAGTGGTGACAGAAGGTTAATCATGTATTCATTGCAAAATCTCTAAAGTAGTGCAGGTGGCAATCAAGCCCTCTGTTTTTTTATTAGAACTATTAGTTAGCAGCTACTGTAACACACAAAGTTAGAAAAGTTGCAAGCTCACTGACATCAAATAAATAATTACATAGGTATTGAAAACCACTTAAATAAAGATTTTCCTCTTTTAAGTTCTTCCTTAATACAGAATTCTTCCTTAATCCCACTAAAGTTACAAAAGAACTGTATGGAAAACAACATATAAGTAAATTACTTTAATGTAAAAGTTAATATTACAGCACTGCACATCGCCTCACTAAAATTTTATGCTCTAGAAGCACCTTTATTTTGAACCAAACAGTTATATTTATTTCACTCTCATCGTACTTTATTCTGTGGTCCCCGATTCTTTATGGCTCAAGTTCTAAAGATGGGGTTCGTGGGCAACAAAGTAAACTTTTATTAATTAAGCAGAAAATACAGATTGAAAATCAATAAGCAATAAAAATGCTAAGTCTGAATTAACAAATAACAGGTAGTAATCTTAATGGCCTTTTAGAGAACAGTGTGAGATCTGAGGATAGGTAAGAAGGAACAACTGAGATTAGAGACTAAAGCTACGAAGTGAAGAAAATCTCTACGCAATTCCCATTCTGAGCACGCAAGGGACACTTAGTTCTCCAGATACTGCTGAATCCTGCCAGATACTCAGCATAACTGTACAAGCAATACGAAAGACTATAAATCTGTTATCCTGGGTAAGTCCCAAGTTGTTGCTTTAGGGCAGCTCTTTGCAGGTACAGAGATTTCAGCAGGGGTGAGGACTGTGCTCTTCATTTGGCTTTAGTTGTGATGGGCTTCCCTCCCCTATGGTTTCGTAGAAAAGACAGTTCCATGGACAGAAACATCTTTGTGTTTAGTGACAGGAATCCTCTTGCTTACCACAACCAGGTTGTAAGCCGTGTATATAGGGAAAGGCATTTCTCCAGCAATTTGTTTCAGAAATGAGTAAATAATGAAATAAATAAAGTACACTTCAATATGATGCAAAAAAGCTTTCAACTGACACAGGCTGAACACACAGAGCCCAGCTGCACTAACTCAACCCAGCCTAAAGGGAAGGCATTAATGAGCTTTCCTGAGCAGGATTCTCCTTACACATTTATCATCTTTGTGTTTTTTCATTAGCTTAATCTTGTCATTTCCATGATCCTTTGGTATGGAGTAAAACACAATAAATTACAAAAAAAGATCTCAGCTGATCTTAAAGAAAAATAACTATTTCAACAAAGAACTTCCCAACACCAGTAATTTTGCTGAAGACTGTCTGAAGACTTCATGAAGCAGGCCTGAAATTTCTAAGGAAAACTATGAAAAAGCCACATGAAAAACAGGCTGCCACACCTTAATTGGTTCTGCATTGTGGTTAACATGAACCACATTTTCTATGAGTTCTACTGAAACAGCCCCTCTCTGTGTAGGGTGTTCTACAGAAAGTGCACAGTAAAGTCTATGACGCCCATATCTCCAACACCTATGAAAACATTCACCCTTGCAAACTGCACTAGGTGTACTTGCTCCCTTTTAATCATATTGTTCTTCAGACATCTGAAAAGTTTACTTGATTGTAATTATCTTATTCATTTCAGAGTTTAACCGACTTCAGGGTTTCATTTCGCACCTTGAATCCTGTGTTCAGTTCTGGGCTCCTCACCACAAGAAGGACGTTGAGGATCTGGAGTGAGTCCAGAGAAGAGCAACAAAGCTGGGGAAGGGGCTGGAGAACAAGTCTTATGAAGAACGGCTGAGAGAGCTGGGGGTGTTTAGCCTGGAGAAGAGGAGGCTAGGGGGAGACCTCATTGCTCTCTACAACTACCTGAGAGGAGGTTGTGGAGAGGAGGGTGATGGCCTCTTCTCCCAAGTGACAAGGGACAGGACAAGAGGGAATGGCCTCAAGTTCCTCCAGAGGAAATTTAGGCTGGACATCAGGAAAAAGTTTTTCACAGAAAGGGTCACTGGGCATTGGAACAAGCTGCCCAGGGAGGTGGCTGATTCACCTTCCCTGGAGGTGTTTAAGGCACAGGTAGACAAGGTCCTGAGGGACATGGTTTAGTGTTTGATAGGAATGGTTGGACTCGATGACCCGATGGGTCTCTTCCAACCTGGTGATTCTATGATTCTATGATTTTGGAAAAGAAGCCATAATAAACTCTGGGTAGCTGAAGTCACAAACGTGCATTGCAGTACCTTCCCCAAGGTCATGTTTGGTTCTTTTTATTATTCTCTATGGCAAAAAAGCGTTCATCAAATCAACCCCCTGGCATTTGTATTCAAATTCACATATGTAGTGCATGTAGTACGTGTGTTCATCCAAAATTGCCTTTGATCTAATTTTACATTCCTTACATCTGTTCATTCCAGTGACTTCAGCAGACATATTTTTGATTCCCAGCAGTCCCTTCTCCCCTCTCCCAACTCGGCTAAGTTGCCCTTCACTCACATTTGTGTCCATTTCAGTATAGTTGTCTAGAGCAAAACTTGGCCCTAAGTTTCTCTCCAGAGAAAAAGACTTTTTTAGTCAGTTTTGAGGACTAGTTTTCAGAGACTGATTTCTTCAAAACACTCTGCTTTTCCTTTTCTCTCTCTCTCCCTTCTTGCTCCTCATATCAAATTTCCATTGCTCAACACTTGGAGAAGGCAACATTTATAACATGGAAAAGATGATGTCGGCTTGGCATAACCACCACTGCTCTAAATGCAAACAGAAAGAAAACAGATAAAAACCATAGCAGTCTGAAAGAAAGTTAATGCCATCATAAAAGGACAACAGGGGCCAGTGGTGAGATTCAACGAAAGTTGGACAAACTTAAAACATCAAGGAAAGGGAAAAACCTGCTAACTGTCAATGAAACAGGAGGTCATTGGGAAGCTCATATTAGTCTGCCTTCAGAGGAGTCAGCAACAGCCAGTACTATAAATCCACCCTCTGTTCAAAAAGCATCTGCCAGGCCAGGACTATCGTGGCAGCAAAGCCAAAGGATTACATGTGTTTTCTTTTATTGATGATATAAATGAGGAAGGGAGCAGGAAGAGTGAGAGAGGCAGGATATGTCTGATAAAGCAGTGATTTAATATTACATTTTTAAGAATGTCAGGTATAAATAGAAATACATAGATCACAAATTATATCCTTCCTGCCTCTAAACAAAGAAAAGCCAAGGAGAGCCCAAATAGGACTTCTGGAAGGTCCTTTGCTCTCAGATTGGTAGGCTAACTTAGAAGGAGGTAATTTTCATTTCCCCGCATTAAAACTGAGAGTAATTCAATAGTTTAACAGCTATGACAAACAGAAGAGTGCCTGCAATACACATTCCACCTGTCTGTGGGCAACTGAACCATAAATGACTACCTTGGATTGTATGCAAATTATGCTTTGCATTAGAAACATCAGAACACAAGTTGTCAAGGCCATTTGACATCACCTTTAACAGACTGGAAGAACGTGTGTACAGAGAACCCTGCAACCACAGCAGATGGAAATACTTAAATGCAGAATATCTGAGCTGCTAACTGCTGCTGCAGTTACCTGTGTCTCCCTTAAGAAATATAAATACATTATGTATATTAGCTTAGCACCAGTCCACGTGGTTATTACCACCTGGTAAAATTGATTCCACGGGTAAAATACAAATTACTTTGGTAGAAGTATCTCCAAATAACTTTTAAAATCTGAATTTAGGACTATTACATGAACTTAACAGCAAGAAAAACATAATATAGATGCTGCTGTACCCAAATAAAATCATAGCTTAAGATTCAATAAATGACAGTTCTACTAACTCTTTCCATAGTGGCAGGAACAAGTTAAAACTGGGCTGAAGCCACACTTAGGAGACATCAGTCTTTACTTCAGTAAACTTTAAGCTATCACTAATTATTAATGTTGAGGTGTCCCTCAAACAACACTTAGAAGCCAGTTGGACATGGCATTTATCAGATAGTGACCTGAGCAGGTATCATCCTATCAAAAAACACACCTGAACCTGAACTAGGGGTTCAGGGCTACAATAGTCTGAAAAGCATGAACACACGGACCCGGAAAAACATCCAGAGGCAGCCTCACATGAGTTTCATGATGCACACCCATAAGCAACCCAGAACCTGCCTCGCAACCTCACTAACTAAACTCTACCACAACTTAAGCAGCAATGAATGAGCAACAGAAGTCGTAGAGAATCCGACCAATCTTTATGCCTGGTCTAGAAACTCCCCACAGACAGCATCAGACCATGCTGGGGGGCCAGGCCAAGTGAGCCATTCTTCATAAAAAAACCTGTTTGACAGCAGCTGTGGCAACAGACCTACAGGCCTCAGCAAATTCCAGTGTCAATGCACAGGGGTTTTTTTCTACATTTAAGGAGAGTGATGGGTAGTTTCCCTGTCAAAGTGGTGACATGCAAGGTACTGTTCCATTCTTTTTACAAGCCCAGCTTTCAATCAAGTTTCAATCAAAAGGCTGGGAATTGACAGGGCATTAAGATAGAAAGGTGCCTATAGAAACAAGGGTGCCTTATGTGTAGCTGATGTTTAGCTACATTTCAGTCCTAAAATAAAAGGCTAAGCTGATTAATGTCGGGAAAAAAAAACATCAGTAATAGTTTCTGCTGGGTCATCACCACTAGCAACACATCCCCTGTTGAGAGGAGAGGCCAAGTCACTTAAGATCACAGATGGTGCAAGTTAATGGAGTCCAGTTTTGCGTGTAAGTGTGAAAAACATGCAAGAATTAACAAGATGCTCTCTTAGTAACTGGAAGTGGTTTGGAAGGTATAGACAGGAGCTTAACCACTGACAGAGGTGTATTTAAAATATCAGGCTTGCATTAAATTATTAAAGTTATGTTGACACAGTTATGTTGACACAGGAAGAAAAAGGCTGGTAAGAATTTACAAGCCTACAGAAGTAGGAGGAATTTGAATCTTAGAATTATTAAAACTGAAACAATCCCTTTACAGGTACACACTTCCTCAGTTGAGAAGTAAAATCCTTTAAGAAATATTTCTAATAACTAAGGCACAGAAACTCTCCTGTTGGAAGAACTGTGAAAGGATTTTGGCACATTTAAAGAAAAATATGCCACTTTTACTAGAAATAGCCGATGTTTTTGTCAGAAAAGTGCTCAATTAATTCAGTTTGAGGGGTGTGAAAAAAAGAATCTGAAATTTTGCAATAAAATTTGTAATGAAAATAAAAATACACATCTTCACTGAAAGACCTGCCAGACAATAAAAAGGTATATTTCTTTGAGAGCTCTAGTATACGCATTAGTTGGACTTCATTAAAACATTAATTTCCCATTTTCCACAGTAGTTCTGCCTACTTGCTACCTACAGCCTGTAAAGTTCTTGTTTATTTGTTTTTGTTTTTTTAACGGCTGAAGTAATTTCTGCTCCTAAAATTTAGTGAAGGAGGGTTTATTTAATCAGCCACAATGAAAATTCAATAGACATCAATCTGCTCTTGGAAAAAGAACAGTATCAACATAAAAAAATACATTTGCGCTTTATGAGGAAACAATCATCATCAGTCAACATAACATAAAAAAAGGTGTGAAAATATAGGTGCACTGGGATTCAAGCCTTCTGTATTCTGTACACAAACACAGATTCCACAGGCAAGGAAACCACAGCACTGGCAAAGTCATCATCCTCAGACAGATGTTTGGGAACTCACTCCTGTCTCACCAATAGGGAAAAACAGAGAAAATGCAATATTGAGAAAAAAAAATCAAAATTCAGTCAACACCTCATATTGTTTCATTACACCCTGTCATGTGCAGGGAAGACTAAATTTAGTGCCCAATGTCATTTTTTTTTTTTTTTTGGCAATAGTAGGGTATGCTGTTGCTAGAACATATGGTGTTTAAAAAAAAAAAAAAATTAAGGCCCAAATATTTTTTGGGAAATACAGAACAAGTAAAATTCTGACACAATTGTCAATATTCATAGAATCATAGAATAATCAGGTTGGAAGAGACCCACTGGATCATCGAGTCTAACCATTCCTATCAAACACTAAACCATGTCCCCTCAGCATCTCGTCCACCTGTGCCTTAAACACCTCCAGGGAAGGTGAATCAACCACCTCCTGGGCAGCCTGTTCCAGTGCCCAATGACCCTTTCCATGAAAATTTTTTTCCTAATGTCCAGCCTAAACCTCCCCTGGTGGAGCTTGAGGCCATTCCCTCTTGTCCTGTCACCTGGGAGAAAAGACCAGCTCCCTCCTCTCTACAACCTCCTTTCAGGTAGTTGTAGAGAGCAATGAGGTCTCCCCCTCAGCCTCCTCTTCTCCAGGTTAAATACCCCCAGCTCTCTCAGTCACTCCTCATAAGACCTGTTCCCCAACCCCTTCACCAGATTTGTTCTTGCATTTTTAATTACTATTTTATTTTAATATTCTTCTTTAGAAAAAGAACAGATGAGGGGTGTAAGCCTCCCAAAGAGTGCCCCAGAAAGGCTGTTTAACTCAGGACCTGAATAAAGACAGTTTTCTTCTTGTACTGTCCCAGTAGCAAGCTGAGACAGTAACTCAAAGAGAAAACCTTGAGAGGAGATTGCCTGTCTTCCATACTTACCATCACTTATATACCTGTTCCCTAGAGGAATATTTATAATAGTATATACTACCTAGAGCCTGAGGGAATGGCAGGAAGATGGGCCAGAGGAGGGTTAGGTTCAATATTAGGAAAAGGCTCTTCCCCCAGAGGGTGGTGGAGCCACCCTGGGAACAGCTCCCAGGGAATCTGTCACCATGCCAAGCCTGACAATATTCCAGAAGCATTTGGACACCTTCCTCACACACATGATGTGAATGTTGGGGCTGTTCTGTGCAGGGACGGGAGTTGGACTCAATGGTCCTTGTGGGTCCCCTTCAACTGGGGTCATTCTGTGATTCTGCAGAATTCATAAATAAACCTCAACATTAACTCAAGGCTCTTGGCTGTCACACATACTGTGTCAAGCCTTGAGTCCTTAGCTTCAAAAGATGTATTTTACATCAAAGTAATTTACTGCAGCCCATGCAGACATATTCATAATAAAAGCTTCAGCCTAACACTCTCGGGTACCACTAACAAATCAGCTGGGAAATAAAGGAGTTTACAAGTTGATTTTAAAACATATCCAATACTTGGCCACTAGACCACCCCAAACCTTGCAATTTTGAGGCTTAATATTTCTATGTTAACATTACCCAATACGCTCAGCTTTAAACAAACAAGAAAGAACAGGAGACAGCTTCCTCAACAGTACTGTAAGTACTGATAGCTTAAGTGTCCAGAAGATACATAATATCAACTGCAACCTACTGACCAGTTCTATGCAACATACATGAGGTCTGACAAAAAACTAAATAAAGACTAACAACTGGATCACTTCACTCAGTGGGGCCACATGTTCAAGTAGAGACCTTTTTTTTTACCCTCAGTCAAAAACTGTCAGTGTGTGTCAGCCCACAACACTGTCCGCGATGCAGGTTTTAGCTAACAACAACATCCCTGTGCTCTAGCACTCAAACTGTTCTCCGGACCCAGCTCCTTCTTCCCAAAGATCAAGTTGGTGCTCAAAAGAATCCATTTCTTTTCAGTACAAGAAGTGAAAGCAGGAACAATGGAGATCCTCAACAGCCTTTCAGCAAATGACCTGTGGAATTGTTTTGAATGTCAACAGCACAATGTGCATGTCAGCTCCAAAGGGAACCACTTTGAAGGGGATCGTAATATATTTCCTTTATTTTTAAATAAAAAGTGCTAGAGGCACAGTCTCTTGTCAGGCCCTGCACATATGAATTAAAAAATACACAAACTGGCTAAGCGTTTCAAGGGTGGACAAGCAAAGTTTGTTGCAGAGTTACAACAATATGCTTATTAGTTAATTTGCTCTGCTTCTTACACTATCATCTCCAAATATGATGTGTGTTTTTAAACATCCGTAAAGATTAATGTATTTTTAAATAGTAGGCACTTATGCATGAAAACAGAGAAACTGACCCACTAATACACTTTAATTTCCCTAATTTTTAAACATATATACCTCAGAAATGTATAAATCCGAGCATTACAACCAGGAACTATCCAGAATTCAGATTTTTAAACAAGCTATAAAAATTACACCTATCTGTCATACCTTCAAACTACAAATTATGCAATATTCAAACCAAGTGATGAAAAAGCATTTGCAAATGGGTTTGTTTTCCACAAATGCATCATGGATTCAACTGAAACAACTGTAATAAAATTACCATTCTTAAAAGTAATGGAAATATCAATTCGACATGACAATAATTCTGGGCTCCTATCAATATTCATATTGCCAAACAACTATATTACAGGAACATACAATAACGTTTCTACATGTTTAAGCTCAATCTATGTAACATTATGCCAGGTACTGAATAAAGCCTTAGGAAAGAGCTGAAGTTTACTGCACTGTGAAGGCTGGAAGCACACATGAATTTCCTCAAAACCTATAGGGTCTGTAAATTCACTTCATCAAGAACTTCCTTATTTATGTTTTCTTAGGCTGTTCTATTTCTTCTTAAGAGAAAGAAGAAAAAAAAAGACAACAAAAAACCAAACTATAAACCAAATACATCTACCTTCATCGAAACAAACCAGTACTCTGGTGACATTTTAATATTAGGTGGTTGGTATTTTCTTTTCCTTACACTGTCAGTAGGGCTTTGGGTTTACCTTCTCTGTTTACTCCACTGCGACCTGACACCTGGGGCCACCCAGGCTGTACTCCGTTTAGCAGCTGCCAGACCCTAATCAACTCTCTACAATGATTTTTCCAGCAGCTTTCCCTGACCCATAGGATCAGCTTTGGCATTTAATCCCACAGGTAAAATACATCTAGATTTTATCTCTACAATGACATTTTCCATGTTGAATGGTACATTATTACTTTTAAGCTACTTCAACGTTTTTCTGGCCAAAACACTTGACTCTTTTTCCAAGATATTTACAAGAACAGCCCTTGAGGAAGGATACTGTGAGTATGTGTATTTCCACATGGGTAGGCTTAGTTGATTCAAAAATACCTTCTGGATTTATACATATCATTATTTATTATTTGAATGATTATTCTGCATGCAAAAATAAATTTCAAAATAAAAGGTATGTGTAGGAAAGGGTAACAAAAGGAATATCCAGCATCCTTACACAATCTTTTGAAAAGGCAACAGGTGAGATGCCTGGAGAGAGAAATTTCATGAGAGACTTCCTGGATTTCCTTGTTCTTAGAACTGACAAAAGTAAACCTTGGAAAAGACACTATCGTTTTTATCTCCTAATCTTTAGTTTTGTCTTTGTTTAAATGGCCTATAGTCACAAAACAAATTTCAGTGCATTAGTAGCACACTAAGGAATTTCAATTTGTGCACAGGTACAGTCTTCACTGGAAAAGTTCTTATATCGAACAGTTAGAAAATATCTCCTTCATTGTTTATATTCAGATCAGGTGCATGCTCTTAAAGCACACTTCCCACAGGCCTCCTGTTACTGTGCTTTGGTGCACACTTCAAAAATGTTTTGGACTCCATGACCTTTTGGAATAAATTAAGCCAGAAGTTTTAATGCATTCCAGGGGCTGCTATTGCGCATTCTGTCCATAGGACCAGACTACACATAACCTGCAGTAAAATTCTTGAAATGAAAGATAAACATTGGGTCCTCAGCACCAACTGTTTCACTTTACAAGCCTACTACTGCACAATACAACTCGGTAACACACACACAAAGTCTCTGATTTCCAGGATGAAGCATTAGACCATGACTACTCTGAGCACCAGAGAGCAGTCTGCATACATTCCTGTCAAAGAAGGCACATGAATACATCTGAATTTTCAGTTCAGCGTGTACTGCTCTTGGTTAAAGATCTGAAATGCTCAAAGTTAGACCTTCAGTACCACATACAAATATATTAGGGTATCAATCTGGTAAACAATCTTAATCACGTCTACAAAAGAAAGTAAAGAGAGAATCTGACTAAATGAGCAAGACTAACGGAGAATTCCCACTTTCTTCACCAGCAAGTAGCCCATGCATGCTTGGAATGAAATGTTAGGAAAAAGGAAAAAAACAGCCCAGGCAGTAACCACAGACCTACCTGGTCTTAAAACACACAGCAGAAACTGCCAAAAGCTCTGCTTCTTGAAAAGGGCACAGATTCCATCTTAGCCAGCGCCCCTGGGTTCAGGGAAACTTCTAGGCAGGTGATCTCAATATTACACAATTACTGCATAACCTACACACTCAACAGCTGTTGAGCTGCTGAAGGGGGGGTTTTGTTTCCCATAGAATATTTTTCTAGATCTTTTTTATTTCACTACACCACTAAGTTAAAATCATGCACAAACACCAAACTTACAAGGATTAATTTTTTTTTTTCAAAGTCTCCTAATGATATCCTGAATGTCAACCAGTAAATTCCTGGCAAGCATCAACCTACTACAAACACAAAGTCTTTATATACTTGCCAAGAACACAATTGCTCATGTAAATAATGGTTCTCTTTAATTCACCTCTCACTATTTTCTCTCCTCCTCTTCCTCCTCTCCTTTCCAAACATCCAAACTCCTCTCACCACTATGTTCTTTCAGTCACGTCTGAATCGCACCACCTAAAAATACCTATTTATTCCCCTGTCTCTGTTCCAAATGAACCACCAGGAAGCATTGCACAAACTACCAATTACTTCTAAAGTAAAGTTTGGGGTACAAGAGCTAAAACCTTTATCTAGGACCTCCACTTAATACCCTCCAGACCTAAGCAGAATGACAGAAAATTTTAAAGACCAGTTTTGATCTTTACTTATTTGGAAAGCTATTCTGTGCACAGACTTGCATAGGCAAACTACTACCTTAACCATCTTCTTCCCTATATCCTAACAGATTTGATGTCTCTAAGCAGTCACAGGATTATTAGGATTACTCCCAAAGGATTACTAGTACAAGACAGACTTCACTTCTAACTTTTTGTTTCTTTTCTCATGGTGGATGAGGAGGCCAGAGGCAGGCAGTATATGGAATGCTAGACCAGTTTAACTTCACCTAGAGATGTCCCTTTATAGGGGAATTCACAACTGGCTGTTTCAATACAGCTCTCCATCTCTTTGCTGCCCGAGTTGGACAATATCTCATCTTTGTCCTCTAGTAAATACACATATGTGACAAGGTTTTTCCCTAAATCAGGGAGCCTTTGCACTAACTGAGGCTCAAGGTTCAAAAATAATATTGGAGACGTCTGCAATTTGCTTTTTATTTTGCCTTCAATTAAATAAAAGTTAAATAAAGTCATTTTACAGCTTATTATTTGTCATAAGTAAAGTACAGCCTCTACAAAAGATTATAGTGATGGACACTAAGGAGACAGTAAGAATCAAAGTGCTGGAAATGGAGGTTTCAAGAACAGTGAAGCCTTTACAGAATTGTTTACTCTGTAAACAATTAGAAACATTAATTTATATCTATAAATAACCACAGGTGAAAGGAATAAGTTAGCACTGTTGTTATTGCAACACAGAAGAAATTAAACATAGAAGGTCAGTAAGGGAGTCATAATTAGAATTTAACAGTTAATGACTTAAACCTTAGCCTGTTATTTTGATAAGTATAAAATACCTTGGTTGGCATAGCCTAATCTCTACACAAACAGTAGTTATTTACTTTTTGCCACACGTGATTCATAGACAATCCTCAAGTAACCATAAAAATCAAGCTACACTTACTTACCCTTGTGTGGGTGCGAATATGCATCTTCAATCCATCATTCTTGCTGAAAGCTTTGTCACAGTAAGGACACTGGTAAGGACGCTCACCTGAAAATGAGAAAAGCATTACAATCCATAACAACAGCCTCAGTATCTGAAGGCCTTGCAGCACAGTTATCTGTCAAACTGAGGTACCTCCTTCTGGTCTTGTCTTCACGTGCAGTTCAAACAAAAAGATTTAAGCATTACTGAAATTAGAAATTAAGGTCCACCTGAGCAGGATGCAGGTTGGACCAAAATATTCCTCCTTATCCCTTGATTTGTTCTAGCAATAAATGAATACACAAAGAGAGCCTTGGAAGAAAGAAAAAAAAAGGAAAACACCTACTGCCCTTGTTCAAACTACAGTGACTTACACATGGTCACTTTTATGGTCAGGCAGTAACTGCTCCTAAGCAGTTCTTCTGTTTGACATCTGGTCTTTATTAGAGCCCTTTGGGTGCCAGAATCCAAATGAAATAAAATCTACTCTTTTTTAATGCTGCATCTGAGCTAACTGTGTTAGAATGTAGTTAATAAAAGGTTTCTACAATTTTTGTGTCACAATTCACAACTGAAATGGGAGTAGAAGGATCTTAGCATCTCCCTTGCAGCATCCCATACCTTAAAGGTACTTAGTTTAACGCTCCATTACACTGGTGTCATTTAGCATCCATTTCCCCAAACTTATATTAACGTAATGTGGTTACTGAGCTATTCAGAATCAGAGTGTGAAGCTAAGTTCATAATTTGGAAGAAGTGATAAAGCTTTATAAATCCTCAAGAGCATTTTAACTTTTAACTCTTCAGGCAATGCACTGGAATCTGAGTTAATTACCTCCTCCTTCCTGTACTCAATGCTTTAAAAGAAATTGTCAGACTTTTTCTAGTACAAAACCACTGTTCAACAAATTAAGACATGATATCTATTTTTATATTAACAAAATAGAATTTGTTCTACACAATCATAATGTTGAAGGTGTCACAAACCTTTATTTTAAAACACCAGTTAAGCAAAGCCTGCTCTAGTAAGTCAACGCACAGCTTTCAACTCATGGAAGAACCTTTGCATGTATAGAGATGTAACAGTCCAAATGTCAAACATTTAACCCTCATACTCAATTCTGGAAAACAGGTGAGTAAGAATAACTACATTTCATAGTTAAAAAAAGCTCATCCAGACATATTTCAGTGATATGCCAAAGATCAGAGAGCAAGACAGTGGCAGTAACAGAGATAAGCGTTTAAAGCCCAACAATCTCTAATAACAAGGACATGCACCTTGACTTTGAGAAAGACTCAGCCCTCTTATTGCTTCTCTCTGCATAAGGTGCTCCTCCACGATTGCATAGAAGAAATTTGCTCGGAGATGTTTTCTTTCTTGGAAACAAGGTGTCAAAGGATCGTGAAAAGCATATAACGGAGACAGCTTACAGAAACAGTTCCATTCTCAAGACTCTTTGAAGAGAAAGACTTTTCCTTTCAAAGGACAGTTCCAAGTCTGTCTGAAGCAGACTAACAGTGTCCTTCAGAAACTAACCATGGAGACCACAGTCTTTGATGAGCAAGACCTTAAGAGCTTTCAGCAGATGCCAGTAGAGGGCAACAGTATGACTCCGTATCAACACATTTTACCTGAAAACTGCTACATACTGTGAATTTTTCAACAATCTCTGCTGTTCCAAAAAAACCTGAGTTTCCTGCATGACACAGACTGCAAGCTCTGGCTTGACATCAATGCTTGGTAATGTCTTATTTTCCAAAATTACATAAACTACTCCTCACACATTTGTGTCATCAATAATACTTTCAGAAATGGTATTTCAATCCAAACATTGCTTCAGACTCCCTCTACATCACATTACAACTGCAAAATGCTATCAAAATAACTTAAAAGAAGCAAGTCCAGAGAAGAGCAACAAGGCTGGTGAAGGGGCTGGAGAACAGACCCTATGAGGAGCGGCTGAGAGAGCTTCGGTTGTTTAGCCTGGAGAAGAGGAGACTGAGAGGAGACCTCATTACTCTCTACAACTACCTGAAAGGAGGTTGTAGAGAGGAGGGAGCTGGGCTCTTCTCCCAAGTGACAGGGGACAGGATGAGAGGGAATGGCCTCAAGCTCCGCCAGGGGAGATTTAGGCTGGAGATTAGGAGGAGGTTTTTCACAGAAAGGGTCATTCGGCATTGGAATAGGCTTCCCAGGGAGGTGGTTGAGTCACCTTCCCTGGAGGTGTTTAAGGCACAGGTGGATGAGGTCTTGAGGGACTTGGTTTAGTGTTAGATAGGAATGGTTGAACTATAAGATCCAATGGGGCCCTTCCAACCTGGTTGTTCTATGATTCTATGAAAAGTCAGTGCAGTCTTGGAGAGAGTCATTCTGTCTTAGACCACAGTGAGCTGCCCTCTGTCAATGTATCTTTTCCTCCGTTTACTGTCTCAGGAGCATAGGTAACTAAATCAGATTAGATGTCTACCCTTACTGACAGCAGATTCTAGCAAGATTATTACAATCCCATTTACTAACTTCTCTGTTTCTGTCAGAGATGAACTTCCCTCTTTGCTTTAGAACTACACTTAGCAAACAGTATTCATGCTACGAGTCAGCTGCTCCTAAGAATGTTCCCAGTAACAGATTCATCAATGAGATCACTGCAAAAGTAGATGCTCCCCTAAAGAAGTCTTACAATCTATCCCACTTTAACTCCTGTAACATAAATAGGAGCAGTGAATCCTTTCTCCATGAGATGCAAATGGCATAAGACGACAATAGAGAAAAAAAACGTGAAATAACACATGCTAAACATGTTCCACTCACACACAAAGGCTTCCTGAAGTGCAACATTTTATACAGAACTACTGCGAGTGTCCACAAATGACAGGGGTTTGTGCACCAAGGAAGTTTAGAATTGTCACTAAGATAAAATTGAGGAGCAAGTGTGATGTGAGCTGATAAAAGCTCCTGAGGAAGTCATGTTATCCACCAGCAGTTTTGCATTCATCTGCAATCAAGCAAACACCACCAACAATTCACTACGAGCATCAAATATTGAACTTCAGATCAACTCATGCACAATAAACACTTGGAGATTTCCAGGTGGGAAATTTCTCTGAGCAGAAAATGAATGGAGAGATTAAAAGTAAGAATGACTATGACAAGCAAATGAAATAGTGTTCCAAGCCACAGAACTCTATTTCTCTTGTCATCATGAAAAGTAGTTACTAAGAGACAAAAAGAAAGCAAGCTATAGTCCCTATGACAAACTACAGTTCTTTTCTTGGATTTACTGCAAGAAGCATGCTTATGAGAGATGGGGTCAACGTGTGATAACATCAGACTTCAGAGGGAGTGCACTTGAGGTAAAGCTGTTGACGTCAGTTAACAGTGATGCCATTTGCACTCCACATTTTTATATAAATACGCATTTACATATAAATCCATATTAATTACATAAATATCTTATGTTTGGAGGATATCATATGGCTTTGAGCAGCCTGGTGCAGTGGAAGGTGGCACTGCCTGTTGCAGGGGGATAGGAACTGGATCAGCTTTACGGTCCCTTCTAACTCAAACCATTCTATAATTATGGTTGGTTTTACTGCAATGCCTTTTCCTGGCAGTGAAGAGCAGAGTAAGTTTTCCAGAGGTACTATCTCACAAAGTGAAGGTGGTTGTCGGTGTTTGGGTTGTTTTTCAACTTGATTTATATGAAAAAGTATCTGGCTAACGTGGGGAAAAAACTTTCAACTTCCAAATACCCTACCGAGTCTTAATCCTAATGCTAGACATTTGGGAAATGTCTGGGAAAAGGTCTGACCCACGTTATCGTTTGCATTTCTCCCGTTAAGCCACAACTAAGACTGATCTGCACACTTGACTAAAACATTTCATCAGGCTTTCTACTTTACTACAGTATCAAACTCTAGTAGGCATGTTAAACATCTTAATTTGACAGCTTGTCCAGTCAACATGCCCAGAAGTAACATTGTGAATCTAACAATAACCAAAAACAATTGCTATATCTAAAACAGCAAAACATTTAAGCATGACAGTTACAATAAATGCTGTTTACCCTCAGACTATCATATCCGTGCTGTCCAAGAACAACTGCTCAACACATTAATGGCACTCCTTTACAAATAACCCCAAATGAATAATCCTTGGATAAATTGCAGTGGATTTAATATAATTCAAAGTCTAGACATTCCACTTCCAGATTCTGCATGAACAAAAACAAAGCTTTTAACATAATAAAAATAAATTTAACCCTAATACAAGGATTATAAAAAACAATTCCATGATTGAAAACCATATGGCATTTTGATCTGAAACCACATCAGGATAGAATTGATATCTTTTTTTCCTCATGTGTGTACAACTCTACCTTGAGATCACAATACATACTGGACCTGAAACGTAGCATAGTTAAACACTGGTTTGCTCAAGATGGACAGTTTCCTATTTCCCAAATGCAGACAACCCTGGGAGCAAAACAATTGAGAAACAAAGCCAAATACACAGTAGTTCTTCAAGATTTCAGTGGTCACAGCTCGACATTTAGTAAGGAATTTGAGACACAATCATTCAAATTAGTTATATGTGTTGCTGTATTGACCCTGCGACTGCATTCCCTGTAGTCAGTTCAGCCACAAAAAGAAACTGATTACAGAGTCAATTTGGTGACCACTTTGAAACAATAAGCTCAAGTGAGATGAACCAAATATGTACTTTACGAGTAACAAATACATATGCAACACAAAATAGTCCTAAGCTGAGGGGACTGTAACAGAAGTGTCTGAAGAAACTAGCAAACCAAAAATACAAAAAGAAGATGGTGAATAGCACGTGGAATCATGCCTTTGATGAATTACTGCATTCAGTGTTGGGAGAAGGCTCATGGAGCTCTTTCAAACCACATATAGACATTCCTTCCACTTAATTCTGATAAATTTTTAGTCATATTTACTGCCACCATTCCCATGCAGCTTGTTTGGTCACTTGTATTCAGTCCTCAGGTATGTATGATAGCTTCCTTGCACGAATTCCCTGGCCTTCCGTCTTTATCGGAAGTTAACTGCTGTATTAAAGAATGAAGAATTTTAATTACGCAGCAAAATTACTAAGGGTGGGTTTTATACTTTTTAATACGCTTCTGCTTGCTCAGTTGGGGCATTCCTGCTCCAGGTCTCTATTCACGAACATCAACGTAACACTTATGACATACTGCACTGAGCATCAGATAGTGTACACTGTATATGACTTAAAAGGAATGGTTTTCTTCAGTTCTCTTTAAAAAAAATGAGCAAATAATTATGGCAAAGTGGTCTCTCAACATCTTCCACAGACCACTTACCATCTTCCACATACCCGTCCTTTTCAGATGCTGAATTACTTAAGGATTAGAAGATTAATTTCTTTAAAATACATATATATATATACATATATATATGTGTATTATTTCAAATTTTCAGAATTGTTATCATAAAGTCTAATCCTTTTTAAAGGCCTAACTTATGACTGAGCTAGGGGAGAGGGGAAGAAGCAAGACTCCACTCTCGCCCAACTGTGGTGGAAAGAAGACAGTTCACCTGGGGAGGAATCGGAAAGCAAGAGAGCCATCTGGATCACACATGCAACACTCCGCACCAGGTGATCAACAGGGCAGCCCAGAACAGGAACTGCAAGAAGGCTCTTTTAGTCAGAGATAATCTGGGGTGATGACAGCATTCAACAGCAAGTAAGGACGGGCAAAAGGTTAACGGATATAACAAAATTATAATCTGTGACATATGCTTTAGAACATTATCTGTTCGTATAGAGCACTTGACAGCTTTACACATTCACCCTCAGCTGCTGTTGCTCCTTAAATGGTGTTCCCATCCAATTAAAAGGAAGTTTCTGTCCTCAACTGTACAGAATGCCATTAATGTACTATACAAATATGTACAAAGACCAAGAAACCTAAGATACACAGAATTGAACTTCTCCCACATGAAAAGAACCTCAGTAGGCATTAAAAATAATCATAGAATCACTAAGTTGGAAAAAACTTTTGAGGTCATCAAGTCCAACCGCACCTGTCCACAACTAAAGCGCATCCCTAAGCGCTTCATCTGCCCATCTTGTAAATACCTCCAGGGTATTAAGTTAAATAAGAACTCATGGAACCAAGTGATTTCAACAGAAATGCCAGAACACCAGTTACTGAATGAGGATTCACACTTTATGGACTTATTCAGTATATTTCACCACCTTGGTGTTGCACAGCACATCAAATGGCCCTTTGAGAAGGCAAAAACTTCTTTCCAAATAATAAATTCCCTCTTGGGTAGAGGTAGCAGTTTTCTAAATACATTTTCAAAAGCATGTAATACACTTAGTCTCTTAGCCATCTTCATAATTATGACCAGTGATTTTAGGAAGGAAAAATATCATGAGAGTAATCAAGAAGCTTGGCCAACCACAGCAGCCAGCTGCTCTCTTTACGACACATGGACAACATGCTAAAAAGTGATCTGGCTTACACAAAATTCAGGCCTGTCCAATTTTCACTTATTATCACTCAAAATTCAGCACTTTAGAAGGCACACAAGTACCCGCACAGGAGTAGCTTTCTCGTGCCAAAAAAACCCCCAGCTTCATGATTTGAAAGATAAAATACTTGCGGATGTCAGCTGGGACAAGAGCCAGCAACACAGATAGATATAGGTGTAATTCTACACTCCTAGTCAGCCAGATAAAGGAAGGGACAGCTCTTTCCTCTGAGGAGAGCAGCCCTGTTGCCCAAGAGAAAAACGGATAAAGAGCACTCAGGTAAGGTTCAGAGACATTTCTTGTACATTCTTCATTTTAATCAACAGTCAGATTTAGCAGACCCTGATACTCACGTATTTTCCAGGCACAAGGGAGAACTTGAATTGCTTTTACTTTAGTCAACCAAATGCATTTGCTATTCACTGAAAGCAGTCACATATAATACAAAAAAAAATCTCACATGCTATTCTTTTCAAAATAAGGGAAAACCACATTGCATTGACTTTTTTTTTTCCCTATTCATACTGTTATAAAAGACCATACAAGTACTTAGCCGTGTCTTATTCTCCGAGGCACAGAAGCAGTATTTTCACAGCTGAAAAGGTTTGTTTTCTGCAAAGTTTTGGGGTTGCTCAGAGAATTCAAACTACCTGCAGTTAAGATCAAGAGTCAAAATATTTGTCCTATCTGGTCCATAAAAGTTATCACGATCTAACTGAGGTTTTAGCTCTTTATAACGACATGAATTACAAAGACTAGTAAAAGACCGTCCAAATCTGTGCAGTAAAGCATTAACAACCATTAGTTATTACTTACAGACTACCACCAGTTCTACAGTAGCTCTATTTTAGTCACAAATAAAAACCTGACATACTTTAAAGTATAAAACAGTTTCATTCTATCAGTGGGATTAAGTAACTTGGCTTCCATGTGAATGGAGCATTAACATCTATGACTTCAGTGAACTCAACCAAATCTTTTAAAGTATTAATCGATCAGTAATTGATCAGGAGATGTCTCTAGCATTCAAATAATCTATCCCTTACAAGAACATTTCTTCATTCGCAGCAGCAGACAAGAAGCTGACAGCTGCATGAAACTTTACAGGTACTTCTAAAGATCTAACTGTTGTCTAAAGATAAATAGGACAATGATGTATAAACTGAAAGGTTCAAAAATGCAGAATCCTTACCTTCGAGGCCTTCTGCAAGCTCCTTTTTAAATTTGGTAGATAAAAGAGAGACCATTTATAAGTTATTGAATAGAAACAACCTATGTGCAGACATGTGCAAGCTGTTCACTGACTAGATACAGACACATTTTTTCACATCCTTCACTGGGATATGAGAGGAAGTTCCTTCAAGCTTCCCTTTTATCTTTTTTTTTTTATGTAAGAAAATATAAATTATTTAAAAGGTAATTTGCCATAGCATTTCCTGGAACGAGGATCCTGGCTGTACATTATTTCCAATGTACATACAAACAGTTGCCTGTTCAGCTATTAAAGCTTTAGAGATATATTTTACACAGTAATAAACAAGAGTTATACTGTACTGCAGCTCATTACTTCCTTCAACTACTGTGAAGACTTTTATGGTCCCAGTTGACTGAACTACTGTTAATAAGCAAAGATTTTTATTATAACTCTACAACTAATATTTTGTTTGGTTACTCAAGGACTTTTATATGCAAGTGCAAAACTTGGACATAAGATTTTTATACAGTTGGACCTTAAATATGACTTTAAATATGCCCAAATGCATACGTAACCAAATTGTAGAAATGTGACTACACTGGCAAGGTTAGGACCATAACATGAGCCTCCCAGTGCAGAGGTATCTCATGAAGGCAATCAGTCCCTAAAGTTATAGAGGGCAAGTACAGTGAAATGTTTCCACAAGCTTATAAAACTATTTTTAATTATAGAAATGGAAATTGAGAAGGTAAACTTCACTATATTGACACAAAGGATATGGAAGTCCACAGCCTGAATGCTTTTTGCTCTTTTAATGTAATCTCTTGGTATTATCTTCTACCCATGTATATGGGAGGAAATTTACAAAGAACCTTCTCAACTAGTGCTTACAAAATAAAGCGGTTTTTCCCCACACTAGAGAATATCACGTATAAACCCCCCCCATTAAGTCATGGGTTTTAAATGGCAGAGAACAGAAACATTAATCTTCTCAGAAAACATTTATCTTCTTAGAAAACATTTGAGACAGATGTCACATTGTAGTTATCTTACTGGCTTTTTATCAGGACTTTGACTAACTGTGATGGAAAAAGCAAAATATGAGTACATTTTAATCTATACTTGCATTAGTTGGCTCTCACTAGTCCCTCTGTAATGGAGTAGGCAGAGGACAGCACAGAAAGGACAGAATTACAGTTAAAACTTACTTACCTGCAAATATAAAGTATTTCAAAAACTTGCACTGCTGCACAACTTGACGCTATACATCCCAAAGACAGAAGGGATTAGGATACAACTAATTAGGAAAGCAGCAGTATAAGTATCAGGCAGATATGATATGTGTGTTTATATATATATATACACACACACACACACACACACACATATATATTTGACACAGGCAGACAGAAGCACATGCACACACAAACACACACTACAGCAATTAACAGATTTAAATAGCTATGTATAAAGCAACCACAAAGCTGCACAAATGCAGCCAGGAACAGTTAACATTGAAAGTTGCTCTAAACTTCAGGGAAGTAATTAACCTCCTGGCCCCCAGTTTTCATGCAGAAGGAGCAGCCCATAGAATTTCTTTTACAATTTATGAACGAGCCAAGGAATTTATATCACAGTCAGAGGATTCTTTTGCTGAATTAACCCCAGCTCCCTCTGACCCAAAGAAGTCATAAACCAACAGGATACTGCTGAGGGAGAATGTGCTCTAGTGTTTCAGCTGACCTACAGAGCGCTGTCTCTGTCATGCCAAGGCTGGAACCCCAGATGATGAATTACAGAGCAATATGCTGGGGTTCAGATGCAAACATCAACCCCGTCCATCTATACATGCACATGCAGACAGGTTCACTCACCCCAAACCAGCTCAGTTTCTGCAAAAGGCCAAGTACTGTTAGGGCTCATTTACAGAGTCTTACTCTAAGATAAAAGAGTGAAGAAAACTGCTCATTGAAGAAGCACGCATACATCTGTGAGTAACAATATTTAAGAACACATGCTGTGTATGAAATAAAAGCCAAAACCCACTGAGAACCTCTTTTTGTATACAGATTATTAAGCGTATCAAAAATACAATTCCAAAGCAGAACCAGGATGGAAACCAAAAACTTCAGCTTTTATAAAGAACAGCTTTACAAATAAACAAGGATAAAAATTGATACACAACTCTTTTAAAAGAACTCTGCCTGGATTTGTTTTGTAAATACAGAACAAAGCCTCTTATAGAAAGTAGCTAATAAAACAACGCCTGGCTGGCCATGTGTGCAGAAAATGGGATATCACAAATGTCTGCACCAGGACCTCAAACCTAATCAGCTGTAAGCAGTAAGACATAAAGGTCTTCACAATATTTACACTCATGGTGTACTGCTTAGTTGCACTGAAAGCTTAGCCCCAGCTGAAGGCTTATTCATGAAGATGAATCATCTCTTGAAACAGACAGTGGCTGGTTGTTTCACTTTTAGCCCAGAACGAGAAGTAATACTTTGAAGTCTGACTAAATAAAAAAAGAGGATGCAGTTTTGAATTCATTACTTCAAAACCACAGAATTTAATAGATTCCAAGAGCATGAAGCAGTCCACACTACAACATCTAGAAACCAAACATCCATCATAAAGTAAGATAAGTTGGTGGCTCCGCTGTTTGATGAACTGAAATTATTGCACTGCTCAGAAAATCCCCAAAACTTTGTCAAGGATCTGGACAATGCAGTGAACTTTGTCACTAAACACTGGACAAAATGTTCCTCTTGTATTTAGTCTGCACATATTATGATCATGAACAACTCTGATGATGTCTTCAGGTACAGCACGAGTCAAACTCAACTCACCAGCAGTGCAACACAAATCTATCTATGGTCTTATCTCACTAAACCTCATGTAAGGCATTTTGACATACTATTTTCACATTTTTTTTTTTTTAAATCACAAGTCATTACTTAAAAGCATCTTCCTCCTCTTCCCCTCTGCCCCAGGATAATCAAGAAATGGTCAGGAATAATAACAGAATGGCATCCCAAACAATCACGAAAAAATATTTCAGTTTATTCTCACAGTGAAGGATGTGAATCACAAAACTCTCCACCGAAAACATGACCGATATCTCAATAGCAGCTAGACTGGAAGAGGAAAATTCAGAGTTTATTCATCACAGGGCATTATAAATTAATTTAACAAAACATTTTTTCTGAATTAGTAACTCTCTCCCAGATTTTAAAGTAAAGGAAGAGGCCTTGAAAGATTCCCTCCTGCTGCTGCATTACTCTTTTGTAAGTTGTTTTCACACTGTGTATTCCCATAATTCCAACCTGTGTCATCATCTGGCAAGGTAAGTTTCCTTCCAGTACCTGAAGGGGCTACAGGAAAGCTGGGGAAGGACTTTTAAAAAGGGCATGCAGTGACGTGGAAGGAGGAAGATTTAAATTAAAATTAGACATGAGGAAAAAATTCTTCAAGATGAGGATGGTGAGGCACTGGCCCAGGTTTTCCAGGGAAGCTGTGGATGGCCCATGCCTGGAGGTGTACAAGGCCAAGCGGGGTGGAACTATGAGCAGCCTGGTTTGGTGGGACGTGTCCCTGCCCGTAGCAGGGCAGATGGAACAGGATGAGCTTTAAGGTCCTTTCCAACCCAGACCATTCTATGACTCCACATACTGGAAAATTTCAGTGCCTTTCTACTCCAACTAAGTTCAAAAAGTCACAGTTTACTGTTTCTCATATAATAGTGGCAACAAATTTTGCAAGGCTCTATAGTCAAGGTTAGAGGTCTCTGGTGTGTGGTTTCACAAAACCCACCTCAGCCTACCTCCTAAATTTAGGAAAGACTCCTCGAGAGAGCTGCAATATTACATGTAACTGGTAGCAACATGTGTGAAAAGCATTTTCACTCAGACAGCTATAAAGCCTTTTCCCAAGAGGTATTCTGCACTAACCAACTTGGAAAACCAGGGCCTTTCTACTCTGTGCACCTGATATGTAACATCAAGAGTACACAGAAAAAAATACCTACAGTTTAAGCAGAGGGCCTACTGAAATAAGAAAAAAACCCAAGAGCACTGCACTAGTAAAGGCAATAAAGCAGACCTGTCTGCAAAAAACATTGGAACATGAATCTAGAGATTTTAATGACGAGTTAGAGTAACATTTTGGTATTCCTTTAAGCATTGTAAAAGTCCTAATTTTCGTGGAAGTCTACTATGTCAAAACAGTAGAAAATTAAAGGATAAGGTAGTTCCTCATGGGACGCCAAGGGAAGGTAAAGAAATATTCTTAATTACAAGAGCAAAATAACTTCATGCAAAACGGTAACACAGATTAGAAATTGAGGCTGTCATATTCCAGAAGCCTGGAGTCATGCACTGAGTGACTACTGAATTGCTCCCTTTTACTCCCATCTACCCAATTCATTAAAGTACAGCCCAGGTGGTTAAGCGACTGATCCTTCCATAAGGCACAGCCCCCAAGTGTTCTCTAGATCCTCGTACCACATGCTTCATGAGCAATGACGGTTTTCCCCCCTTCCTCTTCTCTGCATTTTTGAAAAAAGTGAAGGGAAACCTGCAGCTTAGAGAACAGAAGACAAAAGAGGAAGACAGAGTAAGTGAGATTGTGCAGGAAGGACTCGAAAAGGAGTTGATGAGGTAGAGTTGTAGAAGAAACAAAAATAAAGAGATGAGGAATGGACAGAAGTGCTGCATTGCAATTCTGGGTCTTGCCAGCTCTGCCCAGCAGCATTTCTGGCCTCTGTGATTATACAGGATACATGATCTACCTGAGCAGAATGCATATACAGAGGATTGTATGTATATGTTTTCATACAGTTACTGTGAGGGATAATAAATGTTCCAAACAAGAAATTTAGTAATGAATATGAGTTAAAGATAAGTCAGTTTTAATCTTTTATCCTGATTACAGGGCCAGGATAAAAATTTGCTAGTGCCTGTATGAGTCCCAAATCTGAGAATCACAATAGCAGAAGAATCAAGAAGGAGGAAAATCTTTAATCTTAACAGGTGGTCTGTAAATTTGCATAACGGTTTGTAGATGAATTGCAGACATACTTACAGATACCTTGTTTTATTTTTATATATATATTCAGAAAGTCTTCTCCATTCATTACAACAAACTCACTGTACCTGTATGGCTTCGAATATGAACTCTCAGTGTTCCATTGCTTGCAAACTTCTGTCCACAATATGGGCAAATCTTCTCTTTTTCACCGGTGTGAGTCTACATGGGGTGGAAAAGAGATTAATGAAAGCCTCAGCATAGCTTTAAAAAACAGGGGAAATACAGAATATTTTAACTATACTGACATTGACCACTTATCTCCATTGTGTATTTTATACCACCTCATCAGGCAAAAATTCTAAGGATTAGCAACAGCTGTGCTTTCAATTTTCTTCTTCACATTCTACTCAACTCTCATCGTTAATGGTAAAATAAACTGGCTTTTCAGTTTACTATTTCCTAAACAGTTGCTATTAAAAATGCCTAATTCACTTCAGTGTATTCTTGCATTCATGAAAATAAAACACCTATTCTTGAGTTTGATATCTGTGATGGTAGTTTCTAAACAAGCAAACAATAATATAGTGACCTAATAAAATTTATCTTCATAAATGGTTCTGGTTTTGAAAGCTTATAATTTCACAGAATTTAATTGCATTATGAAAAGTAGTGAAAAGAATTTACCTAACCTAGCGTGACTTCACCTACTGAAAACTTGAACAGAGCTTTAAATGTTTCTAAGTAGATTCGTGCATATGGTTTGGCTTGTATGAATGAAAAAGAGCCATCAGCTCATCTGAAATACAACAGAGAGCAATCCTTCTAAGGACACATTCTCAGTGACTTCAGTCAACACACACTGCATACCATGTCCTATCCAGTTGGTAATAAATGCTAGAATTGGACTGCATTTAGAGAGCCAATCACAAGAAGTATATCGTAATTGTCACCAACAAAAAAATCATACACTGATCTTGTCTTTTGAAATCAACTTTTCAAGCCTGAAACACCTTGCTGACAGAAGAATATTTACTTCAAAACAGGAAAAAAAAAAAAATCACAAAGACTTTCATCTGACCTGTGTGGTCACAGCAAGATCACCTTGAAGCACATTACCTACACAGGTTTTCATCATTTTTTAAACTGCACTTCCAATGCTCAATTGTGAACTGAAGATTTATCAAACTGCTGTATAAAACTTCTCCTTCTAACTGTGACTGCTCTTCTAGAGTACAATTTTGGATTATTTTGCTCATAAAGTTAACTTAGATGGGATAGGAGAGTTAACACATTAAATTATATGTACAGCTGACTATTTGGGTTTCAAGTTCGGCACACAACTCTCTTCAGATAGGGAAATCACTTCTTATTTTTATGAAAGCCATTGAACTGCTGTAAAATCCTTCATTATGTTATAAAAGCCTAATCTCACATAGCACATATCACGCTGCATCTGAAGGAAGAGTAAATGAGATGTCATTTTAATAGGAGACAGATTTACATAGCTTTCATTCCCTGACATGAGTGATATGAACGTTAAAGCCCTCTTGATTAGGACAGTGTTCTTTAGATCTCTTTAAGAGCAACATTAAGAGATAGGAGACACACAGCTATGAATTCAGTCCAAACAACAAAAAAACCCAAAGTACCTCTGGGAGCAATACATTACAACTACAAGGCTCACAAACATACAGCAAGTTCTAGCCTGACAGCAGCACAAAGCAATAGTAATTACAATTAAGAAGGAATGTCAAAGAAACAATAAGGATCAATGACAAATAGTAGCCGTTTCCCATTAAAGCACAAATGTGTGTGGCATTTTTAATGTGAAACTGGAAGTCATACTGAATTTTTAGAATGGAATCTGAAGAACAGAAGTTTAAAAATTTATGCAGAGCTCATCAATGATTCCTGGTAATATTTTATATGTTTGGATCTTATGACTCACCTTGGCAAGATCCTTCACAAAAAATTTAATCCAAACCCAATGTATCAGTATTATAGGCTAGGTCTGTTACTCAAGCAATTAAAGAAACAGAGAATCATTAAAAGGATTGTGTCTGAAAAGCAGTCTGATTTTCCAAATAAACCAGTTCTTCTCATGAAAAATACGCCTTCCTGAAGTCTCACTCCCCAAAAATACAATCAGAAACCAATTACAAGTTCATTTTGTATCCTCTTTACTTTTGAGTTCCTCGGACCAATATATTCAAGCTTAAAAAAACAGATGTCCTTTAATAACCCTTATTCTAAAACTACCAGAAGAGGAGTATCCGATAATATAAATTCTCTTTCACAGGCTCAACAATAACTGATGAACCAGGTTATCTGAATCTCAGTCATTTAACAGCACATGTACAAGTCTACAAACAAGGCAACAATGTTTCATAACTGTTTTTCCTAAACTACAGGGAAAGTATCTTCCACTAAGTCTGAGAAACACATCTTGGTCGCAAAGTTTCATCACTCAATCACAAGAAACTTTATTTTCCAGCAATGATAATTACTAAATAACTTTATATATAAAACATGAGATAAGCAGCATTTAAAATAGACTGAAGACAAGTAGACAGCAAACACATTAACATACATTCAACAGAAGAGGTACAGCTTAAAAAGATCACTGAAGAAACCGAAGAGACTTTGTTCCTAGTTAGTTCCATTACGTTTTGCAATTGGGAAAACACATTAAAATCTAGGCAGTTAACTGGGCAGTGCTATCCATTCTATTAGAGAATACAGTAGCTTGCTCACTGCCAATAACTTGCTTTAGGCTCCCAAAGACATGCGTTACTTCACACATCTGTAAAACAGAGAAGACTTACACAGTTGGAGAGATAACAAAAAATTTCCTTACTCTTTTTTCTCAATTTTAGCTACAGCCCTGTGCTGCAAAGCACCATACTTATCACAATCACTTGCTGAAAATATTGTTCAATGTGACTTAGTTAAGCTCAGTTTTGTGATTACAATTTTGAATGCATACATTAAGTGCACACTACATAGCAAATAACATATGCACAACAGTTTTCAACAAACTCTCACAATGTGCATTTCGTGACAACACCAGAGCTGATTCTCCTCGGCTGATTTGTTCTTGATTCACTTACTTTCTTCACATCTCTCCCCTGGAATATAAATCCTACCTTAGGCCAAACCAGGGAGCAAGCACTTTTCTGAAGCTCATCCCAATTTCATTACAGAGATCAGTGGAAAGGAGTATGGCAGGAGCAGTGGAGTAAGTCCCACCTTGCCACACACCTGATGTGGACTATCTACACCGGATTTATCCATAGACACACTGTGGATTTTACATGCCACCAATAACCCCATTATTGCATTTTAGAACACGAAGCAACATCACAGCTTTCTACTGAAAAGTGAGAACGCAGAAGCAGCCAGCGATTTCATGTTTAGTCACAACTTTAAGGACACAGAAGGAATAAATATGATAGAATTGTTCTACTCACTTTTTTATGGCTCTTCAGGACCGAGGGTGTCACAAAAGCTTTGTCACAAAGATCACACTTGTACTTCTTATGCCCATCATGAACAACTTGAATATGAACATTTAACGTGTCTTTTCTTTTGAAAGTAGCATCACAGTGATCGCATTTGAAGGTCCTCTCACCTTATAAAAAGAAAAACAAGGTTTAAAGAGATTAGGTCTTTGCGGAAATATAGTAGTGCTTATTTCAGAAAAATCAATAAAGGCAACAAAGACAAACAAAAAGCTGGATTCTCAGAACAGAAAGAAATATCACATCAGGTAAAAATGTCATTAGGAAATTAATAAAGTAGAAAGTAGTCATCACAATAACATAGCCAGAAATGCAATATCAAACTCTACAGCCAAAGGTGAAATGGCAGTCAGTGGAAAATGCCTTCCAGAGAAAGGGAGTGTAGGTTACATGAGCCCATCCAGTAACAGACCCTTTAGGGTAAGAAGCAAAAAGATAGGACAGGCTTTGTCTTTTGAAACTGAAATGGTAAAAGACATCTTCCTGGATTTAAGAGAGTTCTCAAAACAAGAATACTTGCTTTGAGTAATCCCTCTCATTCAAGACAAACTCGTATGACAAGGACAAAAACTTGTAAGTGTTACAGAAGTATCACTATTGAACCTGAGGGGATGTGGCTGTACCTGTGGCAGGGACCAGGCTAACACTGCTAATAGTTTTGAAATTCAATTCATTACCTAAGATAGGGGAAGAGACATTGTATTCTGAAAAACTGAATGCATCTTTTAAAAGGGAAACTCACAGAAACTATAACAGTGCACTTAATCACTACGGTGAAGGAAGAACAGAATGTTCTCTTCTATTTGCTAACTTCTTGATTCAATTTACAAGTTACACATATGCAAAGTAGCATTCATTCAGGAATTCAGAGTCTAAACTGGAAATCAGGTGCCCCTGTCACAAAAAAACTTTACAGGCAGCTACATCACAAAGACAGATCTCTATAGTATAAGGACTAATGTTTTTGGACAGAGGTCTGACTGCAGCCTCCTGATCCGTATGAATAACGTATAGACCTGCATAAGCACAAGCTACTTTTCCCAGTAGCAATAACACACATGTAGAGGTACCCTTATTTCCTCACTAAAGCTTGAAATCATCCCAGCCTTGGTCCCAGTGCAAAGGCCAATATGAATGGCAATTCATTTCAGTATGCTGCATATTAAAGCCCAGTGACGCTACACATCGAGGCACAAACTTCATTATATATCATGCATTTAACACACTGAAGTGAAATTTATCAATACGGTGGTGCGACAAGTATCCACAGACATTCCAAGCCCTAGATAACTTGTTTCTCACCCCCATAAATCAACCATAACTGTCCCCCTCCCTCAATCTCTGTTGCTTTGGAAACAAAAGCAGTTTTGTCTTGGACAATGCAAGCTAAAAGGTATTAGAATGCAAGTTGTCTTACTCCAAAATACTTTCGGTGTAGCTATTTGGAAAAATCTTCAAGGTCACCAGGGATGCAATTTTATATGCTGTTATGAGGAGGTTTAACACTCATAGGGCTTCTAACTGTTCTGTGAATCACTCCAGTGCTCATTTTGGGAACATAAGACTCCACTGCTAACAAAGTGAAGTAATTACTATTTTTACTCGAGTAACATGCATTTTTTCTACTGCTTCAACATAGGAAAAAACGTATTCAAGCAATTTCTTTTAAAAGTTACTTCTTACAAGATCTAGGATTCATGGATTATTTTTTTCTAGACAGTCATCCATTGCTTTCAGTTTCATTGCCTTCAGCTCTTGGAACCCCTGAACGAGTGAAACTTTTCCAGAGTATCTGACATGAAACTACCATATCAATATCCTTAAACGCCTCCCAAGACGGAAACACAGCACTGACATAATACATATTACAGTGCTTTCCCCCAGAAACACACAATACAACGTGTGTCTTCCCTGGGACTGGCTTTATCTACTCCACTGACGTGCTCTCCTTACAACAAAACAAGGTAGTGAAAATCAGGGCTATCTGTGCTTTACTAGAAATGAGCAAATCTTCACTGCCCACTTCTGCTGGCCCCTGTAGAAGAAGTCAATCAATATTTCTTCTACTAAGAAACATTCTGCATGAACAGGTTGCCCAGGGATGTTGTGGATGGCCAATCCCTGGAGGTGTTCAGGGCCAGGCTGGATGGGGCTTGGAGCAACTCGATCCAGTGGGAGGTGTTGGAACTGGATGATCTTCAGGGTCTCTTCCAACCCAAACCATTCTATGATTCTATGAAGGTTATTGCTTTGGAACATATTAAAAGCATAATATCCTTCTTAACAAATGCAATCCTGTTCACTGCATGTTTCCACAGTCCTAGACAAGTGAATGATCCAAATGAAAATGCTTAAGAGTTTCTTGTTCTTGATCGTCAGGTCTCTTATGGCCTCATGAGCTGTCTCAGCCAAGTATGAGGTACCAAACACCTAAGCTTCATACACCCTTTCTAAACCCTGCAGCTGAGAATAAAGGGTTAGCTCCAATGTTACCAGTGACATAATGAGAACACAGATACTGAAAGTATTAATCCGCAGTATGTCAAAGAAAAAGTTTGTTTGACTCTCAGAAGACAAGTTATATTTATACAGCCAGAACCCAGGAGAAAAAAAAAAGTTAGGACTTCATTAAGTTATTCATTAGACTTATTCCATCTTGAATTTTGAAAGCTATATCCATGACGCCTTTTCACATTTCAAGTTAGGAACACCTGAGAAATGAGTTTATTAAATACCAGTTTTTCCAGGGAATGACTCTAAATTTAATTTTACAAACTTAATTCTCCACCATCCTTTAGAAGCTCCTGCCTCTAAAGAAACAAGAGGATACTGAATTTAAAAGAATACACAAGATATGCTGAACTTCAATTTTTCCTACATGTTTCAAGCCTCGCAAACAATTTTTTTCTTTTCTACAGCACAGAACAGTAGAGTCAGCTAAATACATCTAGAGATTCCGTTTTATTTCTCCCCTTTATTCATAGCAACAAGTATATTCCAGTGCTATGAGAGGAACGACCATCCAGCTCTAGCAGGATAATGTCTGCAACTCTGAGTTGAAGGAAGACTGACAATGTTTGTGCCACCATAGTTCAGTCTGGTATATTTAATATTTGCGTAACTAGTGGTGGTTCAGGAACAGCTAAACCTGCCACAAATTACAAGTCTACCTCAAAGAACTCAAATTACCGTAGTTCCCATCCTCTTGAAAAAGAAGTCAAAGACCATGTTTTTAGAGATAGCTTTACCAAGGCATACAATTCCACATACTGCAGTTTACTGCTCTTGGTTATCCTGCAAATGCTTAGTTTATTAGAATACACAGTGTTTTTATGTGTCCCTCTCCATTTTTTTACATTTAAAATTAGAAACATATTTTACAATATCAGATGTTTTGTGAAATTGCAGAAGATATGAAAGATAATTGTAAAAGAACAAACTAAACACACCAGGCTAATAATCCATCTAACAGAAACAGTGATACAATGGATAAAAAAAAAAGAAAGGTTTGGGTTTTTTTTTATTCTACCAATGTAAATATTCCCCAAATCAAAGCCTTCTAAACTACAAGGATTTTGGACCGTGAATATTTTCTTGAATCTGAATTGCTCACATTCACATGGTTGAATGATAATTGAGGGCTCTGTAAATATTAAAGATGGAGAAAATACCATCAAAAATAAATCTTTCCACAGTCAGTTAAAAAGCGGCACAAAACGCCAAGAACAAGTATTCCTCTGGGCTGCTAGTTTTACACCAGAGGCAGGAAACATTAGCCTGGACTGGCACAAGAGAGAGCATCTCAGTTTCAAGCTCTAAACCGGATTACCTACAAAAGCTGAGTAAAGCCACCAAGCTATCTCTGCTTTCATTTCTCCCTTCTTAAAATGGAGATAACACTACCACACCTAATACAAAAATTTCTTGTCACTAGTCCTCAAATCATTGCTAGGTTTTCTACAGTGTATTTGGATTTGCATTTAAGTGCATTTAAAGACACAGTTTGAATGTGGTTCTGTATTTTCTACCTCCCTGAGGTTAGTGTTGAATCTTAATACCAGTTTAACACTACAAGCGTATTAGATCAAGGTGCCATATGCCTGCTTTTCTCAGTCAAATGTAAGAACAGAGGAAGTTCTTTTTCCTCTTTGACTTAGCACTTACTGTTATGGATTAGCAGATGTCTTTGCAGAGAGAATGGGGTTCGGAACAAAGCCTTGCATTCCTCACACTGGAACGGTCTCTCTTCAGAATGGGTCTGCAGATGAAAGACAACATATCAGAGGAAAGGCTCAGGGAAACCAATTAGTTGTCACTACCAAAATTACAGCTAATTTTCTAGACTGGCTTCAGGAGGGGCTATCTTAGCAATTTGAAACATCAGGGGATGAAGAATTAAACCAATAATTCTGCCATTATCCAGAATCCTGAAAGTCAGCATAGCACCTGCCTAATAAACACACCTCCCCAGTCATCAAAAGTGTTACATGTAAAACAAAACCAAAACTATACAATAACCAGGAAAAAAAAACAAGCTCAGTTGCATCACTTCATCAGAACTAGCACTAGCCTTAAGTACTTACTAGTATGAATAAATGTAAACAAACCCCTTTTTCTCTGTTAATTTTGGTGGCAAAAGTGATGTGATTATTCCAAGGAAACAGCTATAAATTTAGCAATGGAAATTTCTCTAGTCATGAGATTAGTCTTACATATGCTTGTTTCGGCTTCTTGTATCAAAAGAAAAATAAAGAAAAAAATAAAATAATAAAATAGAAATTAAAAAGCCCCGTGGAAGTATCATTACCAAGATTTTTGTTTAATGTAGAAAAATTCAACGTAGCTGAGAAACAGCCTCAAAGCCATTAAAAAAAAAAAAAAAAGGTTAAGCTTAGACGAATCTCTCAAACTGCAGAGCTGCTAAAGCAGTTTTCATTGCTGGACCTTAGGGAACACCTTATTTTACTTTTGTAAATTCCAAAACACTTTACCTGTTTCATGGTGTCATTAAAAGCTGTCTCACTGTCTCAATTGACAGGACAAGAGGGAATGGTCTCAAGCTCCACCAGGGGAGGTTCAGGCTCGACATAAGGAAAAAATTCTTCACAGAAAGGATCATTGGGCACTGGAACAGGCTGCCCAGGGAGGGGGTTGACTCACCTTCCCTGGAGGTGTTTAAGGTGTGGGTGGATAAAGTACTGAGGGACATGGTTTAGAGATTGGTGGGGATGGTTGGAATGGATGATCTGGTAGGTCTCCCTCTTCCCACCAGGTGATTCTATGATTCTATGAATGTAAACGGCAAACTAATCCACAAAATTTATCTACCCAATTCTCAAGTACTTTTGCAAAGGAGAGTATCAGCGTCTAAACAAGGACATTAAGTGGAAGCTGCAGTGCTAAGAGGAAAAGGGCATGGACAGTGTATGTTCTGTAATATGCATGAAATCAGGTGAATTGAGGTAACTTTGTAAATTAAGGGTAAAAATTAGTGGTGTATACATTTATATAAACTATTTCTGCTATTTATAGCTATCCCTTATACCATGCAGGAAAAAAAAGTGACTGAGAGGAGTCAGCATAATTATTTAGATGCAGACTGAGGGCCTCAAACCTTGATTGACTTAAACACAAATGCCCTCTTCCATGCACAGCTGTACCAAAATATTACAGTACCTGCAAAGGCAGATCAGAGGCTTTGGATTCCAAGTCAGTTCCTTGACCTCAGCCTATGCCACTTAAAGCAAAAAGGCAACTGGAACCCATCAAACGTTACATAAAATCCACTGAACATTTCAGCGCAGGTTCTATAGGTTTACATCCCAGTTTGCATTAGTTGACACCTGCTTGGCAGTCTCAGCAGTCAGGCCAAGGATTGACAGGACATGAAGAGACTGAACTACCTTCTCACCTCAACAGGGGGTTCCTCCAGAACAGGGTTGAGACTTAGTGACGAGACACTGTGGGGAAGCTCGCAGTGCTGCTGTCTGTGTTGTACCTGTTCTGTGGATAAATAGAAGGGTTCAGTCTCTAGGGCTGTCAATCTGCACCTTTCACGAGCGCAAAATTCATGTTGTTTATTTAAAAAAATGCCTTGTTTTACAGCAATCACCACTTGAGTGATAGTTCTGAAGAGCAGCAATTTGTACATAATTATTTTTTAGCACCTCCTCAACAGTTCTCCTAGTCTTTTGATCAAAATACAAGACTTATCTGCATGCTTTAACTGTGCTGCAAAGAAGAACACTTAAACCATGTGTAGAGTACACTCAACATCTGCCACTTGTGAATGGTCCAGAAATAAGCTAGGTCTATCATAAAAAGCCATGGATATCTTAATAAGGAGAGGTATCCCCTCAAGCAAACACATTAGATCTAGTACTGTCCTTTTATATCCTGCTAACAGGTTCCAGATCAGAGACAGCTACTCATCAGTAAAAGCAGAGGACAGCCATATGATTAAAGCAACTGAGGATGGACTCTTACAGACTATTTCACAGAAGGTGTTCCTATCATAGCATTTGCTGAGGCTTAAACCCAGCCCAAGGCTACTTATTCCCAACAGAGAAACTGAGGGAACACAGATCTTTCAATTCATTAAGCTCTCCAGGAGCACATAACCCTGGATTAACCATAAACCCCTTCAAATCCTGTGTCTGCTGACCTATTTCTGCTCACTATCATATCCTCGTATTTTTTTCTGAACCCATCCTGTATGCAGAGCAACAAAAGAGCAGATGGAACAAAATCTTAGCTTTCTCCTCTATGGAAGTAATCTGCATGACATAGTACAGAACATGAACCTTCCTCCAACCTAAACTGGACTAAATGTGACTACATTTGCTGTAGCACGAGCCGGTACTAACTCATCCCTTCACTTCAGATACTATTCTCTTCCGTTGTCACAAAAATGGAACCATATTCTTGTACAATCACTTAGTCACACAGTCTGAGCTTTTTCAAAAGACACGTGAGGTAGTTCTTCATTGCATCGCACTTCCCTGTGCTAACACCTCCAAGAAGGTGACAAAGCAAGATTGTACGTGCACTTATGCAGAGCACCACAGTACTCATACAGAGAAACAGCACGTCAGAGGCACCACGGGGAGAGCAAGAACTCCTGCCTATAGCTGTAAGGTGCAGTGAGCCCTAAAAGTTAGGGTTCACATCACAACACTCCATAGAACTGAGCAGATCTACTTTTAGCAACTCCACTGTACCACTTCCCGTGAAATGTGAATACCTAATCTCTTCCTGCACCTTTGAAATGACTCAACGTTCACCTGCATCTGAAAGATGTTTCAAAACACACGTTGTGGGAACCATTTTTACTAAGACACTTCCAACAAAAATCAGATTAAATAACCCCCATAAAGGAATCACAGAAACAACAGTAACAATTTTTCATCTAAAGCACAAAACAAGAATTGAAAGACAAAATACATAGATGTATCCTGTTTCTTATTACAGTGTGTAGCTGTGCTGTAAAAGCCAAAGAGGTTTAAGTGTGTTGTTATCAAAGTTGAAAAAATACTTTCAGTTAAATGCTGCTCATTTAAGTGCTTTTAAATATTTTACCCATCATTCCTACTGCAGGTTTCTAAGCTCCCTGCTCCTAGCACAGTAACTGCACCCTGGAACTCAAAAAAGCATTGTCAAATTATTCAGAGTCCAACTTTTCTTCATGCAAAAGGAAAAGGAATCTAGGAGCATGTCTTAAAGGAGTGTACACCTAAAAAGTCATTTTTAAAAATGAGCTAATACATAGAAATATAATATACAAAAAAGGTTTAAATCTCCACTAGTACTCTATCAGTGTTCCTGTGAAGAAGCAAAAGAATCATCATCCTCTTCCCCTAGGAGTACTGCACCCTCTTAAAATCACAGAATTATTGAATGGTTTGGGTTGGAAGGGAACGTTAAAGATCATCCAGTTCCAACCTCCCAGCCATGGGCAGGTACACCTCCCACCAGACCAGTCTGCTCAATGCCCCGTCCACCCTGGCCTTGAACACCTCCACGGATAGGACATCTACAGCTTCCTTGGGCAATCTGTGCCAGGTCCTCATCGCCCTCATCATGAAAAATTTCTCCCTAATGACTAATGTAAACCTTCCTCCTTACAACTGAAAGCTGTTCCTCCTCATCCTATCACTCTATGACCTTTTAAGCAGCCCCTCCCCAGCTTTCCTGCAGCCCCTTCAGGTACTTGGAAAGCTGCTGCTCTAGGGTTTCTCCAGAGCCTTCTCTTCTCTGGGCTGAACAACCCCAAACTCTCTCAGCCTGTCCTCAAAGCAGAGGTGCTCCAGCCCTCAGATCATCTTTGTGGCTTCCTCAAGAGCTGTTCCAGCATTTCCATATCCTTCTTACATTGGGTATTCCAGAACTGGACACAGGAATCCAGGTGGGGTCTCACACAAACAGAGCAGAGCGGGAGAATCATTTCCCTCAACCTGATGGCCACTTATTCTGATAAACTTATTCTGATACCCCAAACTACAACATCCTTGACTTACACCTTACAATTGGTTTTGTGTATACAAATCCATACTCCCCTCCATTACCCACTACCTCCCCCTGTTCACACTGTCTACTCAATGTGTAAAAAAAGCACTTCAAGACATCTCTATCAGGTTCCTGTCTCTCACGCTCATCTCTCCACTTAGCAAGTGAAATTAGAGCCCTAAATGTGAATGGGTGACTATTCACAGCTCTTTGGATAGACTTTATGTAAACACAGGAATAAGTTTCTTACGTTATAGGACAGGGCTAATTTCCAGCCAGTACTACGTGCACACAGGTTCAAGAAATAAATATCCCAATACACTTTAAGGAATTCTGTCAAAATGACGTACTCGCTAAATCTAAATTTTAGATTTAGATTTCTTTTCCCATTAAGTGGAGCCTCTAGTCCTTGTTCGTGCCACTGGCGCTGCTGCTGTAAACACAGAATTGGGTCAAAGTGTTTAGGCATTCATACTTAATCCCGAAGTCTGCATTGACCCCAAACTCCCTACCAGTTTTCAACTGCAAATTAACATAAGGAAACGTGTAACAAGTATTCGTTTAAGATATAGAAGTAGCTTTCCAAGTAGCACTATAGATTTTTTTCCATAAAACTTAGTCAATTTGTGAGATTCTGCCCCGTTTCCTTAGTAAAGTCTAAATCATAAGATGCAATCACAGCATAAATGGGAGTTAATCTCATCCTTCAGCAGGCTTTCTGTTTTAGGCAGTCATCACTTCATCCTGCGAGAGGCATTATTATTGCTTTTACATGATTTATGGCTGAAAGGGCAAGAGATGGTGCAAAGATCCTGTGCCAAATTCCCAGATGGTATATAATCTAAGACAAACTGTGAAAGACTTGTAAGTATGGAAGTACCAGTTTCATCAAAAAAGGGGAAAGAAAGGAGTAGTATTTAAAAAATGCAAAGGGAAAAAAAAATTGTAAAAAAGTGCAAAAAGCTTCCAAATACTGGGCACAAAACCAGACAGGTAATCCTTCTTTTTCTTTCTTTTTTTGGAGCTTTTTTCTTCTTTCTTTTTTACAGTCTTGTAATTCTGAAGCCACAGTTATGGCCATAGCCTTGCCATTAAAAATGTAACCCCAGGTTAAAAATAACGACAGGTATCATAGAAATTAGGCCAAGCAGTTTTCAGCTTAAACCAACAGTAGCTGAGCATCCCTTCATGAGCCTATTTTTCAGTTAATATTTTCTTCGATGCCGATTTAATGTTTGAATACTACCTAATGCAAATCCAGTATAGTCTGAAAGCACCGGCTGCTAAGTCCAACAATGACTGCAATGGGACTACACTTAGTTTGATTTAAATATGGTATTTAAAAAAAAAATTAAGACATTTTAGATAATTTATATTTTTAACCTGACAACCTAATATTAAAAAACACAACAAAAAAAACCCCCTGAAAAGTCAAAATGGGAATTTGACAATTTTAACTGAGCAACGGTGATTTCCTTCTGCTTCTTTCACTTGCTTTTTAACTAGTATTCATCTAGTATTTTGAGATTTTGAATATAACAAAGAACACTAATAAATACATTCTCCAGTACTTTAATCCCATGTTTATAAGCACGCTAGAGCTTAATGATGAACCACTTAAAAGAAAAAAAATCTGCAAATCTGAGGCTGTCAGACCGGTAAACAACAACGGCAGAGTGCTTTACCTTCTTGTGATTCTTGTAAACATTTCTGTGGGCAAATCCCTTTCCACAGAGCTTGCATTTATAAGGTTTATCTTCACTGTGTATTATTTTGTGTGCAGTCACTTGATCAAGTCGTTTGAAGGACTTATTGCAAACCTCGCAGGTGTAGGGGCGTTTTTCTGCAGAAAATGAGTGGGGGACATTTAATCTCCTGTTTATACAGGGGAGAAGATGAAAGGCAAAGACAGTCATCTCCTCAGAGAGATTTTTTGCAATTAAGTCAACCCAATTAAAATTAAACCAATTAGAAAGACATCTAATGCCCTTTATGTTAGACAGTTAAGTCACTTCACAAAAGATGAGCCATGGTGTATCTCAAGAAATTGGCACATTCTTTGCAATAATCATTGCTAAAACTAAATGCTGATTAATTAGCTTAAATCAAAAGAGAATGACTTCAAAGAAGAAAACTCTATTTCCAGATTACAAATGTGAAAGAGGGCATGACAGTTTAACTGTTTTAAAACTTAATTAACAATATACATATAAGCCTCCAAAACCAAAAGTTCCTATACAAAAAGCCTTTATGCTTTGACTGGTGACTGCAACTTAACTACACTAATGCTCATCCAGAAGTGTCAAAAGAAAGCTAGGATCCTCTGATATATAGATGGTGTTTACAAGAAATGAGCTTTTGGTGCAGACTGATACCAAGAAAACAGTTCAATAATAACCCTGTGCAGCTATAAAATCCTGCATTTTTTAAATGCTAAGATATTTGACAGAACAATATTTTTATTTCCATTGAGTTGTAAAGACAGAAACGCTAGATTGCGGTGATAAGAAATCCTTTCAGAGCCAATCTATGTCATACTCGCAAACCTAGGGACAAGTCACTCCTTGCTCACAGGGACCTGTTCTGGCAGAGGAAAGGCACAAGGAAATACGTGTGTTGTGTATGAAATGGCATGGAGTATGAGCTGCCTTCCTCTGACTGGAAACTCTATGCACGAGCCCACTAATATAGACATACATGAATGAATGTTTCCCTCTCTATCACAGATCTCTGACAGCGTGACCCAACTCCCATCCTCTTCTTGTCAACATGAAATTTCAACCACTGCTTCTTCCCCTCCCCCATAAGCCATGTAGCAGCCTTTTGCCCCATCCCAGCTAAATGATATCATCCACGCCAGCTACTGTGAAAAAATAGACTGATAAAGCAGCAAAAAGGAGATGACTGTAGCATTACATTCCGATTTTTGAAAGGCTTGGAAAGGATAGTTTAGATGGTTTCCTGGGAACCTGAGACTTGCTTGAACAGCTCATCACAGAATTAATGAAGCCTTCTATAAGAAACTAATTCAGGCAAAATTCAATATAGGTCATACATAAGTTTGTGTTATTTTTGTACGTTACCTGAATGAGTTATCAAATGGCGTTTTAGCTGGTTAGCTGAAATAAATTTCTTGTCACATTCCTGACATTCAAAGATCTCATGGACCTGCAAAATGAGAGTGTATTATCAATTAAATGTCTCCAGTAAGATCACAGATCTTACATATACAGACTATTGCTTAAACGTTAGCTATACAATTAGTCAGGAATATTCTGTGATTTTCCCCTTGTGAGGCCGTTGGTGAAAAACAGTATCTCCCAAAAAATAAACATGTGTAACTGAAAATAAGATAAAAATCACAAACTATATTTTGAAACACAGGATATTCAAATTTGCAAGATCAGATTCATTTAAAATATCATTACTATGAAGGCATTGCAAAAAAAAAAGATGAGGAATTCCTTTTCTGAACATTTTCTTCTAATTAATAAGACAAGTAAGAGTAACACAGGAACTACTCCCTAACTACTCTAAGAATCTTAAAATCAAGTGCTATCAAATCCTTTCGGGATCATTTCTCCTAAAAGCTATTAGAGGCAAGGCAGTGGAGAGGCAGCAGCGTCTCAAACTGCAAATGCAGTGAGCATTAGCAGGATTTCCAACATCACAGCACATGACATCATCAGGGACTACAAGTTGGAAAAAACAGAAGAGACAGTTGAGAGCTGCAACTTCTGAAACACAATTAAAAAATATTGTGTGTTAGAGTCCCTCAAAACCACAAACCATACACAGTTCTCCACCTGTCAAATTACAATTTGCTCTGCTCTGTGTTACATTTGCCACCAGTGGCCTCCCCCCAGCCAAGTTACAGGGCAACTGAGCACACGCTTCAGTTTTTTGGAACTGCAGTCTTAGACAGCAAAGCTTCGGGGCTGAGATCACACTTCATAAAGCTTTTTTTCAAGAACTCTATAGACTTTCTGCAGGAGAATCTAGCAGCTAAAAATAACAAATATTATCGGTTCAACACAACACGCTAATGAAAAACATTTGTGGACAGCACAGTAAAGAAGCTCTACTAAGACTTCCTCTTAAAACAAACAAAAACAACTCCAAAGAGATTCTCCATAAGTGTTCTGCCTTACATTGTTTTTATGTCACTACTCACAAACCGACTTCAGAGCAAACTAAATGTTTTAATAAAAAATGGTTCTGCCGTTTCCTGCCATCTCTGCAAAGTTGTACACTTTGGACAGCGATGCTGATGAAACACCAAGGCAGAATCAGGTGGTAAGCTCAAACACAGATCTTTAATTCTAAATATTCTGTTTATCCAGTTTAATTTCAGATTAAGTTCTCTTACATAAACACACAATCTACTACTCTGCCATCTCCCAAAACATCTACATTTTCACTTCAAAAGTTGACTGAAGTTTACATAATCCTGCTATCAAATGCTATCAAAATCCATTCCAAAACAATTATTAGAAGCAACTTGTAAGGCATTCTTAAGCACAGCATTTAAAACATCAGACTTAACTGTCTAACATAATATAACATCACGAGGTTGCTCCTCAAATGTGTTCAATTTTGGGCCCCTCACTACAGGAAAGACACTGAGCTGCTGGAGCATGTCCAGAGAAGAGCAACACAGCTGGTGATGGGGCTGGAGAACAAGTCTTATGAGGAGCAGCTGAGGGAACTGGAATTGTTTAGCCTGGAAAAAAGGAGGCTGAGGCCTTATCAATGTCTACAACTACCTGAAAGTGATTGCAGAGAGGTGGGCGTTGGTCTCTTTGCCCAAGTGCTACATGATAGATCCAGAGGGAATGGCCTCAAGCTGCACTAGAGATGGTTCAGATTGGACATTAGGAAAAAATTCTTCACTGAAAGGGTTCTCGGGCAATGGAAAAGGCTGCCCAGGGAGGCAGCTGAGTCACCATCCCTGGAAGTGTTTAATAGGCAGGTAGATTAAGTGCTTAGGGATATGATTTAGTAGTGGACAGGTACAGTTGTGCTTGATGACCTCAAAAGTCTTTTCCAACATAGTGATTCTATGATCAGAACCCAGGCTGTGTTTTAACACTATGCAAATATCCAATTTTAGTTTATAAGCATAGTTTAACGAATACCTTCATTGAATAAATTTGCATCAAACCAGCAACTTCTATGCATGTGCATTTAAAAGCTACACCTATTAAATGTATATTCTATAGCACTCTTTAAACACTTCTTTACAAGAGAATCAGACATAGACTTGTGTACACGTGCATTAAGTAGCTGTAGCTATCAAGCACACATCCTATCCTACAACAGGCACTGTTTAATCACTTCTTTAGAAAAGTGTACAATTACAGGGTAAAACAACAGTAATAAAATACAGCAGATATTTTTTACATAGAATGACACTCAAACAGTTTTTCATGTTAAGAAAACTTGTCAAGTAACACACTCTGCGAGTATACAGGCTGTAATACCACAGACAAGCGCTCATGTAATGACTCATGTGTATAACAACATTAGTCTCATTAGGGGGCTGTAACAACTATCAACATAAGCCTTTGTTATAGTCAAGTCAGAATGTACTTACAGTTGTTTCATAAGCATTTGAATCATAGAATAACCAGCTCAGAAGAGACCCACCAGAACATCGAGTCCAACCATTCCTATCAAACACTAAACTATGTCCCTCAGAACCTCGTCCACCCGTGCCTTAAACACCTCCAGGGAGGGCGACTCAAACACCTCCCTGGGCAGCTTGTTCCAATGACCCTTTCTGTGAAAACTTTTTCCCTAATGTCCAGCCTGAACCTCCCCTGGCGGAGCTTGAGGCCATTTCCCCTCGTCCTGTCCACTGTCACAAGGGAGAAGAGGCCATCACCCTCCTCTCTACAACCTCCTCTCAGGTAGTTAGAGAGTAATAAGGTCTCCCCTCAGCCTCCTCTTCTCCAGGCTAAACACCCCCAGCTCTCTCAGCCATTCCTCATAAGGCCTGTTTTTCCAGACCCTTCACCAGCTTTGTTGTTCTTCTCTGGACTCGCTCCAGAGCCTCAACATCCTTCTTGTGCTGAGGGGCCCAGAACCAAACACAGGATTCAAGGAGTGGTCTCACTAGTGCTGAGTACAGAGGGAGAAGAGCTACCCGTCCAGATAACTTCCTAAGTGCTACACAAAAGAGCAAGAATCTGAACAAGATTAACATGCTCAGATAAACACGCTCCTTCACTTACAGGACTGACCAGCTCAAAATCTTCATGAGGTCTAGGAAAAAGCAAGATGCCATTCAAAATAGTTTTGGGAGTGAAACTGAGCTAAAACTTTGAGATACAAGTAAGCCATGATAAGCTTCTCCAAAAAGTAATCTGAACTTCAATCTACCACTCCTATAACTGGGTGAGACTCAGTCTGTTGGAAGACAATGCTCAGAGAGAGCGAGGATGTGAGAACACTGCATCCAAATGGAATTAGTAAATTATTTTAAAGTGATGATCAAAATCTGGTTTCCTCTATCCTTCTATGGCTTTGATAGCAATTGCGAAAAGCAAAGATTGCACCATAGAACAAAACGCTGCCCAGTGTTGGGAAAAAAAGTGCAGAAAAAGAAACCCAAGACAGTGACATTTGATACTGGTAGGGGAAAAAAAGGCAGGGGAGTGTGGTAGGAACCACAGATGATGTTTAGGAAGGAATTTCACCACCATAATTCTGAGCGAGGTCCAGTCTACAATAAAGACAGTTAAGAAAGAATCACAAGTTTAGAAAGAATGAAGCATTTTTCACAATGAGATTGATGCTGCTCACAGAGAGCAATGGCATTCTAAGATGCACTAAAAGACACATTAAACAAACTCAGGACAAGCACAGCACTACACTTGGCACCTCCAAGGGCTCAACTAAGCATCACTGCAGTTTGGGCTGCTGACTTCAATAAGCACACAGATGAAAAATAGAGCAAGAAAACACTTACTAAAAGAAAAAGTCGTTTGGAAAAACAGATGCATGATGAAAGTTTGAGATAACTTTCTGTACAGCCTAGGAATTGCAAATGGAGTTCATAAGAACTCTGCAATATGCTAATTTTTGTAAAGAACAGCAGTGAATATTTCTCGCTATTCTCTCAGAGAAGACAAAGAGCAATTACCTCAATTTGCAGTAAAGAAGAAAATTTAGGTAGGACATCAGAAGGAACAAACATCGGCTTAATGAACACATTCAAAAAGAATCAGAATACAAAGAGACATCCGCGGAGGTGGCAGAATTTTCTTTAGTGGAACTCTTGACAAGATGAGACAGCATATATCTAAGATGGTCTAGGTAAATGCTTAATCCACTCAAGAAAACAGAATGAGATTAAAAAAAAAAAAAAAAAACACAAAAACAAAACGCTCAGGTTTCTCTCAGCCCTACATTTCCTTGAATCTATGGAGAAGAACAAAAATAAAAAAAAAACACACACAAAAAAACCCCAAAAAACACAACCCCCCCCAAAAGTGTGCCACAAAAAAAGCATTGTATGAGGAATAGACTGGAAAACAAGAACATACAACTGGAGGATGGACTATGATGACAGCAAAGTTTAATTGTGCGTGGCTCAGAAAGGGCTTACCTTCAGACATTCAAGGTACAAGCAATCAGCAAGACACACAAAGCTAAAAATGGGTTTAAAATAAAGATCACATGAAAGCTACAGATCTGAATAACAGTTTCTTCAGAGAGTAAACAGATTTCAGCCTCTCCTATACCCACCCTCTTTTTCCCTTTTGTCAAATTTCTCTCTTGCTGTTGTTAGCGCTTATTTTCTGTTATCACCTATACTTTACCATTCTATTCTCTACTTCTATTTCTTTACATTGATAGGAAAAGGGTGAAGAAAAAAATCTTTTTTACTCCTTGTTTCACTTGTTATGTTCTTCCTGGGTTTACTGTCTGCCCAAGCAAAGTAATTCAAGGAAATAGAAGCAAACTAACATGCAACCTCCTGCACTATCTGATGCAGGTGTGAGAATCTGGAATACCCATTTTCTAGGTGTCTTATAGGAAGAGCCAATCAAGAAGAGGAAATAATTTTATGCCCAAAATCTTCATGGTGATACTTTAGATGAGCAAGTGCCCAACTGATCTCCCATCAATGCTCCAGGAAAAGTTTGCTAGTGTGTGCCAGTGTCTGCACAGAATTACAGCTACTGAAGCAAAACAATTTAATGAAATGGACATGCTGACCAACATTTTGCATTTTTAGGGCTACCACAAGGTGCACCAACATGTAAAAATTGGAATTACATGAATTACATGTGGCAAGGCATACCAAGATTTGGTCTGAAGAATAACAAAGTATAGTCCTTTTAGAAAAGAAATGTGGGGGATATTAATACAAGCAACAAGAAAAACAAAATAAGAGGGGGGAGGCCTGGCATTTCCTTTGCGACAACATATTTTAATTGCTATCATCTATATCCTGAACGGATTCAGGTTATAACCAGGTCATTATTAAAGACTTATGGTTAATCTGATGAACAGCACAATGTAGCTTTTTGTAAAAACAGAATCTCTTAGGGTTTAGTGATTTATCAAATTAATCTTGCAGGGACTTCCTTTGGGTATAACGGATTAGAGTCTCATATTCATAGTCCATCTGCATTTCTACATGAACCCCCTTATTTCCAATACATGCTCCGCAAACTCTTAACCCCTCCTGTTCTGGTTAAATGCATAAACAAAAGACACTAAAAATTTGGGTTTGATGAAGAAATTTTGTGTAATTAAATTTCAAATAACAACCTTTTACTGGTTTGTCACAAAGTAATAAGAAAAATTGACTGTATTTTGCACAAAAAAAAATGAAGGCTCATGAACCTATTTTATGGTCTGCATGTATCCTATCATTACATAACATTTTCACATTTCGTCTCATGTTTAAGAGCATTTAAGAGAACAGCAAGCAACTTTGACTTCATGTTGGAATGCATAAAGATACAAGCACAAACATCTCTGTTAAAAGGTGGATTCAAACTTTACGTAGATTTTTGGTTTAACCCATTGTGATTACCAAAATAAATATCCACAATAAAATACATTGGTTTTGAAAGCATGAAACAGATTACCCAGAGGTTTGCATTACAGCTGCTTTCAAGTGACCCAAGCAACACAGTCTCAGTGAAGTCAAAGCCTGCTGAGGGTTACCCTTTATCTTACTGACCTTTCGATGCTCTTGGAGATTTGTTGCTGAGGAACATTTCTTATTGCACACTGAACACATCAGCTTCTTCCTAGAATTTCCTGAAACAGAAACAAAATACCACCAACCTCTTAAAAAGGAAGTGTTAAGAAAAAAGCAAACTAATTCCACTCAGTCTCTGACTTTTCACAGGTCATTTGACTGACATAAGATTTTTACATTTGTATCCCATCTTCAAAGTGTTACGTATTGGGAGCTCTCTGTGGGTGTCCAACAAATCAGTTACTGATGGAATGCAACGCAAGAAAACTAGAAGAATAAAGAAAAAAGTCTTCAAGTAGGCATTATCATGAATTGCCAACCCACTATGAAGAGCATAATTCACAACTAAGAACAATTCTCTTCATAACTAAACAGCAGATTTATTCCTGAAGTCAATACAATAGTGCAGCAATGACAAAAAGGACTCCCAACTGATGTCAAAACCATTGTTTCCTATTTTTCGGGTTTTTTTCAGAAAGTAGTAAGCATTATACTATATGAAATAATATATCTTTAATGGTCTTTAGCTGACAAGGCAAGGAAACTGTATTGGCATTAGAATATGAATTCTCAGACATAAATTACAAAACAAGCAACAGGTGAGCTACCAGATATATTTTCCTTCCCTTTCACAGAGCATTTAATTTGGTTTATCTACTTTTTAACTTTTGAAATTTATTTTAGTAAACCTCAAAACTATTTTATTACAAGACAAAGCCACCACAAACTTAATTCTGTGTTTACAATTACATGCCCATGCAAGATATTTCCTAGCTTACGTAAAAAAATGTTCATATTACTTAGAACTCCATAAAGAAGGGACACAGAACAAAAGTGGAGAGAAGTACTGCTTAGTCAAGCAGAGAAGAATTATGGATGATAAATGAACTCATAAAATGGCTTCCAGCTCAATTTTTTCAGACTCTCAGCATACTGTCTTTCCTGCTCTTGCTGTACTAAAAAATCCATATTATCTTGGTTGTTCATATTGTAATGCAGCCTGTTTCAATACTTAAATTTGTAGTATTAAAAAGTGCTCAATCTCATATGTGCATCTGCTGTTATAAAACTCATGATAACTAATTATATACACTGATATACACATACAGACAGGAATATACTTAGTACTTCAGCTTACAAGAACGTTAATGAGACCTTTCCAGAGGAGAGAAAGGTGATAGTGAATACCTCTTCATAACTTTGTGTAACAGGCAACACACATAATCCTTCCCCTGACTCCAGGTAACACAAGGCAGAAAGGAATTCTAGAAGCATCACTCAACAGTAATAGGTTATTTTCCTTTCTGCACTGACACTGCTTGTGATTTCTATGAAACCCAAGTGCTAAAAGAAAAAAAACCCTGCTCATTGTACAAGCAGATTAAGAATCCCCTCTCCAGACATCTGCTCTCAGTCATGTCATGAGTGATCATTCAAGAAAACTGTGGAATTTATATACCAGTACATAACTGTTCCAAGCTAAGCCTAAATACAACAATGCTCAGTGAGGGATGAAAAAAAAATTAAAAAAATCTTACAGATACTAAAAAAAAAGTCTTCCGGATACTGATAAAGGAGATAATCTTTTACAAGAACGGTTGTGAAATTGTTTCAGTCCATTGGAAGAGTTTGGCAGAAGGAAGATTTCATGTAATGAAAATCTTAGAAAGCATCTCAGTGCTGTCATCATCAGCTAAAGACTGTTTTCTTTGGACTCCGGTATTCTGCTGTCTCCATACATGCTGATCTTCCATTGACATTGAGAGAGGACATGCAGAGAAAGCAGAATGCCAGAATTGAGATCTGCATTGTGGGCCCAAGAGCAGTATTTTGCCCTTTCATGAAAAAAAAGAGTGAAGTCTGATTGAAAACTATTGATTCGCAGCACATAGACCTAAAAAGGCAGGGCCAAACAGGACTAGTAGATTGACTGGTCTGGCTTCAGCACAACAGAGGCTATAGAATTTTATGGAACACACTCATCAAGCTCAATTGTTTGTGAAGCATGGCTTCCATAGACATCCCATTGCGTTCTGAAAAAAGTGAAAGATCAAGAACTTGCCACTTCCTGCACCATTTTGAGCCAGTGGTTGATTTTCCGCCCCACTGAAATGTTTTGCTTTATCTATTATTTGCCCAGTTTAAACTTTCCCAGACTCCTATTACACTTTCTGCAGTAGACTAAGGATTCACCAGGTATACAGCAATTTCTCTCTGTGGAAGGAGAAATTGTTACCCTTGCAACGAGTTACTTCTTAATTTTCATTTCGATACAAATAAACCCATTAAAAAAAGCAGCCAAAGACAATGTTTACTCTTATTTGTAAATATAAGGCTAGGAACATGTTAGAGATTCTTTTTTTTCCAAAGAAAAATTAAATTTTCTTACCGCTATGAACATTTTCTTTATGCTTTTTCAGGGCATCTTTACTCTTGAACCTCTTCCCGCAGCTATCTGCCTTGCATATGAATCTGGCATCCCCTCTGCATGCCTCTTTGTGCTGTTCATAACTATATAGGATAACCAGTAAAAAAAACAAAGCAGCAACACATCCAGCAGTATCTACAGAAACATAAGTGCTCTGAGCTTAACGCATGCTGCACCGCAGAGTTCCAAGGCCACCTCATGCATTACTTACAGCAAATAGGAAGGAAAGCATTTGACTTCTTTCACCGTTAGGATTCACAGAAACTAACAAGCTGGAAAGCTAACATGCAAAGGGAGGCCAGCCATGATATGACAGCAGTCCAGTAACTCGGACACAAAACCTCAGTTCTGAGCTGAAGGAAGTATTGCAAACAGAGCACTGAAAACTTCTTGAAGAATCTCCTGGGTTGATATTCTCTGTGCACTGAAGTACGCTAAAGAAAAACAGAAAATGAAAAACAAAATAAGGGAACATTCTACAACTTACACAGGCTTGCAGCAGCTAAAAACACAGATATAGCTCTACGAAGTTTTAAGTAGGTGAGTGATCTCTCTCATACCTGAAGTCTCCTGGAATTTAGTGGGACTAACCACTAAACTGCATGAACAGCAAGAGTCACGATCAAACTGCTGCATCCTCACACAGATTAATCTCACTTTGCATGACATAAATATTTGCTTAACTAGCTAAACAGCACCAATCCAACTTCTGCCTTAGACTACGAGGCACAAGTCTAAGTTCAAGAGAAACTAATCAGCAACACTAAATAAGTCGCTGCCGTGTAATTTTACTTCTTTCCATGAAAGAACAAAACATACAGAGCTGCCAGTTGTAGGAACATTCACATTATTCAGATTTAAGAAAGATCAATATCATAGAATCACAGAACAACCAGGTTGGAAGAGACCCATTGGATCATCAAGTCCAACCATTCCTTTCAAACACATGACCCTCAGCACCTCGTCCACCTGTGCCTTAAACACCTCCAGGGAAGGCAACTCAAACACCTCCCTGGGCAGCCTGTTCCAATGCCCAATGACCCTCTGTGTGAAAAATTTCCTCCTCATCTCCAGCCTAAATCTCCCCTGGCGGAGCTTGAGGCCATTTCCCCTAGTCTGTCCCCTGTCACTTGGGAGAAGAGGCCAGCTCCCTCCTCTCTACAGCCTCCTTTCAGGTAGTTGTAGAGAGCAATGAGGTCTCCTCTCAGCCTCCTCTTCTCCAGGCTAAACACCCCCTGCTCTCTCAGCCATTCCTCATAAGGCCTGTTCTCCAGCCCCTTCACCATATATTCCCCAATATACAAGAGCAGCTTTAAGTGCACTCTATGCAGTACGAGTGTCTGTCTTTCCAACACAAGAGATTAAATGTACTGTCTGTAATCACATACAATATCTAAGGTACTATCTCTAATTAAAAGTAATATCTATGCAGTTACAAGCAAAAATTAGATAAGCAACAAAAGACAAAAATAGTTTCATACAAAAGCATAACTGCAAGGCATATGACTTTAATAACAAAACCTGCACATTTATTCTATAAAGGATAGTAAAGACTGTCTTAAATTTCACATTTTTCATGTTTTTATTTGGTATTTTTCATCACCCAAGTATTTAATTAAGCAAATGTGAAGCATGTTTTTTCCTTTTTTTTTCCCACCTTCTAGATCACCCTCTACTTTCTTCTAAAACTTACTTTGGTTCTCAAAGGACATGCACAGATTAAAAATGACATCTCCTAAACTACTAAACTGAAGCCAATTTTGCACCAACCAGCAGCTCTGATCTGGTCTCCAGTGAATAATTTTAAAACATAAAAAAAAGTTATATTTTTGCAATTCAAATTTAAGTGTCCACAAATATGAAAAATTAGCATGCTAAAGAACCAATGCAAAGGGTAAGGGTACAAATGCACAAGCATAAAAAAGAAGCTTAAATTGTGGTTAAGCCAAGAGAAAAATGTTTCAAAGAAACTCATTTAAATGATCTTTGGAAAACCATTACTGTTTCTACTTACTGTCTTTGTAAAGCCTGTTTAACAGGGAATTTCTTTCCACAGTTTCGGCACTTAAATTCCTTTTCCTCACTGGGTTTTTGGTGCAAAGTCTGAAGATGTTCAGCTAGAATCTCCTGGCTGGCAAAACTGGATTCGCAGTTTGGGCATGCATGGTCCTCTTTACAGGTGAGGGGATCTGCATGATTGGAAGCAAAACCAGTAAAGAAATAGTCTGCAGGGAATATTTGGTTACAGCAAGAGACACATTCTGCCAGAAATATATTAGGCAAATTGACATTACAAAATTCACTGTCTCTGAATAGATTACAGATGGACTATATTGAGTGGATACCATCAGCATCACTGAAAATGGATGTGGAGATTAAGCCAGGTGTGACTAAGGCTGTTAGCCTAAACTCGTCATCCAGGTTGTCTTCTCTTTGATAAGGATGCTGAGAATTCACCAGACAGACTATGACATCTTTCTTGGACACCTTACCTCACAAATGGCTGCAGAATTTTATGAAAAAGCTGATTTCTCTCTCAACTAAGTAATAAGGGAAACTTGCCCTCTTAAAACATTTGCTTTCACAAGACTACAAGTCGGGTGAAATTAATTCCATCTTTAGTTCAAAACTGAATGGGAACTTTTCATGAAATCTAAGCTCACTACTGACTAAGCTCAGGAATGACTGCTCCTTATTAGGCAAAGAAAAGAACCTCAACTCAAATCAAAACAGAGAAATAGAAATCATGCAAGAGCTCAGACTAAACCTGAGTCTTCGAGTTCCCCAACCTATTCAGCCAGCATTCTCTTTCTTAAGTTATCCCCATTATTACCTATTGCTCACCTGCAAGTTTTTCACCAGCTGGTTGCACTTCCTTATTATTGCCACTGTCTTCATCTTCCTGGATAACAGTTATTTCTTCCTCCTCCTCCTCCTCTTCTTCCATGTCACTGTCCAAGTACCCAATCAGAAGTTCTGTGTCTGTTTCAATATCTTCCACAGCCAGATAGAAAATATTTTCCCCTTCCTGTTGCAAAAGTAAGTAGAAGCAATGAATAATTGCAACAAATAGAAGATCTTTAAGTAATATTAGCACCTAACTGTAGAAGGGATTGCTCTGTGCCTCGGGGACTACAATGCTAGAACAGCCTTTCCAAGATCATAGAATCATAGAATCACCAGGTTGGAAGAGACCCACCAGATCATCAACTCCAAGCACTCCCACCAATCTCTAAAGAGGTATCTTTCCCAGTGTGGCTGCATAGAGAAAGTACCTTTGTATTCTGGAAATATTCTTCTACCTCACCTGCCAGTCTTTTCTAATAAGCACTGCAGCCCAGACTAAGGTGTTAAAGTCCTCCCCTCCTGCAACAGCCTGAGAAGAACTTTAGAGTTTGAAAAAGTTCAAACATTAGAGTATCAGAAAGATAAGAAAAATTTAAAGAACCAGCACAGCTTTAGCTCTGTCCCCTGTTTGCTGCACAAATTACAACCCAACTTTCAAGCACATTTACACAGCTTTATTTTCACTCTCTCTCCTTAGAGGCTCTCCCTCCCAGCCTTCTTCATGAAGAGGTTTCCCACCCTGCTCAGTTGTCTTCACTATCAAGTTAGCAGGTGCACAGGTGAAACACATTTTAAACCACTAGATCAAAACCCTCTGCTGGTTTAAATCAGGTCTGCACAAGACTAAAGATCCAGCCTAGATTCTGAAGGAGAGGACAAAATGTTTAATAATAAGCTCCAAAACCTTCATCGTAATGGATAAACAAGCTTCCAAGTAGATACATAAGCTAAAAAAACTTTGCTTCTTGATGATATTTCATTAAAGTTACCAAGATTGGCACTGGGGGGAGTCTATAGCAAAACCAGCTGTCTCTTAACCAGATACACAGAGCCGTGCTGCTTTTTTTTTTTTCCATATGCGTGAACCATCTGCTTTAAGCACTACCCAAAGCAGCAGAGGAGACTCATTTTTAGGCAATGAAGATGTCCAAGTTTTATCACAAATCTTAAGGCTGATCTGACTAACATCCAGAAAAGTTAATTGAAGCTTCTTTCCACTACAGCAATCAATATATGTTATAACAAATTACTTAGCACAAGGACATTATTCTGTACATTTCTGTACTATACTAAAATTAATTTAAACTGTCAACAGGGATGTAGTATTTCTCAAGCGTTAAAGGTCTGCTAAATATTACACAAGATATTGTCACACAAGAGTGACACCTATTTATTTCAATAGATGTGATACAGCTGCAGATCTCAAGGACACACCAATTCTCTGTCCTTATCTCAACAGCAGCATTTAAAACCAGAACAAATTATACATTTTTTTCAAGACCTATTCTGTAGTCCAGGTATCCATCAGCATGCCACCCTAGCTTTTGAGTACACCTAGAAGTTGCTTGGTTCCATAAGCCTCTGCCAAGCTTAAATATACTAGTCTAAACTCAAAACAAATCATGTACTGCAACCCTGGACATGAGGAAAAGTAAAAGGTCTTTCTACATGCCTTCACTTAGGCACAATAAAATCACTGGGGTAAACCTCCAATATATCACTGTTTAGGATAACCTTATTCTAAAAGCAAGACAACCTGTTACTGGCTCACTAATAAATAAATAAAAGAACAAGCCATGTATCCCAGGCAAAACTAAGTTCCAAGCTTACCGATTAAAGAGCTAAATATCACAACTTTCAATTAGTTCATATGCGACACATCTTACACCACAAAGTAAAACTGGGAGAACAGTAAGCAGAACTAATTCAGGTTAACCTAGGTAGGGTACATGAATCCAAACAACCAATTATTAATACTGCTGCACCCTCACCATCTCTGCACTTCCCTTATATGCTTCCAGTGCTTATCTCATAGCTCTGTGTCTAAAAAAACACCTTGTTTCCCTCCCCCCCCCCCCCCATCTGTGTAGTTTTGGTTAGTAAAAAGATTAATGGAAGAAGTACTAAGGACTCTCAATTCTTGAGTGCTCTTGGTTGTATTAGCATTGAAAAGAAATTAGCTTCTGTGCCAGCCCAAACTGAAACACTGCTCTAATTCATTTATCCTCCAAGGCTAATTTGTTTGGCTTCTCCAGCCAAACAAATGTTAGTAGCCAGGTATTCAGAGCACTAATTAATCTGGATACACCCACACCGTTGTAGCTCCTCAAGGCAGCATTTTCAGTGAAGGCAATGGAAATTCTCCAGAGACCACAAAGGGATTTAAGTCTCTTCCCTCCACCAGCAGCACCTGCATGAAGCACATTTATCTCCGTGCATGCAGGCACAGTAAGCATAGTAAGGAAATCCTTTGAATAATTTTAATCCTCCCATTCTAAGAACACATCCCCAGTTGTTCCACCTGCCCAGGCCATGCTGGTGGGTTTGTTAACACTCATCTGCAGCAAGCCACAATGCTCTAAAACTCCAAGTGCTGGTCATGGTAGCATCACAACCTCCCGTTGTGTTATTCCTGGTTCCTGGCTGCTTCTCTCACCCCCTACTCGGACTTTGTGCTTCCCTTTGATGAGCTGCATAAAGTTCCCGTAGGACCATCTCTCCCCACTTCTTGTTGAGGCCCCTCTGAGTTGTCAGCTGTTCCTCCCAGTGTTGTGCCATCAGCTAACTTGCTAAGGATACACCCTGCCCCATCATCCATGACATTTCTCTTTAGGCATATGCTCTCTTCGACTATTCCACAACATCCTTGTACAATTATCATTACAGAACACTGCTTTCAGCATGCATCTGCTGCAGAGATGTTAACCACTAGCAGCAATTCCAGCTCTCATTCCACTGTTTATTTCCAAAGCATCACAGAAGCAACCCTGCATTTTTTATGCGTTTTGAGAAAGCTCAGGTTTTAATTTATTTCCCTTTTTTAACTCAAAAAGAGGAGGAAGCCAAAGCCATCAGCATTAGCTTCCAGTTTGCATCCAAATCCCAACTTTCCCCCAAGTTTACAGATGTTCAGATTTAGTTAAAGATAGATTTGGAGTGGAACGCTGAAGTGGCATTTCACTAAGAAATGCTGGCTTAGTAAAACTTAAAACCATCTAAAACACATACAGATGTTCATGTCTGTGACTTTCACTGTCCCAAATAACCACTGAATTTGGCAAGTGAACAAGCTTCAACAGGAATGACCCATTCTGTATGGCACCACACCCTAAGAGGTGCCAAGTGCTCCCTGTTAACTTGCAAAGTCCACACACCTGACACGGCTCAACACCCCCAGATCTTTGGTGTGTTTTAGACGGAGCAACTTAGATTCAAAGCCTTCTAAATGCCATGAAAATATTTCCATTGATACTGAACACAGAGAGATCACTCCTCACCATGAACTGTAATATTTGAAACTACAAATGGAAGTAGTAGCTTTAGAATAAGTAGGAAGTACAAAGAGGATCTAATCACCAGGACACTTTGGGTGAGCAATATCTCAGTTTCTTAAAGGCTCTGGCTTCACTGGGAGAAATAATAAAGACCCTTTTGACTTGGCAGATAACATGAGCACACACACCCTCCTGCGCATATTTTAACATGTTCATCTTCCTAACTGCTGTCTTTCTTACAATTGTCTGTATTCCCTGACAAACATGTAGCTCAATGTTCTGAAGTACCAAGAACTTGATTGCAGGAGGTTTCTTTCCTCCCTTCATGTGCCACTGTCCCACCCCACTCTCCATCTAAAATTGTATAAGTATATGGCAAGAACTACATTTACTTTAAAAGTTACTACTTAACATATAATGCTAAAAACACTTTTTTTCCTTCCCACACATTTGTAGTGTCATAGTCCAAATTTTGACCTTATAACACAGTATTTCAGCAAGAAAAAGCACTCAGTGACAGAAAAGCTTGGGAAAAGAGGCCCTGAGAAACCCATGGAGACATAAGAATAGAACCTTTCAAGATTAGACATAAGGTAGAACTTTTTGACTCCTAATAACACCACTCCATGCACTGGATTAGTTTTAACAGCTTAAAATCAGAAATTAGTTAGATCACAATCATCATCATCATCATCATCAAACCCACAACCCTACAAACAACAATTTGGTGACCTCAGTGCTAAAAAGGGTCTGAATGACTTTCACACTCAGAGTTCCTTAGTATTACTGAGGTTCCTATTGGAAAAATAAAAAATTTTACAGTTTACAGAATCTCATGGAGAAAAACAACTATTTCACTCTTCAGAAACTACTTACTTTGAATTCTTCACTAACAGAGTATCTGAACAGCAGGAGTTTGTATGCAACAACAGAGAAACCCATATGACCCCAGAAATAAACAGTTCTCCTTTCTCCTTCAAAAACTTCCAAGAATCAAGCAGATTTCCAGCTCTCCCCTCTGAGCATGCAGTATGTTCATGTTCTTTCTTACACTGCATAACAAATTAATCTTTCCTCTGCAGCACTCAAGCCTCCATTGAGTTTCAGGCAGTCCCGAAACCCCTCCTGTTATATGTAAATTTATGAAGCAGCCTCACACGGTTTGTGCTCACTTTGCTTGCGATTTCTTCTCTCACTCTGGCTTTTTAGGTTTTACTGTGCTTCTTGTTGTTTCTCATACACTAACCGTCCTCTGAAGACATTTATTGTTACTGCACAGGAGCTTTTTACCTCAAGATCAACTGGGACATCATTGAATCACATCATGCTAACAAACGCACATTTGCGAAATATGACTTTAAACCACTCTACGATCTCACAGCAAATAATCGTCCTTCATAATAGCTTCTGCTATTCACTTTCAAACCCATTTTCTAAGCTCCAGCATGCCGCCCCGGTGTCTGCTTGCTAATGACAAAATATTTGAATTTAAAGCTCTAGTTGGCTGCAATTCTCTTCATAAAACAGTTTCATGCTACTAACAGGATCTGTTTTGCATAGCGATCTCCAGCACAGAGTGTTTGATAAAATTACAACTGACGAACAGATAAAGTTATCCATCCAGGATAAACAAATATGGAAACAATAATACTCCACCAGTCTGAAAAATGAGAAAACAAAACTGAAGTACTTTTGATATGAGCCATTTGCTTTTGATGATGATAATCACAATGCATTTTTGCTACATATCAGAAGTGATATCTATAAGTAAATAGCCAGGACTAGCACAGGGCAAAGGAGATTGCAAGTCATACAATTCCCACTGAGGCAAAAGTTACAACTCTAAAGCTACTTTAAATATAGGGAGGATTAACTCATTCCATTACTAATCGAAGTAAGTTACAGAAGCCTCCAGCAGCTCAGCTGTGCAAAATCCTTAGAAGAACAATTGGTATGCATGCAGGTACCCTCCAACCTTTCCATCCTCCCCCAATATCCACACTTAGTTAAAAAAAACCCAAAACACTCCATGGTCTCCAAGTTGCTTTTTCCACCACAGGAAGCATTTTGTGGAGTCTAAACATGTTCAGTGGATACAATTATGCTACGAGGAGCTAATCATACTTTGCAGTCAGCCCAGGATGTGGTTTAGTTTATTTGTACACAGCAACATACACATTCACTTCATCTTCTTTTAAACTGAACATTGAGCACCAGGCAAACAGTAAACTGATTATCACTTCATTTCAGACATAAGATCATAATGTTTATCGCTACTAGAGCGATGTCATCAGCAGCAGTAATGTGCTCAGAGTAAATGAAAAAGCTCCTGTTGAGTGTTTGCAAACTGGAAAGAAGGCTAGTGGGAAACATAAGTAGTAGAAATTAGCATTAGTGGATATATACAAGGAAAACAGTATTTTCCCTTCACATTTTCCTTAGTTCCTCCTAGAAAATGGCAAGGGGGCAGCTGTGAAGCCCCCTCAGTGTGAAGTTCGCAAGCACTGACAGAACAGGCTTGGGACAAACAAAAGAAGCCTTTCGTCTACCACTACCATTTACTTGATTTTCACATTTTCCAGGCTACTACCAAACATCCAACATGCAACACCCAACATGTAAAACATATGGAACATGGAACACCCAACATGTAAGACATATGGAACATGGAACACCCAACATGTAAGACATATGGAACACCCAACATGTAAAACATATGGAACACCCAACATGTAAAACATATGGAACACCCAACATGTAAAACATATGGAACACCAGAAAAAAACACAGAACACCAAACATGTAACATGGAACACTGAACACAGAACACAGCACACTAAACATGGCACACCAAAAGCAGAACACAACATGGAATACGTGACACCGAACACAGAACATGGAAGGTGGAACACAGAACACAGCTTTCAAACTTGTCACCCCTCCATATATTGCAAAGCTAATGCATGAATCAGCTTTTCACACACCCAAGCGCATACACAGGATGGACCTTAAACACAACCAGACCTCTAAATCAGGCAGGTATACAGTAGTCTACTTACTTTCCTCATTTCCACAATGACAAAAAACCAACTGCATTCACAAAGAATCTTAAGTTCACTGAGTAAGGCCATAGTGAGAAAATTAAACTCTTGTTACAGTACTGAGCTACCTGCTCCGGTGAAGTGTTTGCTTTGCGCCAAGAGAAATAGTTCAGGTAGGTGATTCAGTGCAATTCCATCACAGTGGATTAATGGAAACCTTTCAAAAACTATCAAATTCTAACTCAGGACCTCTTTGGTGTTTCATCCTATCCATCCTGAACCAGCAGGTGCAGGGAGGTTATTCTCCCCCTGTACTCAGCACTGGTGAGACTGCTCCTTGAATCCTGTGTTCAGTTGTGGGCCCCTCACCACAAGAAGGATGTTGAGGCTCTGGAGCGAGTCCAGAGAAGAGCGACAAAGCTGGTGAAGGGGCTGGAGAACAAGTCTTATGAGGAGCAACTGAGAGAGCTGGGGGTGTTTAGCCTGGAGAAGAGGAGGCTGAGAGGAGACCTCATTGCCCTCTACAACTACCTGAAAGGAGGTTGTGGAGAGGAGGGAGCTGGGCTCTTCTCCCAAGTGACAGGGGACAGGATGAGAGGGAATGGCCTCAAGCTCTGCCAGGGAGATTTAGGCTAGACATTAGGAGGAAGTTTTTCACAGAAAGGGTCACTGGGCATTGGCAGAGGCTGCCCAGGGAGGTGGTTGAGTCACCTTCCCTGGAGGTGTTTAAGGTACAGGTGGACGAGGTGCTGAGGGACATGGTTTAGTGTATGATAGGAATGGTTGGACTCAATGATACGGTGGGTCTCATCCAACCTGGTGATTCTATGATCTTATTTATGGTACTATATTTAAGCACAAGAGTTCACTTCTAAAAACACAGACAGGAAACAGAAAGCAGTTTGCTGCTTTCCCTAGACCTTGTGAATTTACTGAAAGAGATAAAGACCAAAGATGTAATCAAATCAGGAAACTCAATAAGAAGCAGTAAATTGTAGGAATCCACTCAATCTACCTGAATGGCTGCCAGGTTCTTCTGTTCCTTTGATGGAGCCTCATGGACAAAACGCAGCCAATTAGAATGGCGTGGATTGCTTGCATCCAGGATATAAAGGACCTCACCTTTACTACCACGAACCTGAAACATAAAAGAAAAAAAATTAAGATAAATTAAAACTTTTTACCAAACACACACACAAACCTGTAGATCACTAAGGTCTGCCTGTGCCCAGCATGCAAATCTTGCCTACAGTTCTACTCGCAGTTGTGGTGCACATCCACCTTTTCCTACAAGTATACTTAGAATCATAGAACAACCATGTTGGAAGAGACCCACCGGATCATCGAGTCCAACCATTCCTATCAAACACTAAACCATGTCCCTCAGCACCTCATCCACCTGTGCCTTGTTCACCTCAGAACATGGGGGCAACTCAAATCCAGCAACTGGTGTCAGCTTTCCCCTTTATTGAACTCTCCTTCTCTTTTCTTGGCCTTTTCTTTAATAAAGAACTATCATGATTGACTCCTGGGTCTGCCTAATCTGACACCGGTGCTCATGTTCTTCCACCTCTTTGCTCCTTCAAGTCCTCTTTTTCTTTATGATCTTGCCAGAAACCAATACAACCTGAGAGGTGCTTTCCCATTCCAACTCTATCTTCACTTTTCCAGTGTTCCTGTCCAAGTTCTCCTCCTTCACATGTTCTGATGCCAGCATTTTATTCCTACAGTCAACCTCATTCTTCTCAGACCTTCCTGTCTCTTGTCCTTCCGTCCGTCTCTCATGACTTTCTTCCATTTAAGGTTGTAATTTCTCCTATCTTCAATTCTTTTGCCCACAGCTCGCTATTATTGTCCTATCTTCCTTCTCCAACACAGTAAGCATGGACCATTTTCTCCTGTAATCTATACATGTCCTCTTCTTTTGCTTTAAATACTAGAGCACTTGAATCTCCACTGATACAGAACAGACACCCATGCAAGAAGGTCATACAGCCACACTATTGTTCCATGCAATTAATCTATATAAAGACCATGTTCTCTTTTTCATCTACCAAAAAGAAGTGCCCAGAGCAGGTATTTCCTAAAAGCTAGAAACTTCCTCTACATAAGATCAAAATTAGATTGTCTTTATAGCTTTTTTTAGTCTGGAGAAGAAGAGGCTGAGGGGAGACCTCATTGCTCTCTCCAACTACCTGAAAGGAGGTTGTGGAGAGGAGGGAGTTGGGCTCTTCTCCCAAGGGACCGGACAAGAGGGAATGGCCTCAAGCTCCACCAGGGGAGGTTCAGGCTCGAAAACCTTCTTCACTGAAAGGGTCATTAGGTAATTGAATGGGCTGCCCAGGGAGGGGGTTGTCTTGCCTTCCCTGGAAGTGTTTAAGGTGTGGGTGGACAAAGTGCTGAGGGACATGGTTTAGAGATTGGTGGGAATGGTTGAATTCGATGATCTGGTGGGTCTCTTCCAACCTGGTGATTCTATGATTCTATATATTTCAATTTTGTTGACATTCTTACTGTGATAGTTTCTAACAGATTTGACATCATGCATCTTCAGAATGACTGCTTAAATTACTGAAATGTTTAGGATATCATTATAAAGAAAAAAAACTGCATTTCATTGCAAAAACAGCTCGTGTTGGCCCGTTCTCAGATTAAAACAAAACCCTCCTGTAGTTCTACAAGCAAATAAAAGTCTGCCAAATTCATTACTGTTTTTCCAAAGGAAAAAAAATGTCCATCATCAACATATACGCTACGATATGAAACCCTACAAATGCCTAAATTATCATAGAATCATAGAATCACCAAGTTGGAAGAGACCCACTGGATCATTGAGTCCAACTATTCCTATCACTAAACTATGTCCCTCAGGACCTCATCTACCCGTGCCTTAAACACCTCCAGGGAAGGTTAATCAACCACCTCCCTGGGCAGCCTGTTCCAATTCCCAATGACCCTTTGTGTTAAAAACTTCCTCCTGATGTCTAGCCTAAATCTCCCCTGGCAGAGCTTGAGGCCATTCATTCCCTCTTGTCCTGTCCCCTGTCTGAGATGCTTGCAGTGCCCATCAACAATATGCACTATTTCATCTGAAAATATTTCCAGATTTGCAAAATGCATCCAAAAATTGAGTATGCTACTACAAAACACTTATGAGCACAAGGGCAAATGCTCCACCATACACACCTGGCAAAAGTATAAAAAATAACTGCATCTGAAAGTGAGCAGATGGTTGTGCTGAAGGCAGTAAACACACTGCCTGCTTTCTGGAAACCATTCTCTTAACATTTATAAATCTAAAAATCTACATACCTTAAAACAATCATGTAAAGAAAAATACTGTTGTCTGCATTATATTTTCTTGATTAGCTGAAAATGTGACTTTTATTGTTAATAGCATAAAATGGCTAGATGCAATACTTTTGCACCCTCAGTTTCAAACTACTACCACAAAGCTTGTTGCAGAGTAAAACCCCACATTTTAACATTAATGTAGAAAGTATTAAAATAACACTTGCAAAGGTACTTGAGGCTTTGACTTCTGATTTGCTTCTTACTAAGGAGTATTGAGACTTAGACACTACGTGACATTTTTCTTCAGCCAACATATACAGGACATTTTTTACGCTAACGAAGTTCCTTCTGGTGCACAACGCCATTTGACCTTGTCAGAAACAGAACAGTTCAGAAAGCTCATTCCCAGACTTCTGCTGGTATTTTGTGAAGCTTTCACAGGAAGTTTGAGCTTCATATTCTCCAACAAGACACCACAACCTCCTCAAGCAAATCGTGTGTGAACTCCTATAACAAATTCAGATTAGAGTACTAGCACCACAAACTGTTAATATGTGCTTTCTAAAACATTAAATAAATCCTATATCTCAAGATGCAAAACTAACATTCTTGGTCAGTTTCAGGAGCAGATTCCTCTAATCACCAAAATCAAAAGATCATTAACGTGCCTGTTCCAAAAGTCCCTAAAATTAATATGAAGTCATGCAGTTAACAAATAAAAATACCTTAAAAACAAAACCTCTTTAAAAGAGCTGATTAGTGGAACTAAGCTAAATAAACAAACTAGCAAGAACATGAATAACTACTTTGGACACCTACCTATGCCCATGAGGAAACAGAAAATCTAGGATACAAACTTGCCACTGAGACAGGGCATCAATGTCTGACTTGTTGTATTTAAAATATAGCTTGCATGCACCCTCACTATTAGCTTCGAGCACTTTACTTCACATAACCTCAATTCTAAATATTAAAACTCAGATGTAGAGAGGGTTGCAGCCAACAGTAGTATTTCTGTTGCCTTCACTGGTTTCCAGGTAGGGTTATTTAGCCAAGAATCACAGAACCACCAGGTTGGAAGAGACCCACTGGATCATCGAGTCCAACCATTCCTTTCAAACACTAAACCACGTCCCTCAGCACCTCATCCACCTGTGCCTTAAGCACCTCCAGGGAAGGTGACCCAACCACCTCCCTGGGCAGCCAGTTCCAATGCCCAATGACCCTTTCTGTGAAAAACTTCTTCCTAATGTCTATCCTAAATCTCCCCTGGCAGAGCTTGAGGCCATTCCCTCTTGTCCTGTCCCCTGGCACTTGGGAGAACAGGCCAGCTCCCTCCTCTCTACAATCTCCTTTCAGGTAGTTGTAGAGAGCAATGAGGTCTCCTCTCAGCCTCCTCTTCTCCAGGTTAAACACCCCCAGCTCACTCAGCCATTCCTCATAAGGCCTGTTCTCCAGCCGCTTCACCAGCTTCTTTGCTCTTCTCTGGACTTGCTCCAGAGCCTCAACATCCTTCTTGTGATGAGGGGCCCAGAACTGAACATAGGATTCAAGAACCATCATCACTGCACAAGGGATGAGAGCAAAGTAGTAGAAACCTAAGTTCATTTCATTTTCTCATACAAATATGAACATGAGCTTCCATAGAAAGATAGATTTTCAGCATGTTTCTATTCTTTGCAGTTTTAATATAACCATGAAGAAAAGATAATCTTGGCAGATAGACAGAAACCAAATCTGAAATATGTTACATTCAGCATTACACAGTGTGTCGCGTGCCATCCAAACCTGACCAACATTTCTTCATGGTATGTCAGAGTATTTGAAGAAGGACTAAGTCTTGCCAGCCCTCCCTCTTTCAACATTTGCCAAAGTCATCACTAAAAGTACATGCTCACCACAATCCAATTGCCAGTGAAATGAACACTGCTTTCTTGGTTAAGGACAATAAAGAAAATAAACTGAACAGATATCTTCCCTTTGCAAAGAGACATCTGAGCCTCCAGAGGCAAAAAGCGTTCTGCGAATTTTCCTATCTTAAGGTTATTTTGTTCTTGCTTTAAAGCTCTTCCAACAAATACACATCATTTAAAATCGCAATGTCAAGTATACTTACACATACCAACAAAGCGGTTTTTAATCCAAGTGTTAGTGGGATGTTAAGAATAAAACTCTCAATTCATAACCAGCAACTACCTGCAAAACTAACTACCAAAACACACAATCCAGTCTGAGAGATGACAGCATGAGATCTGGAGAGTAGGGGGGAAGAGAGGTTTTGACAGGAAAATAGATAAAGTACCGAGACATTTGGACATCGTCTTGGTCTTTTATTTTTACTCCTAACTATGCCACAGGTTTGGGGTTTTCCCCATCATACCACTTGTAAATAAAGCATTTCAGCACACATCTCCAGAAAGATTACAGCAAGGTCAAAGATCCTTCCCCCTAGTCCTCTGTAATCTGTTGAACGAGGAGTGTAAACCTTTGATTTCCTCAAATTATGCAAGTTGCAGGCAAAATAATAGCATTCTGTTATATTTAAATTATACACAAACTCTAACATCCTCAGAACTTAACAAAATCACTGGACTGAATAAATTTTTGGGTTCTATGTTTTCCCAAAGACCAAAAGAAAACATAACGGGTACAATTGCATCTCCACAAGACATCGTAAAGATGCCAACTCACAATGCTAGTCTCGGAGAAAAAGGAATGGTTTAATCAAAAGAGACCACATAACAGACTACAACTCCTCACAACTAGAAATGCATGTGGTAAACTTCCTCATAGAGAATTGTTCCACAAAATTGAAACTCAGATCCCAGGCAGCCCATACCAAGAGGAGGAATGTTCCACTAGCATTCATTTTTACTTGATTTTGAAAGTCACTACTACTTAGCCTTATTTCTACAGATGCCCACTCTGAAAATGCTTTTTTGTTTTTGACTGCAGCAGATTGTGAGGTCAGACTTTACTGTGCCTCCACCCAATATTCTTCAAATTAATCATTTTTAATATATTTGGTACAGCTGCCTACGCACAAACTTGGCTAGCTGCTGTGACTGCCTCCCACAGTATCTGGAATAACCATCTATTTGGACTGTTCTGCTCTTTTCTTTCTGCATTCCTGGTCTCTATTTTCAACTTAAGACTACCCTCAGCATGCTTTAAATTATATTATAAAGCTCACCTTCAGATCAACTTCAGTAAACACGAACAACAGGTTCAAACATTCAGGAAGTCATAAAATTTGGTATGCAGGGATCTTTTCAAGGCTCTCAAAACTTGATTACAATAAGATCCTATGAAATTAGTCTGGAACAGCTCATAAGAAACTTATTTGCTGCCGATGGGGTCATATTAGTGTCATCAGAGAGATTTTAGAGACTGGTGGGATTGGTTGGACTCAATGATCCAGTGGGTCTCTTCCAATCTGGTGATTCTATGATTCTATGATCAGTGAATACATGTATTCGCCTTTTATTTTCTGCCTTATTAGGAATAGATAAATCTCATTTAATCATCACCAATGAGGAATCTGGAAAATCATATAGCTTTCCAAAAAGCTTAAATTAATGACCTACTCATTGCTACAATCCACCCACCATCACTTCTGAGAACTTTGTCTAGAGTAAGCACTTTAGTGATTGAAAAAAAACCAAAACTGCAGCAACAACATGAAAAGGCAAGTAAGCTAGGTTACATAAACATGTGTTGTATTCCACAAACATTTTGGAATAAAAGCACATTGTGTTTTTTTGTTTTCATCTGGGAACAAAGATGATGAACCCAGTTGCTCTGAGTACATAACTAAAGCAGAGAGGTGAATAAATTTTCCACACCCTTGCTCTAGGAAAGGAATTTTTGGTACAACCCTCAAAAAAGGAAAAAAGAAAGGGGGATAGATGGGGATACAAAGGCACAGGGATGCACTGACTCAAGTTAACACTCATCTAGGAATATTCTGCCACTCGCTGTATTTATATTGAGTGTGGATTTAATGAGATGGGTTTTTAGCATTCTCCCACTTGTTGTTACAGTGTTTAGAATCTATTTATGGCTCTGCTAAGACAGCATCAGAACTATGCCCTCTTTATAAGCCTCTCAGAGATGTTAATGCCAGAGGTTTTTTCCCAAATAAACATCTACTTTATAATAAATGCACACAGAGTGCTTGAAGCCAGATGTCAAACATCAGCTATTTCTGTTCAGTGCCACATAATGTAACAGTTATCCTTCCATTTCTAACCAGAGAAAGGTGGAAAAGTAGCAAATTATCCCCTTTTCAGTGTAAATCAGGACTAAATATAAGTTCAACAGAAACTGCTTGGCAAGGGTTGGGGAAGTGAAAAAAAGAACAGAACTTTGAGCAAAGAGCTACGGCAGAAAAGAAAGACAACAAAGACGGAACAGAAGCAGTGATAAGCAGATGTTTATAACAAGCTGGAAACGTTATTGCAAATATTTTTCAGTTAGTGTAATCTCCTCAACTGGTAAACTCAGACAGATTTTTGCTACAGGCTAACATCTATGACAGAAACACAGATGGATTAAGGACCTAATGACAAAATATACTGTGTAAACTACTGTTGCTCCCTAATACACAGAAAAAAAAAAATTTAGAGGAGCCCTGAAACTCATTATGCCTCCATCTGCCCAAATTACCAGGTTTTACAACTACTCATTGCATTACAAAGTTGCTAAAAGTTAAAAACTCCACTTACCATTCCCTTGCCAAACCCTAGCACAACTGTGGCAACAGGCAATGCTTTGTATTACAGTTGGAGAAAGATGTGATCTGATACCTATTGATGAGCAAAAATCAATATCTTGGTAACTTACAATAGTCTTACCACATTCAAAGTACTTTTTTGGGGTTTTTTAATTTTCATGTTTTTCAATTATCTTTCACAGCATTGCTATATTTTTTCTGCTTTGCTTGACTTGATATTATTCATACCTCACAGATTAGAATCTATCATTTCTTTACCATTTTAAAGAGGTCAATATCCCTCCACCTAAAATGTATATCTTAAAAGCATCACTAAGTTAAAAAAAAAATCTCACTAGGCTAGACATTAGGAAAAAACTTTTCACGGAAAGGGTCATTGGGCACTGGTAGAGGCTGCCCAGGGAGGTGGTTGAGTCACCTTCCCTGGACGTGTTTAAGGCACAGGTAGACAAGGTGCTGAGGGACATGGTTTAGTGTTTGATAAGAATGGTTGGACTCGATCTGGTGCATCTCTTCCAACCTGGTTGTTCTATGATTCTATCTTTAATCTGGGTAGAAGAGAGCTTACATTAAAAATTCTTTTGTGAAAACAGTTTTTGCTAGACTTGATGATGTCTGTCTAGAATACTCACTTCCCACATGAGCCTGCAGTCTGTGTTCTCATCCAGTTCCTGCGGCATTCGCTTCTCCCCTGCAAAGGGGCCAAATTTTTCACCCTAGGGAATAATTATAAAAGAAAAAGACACGGTGTTAGGGGAGGGAAGAAAAAAGAAAAAAAAAGGGAAGTGAATTCCCAAACTCCAGCAGAGGTATCATTTTCAGCTTCAAAAGGAAAAAGACAGTTTTCCTTTGTCATCGTGCCACATGCCAGGAAGGTGCACCTCCTCGAGGGTTCAGCTTCAAGCTTGTTCCCATTCATCTACCTTGGAAAAGCTCTTAAAACCACACCTTTCCTTAACACGTTTATTTCCCCTTTGGGAAACATCATTTACAAGTCAAATTTCTTCTAAGATTTTCAGGAAGCACCTTGCAACAGACAATCAACTAAAACAAACTATTTGGCAATCATGAAGTTTACATTAGATTCATTTGCAAGGTTATTTGCAGTGCTACTTTTTGAAGTGACACAAGTCAAAACACTGAATAACTGAGATTTTGATCATACAGAGAGATTTGTGCAGAGAGCGTGCACGTGTCTGTGAATTAATTCAAGCCTTCATAAACAAAACTGAAGTGTTATACCACCTGCTAGTCATAACACATGCTGTCAAAGCATCTATTGATATGTTCTTAAAATTTTGGGTATCAGTGTTTTTTTTTTTTTTCCTCACAGACATCACACAAGAGCAGGGTAAATTAGTTTTAATACAATATTGCTCTTATACAGACCTAATTCTCCCTCCACCTCCCCCTCATCCTTATTCGCAGTGACAAGCCCTACAAACTGGAATGCAGACGGCTACGTTCTTTTAGGCAGCATTCAGATCAAAAAGCTCTACCTACTTTAGAGCATTAGAGATTGTAACCATATAATGAAAAACAACTTCAGTGTTCCCTTTTGGCTAATAAAAGTATCCATCTTGTCCATATATCCCTTCCAGCCATATATCCCTATCCATTCCATGATCTCAGAAACAGCCTGCTACATATTTTCCCACTTCCCTAGTTTTCAGGCTGTCTACAGGTAAAGTACAAAGGAAGAATCGGGGTAGAAAATTTCCTGGATCATTCCTCTTAAAAACAACTGACCAAATAAAAAACACCTGATACTTAAGTTAAACTTGAAGAGGTGATAAAAAAGGGATGGAGGGGATATGACAATAGGATGGAGGAGTAACATTTTACAATGTGCACAATGAAGACTTCATTGGTAAGAAGACCAAAGCAGAGAGTAAAAAAGACAAGAACGGTAGGAAAAAAAACCCTGCAGCCTAGAGCAGTAATCCAGACACAAATATAGGCAGTGACAGCAAAAAATGGCACTATGGGGCTTTATTGCCTTCCACCTCTCAGGGATCTCCTTACCACCCTTTATAAATGAAGGTACAGCTCCTCCCCTGCCAGCTTTACAAATCCTGGGATTTAACACACAAACTGAAATTACCTTCTCCTTTTACCTTCATCAGTAATAAAAGTGAAAATAGTTCAATTTCATCACATATGTGCAGCCCTCAGCATTCCCAGCTCACGCCCAATGCCACCCCAGCAAACACCTAACAGGGGCCATGCAGGTATCATAACACATGAGAGGTGATTTCCTTAGATTGCATTGCCTGCTCAAATGAAGGAGGAAGAAGAGACAGAGTGGTGGCAGAGGAAATCTGCTCTGGAAATGTAAGCTCCTATCCAGCTACCTAAAGACTAGGTAGGCAGAGCTGACACCTCCTGCCAGGCTGAACTGGTTTTTCCCATTCACTTGGAAAGCAGCAAGTAGTTTTGGTGAAAGGAGGAAAGCAGCTCAGTACAACTGCTGAGCTCTAAGAGATTCCATAATTATACATGCAGAATATCTCATCATTACTCACATCAGCTAATGAAGATTAAAAGAACCTTATTGGAGTATAATCTAGATTAACCCTACGAAAAGAAAAAAACTCCATAAATTTAAAACAAACTATTTGAAGATGTAATGAATAAGGAGCTCAGAAAAGCTAGTTTCCCATACTTTTTCCAGTGGCAAAACAACACTTTTGAAGAGGACTGAGAGATTAATTTCTTCCTTACATACTTCGGAGGTTTCCACAACCCACTACTGAGTAATACTTTTCTCCTTGCAATCCAAAGGATCCCTAGATACCTTAATAAAGCACCTAGAAGGTTAATTTTACCCCTCATTTTAACCACATCAACTCTGGGATGAAGCACTGCAACAGCTTGATACTGCACATAGACTCAAAACAAGAAAATCATTCCTACCTCAGCTACTCCAGACCAATAAATCTCTACTGCAATATGTTTAAGACCTCCTAGAAGCTCAAAGCAATAAAATCAAAAGGTAAGATATCCACCTCTAAATGTAAAGTCAATGTAACATCAACAGTAGGTGATTCAGACCTCTAAGTGCTTTTTATAGCTTCTCAAACTCAGAGAAAATGCAGAAATTAAAGACAGGAAAATCTGATGTCTTGGAACACAACGGTTCATGGGGATGAGTGTAATGACTAATTTAGCCTCTTAGAGAATTTTCTCATATATATATATATATATATATACACACACGCGCGAATATAAGTCCTACTTAATAAACATGCTGTCATGTATCAATACGTACTGATCAAAAACATACTAAGGCTTCAACTTGCTCTCCGATCAACAGAGTTAAGACACACGCTTCTAGTGGAAGGTGCCCCTGTCCATGGCAGGAGGCTTAGAATTGGATCATCTTTAAGGTCCTTTCCAATCCAAACCATTCTGTGATTCTGTGATACAGCAGTCAAAAGACAACCACAGAAATCATTCAAGATACAAAACGTACATCATTCAAACCTACAAAAAAAAAGCTACTTTCATCAGTTGCTTTCAAGAAAATAGCTGTGACGCATCTTCAGTCTATCAAAGGGCAAAGTCCGCCTGACACATTCTTCTGATCAGGGCTTTGCATACCAAAACTATCAGCGCTACCAGCACAGAGGAGCCACTGCCACACAAGGGACAAGCCTGTTAAAAATGCTGTCACCAAGCACTCCTATATCAAATGGACTTTTTACCTGCCTCTGCAGTCCATACACAATATGTCACACTTGCAACATTCCAGTTTTGTTAGGATTCTACGATTCCAATGATGATTTCCATCAGCTTCACTCCAGAGTTCACTGTTTCACAATCCAGAGACTAATATATGCAAGTAGCATGCAGCTTCCCTTGCTGTATGAACTCCAAAAGCTTTCAAAACAAAGTTTAAAACCTCTGTAGAAAAGAATTAAGCCAAGTGACACAAACTTGTTCCCCTTACGTCCCTGTTAAATCTCAGGGACACCTAAAAAACGACTGACCTGTACCCCATGGTGACTTCTTAATGAATCAACTGAAGGCAGCCCTCCCGCCCCACTCAAGAGCCAAAACCTGGACAAAGATGGAAAGAAAACTTAAAAAACACATAGAAGTGTAGAGTAACTGAGAGCTCATAACTTTAGGAATGCCTCTATCTCTTGAAACCAGCCACCTGGAGAGTTATAATTGGGATTTCAGGCAATCAAGAGACTTTCAAACCAGGTGTCAAGGGATGAGACCGAGTTAGGGTAGGAGAGACCTGCAGCTAAGCTGCAGGTGACTGACATATTTCAGGAACTCATCTTTATTATCCCAAAATGATGAATTAAAGCATCCTATGCCCAGGTTTATTATCCCTAAATGTTGAATTAAAGCATCCCTCTCATTGATCCCTGAGAGCGAGGAAAGAACAGGAGCCTGTGGGTACCTCAGAGGAGCCCTAACTTAAGCCAAGTCTCGCCTGAAGAAGCTCTGCTCTCAGAACTGTTCCAGAAACACAAACTGAGTTTGTGTTTGTGTGAACATGAGGCAACAGTGTGTCCTGGTAGCCAAGAGAGCCATGTCAAAGATGGATTAAGCACAGCATTGGTAGCCAGTTGTGGGAGGGCATTGCCCTGATACTCCCCAGCCGTGTGGCCTCACCTCCAGTACTATGTGCAGTTTTAGGCACCACAATACAAAAAGGATCTAAAGCTACTGGAGAGTGTTCAGAGGAGACCATGAAGTTGCTGAAGGGTCTAGAGACGAAGCTGTTATGAGGAACAGTCGAAGTCACTTGGTCTGTTCAGTCCGGAGAAGACTGAAGGGGACCTCATAGCAGTTTACTGTTTACTGACGAGGGAGAGAGGAGGAGCTGATCTCTTCCCTCTGGTGACCAATGACAGGACTTGAGGGACTCCTAAAATGGTTTGGGTTGGAAGGCATCTTAAAGATCACCCAGTTCTAACCCCCTGCCATGGGCAGGGACACCTCCCACTGGATCAGGGGGCTCTAAGCCACATCCAGCCTGGCTTTGAACAACTCCAGGGATGGGGCAGCCACAGCTTTTCTGGGCAGGAAGATGTGCCAGGGGAGGGTTAGGTTTAACATTAGGAAAAGGTGGTGGTGGAGGACGGTGGTGGAGCAGTCATGGCACCAAGCCTGACGATATTCCAGAAGAATTTGGCCAGTGCCCTCGGACACATGGTGTGAATGCTGGGGTTGTCCTGTGCAGGGACAGGAGTTAGACTGAATCTTTGTGGGTCCCTTCCAACTCGGACCATTCTGTGATTCTGTTAAAAAAAGAAAAAAGAGAAAGAAAAACCAACCCGCAAAGCAAAAAAAACTCCGCTGGCCCTAAGCAGCAGCGCCCCGGGAGGCTCCCTCTTACTGGTACCGCCCCGAGACGGCGGCGGAGAAAGGAGGGAGGGAGGGGAAGAAAGAAGGGAGGGAAGAAGGGAGGGGAAGGAGGGAGGGAGGGAAAGAAGGGAGGGGAAGGAGGGAGGGAGGGGAAGGAGGGAGGGGAAGGAGGGAGGGAGGGAAGGAAAGAAGGAGGGGAAGGAGGGAGGGAGGGAGGGAAAGAAGGAGGGGAAGGAGGGAGGGAGGGAGGGAGGGAGGGAGGGAGGAAGGGAGGGAAAGAAGGAGGGGAAGGAGGGAGGGAGGGAAAGATGGAGGGGAAGGAGGGAGGGAGGGAAAGATGGAGGGGAAGGAGGGAGGGAGGGAAAGATGGAGGGGAAGGAGGGAGGGAGGGAGGGAAAGATGGAGGGGAAGGAGGGAGGGGAAGGAGGGAGGGAGGGAGGGAGTGAAAGATGGAGGGGAAGGAGGGAGGGAGGGAGGGAAAGAAGGAGGGGAAGGAGGGAGGGAGGGAGGGAGGGAGGGAGGGAAAGAAGGAGGGGAAGGAGGGAGGGAGAGAGGGAGGAAGGGAGAGAAAGAAGGAGTGAAAGGCAGGAGGGAGGAAGGGAGGAAGGGAGAGAAAGAAGGAGTGAAAGGCAGGAGGGAGGGAGGGAGGAAGGGAGAGAAAGAAGGAGGGAAAGGAGGGAGGGAGGGAGAGAGGGAGGGAAAAAAAGGAGGGAGGGAGGGAGGGGGCTGTCCCCCTCCCTGCCACACGTGGCAGCCGCTCCCCGCCGGGACGGGCCGCTGCCCCCGCTCGGTCGCCACCCACCTTTTTGACTCTGCGGGCCGTGTAGAGCCCCATCCCGTCCAGCACTTGGGACGCCTTCAGGGCAAACCTGTCCGGCACGTACATGCCCAGCATTTTGCACCCAACTTGGGGCCGCCGCCTGCTACCGGGGAGGAGAATTAACGGGGGCTTCCATCCCAGAAAACTGGGGGAAGGAAACGACAGGAAAAGAGGGGGGCAGGGAGAAGGGTTGCCTGTGGGGCTTTCCCGGCTCCTGAAGAAGAGGGAGGGGACGGGACGAGGAGGGGCAACAGGGGGCGCGGGAGTGGGCGTGGTCGGGAAAGTGGGCGTGGCCTGCGAGGTGGGCGGGAATGCGGTTTCGTGGAGTGGGCGGCGCTTCACCAGCCTCGTCGCTCTTCTCTGGTCTCGCTCCAGAGCCTCAACATCCTACTTGTGGTGAGGGGCCCAGAACTGAACACAGGATTCAAGGAGCGGTCTCACCAGTGCAGAGTACAGAGGGACAATAACCTCCCTGGACCTGCTGGCCACACCGTTTCTAATACAAGCCAGGATGCCATTGGCCTTCTTGGCCACCTGGGCACACTGCTGGCTCATGTTCAGTAGGCTGTCAACCAACACCCTCAGGTCTTTCTCCTCTAAGCAGCTTTCCAGCCAGGCTTCTCCCCCGCCTGTGAGACGGGGCCAGTCCTCACAGAATGCTCACAGCACTGCGACACAGCCCTCACTGCAGCAGAGTCGGCACAGAACCAGAGTCATGGGATCATAGACTCATAGAATCACCAGGTTGGAAGAGACCCACTGGATCATCAAGTCCAACCATTCCTATCAAACACTAACCCATGTCCCTCAGCACCTCATTCACTCCTCCCTTAAACCCCTCCAGGGTAGGTCCACAGAGATCTGTGGACCTGAGATCTTAGCAGGTACCTCCATAACAAGTGGGATATATGAGTTGGAGATTAGGGGGTAAGGTATGAGACATTTCAATGGCATGATTTATGATGTCTGCTGAAAAATGCAGATTTCTTCACCCATGTATCGCTTCCCCAGCTAAGGACAGGCAGCAGAAAATGACTGCTCCCAGTTTCCTCATGCACCCATGAAATGGTTTGGGTTGGAAGGGACATAAAGTCCATTCAGTTCCAGCCCCTCTGCCATGGGCAGGGACACCTCCCACTGGATCAGGTTGCTCAAAGCCCTGGCCTTGAACATCTCCAGGGATGGGGCAACCACAGCTTCCCTGGTCAACCTGGGACAGGTACTTGTCACCCTCAGCATGAAGAATTTCTTCCCAATGTCTCATCTAAATCTTCCCCCATCCAAATTAAAGCCAATACTATTCATCCTGTAACTACACACCTTTGTAAAAAAGTCCCTCCACAGTTTTCCTGTAGCCCCCTTTAAGTACTGGAAAGCCACTATAACATCTTAGCAGAGTCTCCTCTTCTCCAGGCTAAAAAAAAAAAAGGAGATCTCTCAACCTGTCCTCACAGTAAAGGTGCTGCAGCCCTCAGATCATCTTCATGGCCTCCTCTGGACTCACTCCAATAGTTCCATATCCTTCTTATGTCGGCAATTCCAGAACCTCACAGTTTGTCACAAGAAGAGATTCCCCATAGAACCATCACACAACCCTCACAGAACCAGAGAATCCTCTTGGAGCCGACACATAATCCTCACAGGATCCTCACGCAGCCACCACAGGATCCTCACAGAACCAGAAAGCCCTCGTGGAACCACTACTCAGTCCTCACAGAACCAGAGAATCCTCACAGACCTCACAGAAACAGAATCCTCATGGAACTGCCATACAGTCCTCTCAGATCCTCACAGAACTGTCACACACAACCCTCACAAAACCATCAGGGGTTCTTCATACACAGTCCTCACAGAACCAGAGGGTCATCAAAGAATCAGAAACCTCACAGAACCACCACACAATCCTTGCAGAACTCTCAGAGCTGCTAGAGAATCCTTGTAGAACCAGAGAATCCTCACAGATACATTACACAATACTCAGAACAAGAGAATCCTTATGGAACCACCACACAATCCTCACAGATCCATCATATACAAACCCTCACCCAATCACCTAAGAACAGAATCCTCATGGAACTGCTGAAGAATCCTCACAGAATCAGAGAATACTCATGGAACCGCCACACAGTCTTCAATGATCCTTACAGCACCAGAGAATCCTCATGGAACCAGAGAGTCCTCGCAGACCCATTATACAGTCCTGACAGAGCCAGAGAATTCCCACAGAACCAGAGCCCTCACAGACCCTTAACATAATCCTCATAGAACTAAAGAATCATCATAGTAGAAGAGAATCCTCACAAAACCACCACACAGTCCTCACAGAACCAGAGTCCTCATGGAACCGCCATGCAGCCCTCACAGAACCATCATGCACAACCCTCACAGAATCACCAAAGAACAGAGTCTTCACAGAGCCAGAGAATCTTCACAGAACTGCCACACAGTCCTCGCAGAATCAACAAAGAACAGAATCCTCACAGAGCCACAAGAGAATCCTCACAGAACTGTCACACAGTCCTCAGGGAACTAGAGAATCCTCACAGAACCGCAGAGTTTTCACAGAACTGCCACGCAGTCCTCACTTAATCCTCACAGAACCACCAGAGAATCCTCAGAGAACTGTCACGTGATCCTCACAGAAATGGTGAATCCTCACAGAACCACCACACAGTCCTTGCAGAACTGGTTGGCTTCACTCAAGTTTCTGCAGCGACAAAATCTAAAGGCAAGTGTGAGAGGAGGGAGGTGAGCTGAGGAGGGAGGTGAGCAGTGAGGAGTGAGACGCAAATTTGGGAGATCGAGAAGCCCAACAGAAGCCTCATCCAGTCACAGGAGGTCCAGAAGTTTTATTAAGAACTGGGACCTCTCTCAGACATGCTGAAATATATTATCAGCTGATACTTACAGACGTGGCTGCTTGAAAAGAACAGGTATTCTCACCAGAAACAGCACTCAAACACACTTTAGTGCTATATAACGCCATTTTTTTCTGACATCACTCAGATTTATCCCCATTTTTGTATTGCAGAAGTACTGAATCCAGTTTTAGTATCACTTTTGAAAACATGTAGCCCTTCATTTGGGGAAAATTGTTTCTGAGGGAACTCGGATGGAATGCCAGAAATGTAGCAACCCATGAGGAACCCAAACTTTTCACTATTTCTGTCTAGCAAGTAACATCCTTGTGTATGCTGACAACACACCCAGCAAGGTCATTGTATTCTAATACCACACACAGTCTAGTTTGAACACAAAGGAAAAAGTTACACTTTAGCAGGTTGCTAACATCACACCAGTACTCTTCTATTTCATAAAACCACAATATCCAACACTTCAAGAAAACTGATTAATTTAATTTGGGATTTCGGCCTAGGTCATAGTGTTGCTCTCTAAATGGAAGTACTGGGGAAAGGAATTTGGTTACATCTGATTATGCAGAAACAAGCAAGTAGAAAGGCATGTGAGACAACCAGAGGGAAATGAGAAAAAAACTCAACTGAATAACACGCTATATTTATACACATTTTAAAATTGTGCTTCAAATATTAGTAATTAGACTACTGGAACATAACAACCTTTCTCTTAGTGGTCTTCTGGAGACATTAACAGATATGTAAATAGTAAAAGCTAAGTATTAAAACCTTCTAGTTCCTACTAATGTATTATTAGAAAAAAATTATATTAGTATCAGTTGGAAGGAATGAAAAAATGTCCAGAATTTTAGTTACAACATGACGGTGAACAGATCACCATAAAAGTGTGTGTATAGTTTTAGATCAGCTGGATTTCTGCCAGTCATAGGCAGACATCTAGGGAAAAATAAAGTTATTTGTTTTAAAAAAATCAGAGGTACATGAAACTCCTTCAAATACTTTCTAGTACCCTTATATTTTGCACACAATTATGACATATTTAATATCTAACCATCATAATGGTAATTTATATTCTCATCAACACACACTTATATACAAAATTATGTATTTAGTGCTGCATGATATTCAATATATGAGCAACTGCTCCAGTAAAAGATGAGGCTCTCATTTTGCAAGAAAAACAAATGGAAGAGAGAATGCAGCAACATAGCTGGAAGGACAACTTTGGGAATTAAAACAACGAGGCACTGGTTTTATATCTAGATTATAACCTGGACACTGACCATTGACTTGGGAAATAACAAAGAGAATGAAAATGGGGTATCTAGATCTATGTAAGTAAGACTCCTAACATCTCAAACCCAAGCATATCAAACAGAGAACAACTAAGTTGCCTCGGCCAACTGCTTCTCTTTTAAGAGTAACAGCAAAATTTATCTATTCTTTTAATTAAGATCAAGATGCAAAGCTACCATATGCATAACTGAACATACTTAATATTTTTGTAGACTAGTATAAGCAAGCATAAAGCTGGCAGTTGCTAATCAAGCAGACATTTATTAGCAGCTCTGTTCTATTTTTTCCTATCTGCAGGTTGCAGCAGGGTGAGGTCTCAAAGGTCCAAATGAACCGAATCAGATAGAACAAGATAAAAGACATCACATCATGATGAACATATGTTGATCACTAGTCAGGGTGAAAGTGGAACTCGGTAAGTTTCAATGTAATTCCCTTTTGCATTTGACACATACACAGCATAGATGCGTATAGCCTCACATGGTCCTCTGTGATTAACAAAATTGGCTGCAGGACACACCTATACCAGCATTGCCTTCAGCTGAGGATGAAGCATATACCAGTGAAAGGAATTTTCTTGCGGACATAATGAGGTCTAAAATGACCAACTGAACTACTAAATACGCATTTCTGCTGCAGTCACTGAAGGCACACCAGGGTTTGCTGGTGCAGCTGGCAGCAACTTGGGTGCATAACGAATATGATTGTTTGACAAAACAACACTGACAGATCTTCTTAGCACTGACCAAGTCTCAGACTCATGAACCGTGAACCCTTAGTACTCAGGAACAAAGAAGCACTTCCAGGGTTCTCTCCATATACACAAATAGCCACCAGATAACATAGAAGAGGCAAATAGATTTCTGCTTTCTTAGTAGAGACACTCTGTTGAAACAAGTACTGGAAAAAACTTCTATCAGCCCATTTTCCCAGAGACTGAGAAGTATACCTTGGTGTGCACATTCCAAAAGCACTCTTATCACCAGACTTTTAGTCTCTATATCATGATCTACATTGACTCACTGATTTCTTCTCAAGAGGTCACTGCCAAACAAGAGGTAACTTCACATGGAAAGTAGCAGCAGATAGTATCTATACTGTACAGTTAAAGTGTGACCCTTTCCCACACTTACTGGCTTGCTTTCTTCAAGTTTCCCACTCCTAAGCAACAGAAACACCTGAGCAGGTAACTTTCTTTGCTCTGTTTCCAAGTATTCTTTTCTTGGCACTTGCACTACAACAGGTGCAATCAAGGAGAGGGTGAGAATGAATCCAGGAACGTCTATCCTCAACAGAAACAACAGACTTCATTGCCAAAATGTTGTCTGGTTGGCTTAACTGAGCTGATGGATTGCACTCATGCCCTAAAACAATACCTGAGAAACAGGGTTGTGTGCACAACTTGGACAAAAGATCACATGCCGAAACCACAGTCACACAGAATAAACACAAATGACTTGCCCGAAAGTTCTTAGTCCAGCTTAAAGAGAACACTGTTGTTATTCAGTGGACTTTATCTACCTCAGCCAGGCTAAACAGCAGTAAGTGTTGTTCCAGAAGTAGGAGGAAAGTAGCTTTGATGTGTACACAAGTTATTATTTCCTATAATTAAGAATAGGCACATTCAAAAGGGTCCTGCAAAATTTCAAATACCTATTTCTCTTCAGCCAGAACCCTGGAAAATGGACTGTAAAGCAGCATGTAAAAAGATTCTGAATGACAGAATCAGACAGAGGTTTTACCATGTGGAATCAACTGGAATTAATCCAGAGTATTGGAAAAAAAATACTGAAGAAACAGTATAAATATACATGTAAATAGTGAGAACTATTGCTGTTAGATTATGAAAATTTCAAACGCAGACATATGAATTCTCAGTGAGTCTTCCCTTCTTCCTGAGAGAACACCTAGTATGTAAGGAAATGTGGAAGTAGACAAGATTCTAATTCTCAGTCGTACTGCAGCTGATGCCCTTGATTCTAATCATAGAAGCAGACTGACATGTACATGACTGTATCCACCATGTGAGATACTGTTCAATTAACATAACTAGGAGGTTTGAAAAAAGGACCTGTCAAACTTGACACTAGTGATTTAACAAGGCCCTAAAGAAGGTTTTTCCCTTTGTTTCCAGTGGGGTAATGAGTGGTTTGAGTTTGATTTCCACTTTAAGCTAAAAGTTGCTTGTACCATGCCAGCACAGGGCTTTTGAAAAAGTCTTATCTTGAGATATGTTTCATCATTCTTCCCCAGCAGGTTTTCTGCTGTACCTGCTTCATTACAGTTTTAATTATTTCATGTACACAATTCTAATGTTTGTTTTCTAGTGTTAAGGTAACCTCATCACTTTTGTTTTACATTCTTAACTCACTGCCACTACTTCAGTTGCTATTTACAAAATATGTAGGAACAGCTGAGTTCCATTTTTATTGGCATAATTCTTTTAAGAAAAATGCTTTGATAGTTCCAGTGTTCACTTCAACTGAAACAGTAAAAAATCTGAGGAATATACCTCAGGTGAAATAATTCATTCTGAAGTAATACATTAAATAAACACATTTTGGTTATAACCTTAACCAAATAATATAGTTAATAAATAATAATGAAGCAGAAGTTACAAAGAAAATTGAGGCACAAAGTACAATCTGAAGTGTTATAATCTTAAGACAGAGAAACACTAATTCTTCCAAGTTTGATGTTCTCAAGTCTTTCATTATCTTACTTTTTAAATAAAGGTATCAGTAATATTTGTATAATAGGTTATGGACATGTTTTCTTTCAAACTTCTTCAAGTTGACATCACAGAGTATGCCTTTCATCTCTCTCGCTTTCCTGTAGTTCTTTTTACTTTAATTGCTTCATCATACACTGAGTTAGTTATGCTTAGGTTAATATGCAGCTATAAACTTTCTCTGGCCTGTCCTACCACATATCCACAGCCTGCCTGATGCCAAGCAGCTGAAAAAACCCTCCCCACTCCTCAAAGGGCAAACATTGAGCTATAATTTATTCTGAGTCTAGCAGAGAAACTGGATGTGTTGATTCAATGTTTCTATGTTGCTCCATAGCTGCTTGTTTAGGACTATATAGAACACTAAGGAATCATAGAATAATAGAACAACCACGTTGGAAGACACCCACCAGATCATCGAGTCCAAGGAGTAACAAGGGCATCCAGTACCTTCAGGTATGAAGCCTAATGGTTTCAGGAACTATTTACATAACTTCCTTGGAAAAAGAAAGGTATTTTCAGAAGCTCTTGTGTAGTCCTGGAAGCTGTTGTGCCTCAAATTGAATTCCATAGCAGGAATCCACATGTGCTAGCAAAGTGATTACAAGTATTGCCTGTCTGTAGTTAGCAATACTTTTTGCAACATCATATCAGAAGCAGAGTATGATACTCTCCCACCCAAGGGCCAATTAACTGAGGGTCATAGTTAACAAGTTAATATGTCGCATTCTAAGAAACAAAAAGATTTAAGGCAGAAATGGCCTTCAAGGAGTAAACATGCTAGCCACTGAAGTATCTAGCAGATTACAAAGAAAATGTGTTCTCCAGAAAAACAGTAGCTTTTCTTAGCTAATCCCTTGTTTAGATGCTGTAGTATCATCTCTAAGGGTTTCCAAGGATTTCACATTTCTTTTCTCTCTCCTCTTGCCCCTCAGGCAGTTGGATTGAAATCAGAAAGGCAGATGAGGTTTTATCCTTTTAAGTTCCTGGCATTCTGAGGTACGATAGTATTAGCTTTTTGCAGCATCCATAGCAATACTGGAATTTGATACTAGCAGCTGACAGGTCTGAGGAAGGTTCAGAGAGTCAGAGAACAACCAGGTTGGAAGAGACCCACCAGATCATCGAGTCCAACTGTTCCTATCAAACACTAAACCATGTGCCTCAAGCACTGCGTCCACCCGTGCCTTAAACACCTCCAGGGAAGGTGAATCAACCACCTCCCTGGGCAGCCTGTTCCAGTGCCCAATGACCCTTTCTGTGAAAAGAAAAAAAGAAAAAAAGGTTGTGTGCCATTACAATGGCTCCTCCTTCCCAGTTTGTACATTCACTGGTTCATGAAACATTTCTGCACTACAGACTGACCAGATCAGAATGGAAAAAAGGCTTTGCATTTTCTTTTTTCCCATTGAAGTTTTCTGGATGCAAAGGATTCAGCTAGTCTAGTGACAGAATCTAAAGGAACAACATATACACATCTCGGGGGTTCATTCTTTTCTCAGTTATATATAGATCAGCCTAAAGAAAACATTTTTTTTTACTACTCTATTCCCTAAACAAATCAACTAATATTTATGGGGAAAATCCTCCCCTTCTTTAAAACCCATAACAGCAACTGTGGCATACATTGCTGACAAGCTGAATATGAAACTATTGCTTTGATCCACACAATGTGCCAATGCATCAAGACACAATGATTCTTCTATTATTTCTGAAAACAAATACAACAAATCTAATACTCTCAAACTAAAACTTCAGAACCAAAAGCAGCAGATTATCTAGTGGAGCTTAGTAAGAGCTGTGTACACCCTTGAATCTGCCCTTCTTTGGGGACAATGGCACCCTCGTTACTAGTAATCACCAGGCACTGTGACTGTACCTGGAACATACTGTTGACATGGAGTCAACTTAAACCATATGTTATACTACAAACTAAAATCTCAGTCTTAGATCTAAGACAATCGACCTTCTAAACAATTAAATCAGCCTTCTGTAAACATGACAATAAACCCCATCTACTCAGTGTCTCAGAATTTCTTTCCAGCTCTAACTGTGTTTGTTTTGTCTGTATTTTCTGGTGATCTGAAAAACTTAAGTTATTCTTTCCCTAATGTGCTTTGATTTGCTGAGGAAAATTCTTTTCAAAGCTGTTTTTAAGGACTTCTTTTTTTTTTTTTGTAGCTTTCTTTTCCCAAAACATTTATTCAGAGCTTTCTGAATTCAGTAAACATTTCAACTTAAAAAAATTATTTACCCACCAAACCTCTTTACTAATCAATGCACATGGGGCTTTTTGGTTTTTCTGTAAACAAACATAGATTGCTTGTGTTGCGATAGGTCATGTGAAGCAGTAGATAGATTAGTTTTTAAATTATGTCTCGCATGTTTTCTTACATGCACAAATTAGTTACTATCAGAACTTCACTTGGATGTTTGAAGACCTGGAAGTCAGCTCCAGGATTTCAGAACTAAGAAATTTCTCCTTCCTCTCTGAAAATATTAGAATACATACATGCTGTTGCATTCCAATATACAATCAGCTTGGAAATTAAGTGTTCACTTCTATATTTTTAGAGGGTTTTAACCTATGGTTTAAAGATTCAAAGACAAAGCTTTAAGTGCATAACTACCAGGTTAAGCTAGTAATTCAGGTTTCATAGTGATGTAATAAGTAAAGACCAATTAGTCCACATGATATAGACCTAAAAGAACAACAATATAATGTGATTACTGTAGAATTTTACTGCTACGTCACATCAGAACATCATGTAAGAAATATAGGAAGTAAAACTAAAGAGCTGGTAGAAAATGGTTAAAAACACTGAGTAGCAGTAGCTCACTCAAAAAATAGCAGGCTCCGCCCTGAGCCCTGTGACATTTATATTTTTATCTTGACAAATTGAAGGTGTGATCTGATAAAAGAGGTTGTACTTCAATAGTGGAAAGCTCTCATAGCTACAAAGCATACGTAAAAGGGAGAAAGAATACAACTGCATAGGTAGCAACTCTTTAAAAAAAATACTGGAAGCAATAATGCGTTTGAACCTAAATTTTAGTCAAAGATGTTACACTAGTATCAAAGTGTAATATACACTCTTGTTTCTACACCCCAGCAACAAAGACCACAGGATAAAAATCATATTTGGTATCATTTCAGCCTCAGCTGGAGAACTGGTTTTATTTTTAGACATCACATCTCAAGAAAAAAAAAAAAGGAACAGCAAAATTTCAGTATCCTTTTTTTAAGGAAAAAAAATATCTTGTCACGTATGTCTAATTTCTTTCTATAGCAATTACAGGCTTTATAGACCAAGGAGAAACCCAGACAATAGCCATAGGTGTTGATGAAAAGTCCAGTAGCTATGTGCTCAGGAAAAGATTGAAGGCAATCAAGTGTTTTGTCCCAAGAACAGAAACCCCTTGAATATGTATTAATAGCCTTCAAACACATTAAAACTGAAAGAAAACTAGAAAAAAACCTCTTCTTTTAGTCATCACTACAGACCTGACAAGAAAGAAAAAACAAATTGAAGCAAGTCAGAATGTGGACATTGAAAATCCTTCCTAACAGAGTAAAATCCTTACACAGACTGCCTAGCAAGGTCACTTGCCTACAGGAAAGGGGAAAATACGTAGGTCTACAAAAGTCAGTTGGGGAGGCAAACCTAATTCCCAGGCTCACCTAAGAGGCAATACTTATATAGCTTGTATAGACTAGATCCCATGTTCAAGTATTACCGTCTTGCACAGCAGCCTGCACACTTGCTACTTTACCTTCTGAACCCATTCTGTCCTCTTTATTCCCATCTTTTCTACTTTTGTGCTTTATTATGGCATTTCTAGGATTCCTTCCTGCTTGAAAAACACTTTCAACTTTTAGCCACCAAACATTTCCTCCCACCTCACTTCAAAGAATATAAAACTCCTTTTTCCATGAATTGTCCTCAACACACCACTGATCCCACCATCAGCACCACTTGAGTCTGTCTTGTAGGCTTTGCATTCAAGCCAATCATGTTTCAAGAACTGGCACATGCCACCATAAGGCCTTAATAGTGTTGAATTCACAGTTATTAATGGTATTTGATCCAAGAAATAAGACAAAAAAACCCAATTGGTGGCCAAACAGCTAGGGGGTGGAGACAGCAAATTTGAAGCAAAAGGAGAATTCTCATCAACTTCAGGAGTTTAATATGTGGGAGTATTGTTTAGAAGGTTGTTGGATTTTTTTTTTCTTGGGTTTTGGTTATTTTTAGAACAGCTGAAGCTAGTGCACCATGTAATTTAAAATGTATCTCATAGATGCAACAACATTTCAGTCCCATAAATGGAATGTTGTTTCTTTGGAGTTTGAGTCCTATGCACAGTACAATGTTGCAAGGAAGATTGTGTCCTATGAATAATTACGTGAAGTAGAATTCATTTGTTTTGAGCTCTGCTTTGACTCTAAACTGAAACATTTCTATGCCATTCCTTATTTATTCTGTACATTTTTATGTTTAGATCTCTGCTAATTCTATGCCATCTCTAAACTGCAAGGTTATAAGAAGAAATCTAGAAAATTTGCCTGAACACAGCAAGGAATCTGTCTCCTAGTCAATTTCAGGAATAGAACTTTTTCTTCAAGCTGTGGTTTTTAAAAAATGCAAATATGACAAACATGGTTTAAAATCTTTTTGGAATTGTTGTATGAACCCTTAAAACATTTCCTGAAAGCACACACAGCAAAATGAGAGCTACTAATTTAAGACTAGGCAAGAGCTATCTTGAACACATCTTAATGCTTTCCTTGGTTTTCAGTCGCCTATCTGCCTGTCCTCCACTGAAGTCACTTCCTCAGTTGATGACACATTCCCTCAGGAAATATTTTCTTCTGAGCACTGGAACAAATTCCTCTGGAAGAACAGGAAATATCTACTGCTTTAACACAGGCCTAGAGGACAGAGACTCAAATTCTTCCATGGATCTTTGCTTCACTCCATCCAAATGGATGGTTATATTCTGAAAGAGAAGCCAGAAGCCAGTCCTGCATATAAGAACTCATAACAAATATCCGTGGCCATGAGCTGCTTTGTATGGCTTAAGGACCTGCATAACCAGGCATCATAAGTATATATATTTAGAATGAACAGAGCCTGATGAAAATGAACCATACCAACCAATAAAACCAAACCACCAACATTTGTCACACAAACCACAAACATTTGAATTGTTTTCATTAAGCCAGGTAGGATGAAAGTTTGAAAAATGCTTTTCTATTAATGCTTCCATTTAAAAACTCTTAATGTCATTATATCCCATATAACACCATAGGCACTTAGCAACTCTGTCCCAAGCAGAGTTCAAAGTCAAGTCAGCAGAATATGTAGGATGAGAGACAAGTTGCAAGTTACCTGGGTTGTGCCTGCCTAGAAAGGACAGTTTTGTTTTTAAAGCAGTGCATCCAGCTACATAGCCCGCAGTTTTGCAGAACTCCAAATAAACAGAGATGTCATCTTAAAAAAATAAACAAGATTGTGTTAGGTTGATATTTAAAAATAAGTGTCATTATATTCTGAAGAATTGTTTCATTCTGATTTATGACCAATCACTGAACAGCATCAACTTCTGTAAAATTATGTTGTGCCCTCTGTTAATCTTGGTAAATAACAGTCATTTTTAGATTGCAGCTAGATACAATCACCCCCTTCAGAGAAATATTTTTTTATGTTTTAATGTGCAAATTCCTGGCTACCGCACTTCTTGGGGCACTGTATCGTTAACTTTATTTGAACTGGAATGCCATGAGGTAGAAAGATAGTGAAATGCACTGGTTTTGAAATAGCGCACCAGACTCTGGAGACAGCCCAATTCCACTACCCTACCCCCTGGATAAGGTCATAATATCAAATAAGAAAATGACAAACTCTAATTATGGTGCTATTAGAAAAGTTACACAAAATAGTCTTTCACAATACTTTGCAGGATAATTTATTTAACTGTAGGAGTCTTATTTCCAAGTCTGTATTGTACAAGATGTCAGACCAGATTCAAAAAAATTCCAAGCAGCAGCAATCATCAAGTATATGACTCTGGCTCAAATGACTTTCAGATATGGTTGCCAAGGTCTGTAAAGATCAACTATCAAATAACTTACATACATTAGAAAACCAAGCAAACAGTAAAAGGAAAGAGGAAAACCAGTAGGTCTTTCGAAGATTAAGTTGTCTTAAAACCAATACTTTTGTGCAGCTTAGTGAAGTCACTTATTTTTGAAAGCACTACAAGGAATGAAGACAAGAATATATATTTTTTAATTCCCTTTATTATAATTCTGTTTTCAAAATCGAGACAAATATGATCTTCCTTACAAGCAATGGTAGAAGGATTCTAGTTCACATTTCAAGGCAAAAGTCTTCCATTTAAACTTCACAGGTCTATGTGGCTTCCCAAAATAGGGATGCCTGGAGATTCTGAAATAACTGAGTGGAAAGATCCCACATGGCAGCCTGTTGGAAACTACATTCACTGCTCATCCAGAAGAGAAGAGGGTGTAAAAGCTTGATACAAACCCATTAGATGCACATTGCAAGGCAGAAGTGGATTTTGAGAGCAGACTGAAGTCAGCAAGGAGTTTTGCAACTATTTGAAGTTGGTAGAGAAAAAAAAAAAAGGACCAATGGAAAAACATATATATATGTACAGGTTAATCTAATGATTAATAAGACAAATGTACTTTCTAAAGGAAGGTTTTAGAAGAAAAGTAATAGCTACAGAAAGACATGTGAAGGATATCCACCACTATGTTGCTTCCTTTCTGAAGTATTCATCCCGAGTTAACAAGACCAACAACTCCTACCAGTCCATCTAAAGCTGTAGCTGGTTCTCGTTTACCATGTATGAAGCCTGCCTATATAAATGCTTTCTCTTAGCTCAAGCGTGTTCTTCCCTGACATTTCAGAGAAAACAATGGCACCCCCCTGGGTCAGGCTGCAGAGAGTTTGGGTTTGATATTGTTTGTGGGACGCTGTTCTATTTATCACACAATAGGGTTTCTGCTTCTCCATCGGTTCTATTGTGTTAAATCACACTGCTTTTTTTTAAAGTACCATTTTAAGTTATAGCCTGTCAGGCGCCCTAAGGCATCCAGACACAGGGTGCCCCATAAATTTGAAGTTATTACTGCTCAGTATTGCCGTAAATGAGTTAGTCATCTTTTCTTATAAAACAACAAGGGAATGGACTGAAAATACAAGGCAGCTGCATCTTATTTAAGAGTGTGCCTTTCAAGAGGTACAAGACATTAACATGCCCTTGCTGAAGCTATATGAAAGTCTGCCCAGTCTATAATAATTCATCACAGAAAGGCTGAATGAAGCCCTGTCTACACTCGAGAAGAAGCCATAGTTAGTCCTTGTAGAACATGGCTGTGGCCAACATATATACTGAACACAATTTGTTGTTCTATTACTGGGGATGAAAAGCAATAACCAGAAGAGTCACTGTACTCAGCATGATGAACACGGGTTTTCCTGATCTGCACCTAAGCAAGGTTGTTCTCACAGCATGAAGGAAGCCTAAGAGAGAGGTGGGAAAGAAGGAAGCACAGTGAATGAAGAGCATTTAGCATACAGCAGCTGCTGTGGTCCTGCCTAACTAGTGACTTTTTGAACCCACATAACCTGCTGCTCGCAGATGCAGGAGCACACAGAGCCTTCAGCATATAATGCAAGAATGATTTAGGTCAGAAAGGACTGTAAAGATCATCCAATTCCAACCCTCTGCCATGGGCAGGGACACCTCCCACTGGATCAGGTTGTTCAGTCTCCTTTAACCTGGCTTTGAACATCTGCAAGGATGGGGCAACCGTGACTTCCCTGGGTAACCCGGGCCAGTGCCTCACCACCCTCACAGGAAAACACTTCTTCCTAACAGCTCATTTCTACCTATCCTCCATTTCCCTTCTCATTCTTTCTTTGCAAGAAACTATCCTTTACCTCTTTGGAGTTGCTGAATGTTATCATTTGTGTAATTGTTTTTGATTCCGCCTCACTTCCATTTACTGCAAGAGTTACTGTCATATACACCAAACATTTTAATTCTGATAAAATACCAAATAAGAACGGTAATAGTTCATTCTTATCTCGTGTTTTGCATCTTCGTAGATTTGCAGGGAATATGCATGGTCATTATTTCTAATCAAGTTTTGAAGGCTTGAGGATGCTTATACCATGTAACATTGAACTATGACACGAGACACAAAAAAACTAAAAACAATGAAAATGGTTGGGATCAAGAGAAACAAATAAGGATTTCTCTATTGCAGGGGTTTTAACACTCTACATTTAGTTGAGCATGATCTCTAATGCTCTTAAGTTGGCTTTTGAAAACTGGTTTTAACAGTATTGTTATGACAGAATAAAGTTATATGGCTTAGTGATTTATAAGAATGATTGGACTCAATGATCTTGGAGGGTCTTTTCCAACCTAGTGATTCTGTGATACATAATCACCCTGATTTAAGAACCAGATGGTTTTTTGACCTGAGAGATCTTATAAATGAAAGCTGTTAGCAAGGACTGAGAATTAGAAAATGTTTCAAACTGAAAAACAAACCTGAAATACTTACTTCACAAGAAATCTACTGGTTTAATAAGTCTAGGAAGGAACAACTATTGAATTTAGTATCATACCACCTATTTTGTCAGCCCTTTCCAGCTTACAGCATTTGCCTAATGGGACTAAGCAATCAAATCCCAGTCACAACATAACTCAGGACTTCCATACATCTCAAATTCAATGTAACATTGATAAGAGCTACAGCAGACCCAAATCAGTAGAAATTAGAACTGGCTTGGACTAAATTGCAAGATACATCATTTTTAGTAGACTCTAAGCATACCTTTTATGACAGATCTTTTACTTACAATCTGACAAAGAAAGGACAAAGAAATCAAATGAGAAATACACAGCGAAATGGAGAGAACAACAGTCAGAAACATGGATTCCCTGCAGGTCTGAGTAACCTGCAAGATTTCACTTGTTCATTCAGCCATTGAGGAGTGTATACCCACAGGCCTTGTCCAAGGGACAGACATTTGGACTGCATTAAGCTTCCAGGGGGTATACGTGCAAAACTCCAGTATGAAACCATTATTTAAAAGGCTGCATGTTTGCTATTGTGTTGTTTGTCAGAAAGGTCATTGTTTAAGATGTTTTCGTTTAATGAAAATGTGCCTCTATTCTTATTATTGTTGCTCTGTTGTCTTTCATGTCCATCCCTCCTCCTCAATATCATTGTTTGTCATCATATTGTGAAGCATCTCACTGATCCTCTGCTTCTCATGGAACTAGTTAGACATTACATTAGTCTAACTTCTCATTACACGAGTGGTTAATTTACAGATGGGTATGATTCCATCATAACAACTTCTCTGAACTCAGTAGGAAGTCTGGGACTGAAGGATGAAAACAACTATACTGATACAGCAGAGCCGTGTGGGAACCACATTATTTTAGTGAGTGAAGACTTGTTATTTCTCAGGAGCTCCTCCTCTGATCACTACCCAACATATCTTTCCTCTTAATCTGATCTAAGCACCTAGACTTGCATTCACACAGGGGATCTACTACAACAGTACCAAATGCAAGCAAAATTATCCATCCCTTGCAGAAAATACATCAAATACTGAACTTCCATGCTTCATTATCAACATCTGCTGAACTAGCATAAATAACCAGCCTACACAACAAAACCTCAGCAATTAAGGGCTCAAAGGCACAAATTTCAGCTGATGTACAAGACAATCAAAGAGACCTGCCAGTTAACCTTTGCACAGACTGTAGGTGTAGGTAAATGTATGTTTTCTCCATCCTATGGGAACTCAAAAACCTGCCTTTGAGATGGAAAGGAATACCATAAAATGCAGCACACAAACAACTTTGAACAGACTGCCAGAAAGCATTAACAGATGAGCTAATAGTAGCTAAATATTTATAATGTCCATTTCACATTTATCATACCCTTCTTTTTCCACAAAAGAGTCTGTTAGAGGGTAGGCCAGTTTATTTCTTTTTATGCATTATTTTCCTTTAAAGAGAGAGATGGAGCCAAGTGGGCCCCTCTGCAGGGGAAAGAGCACAGTACCTTCATTTAAGAGCTACTGGGTATGTTTAAGTGGGAGAAGAAGCAAACAGCAAGGAGACGTGAATATGCAGTTCAGGCTCGGGAGATGGCAGAGAACAGCAGGAAAAGCTACAGCCAAGCCCCAGCAACAATGTTCAAAAACATGCTAGGGACCAGAGTGAACTTGCAGTCTGCTTCAACCCCTGAGCTGACTGAAACGGAGACTGGAAGCAAAGACAAAGTGAACAGCAGGAGATTTGTTTATAAGTCCTTCCCTATGTCTAGTCTGTCTTTTCTCTCTCTTGTCTCTGTTGCAAGAGGTTTGTCTGATGTAGGCTTTGTTCAAAGAAAACCTGAGGTCTGAGTTTAAAAGCTGTCTGAGGAAAGAGGTGTGGGCAGACCCACCTCAAAGCTCTGGTCAGAGACCTATTTAACAACAGAGGTATTTTGGTGTTTTGTTTAGTTATAATGACAAATATTTAGTTACTGTGTGCAGCATATAAATAGTGACTTTGTCAAACTGTTTCTCATAGAGAAGGGCAAGTGAGACACAGCATCAAAATCCATGCACAAGTACACAACCTGAGGTCAAAACCAGCAATGATCTCAGAAGCAATTCCATCACAGTTGGATATAAAGTCAGCATGAGGCTCTAGTAAAAAGGATTTCACAAGCTTCCAGCCTTTCTCCACTTCTCCCAGACGTCATCTGAAGTAGGAGCTGTAGATCAAAAGCACTGGGCCAAGCCTGCCATGAATGCTAGACTGAGTTATTATACAATCAGCTGTAATGCCACTTGAGCAAGGCCAGAGGAAAGCAATCAAAACATCTCCATAACACCAAGAGAAAAAGGGCTTTGATTGTCAATAGTATCAGGGAACCTACAGCTAAGCAGGATCCAGAAACAATTGTAACTTTCTTTAACCTGCTGTGCAAACCAAAGCAGCAGGCGGGATGTTTTGTGTGTCCTTTAGGTCTACTGCGCTCTCTGGAAGGAGCATGAGGTGAATTACCCAGCACTCAGCAGTCACCAATTACAGAGGAAACAGGACGGCTGTATTGTCTATACACTGTCACACGTCATCTGCCTGCAAACCGCGTTACACCAGCTATTGTCATTGTGCTGTCCTGCCTGGCAGCCAGCTGCATGATTTGAACAAGAGAGGGTGAAGGAACATAAGGAAGCCATTAGAGGTTCAGAGCAGTTGCCCAACATGACTCAAAAAGGGATTTGAGGAAACAAAATAGAATCACTCATGAGCAACTGTCCATCCGGTCAACATCTGCAGGCAGCCTGCAGCTCCTCCTGCTCTCAAGGTAGCCTCAACCAGGTCTCTAGAACATTCCAGTATATGCAATATCCTAGTATACCTGCCCATTTGTTTGAAAAGTGTCTGTGAAAGAACAGCTATGAAGAGGTAATGCTTGGGAAAAGAAAAATCAAAAGGAGGAGCAAATCCTTGCTGTTGAACAACAAAATGAAAGAGTTGCCTCCAGCTTCTAATTATAATGCTGTGCAAAACAAATTGAAGTAAATGTACTGGTGTTTATTTCAGATTCAGCTTCCCAGTAGTGTGATGGGAAATGGAGGAGAATAAACACAGTAAAAATGGGGCCAGATTGCAGCTGGCAGATGCATGGATGCGTGGGAGGAAAAATACCAAGAGTGCCCACAGCCTACATACAAGCCCTGCCCACACTCAGCAGGGTCTTCATCCTTGCATCCTCAAACCATTAATTAATTCCCCAGGACACAGAGGATGAGCAAGTCCCAATTCAATCAAGGAGCAAAATAAGAATCATGCTTAACTGCCTGAAAGGAAACACCCTCCCACTGACATCATCCCTCCATGATAAGTTATCTGGCTTTGAGATGCAACATCTTTTCTGATCGACTGTGCTATTCTTTGTCTATAAATAGCAGGTATTCTAGTAATGACATTTCCACCTGTTCTTTTTCAGGTTTCCTCACAGTAGATAGGATCAGCAAGGAAAGCCTTCAGAGGAGGAAAGGATATCTTTTTGAAGTGAGTGGTAAACATTTATCTAACAGTTCATCAAAAGGTACCTCAACTCTACACTTTTCAGCAGTCAGAAATCAAATTGTAAATCAGTGGACTTCATAAACATTCCTCTTTAAAAGAAATTGCTTAAAGGGAGAGGGGAGTATGTCCCACACAGACTCTTATCAGCAGTGGCTGCCCAGACAAACTGAGGATTATGATTCTTATGACCAGTTATTTGGACTTGAAAACATTAAAGCATTAAGTAGACTTTGGAACCATTGAACAGGTAAAATGAAGTAAGAACTTGCATCTCCACCAGGATTCATACAAGTTTATAAGCCAGTCTAGTTAGAAGACCAAACCATCTCCCAAATGTAATCTGTTGATATCTTAGCCCTCCACAGATTCACTGAAACACTAAGCAGACTCTAAAATCCACAGAGTGCCTAAAGATAAGAAATGAAAGGCTCTCCTTAATGAAATGGAGTTACTGAAGGAAAGGTTTAATAAGGAAATTATGTGTAAAGCCCAGTTTCCCCCTCTACATCTAGGTTGGAATTACACAGCCAGAAACAGCTGCTGCAGCTGAACAGGAGAACAAGAGGTTCATAAAAAAAAAAAAAATGCAGCTTGGAAAAGCAGGGAGGTAGGGGAGCCAACTAGAAAGGAGCATGCTGTAAACATTGACACTTACAAAAATTGGAGGGAGGGAGAAAGTTAAGCTCTTCTATTTTACAAAACTTAAATCTCAGTTTTTGTTCCAGATCCCTCTGTTAAACCTGGAACTGTGCACAATCCTAGGTGTTGGAAAAGCACAGGTGAAAAAAAAATGAATTAGGAATAGAGTTACTCCACTGATAACAGCAGATATCAGATCTTTTTCTAATCCAGACTCTCTGATCTTTCCACCTCCCCACCCAAACCCACTAAACTTTTATTTTAAGAATAAGCAGAATGATTTGTCTCTCATTTCAGAAGCAAATCAAGCTAAAGCAGTGTTTCCCCATACGTGATTTAATGAAGCAACATTCCTACTTACATTTTACAGCCAGATTCCACACGGTCAATCAGATCCTTCACTAGCAGAGTCGTTAGACTTAGAGAAAGATTTTTGACATAATTAAAACAAGAATTCAGGTCCTTTAGGAAGGTATGCATTATAAGATTAATAGTTAATAATCCTGTCAACATTTATTTAAGCTAAGCTGTCGGAGCAGAAATTTACAGTTTTTTTCAGCTGCCTGTTGCTACAGAGGCACATTTCTCTTAATAAAGTAAAATGACTAAGCATGTGCCTGCTTACTTCTAGCAGCTGTTATAACTGCATATTACCAATAACTAAGAGGTTTCACTTGCAAAGTGACACTAAGAGTGCATAACCTCTCCTGTCAAAATCACCCCTTCAATTTATCTCTCTATCCTCAATTGGTACCCAGTGTACCTGGGGCAGGTTTTATAAGAACACTCAGGTGTGGCTGGATCATCCCATCATCAAAATTGGTAAAAGTTTGATGAGAACTAATGCCTTCTGGGCACAATTAGCAAACATGATTTGCTTTAGTGGGAAAATGCATTAGCATCTGTATGATCCAAGATGTGACCTTTTTAGATTGTTTACACTGAGACTATTTCTACAAGTACAAGAATGATATAGTCAAGAAGGACATCAATTGACTTCAAAAGGCTGAAGGTTTCGCTTCAGCTCTCTGGAGCAAATGATGGTTTCCCAGTAATACTTAGAGGTTGTAACAGCATCAGAGAAAACGCTCACACCTCTGCCCAATACAGCACAAGCCAGGACAAATCTTATGTTTTGAGGAAAATTCACTTCAGATTTTTCTAATTTCAAGCACTAAGTACGTAGGTAGTGTAATTAAACAGCAACAGGAATACATGTACACAGATCACACAGATAGGTTTACTTCCTATTCAGATCAAACCAAATTAAACCTCCAAATAGCCATAGCCTCAGGCAACCTAGAGCCTACCCTTACTGCCACTAAGAAAAACCTGGACTACTGTCTGAACCCTACATTAAAACACAGATATAGCAGGGACAGACAAAACAGGTAATGAGAATCAGCACATGGATCAGCACAGCACTAATACCCACCAAACCCAGCAATCCATTATTCCCTCTCTAGCAGCCTTTTAATTATATGAAATACCAATTACATTCAATATATTGTAATATATTATCAACACATGCTTATGATACAAAGTACTCATGCATTGTGAACTTTGAGAACAGAGAATGACTTCCCAAAATCTTTTGTTTGTTTTCTACAGTGAGAAGGCATCATTTCTTATATTCAACTTCTTCTGCATGAAGTTAGCTGGCTCAGAAAACCTAATGCAGGTAAGAATTACATATGCTTTTCAGACAGAGGGAGAGAAAAGAAATATTTTCTTCAACAGGGCAACATTAACAAATTACTCACAAATGACTGGCTGGAGTTCTCATATCGTAGCAAGAAAAAAACCATTTCACCCCAGCAGAAAAAAACCCCCACCAAAGGTAAAGCCCTACAGATCTGAACATTCTCCTCTTACTTAAAAAAAAACAAACTTAAAAGGCAAAAACAGACCAACCCCTGACAACTTACTTCTATCTTCCCTCCTCCTAAAGCAGCACAGGCATCTTTTATAGTTCATGTTAAAAGGCTTGTTAAAGGAAGCAGGGTCACTTGGCCCCAGTGGTGGGGCTGGTAATGAAGCCCAGCTGCATCCTCCTTGCTCTGCAGGGCAGCCCCATGCTCTGGAGGGCAGGCTGGCATTGCCCTCTGCAACTGGCTTGCACTTTGTGTAGCTCCTCGAATCAGTGAACGTGAGATAAAGGCAGATGGAAAAAGCCATCTTCTTCAGTATGGTTTTATTTGTACCCATGTTGCCATAAAAAGTCTGTGTAAAAGGGAAGACCAGCAAAGGAAGGGGTTTTTACAGGGTTTTCCTCAGGTTTCTATGGCCTCAGTGGGTGGCTTTGCTGATATCCCACAGCCCTGTGGTTTTTACCATGATTATTGATTGTTACTTGCCTTCCAGAAGAGGAAGTGAGATTGCCCAGTGTCTGTTTACTGGGCAAAACTGTGCATCTTATTCTGCTACACCTTCTAAGAAAATGTGTTTGAATTAAAACAAGCAGCAAGAAATAACAGGCAAAAAAGAAGTGTATATTTAATAGGCAAGAAAAAATAACATTCATTTTCCTCTATCCTCCTTCTAACATTGCTGGAATATCAGGAGACCTTTTAAGTAACAGCAAACATTATGAAATACATGAGGACATAAAAGAAAATGTTAATGCCTCAGGAGTACTCCAGTCCTTCCTAAATTTCCACACTAGGGCAAGATCTTCATGTATACTTTGGCATCCAGAATCTTATAAAATATTTAGTTTGCATTTGCCGAGACTTTATCTGTTCATTTTAGCTCGGACCTGCAGGAATGTTTGCTAAATTAAATTGGAAAAGGGAAACTAGAGTGGAAATACACAGTTAAATTCTCTGCTTCATTCCACTATAAGCAATTAGTTTGTAGTTTAGAGGAATATAGATTACTACGGGTGGAAAGGAAAGCCAACCAACCTCCTTTTCCCAAAGAGTAAAATATATATTCTTGGCCAAAGGAACAATTTAAATTAGCCTGCCCACATAATTTATCAAATGCTGTCGATCCACATGGCCATTTTACTTTCTAAAGGGTCTCATTCTTTAAAGCCCACATTTTGAAATGGGATCTGCTTCAAGGAATCCCTGTCCCTACCCTGACATCCAGCCACAGCAACTCCCTGTGTTGACACAGAGCATCACACTACAAGACAGGGACCCCACTGACATCAATTGTACCAGGTAGCTGCTAATTATGTTGATATACGAACCAAGGGAAATTGCCAGAGAGACTGCTTTGAGAACAGTCCCCTGGACCAAAAGCCAGTATGCAGTGCTTTCAGCAAAGTAACCCTTCCCAGCATAGTTTCTTCATTTGCTTTTTTCATTCGTTATGCCAAGAGTGAGTTTGCTTGACTTCTCTGTGCAATGGGCTTGGACTTCTGAAGCAGACAAAAACATTGTGAGGTGGCACCACACTTTTCAAACATGAATTGTGTTCCTGGTGCTGGCCAAGCAAGAAGGTAAAACATGCGTTCATGTTGAACCTGTGAGTTTGAGTTCTTTTATCTGAGACTTAAAAAGAAGGTCTCCCTGGAGTAACTCTTCAACCCGAAGTGCTCGCTGAAAGTGGCTTTAAAACCTGAGAAGGCTTGCTGGCCCAGTTAGCAGAACTGCACTGACAGCTGGCACTTGGAACTAAGCACTGTGCTCACAAGTTAAAGGTTTGCTGCTGTTTTTATTCGCAGCAGTACATTTTTCTACTAGACAAGATAAAAATGAGTATCACTTGTAGAAAATGGAAGAGACAGCTTCCCTAACTGAGCCAAACAAGGGTGAGTGAACACAGACTTTTCCTAAGGCTATGTCAAAGACCAAGATCTTACTCATAGAAGAGTAACAGTTGATGACTGCCAGTCTTTAATTTATGGTATAAGCTTTTTGTAGTGTATACCAGCCCTCAGAATCATATCTCTACTTAGTACACGCCAAGTGTAAATGATGTACTTTATTGAAATATGCCTTTAATTCTAAATAACTCTGAAGTCACAGTGAATTCATAGGTGTGGTACTGAGAACATAAATTACTGTCTGTGGTGTGCGGATCTGGGACAATCTCTGTGTGGTCAGTTCGACCAAAGATGTGTCTCTATCGCCACAAAACTTGAGGGCTGATCTCTGCTATCAAAAAGGTTTATGTTTTCTGAGCAAAGAGAGGGAGATAAAGGAGTGCAAGGTTCCTGGTACACAGTTGCTCAGCATTGTTTATGTACTGAATTAGATAACATGCATATTTCCCATCCCATTTAACTGAATGTATTCAAACATTGCAACTGCAAACTGGAATGTTCAAAAGACATTGAGCAAACACAGCTTTTTTTTTTTTTTTTTTTTTTTTTTTTTTGTCAAGAGCTAAGGTAAAATATGTTTGCTGTTCTGAATAAGGATTTTCCTTCTCCCTGGTACACTATCAGTCTTAAAATAGTTGCATAAAACTCAAACAAATATGGGTCTAAGACCCATCTGTTGTTTTTACAAGTGGAGTTCTTGAAATGAAGTTGTTTGTCTGTGTGTCTAACTCACTGATTTATTCTACATTTTTGCTACTGCAACCATAACTTGTGTTCTGTAACTCATGGACCATTTAGTCCTCTGAGCTCTTTGAATCTCACCTTGTAAGGCTGCTGCCAGGTTTGTCAGTTAGTAAATCAGTAAAATTAGATAAGCTCCACTTTGATTGATGAAAGTGTGGAAAATTATCTTACTGTGATATGCAATGGTTCAATGACTCTTTACTCACTCTGAACCAAACAATAAGCTGTATAGGATCTCCTCTCTGTCACACAGTCCTGCAGAAGATATGCCTTAGAGAGGTGCTGCCACCAGGGTGGGCTACCATATACTGCTTTCCTGTAGCCCTGCATGTTCCTCAACTGCATATTCCAGCATGGCATTTTCTTTCCCAAAGGAACACATACCATCAATACCAATGCTGAACTCCATTTAACCTTCTCTTCTCAAGTGCATGTTTCTGTTTTAATTACCTCTCCAGCCTTTTGCTTGAAAAACTTTTTACATGTTATATATATTTGACATACCAGCTTTTTTTTTTTACCTTGTATAACAGGTATCCATCTAACACATTCTTTAAGATATTTTTCATATATTTTGAGATCAAACTAGGGATACGGATGTGACAGGATTAATACAGGACCAGATCTGTGATTAAATCAGACCTAACACAGGGCAGTGGTTCAAATTTACTGTTGAAATGAGTCTGTAGGTTTATTTCTCATGAGACAGAAAGCTGTAAATTGGTGATGAGGCAGGTCAGAAGACGAACACATACAGTCTGAACTGCATTCACAGCCAGGCTGACTACTGGGGCATGAGGAAAGCTCTTCGGTTGCCTATGCTGACTCTTTACGTGGGCCCTGTGCTTCCCAAACACAGTATGCAACAGCTTTCCTGGTAGATGATACCTATTTTACTTTAATACACACCTCAGTCACCTCCCACTTTAGTAGATAGGATACTAGTAAGGTCTCAGTTTCATTCAGAATGAGTAGAGATAGTAGTTTGGGAAGAGAAGTATTACAGTGAGAATAAAGACAAATAGCGTGACATTTTGCTTTGAAAATGTAGTATTCAGAAATAGATAATCCACACATCTTGGGTATTTTTTTCATTTTGTGATATACTGCTAATGTAAGTAGTTAGCAGGCAGGAAAAGCCAAGTGAGCTGAATGATTATCTAAATGGAACAATCTAGCTACAGGGAACAAATAGAGTTGGAATGGCAATGCAACAAATGTTTTCGAGTAAACATCATAGTAGGTCAATGGTAGGTGTACCATTCTTCCCCCTAAAATGGTAGAAGCGAACGGAGAAATACTTAAAAAATACAAGCGTTGCCTTTAACTGAAGAAATCTGTAGTTTTTTGGGCAGTGAAATGTAGGAAAATTACGCCCCTGGCAATCTAACACTGGTACCACAGTCCCATTCTTGAGGGATTCCCAGCCCTAGTCATTCACTGCTCACCTATGCCCTAGCATGGTAATCTAGCAGGTGTGTGTTACCGAAACCATTCGCTTTAAGGAATCAGGGAGATCATTTTCAAATGAGGAGAGATCATCTCTGGAGAAATCTACATTTCAATTATTTGGTCTATTATATAATGATATAAACAAAGCAGGCATCTTCTGATCAGCCTTCATATGGTATCTGCCTCTTTCTTGGATAACGGTCACAGCAAACTCAGCATGTGGCACAGCACAGGAGCTCACACAGCCAAAACACCCTGCAGCTACCCACCAGTCTGCAAACTGGAACATGCTGGGGCCAGCAAAAGGACAACCTGAAGAGCTTAGCGCTCCAGGGCCAAGGAAGACTGGAGCTCACCTGTGCAGGGATGGAGAATTCTTGTCTGCCCTGTCTGCAGCCTAAGAGGAATGTGCTTTTGTCCTTTACGTGGATTTTGTTCCCCATCTTCATGAGGGGGCTGCAAGTACAAAAGTCATAGCAGTGAGATGTTTTGTGGACAGGTACCTAAGGAAGAGACAGAGACTGTCCTTTGAGTAAGCCCTAAAGTCCTCTGTCTGACTAATAAATATGATGGGACCAAGAAAAAAATAGTCTCAATTACCTGTCCTGAGGTGTTGATCCATATTGCAAGATTGGGACTGAGACAGTATGTATCCTGCTCTTAGCTACTTGAAATAGTCTAGTTGCATCTCAAGAAGTGTGTTTTCCATTAAGCAGCTCTATATGAGTTTTTGAGTGAACGAAGGTGACATGAAAAAAACCAAATAATTTAGAAAATATGAAATCCAGACATTTGATATTTTAAAGAAATAGAAGCAATGGAAACAATTGCAATTTAAATGCAAGTGCACTTTTTTCTTAGCACTACCATTCTTGTCAAGGAAAAAAAAAAGAATCTTCTCAGCTTATTTTTACTGCCGTTAAAACCAGCAGCATCCAGAAAGCAAATGTTTTCAATGATAATCTAACAAAAATAAAATGTGGTGCTCTGGTCTGTTATTTGTTTGAACTGTCTGGTGTCTCTAACTCAGACTGCAAGCTCCTTATGAAGTGCTGGCAGTGCTCACACATCCATGATGAAACAGAATCCACTATCGTGTGAGACAAGTCAAGTTCCTTTGTACTGTCCTGCTCCTTTAGCGCTTGGATCACTGCAGATCCAGAATATGCCAAAAATCCCCCTCCTTCAACAGCCTGCGCTCCCTTGAGGATTTTAACTGACTTGGTAACAGCAGTGGTTCTCCTGGACTCCAGGCACATCATCTAAAAAGATGAAAAACAACAAAAGAGGAGCACGTCCTAGCTGAATTCAGTTCAAGTTTCAGCACACCTCTTCTGCCCCCAAGCCTGTTTGCTCTATTAGGATATCAAGAAAAAGGGAACAATATAGAATCTAATATTTTTAATTTTATGTACAGGAATATAACGTTATGGCAACTTTGTACATGAAATACATACAGTATTTAAACATTAAAATCGGCTAGGTAAGAATTTACATTAGCGATGAAACTGCTTCGTGTGCAGCCCAGTTAATACTTAGTTTAGATCTGTATTTTATTGGGGAGAGATTTTAATAGTTTACAATCATAGAAACATAAACATTTAAAACAAGACTCTATAAAATAATTTACAGAAACCCTACCATCTACACTGAGAGAAAGGGTGTACGCCTGTGAGTTTTGTGTATGAATAACAAGGTGGAAGAATGATGTATCTCAGCCTTTTAGGTATAAAATAATTTAGAAGCAGTTCATGCAATATGGAAACAAAGGAGTGCCAGTTCCTTCAAGGTTCCCTGCTACCTTGGACATCTACTGAGCATCACATGTGGGTCACTGGACACAAGATAATATCACTGCCAGATGCCACCAGAGAGCACCAGCCTCAGTTCCTTCAAACAATTACTTACGTAAGCATAAATATACAAGTTGATATCTTTTCTACACAATACAAATACAGGCCACAACTTCTCAGCTGTGCAAGTAGTCAATCCATATACTGGGAAGTAGGATAATTTTCAAACCGGAGTTCCATATATTTCCATGTACAGGTGCACTAACAGAACCTCCTCGTTTTCACTAATTTGCTCTGATATTTCACAGAATGCCCACCGTGCCCGATAACATAAACGTCCAGCAGGTAGGACTTGCCAGGCTGAAGACCTTTGATTGTCTCTGTGGTCACTGCTTTCTGGATGTTCTGGCTGTGGAAGTATTTACAGAGAACCTTTTCTGACTTCTTCCTCGTATCTGGACCCAAGCACTGGTTCTGCTCTCTTTTCTTCTGCTCTTCATTGTAATTGTCATCCACTTCCCTTTTGTAGATGCAGAATTTGTTTCTCTCCTGCGTGCCCAGCCATGCCACCGTGACTGAAGAACACGTGCGGAGCTTGTCAAAGGCCTTAATTCGCGTATCTTCAGGAAGAGAAGGAAATGACTGCTTGTTAGGCCTTGTTGTAGCCAGGATCTTCAGCATGGAAGCACCTTTTTTGCTTCCTTTCAGCCTGATGAGATATTTAGCTTTTGCTTTTCCCCTAAGCTGGAACTGCCGCACACCCTCCACGTTTTGAGACAAGAGAAGTTTTCCATCTCTTCTAACTTGGATCTGAACAGTGCCCAGGCACGAATGAACAGAAAAGGTGACCTTTTGGTGAGATGAAACAGGAGCAAAACGTAGAAATTTGGCTCCCTTTCTCTTGATGAATACATCGGTAACTTTGCCATCCTTCAGATCCACTGTTTTCTGTTTAGCCTCCTCCTTCGTTCTGGCAAAGGTGCCAACATATGCAGTGCTCATGTTAGTGTTGGTATTAACTGCAAACATGTCAAAATAGTACTGTGTATCAGGCTTCAGGTCTGACACTGTGAAGATGTTCTTGTTCCCAATGCAAACTTTATGCAGGTCAACTCTTGGCTTTGATGATTGCTGGCGCCCAAACTTTGATGAGGATTTTAAGAAACCACGTTCTCTGCCAGAGTTGTTGTCTGAGGGAAAGCCAAAAAGGGCAAAGTCAAATGGACTGAAATCCAGACCTGGTTTTGGAGCCATCATGAAAGCATCATCAGAACTGATCTTGGCTTCAACAGCACAGAGGCTTTTGAAATTGTGTTCCTTATTGATGACTATGCAATACTGAATTGGCTGTTTCAGTAAGGAGGCGGTGGGACTTGGTTTCCACGCCAGCGTCACTGTTGTACGTCCTAGAGAAGTGACATCGATTCTGGGATCGTAAGGTAATTCAGGATAAGGTTGGTCTGATTCTGGAGTAGTGGTTGCATACACTTTAAAATGTGTATCTTTCTCTGTCGACAGCAGATCTAGTTGGTACAAACCAGATGGAGAACTAGAGGACACAAAGTACTCAACATCATTGCCTTTGTAAGAAAACAGCTCTGTGCCTTCCTCATTAGTGATCTGCTGCTTCTGTTGCTCAAGAGGTTCTGGTTCACCTAGGTTATAAGCAAAGAAAAACATGTGTTTAGATGCAATCTGTGAATATGAGACAATAAAACTCTTAACAAATAACTCTACATCAAATATAAAAGTGATATTAGGAGGAAATGCTTTATTGTGAGGGTGGTAAGGCACTGGCACAGGTTGCTCAGAGAATTTGTGAATGCCCCATCCCTGGAGGTGTTCAAATCCAGGCTGGATGAGGCTATGAGCATCCTGATCTAGTTGGAGGTGTCCCTGCCCATGGCAGGGGGGCTGGAACTGGATGATTTTTAAGGTCCCTTCCAATTCAAACCATTCTATGATCTTCTGAGGAAAATTCTGTCAAGTCAGAGAGGAAACTACTTTGGCACTCAGGTTAAAAACAAGGGCAAAAGGAGTTTCACCTGATCAGTACTCACAGAGACTTGTGAATGGTAGCTAACACCTTTCACCTGCCTACTTCAGGCACCCAATTTAGAGATGCCATACAGTACCCCAGGGGGAACTGTCTCTGCTGCATATTTTTGGGCTTGGGCCCTCAGCTTCAGTACTCTGAGTCACACTAAAACTTTGTGCCTAAATCCAGTGGGGGCCAAAGGGGTCTGTGTCATACACACAATGCGACATTTAGCACTTGTTTGAGAAGCTCTGGAAGCCAGGGGCCTTTTCTCTCCTAAGCAGCAGTTACATGCTTAACTGCAAATGAACTCCATTCCTACAGATGAGTCCCCTCAAAAGGGCGAGCTCAGCCCTGCTGCAGTGTCAGCCCTGTCTCTCCAGTTCTTATCGTGTGTACACGGCTCAGAGCAAAGCCCTCTGAATCCCAATTACTTTGGGCAAGCACACTTCGTTGTTTGCATCCAGTGCACTCTGTAACTACCACCTCAGCTTTCACTTTTACGTTTTTACAGCCCTTTTCCCTATCATGCTCTCCCCACTGCCAGTTGCCTGCCTAACAGCAGGACTGAGGTTGAAGATCCAAACAGCAGACCATAAAGATGGGCCTGCTGCATGATCACACCAAGAGTGGTCCGAGCGGCCTTGAATCCATGAGAAAAACAGGTCTCTGAGGCATAAGGGAAGTTGTCGGTCACTTGTTACCTGAGCCGTCTCCACTGGCTTCCTCTGGGAGCTCTTGCACACTCAGTTTCCACTCCAGAGGGGCATCACATGGTGTCACTGTCACTGCCAAGGGAGTGTTGTCCTCTTCAACCACAAAGAAATACCTAGGGAAGGTTAATGGATCCATACATAAATAAATCCTGATGGTAGCCCACCACGTGGGACGAACTTGACATGATCAAGGTTGATCTTGGTGGGGCAACAGAGACAGAAGCATTACTTACAAGCAAACACGTGCAGAGGGAATATGGAAAGGCCAGTAGGCAAGAGCTGAGGAGGTGAGGGGAGTCCCCCATTAACACAGAGCTGCAGAGATCACACTTTGCTTGTCCAGACACAGAGAGGGGAATCTGGGCTCCCGCCCTCCCCTCCATCAGCTTCACTTTTTCACCCTTACACTAACTATGCACAGTATAAATGGTCACAAAGGTATAAATAGGGAAACAGGATCCTTCCTGGAATTTAGGGGTATGCTTTTCAAAGCAGGACACATATTTTACGCTCTTTCCAGGCAAGGATCCTAGAAGTGTACACAGACACACACCCCTTCTGCTGTCCTCCCATATCCCACCAAGCACCACGTCATTTTTCATAAAGTGTTTCTTGTTGCTGAAGGCTTAAGGAGGGCTGTGATATGAGGAGGCAGGTGGCAATGCCAGTCTTGCCTGAACTCTTTGAAGCCTCAGGTTCTTCCCCAGTCTAACCTCAGTATTTTCTGACCGACATGGTCGAGGTTGTGAAGCGGGGAGTTCAGACCAGACTGGCTTATGCTGCTTCTTTAAAACACAAGATGAAAATAATGAAGAGAGACAAGTGTGGTGGAGTGAGCCTGTAGTTTCCAGTTTCCTTCCCGCTCCATTTGCCTCCAGACATGGTTAGTGGCCCCGCTTCAAGGAACTTCTCTAGTCTGTGGGAGCTCTGGGCTTGTCCCAGAAATCAAATAAACTGGGATAGACCCTCAGTGGGGAGGCCAGACTGGGATAGAAACTCTCATAGCTACTTACTTCACCAGACAGAACACTGACATTTGTGTTTTATCTGGTTTGGATCCAATTTTTATTTCAAAGTAGTCATCAAATAAAGCTACTATCTTCAAAGTACAACTTCCTCGCTTGAACTCAGCAGAAATACCTTTTCGGGGTGTCTCGGAAGAGGTAGCTGCTAATTTCAGCTCCATCTGGGATGACTGATGAATCATGAAAAAATGCTTTGTCCCGGATCTGCATTTGGAAGAGCTCTTCATCTCTGGTAGGCAACTTCTGGGGCCTGGAGCTGAGCGGCAGCAGCAGCAGCAGCAATGGGCAGCGCAGCAGGAGCATCCTAGAGAAACAAGAAGGAGTTCCACCTGAAGAGGGCTGCACCACAGCCAGCGGGAGCTGCCACCAGCTTGTCCCATGCTGGTGGGCAAGACCACGGTGAAGCATCACTTCGCTAGTGACCTGGAGTCATTGTCTCAGCTAACTGCAAACTTGTGTGGCTCTTACGCACTGAGGTACTGTTGAAACGTGGCCATACCTGTAACAGCATCACATGTGCTTTATGCTTTCATCGCATCATTAAGGTTGGAAAAGACCTCTGAGATCATCCAGTCCAACCATTAGACCAACACCGCCATGCCTATTAAACCTGAAGTGCCACGTCTACATGTTTTTGACCACCTTCAGGGATGGAGTCTCCACAATGGCCCTAGCCAGCCTATGCCAATGTTTCATCACTCTCTCAGTAATGTTTCCTAATATCCAATCCAAACCTCCCCTGGAACAACTTCAGACCATTTCTTCATTTCCGATCCCTCATTACTTGGGAGAAGAGACCAGTACTGCCCTCACTACAACCTCCTTTCAGGGAGTTACAGCTTTGCTGGTATCTTCGCTGTGCTGCCATACAAGCCCTAGGAATATATATATCATAAAGACTAAGCTCTTATCATCACAGCACTTGGATTAAGTATGCAAATGAGGTTTTTCCTTCTTAAGTTGCAATCAAAACACAAGCTTGCGCACTGGTTGCAAATTGGTTTCTCTCCCTGCCATTAACAAAGAGTAAAATCCTTCCCCATATTTTGGTAGAGCCACAGTCTGAAGTTTTGCCGCAGCAGAACAGCTCTTGCTGGACATGGGAACTCACGTAAGCACAGAGCAGATGGAGGTTGCATAGACTTTTCTGGCTGGGCTTACTTTGAAAAGTAAATATTTCCAGTGAAATTGTTCTTTATAAAAATAGTGAATTAGGAAAACGTGTGATATAAACCCACACATATTCAAAGCACATTGGTATTAGCATACAATTCAGCAAGGCTTAATCCTTAAGCCTGATGGGAACTGCAAAACACAAAAGCGGTGAATCCCTTACAAATTAGGCATAATAATTTATAATCTCAGTCTTTCATTATTATGTCTACAACTAGGTCAGTAATGACTGTCCTAACATATACAGCAGGGCAGGCTGGAAATCTCCTTCCAGTATAGTAGATGATTTTGTATGTAACAGCTCTGGTATGGGGTGGTGTTAGCAGGGAGACAAAGCCCTTTTCTGGTACAAGAATAGGGAGTTTTAATTGCTAAATGATAGTATTTTTTTAAAATTAGAAAAAGAAGTTTAGACCATTTCCTAAACTGTGTTAGCCATTGGTTTTGGGGAGAAGCGTGATTAAAAAGCAGAGCTGATGGGAATAGTTTTATCTGCTTGTTATTTGTCTGAATGTGTGATCACACACCTCTCTCTGTTGTGCAGTGTAAATTAATTACAGCTTTATAACTAACCCTTTCTTTTTACCTCTAAGATCAAATCTACTGTTGAGATGGGTTTTTTTCCCCACTCCACTTGACCTTGCCCTAATCTTTTATGTAAAAATAGAATCATAGAACCAGGTTGGAAGAGACCCATCGGCTCATCAAGTCACAGAATCACAGAACAACCAGGTTGGAAGGGACCCATCGGATCTTCTAGACCAACCATAGTCCAACCATTCCTATCAAACAATCTAAAAGATCCCCCTTTACAATTTAAAGCCATTTTTCCAATTTAAAGCCTTTTTCTTTTCTATTTAAAGGCATTAAAACATTTCTTCCTAATATCTAAACCTCAAGTCTATAGCAAACAAAGCTCCTCAAAGAGCAGCATGATGTAGTCCAAGCCACAATAAAACTGCTCTTTCCCCTTCAAGCACTTCACGAAAGTAAAAACAGGTGGGAAGGGAAGCCCCAGCAGCCTCCTCCTTCCCCCTCCCATGGCTTTATCTTCCAAAAACCCCAAAGGAACCACTGGAGTGCAGTGCAGTCACGACACAGGACCCTCCTACTTGCACCAGCCCACCTCCTCCAGACCTTCAGAACTGTTAGCAAGTCCCACTCCTTGGCAAATGCAAGATCTCCACATTCCCCTTCCTGGTCTCCTCTTCATGAAAGCAAGCAGCCTGCCAATCCCTGCCCCTCTCAGTATCACCACATCCCTGCTAAACCTTCTGGAAGTGGGTGTTGGCATTCCAAATGTAGGAATTCGCATAGGCAGCATGGGGTCTTGTCCACTTTTTCGCCCCAAAATCTTCCCAAATCCCCCCACCCTGCTGTCTCTTGCTCCCTTTCTGCATGTGCAGAGAGGAGGCTCTGGCATCTGTCCATCTTGCTCGCAGGATGGTAAAATACAGCCAGCCACATGCAGGGCAGCAGGTGTCCTGACACCAGCAAGGCCCTCAGGGGGCTATTTTCATCCTTCTGTTGCTTCCTTTGCCTCTAACATCATTGTTGTTTAATTACTCCTTCCAGCAATGGCACAGCTCCTCCATGCTGTCGCCCTCCCTTCCTCTCTGCTGTCCCAGGTCTCATTACCTCAGCTTATTCTCATGATGTTTTCTACTGTTTTCTCCAACCCGTGCTGTTCATCTCACTCCCTGCCCTTCATCAATGTATTTTTCCCACTGAAACCGGTGATGCAAGAGGGAAGAGAAATGTGTAGCAAATCCTAAAGTAACCCTATAAGCCACAAGCAACGCACGCTGAAAACTCCCTTGCCAGGATGCAATTTTATCTTTGCCTCCTTTTGCTTGCGCCTTTCCAAAGGCTACTACACCTTCCTGAGCATTCTCCCTCCCTGGGCCACCACACATTCCTACATTTATCGCTAGATCCTCCCTTTCTGGAGTGGAAATCCATGGGAAAGATGAAAGCAAACACTTGAGGTTCACCTGGCAGTTTCTCAGGTGGGCATGGAAACTGGAGAGGAGCCCTGTGCCCCCTGCGAGTGAGCAGCAAGTGTGCAGGGAGCCCCAAGGTTCTTGGCTTCTGGAGCCAAGGCTGCCAGAAGTTATTTTGCAGTAGGAGAAGGCTGCACCCTGACTTATTCAGTGATAACCTGGTGACAACACATGGCCATGGTCTCCCTTTGCAGGGCTTGTAACACCTTATCTCCAGCGCTAACAGCTCATGAATTGTGCGCTTCATTATTGTTTAAGATGTTTAAATGACAGTTTGCTGCAGTGCTCTGCCCTACAGAAGGGGAAGGAGTAAGGGGCTTTACCTAAGACACAGAATTACTACTTACAGTTAAATCCTGACTTAGCTCTCCCAACATCTGTCAAAGTTTATCCCAACCAGGTCCCGACTTCGCTTTTGACGACAACAGACATATTTCCTCCAATTCAGACTCAAGTGTTGATACTTATCAGCAAAGTGAATGACATTTGACCTTTTGGAGCAAAGATCGTAAGTCAAAATGCTTGCTGGCTTGAGTCACCAAAGTCAGCAGAAACCTCCTCTTGCACAAAGCGGGATGAGTTCCGTGTGCTCTGACACGCTGTTTATTGATTTTTCAACTATTATCGTTGGCCAACAGGGAAGAAATTCTTTCCAACTTAATCACAACAGTTATCACAGATTATTTGGTTAGGTAAGAAACTCTGACACTTTCTGCAGACAGCGTCCTCCACATGAACCCCTTGAAACTGCAATCCTATCTATTCCCATACTCAGTTCCAGCGCAATGTAACCTCTATTAAAATAAACCATTCCTGATTATAGGACTACCCAGGCTAAGCCTCGCTTCTTAAATAATTTCACTAGCTAATTCACTTAAAAAAGTCTTGCGGGTATTGTTTCCGTCCCTGTTAGCAATCCCAGTGTAGCAACAACCTACAGATTTCTTTCTGACTTCTTTATCTAATTGTTAACGCATTTTGGCTTAAAAATAACTACAAAAGATATATTAAGGGTAATTCTGTGATCGCTGCTCAGCTTCGGCAGGCAGCACTGGCCTTTCCAATACACAAAATAGCTTCCAAAGCTGTCAACTGCTACTGAAAAAGAAAAGTGTTCTAATCTTTGTTCCTTTACAAGGGAATTGAGTTCTTTCACTTTCACTCATCCCGCCTCAGAGGCTAAAAATGGGCCTGATTCTCGTGCACAACACTTTCACATCGCAGCAGCAAAGAGGCACCCAAAACTCACTCTCGGTTTTTGGAACCGTGCTGTGAGTGTCATATCACCCTTTCACACTAGTTAATAAACTGATTTCAGTTCTTGCAGTTCGCTCACAAAACTTCGGCAGAGATTTAAGCTAAATCCTCTCTAACTCATGCAAAACGTCAAGAAGGAAGCAAAAAAATCATTTATTCATACTACGTTTCTGGGCAAGTTCACTGCTGGGCAATGACTGTGACAGAGCCCCACAGAAAATACACTTGCTAGATGCGTGCACATGAATTCCTGCTTTCCCACCCAGCCCTCAAAAACTTCCAACAATTTTCTTGTCTCACTGGGTTGTGCTCCGAGATGGTTTCATTTTCAGCAGCCGGGTACAAGCTGAGGCCCAAGCACTGCACTGCAAAGCCATACAAATTATGTTAAATACATTGTGTAATTTCTTTTTTTCCAGCCTGTGCCACCTCCTAAATGCCTTTTATTCCCTTTTCTAAAAGTTTGTCTTGTTTTCTTTTCTTTTAAACTCCGAGTCAACATTTTATTGATATATTCCTGCTGACTGGAGGGATTTGCCTGCTGTTTATCACTGAATTTAAGAGAGCGCCAAAATAAACAGTCCTAAGTGAAATAATAAGCACCAGTTTCCTTCTCCAGGATTGCAAAAGTGCCCTCTAATGGCCCATCTTTACCTTTCGCTTTTCCCCCAAACTTTCTTGACATTGAGTCTTGAACCAGAGTGTGAAAATGAAATCTCCCATCCTGCATTTCCCTTCTCACACCTCCCGTCCTCCTGGGCGAGGCTGATGCCAGCAGCTCTAGACCAGAAGCAACAGCACCACTGAAAACATCCTTAAGAAAATACGACTTGCTTCTATATTCCTTCCTTTCCAAAGGAAAGGGGGAGGGGAACGTATTTTTTCTCCTCCCTTTTCTCTTTCTTTGCCCCTTTCTCTCTTCCCTCTTGCAGACTGACCCTTTCGATAGAGCAGGGAGCATCTAGTGAGTCCCCATCACCTTCCAGCTGGATGAGGGCACCCAATTTTGATGCTGGGACGCTGAGTCCAGCCAGGCTGAGCAATGCCAGAGCATTGCTGGTGAGCATTTCCTTCTATTTCAGCCTGGAAGGCAGCGGTCCTGTCCCCAGCCGAGCAGCTCCTGGGCTAAACAAACACTCCACACCTCAGAAAAGGTTTACTTAATAAACCCATATGGATTTATCCAAATAGATCAACAGAGGAAAAATGCATGTTGTACCTTTGTACACCTGAAAATGTACCACCTTGACAGAGGTTGGGTTTTTTTTTTTTTTTCCATTACACAAAGTATAAATAAATGAAAGCAGCAGTCTGGTGCATTTATAAATTGGCGCTACAAGCACATACATGAAAATTATTATTTTGGATCGTAGATTTTATGATGATTACAATTCATTCCTATCTTTGTATTGATTTCATTCCACAACCCTTACCCAACGTTTGCAAAATCCCACGCACACAAGCCCTCTATCCAGCTTCTAAGACTCTTGTATAACAAACGTCATCTATATGGAAGGCCTGCAAATATCCTGATGAACTGCAATTATAAGCAGAAACTGAGAGGATAACAATTTGCAACTGGCTTAGGTGCCAAGCTGGGGGACAAATCGGCTAGAGCTGTGGCAGCACCTCTTCCCACAGCCTGTGGGATTGGCAGGGTTAGCGCATCCTCAACTGGAGCCAGAAACAAGTAGCCTCGAGGGTAGGTAAAACCACCTCATTTTTATCTCACTGATAAAGCCTCTGGTATTTTCTGATTGCCCTAAGCAAGCCAAGGTGTTTTGGTTTTTTTCCAGCAAAATATAGTGGTTGCACAGGGCATGTGTACCCCACAAGGTACATCCCATCACAGAAATCCCACCCTGTGAGCCGAGAACCTGTTCTGTTTGGCTGTCTGGGATTTAAATATTTGTGTATTCCTGTTTGGATTTCACTGTGGATGTATTTCATGCACAGACACATACTCGCAGGAAGGCTCAATGTCACCGACCACACCTAAGCTCTGTAACAAGGGAACACGAGCGTTGGATTCACCTCACGCAACTCCTACTCACAAGTCATCTTCAAATACCTTGATCTATGAAAATCATGTGCTTTACCTCTGCAGGCCACAGAGACCAGTAAAGGATTCACAGTAACAAAACAAAACAGACCTGGGTTTACCTGGAGCAAATAAATCTGGAATAAATAAACCCCAATGTTTAAGTACGGGGAGGGGAAAGTGCATGACTGTCATTTAATAAGGACAATTTCAAGGCCCTGCCTGCCACGGTGCTTTTGCGTTCCATTTCTTCTCTTTTATTTTATGTCTACTTAACTTTTTTTCCCTCCTTATGTCCTATTTTTAAACTCTGGTGTGCTGGGGTTTCTTTTTTTTTTTTGTTGTTTACATTACCCATGCTGCATCTCATAATAACTCTGTAGATTTATTGACATGACTTAAGTCCAGCTTTGGAAATAAAAGGGCACTGTATGACTTCTTTGAGTTATTATGGGAATGTTGCAAATAAAGAGGCTGTAAGCTTTTCCATTATACACCTCCTTTCCAAAGATATAGAACACAACTCTACCCACCTCAACATAAAAAGTTAGCATCTCAGCAAGAGAGAGGTTGAAAACCACCTATGAATTTCAATCGTTACACAATTAGTTATTTTTAACGGGCAAATGAGGAAAAATAATGCCTGTGAAATTTCAAGTATTTACTGGGAGCTGCTTGGTTTGTTTGCTGAGGGGAGACCAGAGGGGAAAAGTGAAGACCTGCCATTTAATGCTTACTATTCCCTAAAGGATCGGGAAACTTTTCAGTATGCTTTTGGTTTGGGTTTTTTGTTTTAAAAAGAGCAGCATGCCTGAAAACTTGTTGTCTGGTCCTGCCTGTGGTAAAGCACAGACCACGCAGGGCTGTGGGAGCCTTGCCAGGAGCCCCTGCCAGCCTCTGTGCTGGAGACATGCACCAGCCCAAAGCCTTTCCCTATGGGATCGGGCAGGACGAGAAAGGCAACTCCGATGGGGATGCAAGGGTGTAGCGCTGACTCTGTGGATCATGAAGAGAAATATTTGTGTGTAGCACCACAGCCGGCTCGACATGGCAGCTCCCGTTGGCAGGACCAGCTGTAACTGGGAGGGCAGGAGCATTTATGAACCTGTAATCCGTGGATTAAAGCTCCCTAAGTACACACAGACACGATGGACTATAATGGTGCCTTTGAAGCATTTAGGGTCCACCGTGTCAATAATCTGTGGATTAACCGACTGCCTCCCACAATTCCAATTCAACCCATGGTTTTCCTTTGCTGGGAGTATTGTTTTAGCAAAGCAAATCACAGTAGCATGAGGGAAAAAATCTAGCTAGGTAAAAATAAGAAGGTATGGAGAAACCAGTGTACATTTTCACCAAATCTTAAAGAACAACAGCAGTAACGATCTACAACTTAGGGGAGAGGTTAACTCCGAAGGGGTAACATTGTAAAATGTAGAGCTGGCTCAAATTAGACGCGTCGAAAAGCAAACATACTCAGGGAGATATAGTATCAAAAAATCAAATTTTACATGGACTGTTTTGTTTCTAAACTGAGCCTTATTTATTTTTCCACTTTTAGTGGAAACAGACTCAACTCTCATTACATCGGAACGGCCATCCTGGAGCTGGTGGTAGCTGGATGCTTCAAAAGGCAGCTGAGCCAAGAGATGCCATTTGGGACACTTGAGGAAATGCCTAGTAGTTTTCCGTTTTCTAATCAGAGGCCACATACCAGCGCTTCTCTCCTTCACAGCCACCTCGACCCATGCGACTGAGCGGTGAGTGTCAAAACCAAACAAACAGCGAGTCCCCAGCGACCTCTGTTACAATGCTCAGTTGTTCTCTCACAGCTCCCCTTGCGAGGTGATGCCAGCAGCAGGGGAGGAAGTGATGGGCTGGAGCACTAAGTGGCAGCCAGCTCCACTGCTCCTGGCTGCTCCGACACAGCCTGGCCTGTGTCCTTACCAGCATACCTGCCCATCCTCCCAAGAGCATCCGAAATCCCCAGGAGGCTGGATGTCGCTCGCAGGGAGGGCAAGCCTCACAGAATGAGTGACTGGTACTAGCTTTTCCAGAGGAAAATCTCATTTCAGATGCGCAACTTGGAGAAGAGGGATTTTTTTCCATAGTCTCAGTGGAGTTTGAGCCCCAGGAGGAGAAATAAGATAAGGCAGAGAAATCATAGTTTGCACAACTCCAGGCCATTTAATATCATCAACCCCGAGTACCACCAATCTTTCATTGCAAGAACTGGAGGTGTTTTATAACAGAGAGTAATTATTATCCCCTTGTTACGAGCAATAAAAGTGGGGCAGCGACTTGCCTTGTTCAAGGAAATCCCAATATAATCCCTTCCTTTAATCATAAAACAATAGCTACTTTCCTCAGCCAAGTCATTCTGCCTTCAGCACAGCTCTGCGAGTCAACGTTTCTGTCTCCATAATGAATTTCAGCAAGGGGATTAGCGGGGAGGAACACAAACGAACAATTACAAATTACAACCAACACAAACATGTTGGTATTTGGTACGGAGTTTCCCACTGTTTCTCTGGGATACTTCTGAATGCATGATGAGCAAGCGCCCTTGCCAAAACCCATAAGGGACAGGGATGACTGAAATGTCAGGGTACGAGAAACAGAAGGAGCCGAACCAGGGTCCGTGCATCCTGCCGTCGCATCCTCGGACTGCTGGGGCTTACGGCTGGAGGTCAGAAAGCTTTAGAAAGCACTATAACATAAAACTAAAGTCATTAACTGCATTAACTACCTAAGGAGTTAAAGTTGCTTGAGCAATTCCTAGGGCCTGGGGAATACCGCTCGCCTGGCAGCTGCCCACAGCCAACAAGGGGTTTGTTAAAGTGGAGAAAATAAGCGACTCGTGCAGGACAAGGAGCTGTGGGACAGTCAGCGAAAGGCAAGGGGCTGCGGGTCACTGGTGCGACTTGCAGGGCAGGAGCAGGGGAAAGCTGAGCCTCCAGCAGCTCCAGCCACAACCAGAGCACTTAGATTTTACGGAAAGCTGTGCTGCAAGCACACTGAATTATCTGCACACTTCTTTTCTTCCACTTTTTGGTACATGATTAGAAAAGGGGAAATTGCTGACTGTTTTGAAACCCTTTTAAAAGCAAAGAGGCTGATCCCCTTGGCTTCCATCAGACACAGTTTTCTGCCGTGTCAGAACCACCACCACACAGGTACATAGGGTTACAAAACCACAGCCAGCCCAAGTACATCTGTATTCCTACCCGCCTCCCTACCTCTACAGGCACAGTTCTCCTGCAACAGCCACTCAGAAATTCTCATTTGCAGTTTTACCCCATCTTCCTTTTCACTGCCTAAGGGTTTCACTGCTTCCAGGCTGAACACTGACAACCAGTAATCCCTGCAATAGCATGGAGAGGGACAGCAGCAGCTCCAGTAACAATCCACTACAGTGCTCGTGCCCAAGAGTTGATTCTCCGACCCCTGGTGATGCGACTGCATCCCTGTGCTGCTGCCAGGACGGGGTCCGGCACTGGTTTGCAGGGGTGGTGGATATCTTGGAGCAAAGACACAGCAATGCGAACTCAAACAGAAACCGTAGTGGGCACCAAATGCAGTTGAAAGGCTGGATTCTAGGATTTTCAACCCAGGAACACTCATAGTTAATCAGATATGGGACAAGGAGAAAGTGCTATTTATGTAACTGAAGAAAAACTTATTTGTATTTCATCTGTTCTTTACTACATTTTTCAACCATATCCTTGTTTCACTTTTAGTTACACCTGGACCATGTAAGCCAGAGCCTCAGCTTACTTCAAAGAAACTATGACTTTTTCTACCAAATTGAGATTCTAGCCCATATTACTATACTTAAGACCACAGTAATACATGTTATGCAGATAGGTGATCCCCCCAAATCTCCAATTCCTTAATTAATAACAGAAACCCGATTGAATTTACTGTCCAAAATTGGATTCAGTTTTAATATTATCTCCCTTCAGCTTTAAAGGTGTGCAAAGGAAATCTTAGACTCTACAAGTCCTTAATGAACCCTTGAGGTGCTCCTTCATAATGATTTGGTGCGTATCACGCTAATTCACAGATGCTGTGTCTCATTTTCCCGAGTTGGAAAAGGGTGGCTGAAAATATGCAAACAGTTGTCAAGTGTTTGAAAATGGAAAGCATCAAATGTAGTGCTAAAGAAATCGATATCTACGTATTCCTGCCAGCATCCTCAGGGTTAGAGCAGGCAGATCTCAGCCACAGCAGACTTTCCAAGACTCAGCATGGCTACCATCCCCTACGCTGATCCCTACCATCCCTAGAAAGCAGTACACACAATTTCTTAGTCATATCATTAGATCCGGTGACTTCTTCATAGTCTGCAGTGGCTCAGAGCATGGGACGGCCCATTGCAAGTGAACCCCATAGACTGCGTCATTGAGAAAATTACCTCTTATACACGCTCACTCTATACACTAAGGATGAGAAAAAGCAGGAATGCTCAGGCAGGTTAAAGTTTGCCTAGCAGCATTTATTTCCTTAGCATCCAGCTTTACAAAAAGCAGAGATTCCTATAGAACAGAACTTAGTAAACTGGTGAAAATTGTAATTGAAGGACTATAGCTGCTCTGAATTTCTCAACATAATTCCCTGTAGTCACCCTCTGTGCTCCCAGACACTTCCCACTGTCTCCAGAGAAAATCCAAACTTCTGCTTCCTACAACAGCCTGGGCTTTGCACGGAGAGGTGGGTGAGATTCATCCTGACCAGACCCACGTGTGGAGGCTCCAGTCCCCATTTCCTAATCTTCCCACGACAAATGACATCAGATTCTGATGTTCACAGGGAACAAGGACCCTCACAGAAGGAGAGCACCCTTATGGTACAAGGTGGCTCCCAAGGTTACTCAAGGCCGTTGCAGCTACTGAGAAGGGGAAGAAAGATTCAGGACAAGCATGGCCAAGGCACCAGAGATGCTACAGAGCCAGACTGCCTGCGTGCCTGCCCTGAGCCACTCAGCAGGCACCTAAGGGCCATGCTCAACCAACATCACTAAATGTCTCCAGAGTTATGTGTGATGGAGAAAGGATTTGCCTTCAGAGGGCAAAATGATAAATGCTCAGAGAGACAGTGAAGCACGGCCACGGAGATTGCTGCCACAAACATCTGTCCAAAGACATTACAAGACATCTCTAGTCCAACCACAGACATCAGTCCATCATACCAAAGCAGGATAGGAGCGTGTTTGGGAGCTGTCAGTCTCTAGGTGGCTTTGTAACACTTCTTGGGTTTTCTAAGTACGGCACTTGTGCATGATTAGGTTAAAAAGTCTTTCCCAAGTGCAAAAAAGACAGGAGCTCTGAAGGAACGTGCTGGAAGAGTTTCAAACCTGCCAGGGTCAACTGCAGAGCTGTGATGAGGGATCTCAAAAAAACAGATTATTGAAAGGCTCTGTTTCAGTCCCACTCTACTGCTGGGCCAGTGTTTATTTGTCCAGGCTGGCAGGCAAAAGGTTAGTCCTTTATCTACTCACTGTGAACAAAAGTGGAGGGAACACATACGGGCGGATGGGTCAGACTGTCATGGGTGAGTGAACATCCAAACAACCCCAAAACCTTCAGGCCTTCTTATGGTAACCATACATCCTCACTTGACAGCAGGGAATGGAAGGGAAGGGAAAGGAAAGGTATTTCTGCATTCAAGGATGGATGAAATGCGTGCCAAGGGCATTTCCTTTCCCAAAGGGGGAAGACATGGTGAGAGCTGAGGTGGAACCCAGCATGGCCTTCTGGGGTTGTCCCTTCGCTAGCGACTGGAAATGGCTGCAAGTTGCTTAGATGAAAATTACTGCTAAAGGACAAAGTGCCGTTTCAGCATCACTGTTAATACTGCACTGCAAACCACAAAAAGCTGTAAAATCAGAAAAATCTTTTCTCCTTGGTGCTTTGTCCCCTTGAGCCACTTCAGCAGGCCTGAGGGGTTTGGGCTGGAGCTAGGCAGGGGGCTCTGAGATGATGCCCTTGGGTCCCATGTCGCTCCCCACATGCAAAATCTCACCAAGGGCCACAAGTCGGAGTCCACGCAGTCCCCACACCAAGCTCGTAGTGCTGAGCGGAGACGGCCACGAACCCAATGAGCAAAAGGCTAACCCAGAAGCACATTTTTGGCCTGTCGGTAGTACATCTTGCTGATGTGTATGAATTTTGCGTGTTCTAGTTAAAGCCCTAATTGCCTGGATTTTTCTTATAAACACTTCGCAACTGCTTTTTTTTTTTTTTAAATAAGTGGGAATTAGAACACACTCCATAAATCAACACAGCGCATTTCCTTCCCTGAGCCTGCCACCCTGCTATCACACACTTGCCAGAGATGTCTTATATTCTTCCTTTCAAAATACCTACTTAATTCAAATGTTAAACTGAGATAGATTTGTTCACATGATATGAAAGGGTCTTAAAACCTACTTATTCTTTCCAGTATGAATTTTTTTTTTACAACTATTGTACTATAACAGGATTATAAAAGTTTTAATTGACTGATGTTAAACCTTCCCCGCAAAACTGTTAACTTTAATACCCCCTAGGACTATTAGATTTTAATTCATTATTTCTTATTACTGAAAAATCAGTTTGAGGGCGCCCTTAGGGTCTTCCCCAAATACGGATAAGATCCTATTAGTCCTACAAATCATACCCAAGTAAGTAATTCTTTCCCAGGAGAAAAAGACCACAGGGAGTTAAATGCAGGTTTAGTAGCCAAAGGAAGAGAAAGACTGAGGACTAGAAACCAAACCATTAACGCTGCTCACCGATGTTTTCCTTCGCATCCAGAGAACAGCTGGCAGCTTCGAGAGACTTGGCTTTCCCGCACCATCATCATCCTGATCCGTAAACTGCTTAATTTGCATCAGGTTTCTGGATTTCAAAATGCTGAGACACATTTAGGCTGTTTGACTATAAACAAATTAGCGGTAAATCTCCTGCACCTAACCAAGGTAGCAAGGGAGAGAGTGCTGGCTCAAGTCTTCATAATATTCTGCTTGCTTCGTAAAAATGATCAACCCTGTTCAATAATCCCTGCAGAGATGCGCAAAGAACCTGCAATCCTATCACACCTCCCGCCTGCCTCCCCCAGCCTTTGCAGTGGGAGCTGGTCTAGTGCTGCTCGATTTTGGTACTGAGCAAGTTGAAAGTGAGAAAGATGAAAAGCATTATTTTTCTCACACTCTAATAAAGTTTCAACCCCTTTAAAGTTACTTATCCTTAAAAAAAAATGCTCAATTAGGCAGAGAGTGCTTTTCCCCTGTAAATCACTGGGGAGGTGTCGGCCTCCGTGGTGTGTCACATTGTGAGTGCGCGAGGGTCACGCTGGAGGGGCACTCATATCCGGACCCGCGGAGAGGGGAATGAAGTAGGGAAGATAAATTATTGCCTTTTGTTTTTCAAATTTCCAGGTGCTCACAGTAAGTACCCACTGCTTCTTATCTCCGTTGTCACGCAAGCAACAAACATCGCTCCAACTACTGAATTTAACTACCCTAAAAACCAGAGCGGTCCCATTTTGGGCCAAAACCCAAACAACCCTGCCAGCTCTTGAGCAAGCTGGGAGAAATGCTGATAATGTGGCGATAACCTGAGCGCTTGCCCCTGCCTGGGTAGAAGAACACAGCCCAGCAAAACATGCTAAGCCCAGGATTCACCTGCATCCCTCTGGTAACTCATACTTGTGTTTATCAAAGTTGTGGACTGGGGGCTGGGTTCTCAGATCACTCGTGTTGCTGATTACTTGAATAGTATTTAAAACTCATCCTGTAAAGTGCCCTTGAGAAGATCGCCACGTTTTCGGTGAAGTACTGTATGGTCTATCTCACACGTGAACTGAAAAAGGGACAATGCTTTGCCTGCCTCTGATGTGTCCCACACGACCGATGTGCTCCCCCCCACCCTGGGGTGCAATCAAAGCTATCTACGCAGCCACGAGACTTTTGGCTGGTTCCTGTTACAGCTCTGTGTTAACATTTATCTTCCTCCTGTTCAGTGGGCGTCCTTGCGTACTGCAAATTAGAAAATTAATTCCAAAAGAGTAAACTTCTTAATATTTACTCTCTCTCTCCCTCTTATTTCCAGCTTTAAGCACGCTCTCCTGGAGTTATGATTTATTACCCTGACCTATTTCCTGATCTAAGGGCAAATACCTCCTCTCCTAATGACATCTTGTTAAAGTTTTCAAACATACCATCTCCTCAGCCTTCAAAGCTCCTTCCATCCATCCATAAGCATTAGCTTATTTGAGTTGTTTTCTCAGGCAGAAACTACCCCTGTTTGATCTGATTAAGATTTTTGTCATAGAAGTGGAATATTCTCAGTCACGATGCAAAACACAGTGAGGGACACAGCTTCTGTACTCTGCCTTTTCTCCCGGGCGACACTCCCTCACTGCCCTGATTGTTAACTAGCAGTGCTCAAGCAGTACTTGAGACCCTCTTCTCTGTCTTACCCAAGAGATTCTCTTTCCTTTAACACTACTCTGGTTTATCCAACTTTCACCTCTGCTCGTGCAGTCAGTGACAGCAAAATACAGACAGAGCTCTACAGCATTCGCATCACACTGTGTTCTCTGAAAGCAAGGTAAACATCAGTCTCCTGGGCTAACACACTCACACAAGCCTTATATTCCAGACAGGTATTTCTTGACACATAATTAGATGAGCATTCTAATGTATACGCAACCTTATGTATGGTCTTGTAAACTTGTTTTCTTCCATGAAAGAGGAGGCCCTTCCTCTCCTTCAGTCAGGTCTAACCTTCTTCCTTGCGTTTTATAATCAAACAGAAAAAGAAAGCATAACGTTCCCCCGTTATTTTACCTCTCACAAGCGGCTGAACTGGTAGCCCAGAGCAGCAATACAGTCTTCCACGTTAATAACACCAGCCCCGTCGCACGCACTGACTGAGAAACGTGCAGTTTTCATTAGGCTGCCCTTAATGCAGAAAACGTGCACGTTCGGCAGGGTTGAATGGAAACCTGCCATCCCTGGTGTGCCCATCGGTACAAATTAGTAAATCTGCCTCCTGCGAGAGCAGGCTGGGCTCAAAAAGATAAATACCCACTTAGTGAAACAAAATAAAACCAGCTCTAGAAAGATGCAAGAGCCTGAAGGAGGACTGAAATAGCCCCTTGAAAACAGTGAAGTAATGGGCTTAGAGTTTTATTATCCGTATAAAGTTTAGTGACTTCAAAATGAACGCGAAGCCAAACAAGACTTGTTATCCCACTAAAATCTGTGCTGTAACCGAAGCCAGTACCCAGATGTTCTGTGGTAAAATCCACTGCTTCGCTGCATAAAAGCACCACATACCCTGACGTACAGTCCTGGCTTGTCTTCATCCAAATCTACTTAGATTCTGGATTATTTTTCTAGCAATCTTTTAAACTGCCATGGGAAGCATAAAAGGTGGTCTCCTACAAAACCATTTGGTACCAGCTTGAAATGTAACCATTTGCAGAAATAAAGCAGGATTTCTTTTTAATAAACTGTTTATTACCAGCCTTTCAGAACATAACTCGCAGAAGAAAAAGTACCGGCTGAGTTTAATAAACATCTCATCTTTATATATAAAGGCAGAAGACCCTGAAACACTTCAGAGCAAAACATCGGGCAGGCAGGCTCCATCCAGTCCTACTAAAGCCACAGGACAGGGAGCGGAAGGCCAGCACACAGCTGGAAGCTCAAAATCACATTGTGTAGCAAAGGGGAGCCCCAGCTCCGACAGCACCACTAACCCACCCATCGCTTCAGCTCTCACGGAACCTCCCAGAAAAGGGTTTATCCTTTCATTTTTAGGGGACTTTTAAGGTGGAGAAAGCTTCAGAGGACAAACTGCCTAAGAAGGACAAACCTTAGGTGGACAAACCTTCTAAGCAGGACAAATGAGACTTGAAGACACCATTTCTGCCCCTACATGTGGCTTTGGTGCAGGATGTTTTCAGGCAGCCCAGGCTCTCGCTGAGGTGGCTGGGAGCAGTGTGGCACCCAAGTTGGTCTGGGGCTCCAGTGGGTCGTGGTGCAAGCAGAGCCACGGCACCGACCCTGCAGGAGGAGGAGAGGGCACGTGGGATGAACGCCGAGTACGCAGTGAAGGCATTTGAGCCGAACCGGGAAGGCAGCCCAGGCGTAACGTGATTTTGAACAGCTTGCTTGACAGTTTGCACCATATTGTATTTATAAACACCGGGGAAACCTAACTGCTATGCCTTGGCGTTCAGAAGGAGTCATCCACAACAAAACAGCAATCCTAAACAGCTCTGCCTCACCCCCACGACACCATTCCGAAAGAATCTGATCTCCAAAGGATCAGCATCCCACACAGCATTCAAATTCCCTCTCAAACCGCATGTTTAATCACCAAACCCAAACTTCCCCCGGGGGGCTGGGGTGTGAGGTAACCCGCCGGTCGATGACATCAGTGGCACATCACGCGTGTGCCACCTCCTGCCAGGTGTGGCTCGCACCAGGGAACAGCTGGATTCTCCGGCAGGCACTGCGGAGCACAGCGCTTCCCCGGGACACGTGCAGGCAGCACCCGCACGCCGCAGTGCCCACCCTCCACAGCACAAAATCTATGGATTTGCACTCCGGGACCATGCAGGAATAGAGACACCGTGATGCACCCACAGTACTCATCATGTAAAAGGGCCGAGGGATATTGTAAACATATCAGAAAGCTTTTTCAGATTTAAGAGGGGCTTGTTATCTGCCAGCACACAAATTCCAGAAGGAACAGGTATCACCCTCCTCACAACAGGACGGAACACAGGCGCAGGATCCCCAGTGCACCCATAAGGTACCCACACGTGATGCACTACTGCACTTTTTTACTTATTCACATTTTAAATGGCTGAACTAGAGCACAAAAATCTCTCAGTGTTTTAAGAGGTCCTTTCCTCCTTCAATATTAACAAGTTTTAAATAGCAGTCGTTACTCTAGGAGCTCACAGAGACTGTTAGCGGTACTAGAAAGCTGACCTGCGCAGCTCTCCTCTTGCAGGTATGCAATTTCATAGAATCATAGAACAACCAGGATGGAAGGGACCCATCGGATCTTCTAGTCCAACCATTCCTATCAAACACTAAACCAAGTCCCTCAAGAAATTTGCTACAAGGTAGGAGACTGAGGGCAGGAGGATGAGGCATTCCTGACGAGGAGCACTCCAAAATGCCATTCCTAAAACAGCAAGGAATCGGTGATTCTCAAAGCAGGCTGAACAGAATCACAAAGTTTTTCTCCCTGCTCTCTCACAGCACAGCCGAGGATGCTGGTGATGTCTAACACCCAAGTGCTGTTTTGACAGAGACCAGGTTACGGCCGAGCCAGCAGTGCCTTGCCAAGGTCGCAAGCGCATAAATCACTCGCTGCCAACCGCCCAGGGAGGAACTCACCCTCACAACGCTCTCACCTCTTCCAGTTTTACACGTATACAACTCCACCAGCTCAACCAAGCGTGAAATCGGTGCAGCGAGGCTGGCAGCCTGTCCTAAGACGGTGCTGGAAGGGGCTGCCGACGCAGCCCAACTCCAGGATGCTCCACCGCAGAGAGAGTGCCACGTTTGTGTCCCTGAACGTCTCCAGCCTGCTGTCTGCTCACAATCAGCCTGCCAGGCCTGGGAGACTTATCCTGGGGATCCTGCCTGCCCTCTGAGCTCGCCTCCTGCGGCTCAGTCCAGCCACAAGACTGGTGGTACCGTTGAAGCGCTTTAATTACAGCTGGTAACTAGACGCTGACCGGATCCTTTGGTGGGGAGGGAAAGTCCAAGGGACGCTGCGAGCTTCGCAACCTGCTGCCCGAAAGCAGCTTCGCAGAGGCTGCTTCACTCACGTAGGTGCCCAACGGGACGATCTCTGGAGCAGCCGTGGGCACAGACGAGATCACGCTCATCCCTGGCAGCGAGTCCGTGGAAACGGGACACGCTGCCTCCCAAGCGTTAAACACATCCAGAGCAAAGATGGCTCAGAAAACCACCGCACTTCAAAAATCTGTGCTAGCCTTTCACCGTGAAGGTTTAAATCCGTAAAAGTTATATCTGCAAGTGATTAAACAACGCTTTGTAGCCATTGTCTCTGCGCTGCCGGAATAAAAACCACCACCCCAAGCCGCACACAACGGAGCAAATCTCAGCACTTGCACCCACTGGTGAGTTTATCCATCTACTTTTTTTTTTTTTTTTGATAGGCGCTTTTTGACCCCCTCCTTCTTTTTTTCATTCGAAAAGAAATAAACAAACAAAAAGAAGAAACATACTAGGAAAGACGGAGCCTGCCTGTCACCCACCCAGCCCTACCCGGGGGATGAACCGGGGAGCGAAAAGGCAAAAGCGGAGAAATAAAACAAAGTGAATTGATGCGGGGCGAGGACAGACGGTCCCGGGGCGAGGGATAGGAGAGCATCCCGGGGCGAGGAACCCCGAGAGCATCCTAGGAACAGGGACCCCAGAGCATCTCCGGGGGCGAGGAACCCCGAGAGCATCCTAAGAACAGGGACCCCAGAGCATCTCTGGGGTGAGGAACCCCGAGAGCATCCCAGGAACAGGGACCCCAGAGCATCTCCAGCCGAGGAACCCCGAGAGCATCCTAAGAACAGGGACCCCAGAGCATCCCCGGCCGAGGGACGCTGAGAGCATCCCGGGGCGAGAGACCCCAGAGCATCTCCGGGGTAAGGGACCCCGAGAGCATCCCCGGAGCTCCGTGTGGAGCATCCCCCGCGTCCCCAGGGCTCTCGCAGCCATGGAGGGGACCCCGCCACCCCCCTGCCCCTCCGCAGCTCTTACCTGGCGGCGCCGGGTCCCGTCCCGGCCGGGAAGGAGGATGGAGGAGTAGAGGAGAGGGGCTAACTGCTGGGGAGGGGGGAGAGGGGGGCGGCGGCGTTGCCCTCAGCCCCCCAGCTCCGGTGGGAACAAGGCTGCGACGGGGACTGTGTCACGCACGTCCCTTTATAGCCCTTCCACACCCCTCCCCGCGGAGGGGGAAAAAAAAAAAAAGGAGGAAAACAATTAAAACAAAAAAAAAAAAAGAAAAAAAAAGCGAGAGCAAAGGATCCGGGAGCCCCGCAGGGCAGCCCGGGGCGAGGGCGCAGCCCCGGTTTGTGCTCCCGGGGAGAGAGGAGCGCTGGGAAAAGTTCCCCTGCGCCCAGCGAGCGGAGCAGCCGGAGCCGGGAGGGCAGGGATGCTCCGCTCCGCCCCCGGGGCCGCCCCCGGGGTAACTCCGGCCCCCCGAGGAGCGGGGGAGGGCACTGCTGCGGGGACACCGAGAGGAGAGTGTGTGTGTTGAACCCTCCCTGCCGTTTCGGCTTGGGTTTTGGTTAGAAGGGCGCTCGTAGCATCAGAGAATCTGGGCTGGGAAAGACCTTCGAGGTCAGTGGTACCAGTCGTACCTGCCCGAGACTCAACCGCATCCCTGAGAGCTTCACCTACCTGCCTCTTAAATAGAATCAGAGAATCACAGAATCACCAGGTTGGAAGAGACCCATCGGATCATCGAGTCCAACCATTCCTATCAAACACTAAACCATGTCCCTGAGCACCTCGTCCACCCGCGCCTTAAACACCTCTAGGGAAGGGGAAGCAACCACCTCCCTGGGCAGCCTCTGCCATTGCCCAATGACCCTTTCAAAGGGTCATTGGGCAGTGGCAGAGGCTGCCCAGGGAAGTGGTTGAGTCACCTTCACCTTCTGTGAAAGGGTCATTTCAAATACCTTTGAAACCCCTCCAGAGGCCTGTCTCACTGCGCAGCCAGCGAGCAGAAAGTATCCCTTGCTATTTAAAACCAAACCCTTCTCTCTTTTTGCTTATTTATTATATTTTTGGTCACTGCAGCACAGGAACCGCTCCATGAGCATGAGACAAGTTATTAGAATCATAGAACAACCAGGTTGGAAGAGACCCATCGGATCTTCTAGTCCAACCATTCCTATCAAACACTAAACCAAGTCCCTCAAGACCTCATCCACCCGTGTCTTAAACACCTCCAGGGAAGGGGAATCAACCACCTCCCTGGGCAGCCTGTTCCAATGCCCAGTGACCCTCTGTGTGAAAACCTTCCTCCTAATCTCCAGCCTAAATCTCCCCTGGCGGAGCTTGAGGCCATTCCCTCCTTTCAGGTAGTGGTAGAGAGCAATGAGGTCTCCTCTCAGCCTCCTCTTCTCCAGGCTCAACAACCCCAGCTCTCTCAGCCGCTCCTCATCCAGATAGCAATAGCAAATGATGGGTAATGTCCCTGAAGGTAATTGCTCCTTCCCTAATTAACAGATTTCAGGAGAAAAACCATAGAATCGCCAAACACTTTGGGTTGGAAGGGACCTTAAAGATCACCCGGTTTCAACCTCCCTGCCACCTCCCCCTGGAAAAACAAAATAAAGGCTCCTCTTTTGAAAGGCTGCTGAGAAAATCTGACAGTGAAGCCGCAGTGGAGGGATGAAAATTATCATGTTGTGCAGGGCGACAATCAGCTTTGCTCTGCAAAGGCACAAGCCCCAAAAGAGCTCCTGTCTTCAGGGACACGTAGCTGTCCAGACCTCTGCTAATTGCCATTAGTTACTGCCACTTACTTCCCACTCTGTCAACTCACAGAGGAGCCGGGTCGCTCACTGCAAGGCAGGCAGCGCTCTGACCCAGGCTCTGCTCAAAAATAGAACTTCACTGAAAGAAACCCAGGATTAAGGAAAAGAGCCCAGTGGGAGCTTCCATCCAGTTATCCGTCTGTTTTCCTGGTCCTGTTTTTACCTATTCCCCACCTGTATTTATTGTTTGGAAATAGGTTCAAGGATAGGAGTTTGGGGAAGGGAGAAAAGCCACAGAAGTTTAGAATGAATTTATGCACCTTTAAGGAGATCCTAGAAATACCTGGTATTCACACACAGGATCCTGACTTCTTCCCTTCTAGAGGAATGTTTGCCTCCAACTGCAACAGCTCATGAAAAATAAATCTCAGCAAACTACACGTGCTCTTCTTCCGCAGCAGAAGACGCAGAGATTCAGTCATCCGAAAATGGGAGAATCTGACCAAATAAGAAAGCCAAAATTAGCGAAGAAACCCCAACCTCACTATTCCCTCCCCCCAAGCCTTTGGAGCGGGCAGGAGCCAGTAGAGAGAGAAATGTGCTCAGGTGAAGGCAGGCGGCTGCCTTCGGGTACGCTTCGTGGCACCACAGGGTTCTGAAGAGCCTGCAAAACATGGCTGGCTCCGGTCTGTGGTCGTTAGAGGTAAAATATTGCTACCCAGCCAAAGAGCTCTCGAGACTCTGCGTTTCGCACACAAGCAAACCGATTATTTTTAACCTGAGGACAGTTTTAGTGCTATTGTTCTTAGAGGGTATTACTGGTTGTGATTTCAGGGGAAGCAAGATGACATCCCCGGGATATTATTTACTGAGGTATGCGAACGCCGACTCCTCTGTGCGCAGATAAGTCTTGTTTTGGATGCTTGCAGTTCCACTTCTATCACAACTGTAAATCTCTGCTGTGATTTAAAGCACAGCACCGAGCGACTCCCAGCCAGGGGAACCATTAAACCATGCTCGGAACAAGATTCCCCGTTCTCAAAATTTACAAAGTACAAAAATATCGAACGCAAATAAGGAAGGCAGATTTGGGATTTAAATGCTGAATATGACATGGACACCTGGGAGGTACTAGGACAGCCAGTGAAATGGAAACTAAGCAGTGAAAACCCAAAATATCATAGAATCATAGAACAACCAGGTTGGAAGAGACCCATGGGATCATCGAGTCCAACCATTAAAACGGAAAATAATATGGAAAATTCTTGTGGGTAGGTGATTCCTTTTAAATCCATTTAACTGTCCCAGGTACTATCCCAGCACTTAGGAAAGTGGTATTGAAATACTGCCCCCTCAATCTGGAAATTCATGTTTGTACAGTCTTTACAGGAACAGGTCCCAGGTGTGGCAGCATATGACACCCAGACTGAGAAATCTATGACTGTAGAGTGATGTTCTTTATGCCAGTTTGGCAAATCCAAGAAACCAAACGGAGAGAACATCAGACCCCCTAAATAACTTGGCTTTGGGCACTCATCTTGTCCTTCCTCCCTCTCAAAAGGCTTCCAGAGAACTGAGTTTTACCAGCAATAATGAGTACAAGAATGAATCTGAAGAGGTGCACGCTAAATACCGATGAGAACCAAATAATTCACTCGCATGCAGTCACAAGCTGTCTGTAGCTGCAGATTGTTTACTCGAGGGCTGAAACTGTTTTGACTCAAGCGAGCAAATAAATATCCAAAATTTGGAACATCTGTAATTGGTTCAACAAAGGCGACTGTAAACAGTCTGGGTAACTATTGCACTTTTTCACGGTTTCACCACGCTGGGAAACCCGACGAGAGCGGACGGATAGGTGCTACCAGAAAACAAGATGCGTGTGATACATTACAGAGAAAAAAAAGGAGGAAATGTTTAATAAGCTATCCAGTGAATACATCTGAATGATAAATCTTTCCGAAACAAAAATGGAAATGGGCAATTGGATATTCTAGGAGGAGAGAAAGAGGGATAATTCATCATATAAATAATTCATGGCAGATTTTAGCACTCAGTGGTGCTGTGCATTTGGTACGGGGGGCAGATGACACTGTGCGTGCTTAATTGCACGTATAGATAATATTTTTTTGCCCAATTACATGGTTCTTATTGTGATGCAGATCTAAAGATCTGTTATCAGCAACCTATCGGTTCACATTTGTTGCTAGGAAAGGACATTCTTATTTATTAACCTCAGAAACTGAGATGCTAAACTGGATTTATCAATTATGCCTCGCAGGCCATGATGGGTTTTAGTCATGCAGCATCACACAGCGCTCACTCTCTCAGAAGAGGAACAGGCTGGGTAGCAGGAGCCTCGAGAGGCACTAAGGAAGCATCTGGCTCGGTAGCTGCTGCTGCCTTCCCCAGCGGAGCAACACATGAGTGCCCAGGTGGACTCCAAGCAGCGGCAGTGAGCAGGTAAGAAATAAAACAGAAATAATTCCCAGTAAGCATAGAGATGACGCTCTTACTTTCAGCAGAAGTGCTAGTGATGCTTACTGGGTTTTGCTTGCCTGAAGCTGAGCCACAGGTTTCATCTGAGTAAGAGGTCAAGTTTTTTCTTCTTCCCATTAGGCAGCACGTGGGTGCTGCTTGAAGTGGAGTGAGCTGTGTGAGAAGCAATGGTCTTTCAGGGATGGGCAAAACATAAACTTGCAAAAACATTGTCCCCTGGTGCAGTGCTGCTTCGCCAAGCAGAGTCCAAGCCGGGAGGAACTGCATGCAACTTCCACCAAAAACCCGGAGCTACAGTGACCAGCAGCTCCCTTCCCGCCTCAATTATGGTTTCTTGTTTTAATAAGAGACATTTTCTTTACCCTATCTTGAGAAAAATCAAAAGAACGTGCAGCAGTTGGCGGGCAGGGTGTGATTTAACTCAATATTTCTCCTGCTTCACTGAAAAGTGCTGATGGGAGAAGGATAACGCGAGACACCTCCACAGCAGCTTGTGGTTAACACAATTTCACAACACCCTGTTACGTGCCCTCCAGGTTTACCCAGCTGTGGTGTAAACTGATGTGTTGCCACTGAGCCCAAGAAATTGCACATTTGGGCTGCCCTTAACTCATTACTTGCCTATTTCATCCAATTATGCTTTAGGTATTAAGTTAATCTTTAAAATCTCTTGGTGTTGACTGTTTTATACCTCCAGTGCATTCTTATTAATCTTACTGTTTCATGGACTGATTAACAAGTTTTTTTTGCCCCAACAACACAAAAAAATCCCACAAATCTAAGATATGATCTGAGTCGCCAGCACTGGCACTTCCCATATTTTCATTGGAAAACACCTGCTGTTAGACACCACTGTGACACTTGCTTTATTTTGCTAGATTTGGTAGAATATTATAAATGAAGACTAAGGATGAATGATTCCACTGTAAAATCCCAAAACTGCATGTGAAGACCAATGACAAACAGAGCTCTTGTGCTCCGAACATTATTTCTTACTCATAACTTTATTCTACTGAGAAAAGAAAAATGATGCTATTTCATAGAATTTAAATAATCTAATCTACTTTCAAGATAAAATTGTTAACAAACCATTGATTTAATCTCAAGTGCCCAAAAGACTACTTAAATTCGTATGCCAAATACCCATTCCTCTAATTAAAACAAATGAATTTATTAAAGAGGAACAGTACGATAATTAAACATATTCTGAAGTATTGGCTACTTTGATCTAGAACACTCACCTTTAATTTTTACTTGACTAAGTATTTTCGCAGACACAGCCCAGGCCTGAATTCATGTTCTATTCCTACCTTCAAAGAATAATTTTCACCGCAAAGTGTTTATTCAAGTCATTATTTTCAATCACAGAATCACACACTCACACAATGGAGCAACAAGTTCTTTCCTTGGCAACAAGAGTCAACTGTTAAAAAATGGTACATTAGAAGCAAACACTCAGGGTTTATTTTGCATTTAAAGCTTTGTGTCTCTTAAACTTCAGCTGTACATAGAGCTTCCGCAGGAATGTGGACAAATAGGACATTCTGCTCGTCATGAAGTTTCAGTGTGAAAGTAGTAAATGCAATTTTTAGGGCAAATTTGAGGACCCAGTAAGTGCTTACCTGAAATAAAAAGATTGCACCTTCTGTGGCAGAAAACTAGAATAGAGTTGAAGGACTGACTTGGAGTTTATCAGATGACACCCGACTGAGAAGGATTTGCCTTCATACAGGGGCATCAAGGGCAGTCCTGTAGTGTCCCAATTCCTTCCAGGCCACCTGAAAAATCCATAGCATCAACCTCCTCCTCCTCTTCTTCTTCTTCCTCCCTCAAGATGGAAGCCAACCTTCGATATCCTCAGCTCCCATTTCAAGACTGCATCTTCCCTTCTGGTTAGACAATGACAAGAAGGAAAAAAAATTATAAACTCTTCTCAGCAGAAATACCCAAATCACCCTGTGATTTTGTTTTTGTGAAAAACCCTTTGGGTTTTCCTAGGAGATTCCAAGGCAAGTGTAGCATGAAGATGCTTAGAGGTCTCAGCATATTTGAATATCTACAGCACATAATGTTGCTGTGTGCAGTAAGTATGGTTCTCTCTTGATCAAATAGCCCCGAATAAGCATTGACCCACACCACTGGGTGGATATAAACAGCAGACACCCATGATTCCTAGGAAGTGTGAATATACAATTTAATTAATAGAGAACGTGAGAGTGAAGGAGCAAAAGGGAAACTGTCAGTCATTGATGAGATGATGGGAGAATCTGGAATATATTGGAGCTAAGATTTGATTCTCCTTAATTACTAATAAGGGCCAACAAGGAGACAAACTCTTGACCTTTCTCCTTTGAGGCACCACAGGTTTCAACTTGATTAATTTTCAAAGTCTACACTACAGGCCGTAACAATATAAAAAGAGGTTAAATGAAGCATGATGCAATGTCTGCCTACTGTAATCCTACACTTAGCCACCACACAACACGTAAAGTACACACCCAGCTACGTTAACTCACGTATGCTCCTTTTTTTTCTTATCTAAGCGCACCCAATAGCACCCAGCAATGAGCAGCGATGTTTTGTGTGCTGGCATTCACTTATGCAGAGCAGAGGAGAGAGCTCCAGGCAACAGTGGGATGGTGAGATATAAAATGGTCCTTCCAAAGGCATTATTGAAGGGAAGATCATTCTGCGTGATTTAGAATAAAAGATAGTCTGACTGTTTTTCTGCTCACAAACTCATGCTATGAGGCAGGAGGCCTGCTTCACGTCGTCTGAAATTAGAGCCCATTTGGTATTAACATGTTTTTTGGTTGGCTGGTGGACCTTAAAATAAATCCGACAGCAGCTGAGAGGAGGCTGAGAGGAGACCTCATTACTCTCTACAACTACCTGAAGGGAGGTTGTAGAGAGGAGGGATCTGGCCTCTTCTCCCAAGTGACAGGGGACAGGACAAGAGGGAATGGCCTCAAGCTCCGACAGGGGAGATTTAGGCTAGACATAAGGAGGAAGTTTTTCATGAAAAGAGTCATTGGGCATTGGAATAAGCTGCCCAGGAAGGTGGTTGATTCACCTTCCCTGGAGGTGTTTAAGGCATGGGTAGATGAGGTCTTGAGGCGCGTTTGATAGGAATGGTTGGACTAGAAGATCCGATGGGTCCCTTCCAACCTGGTTGTTCTACGATTCTATGAAATACAGCTCTCTATACATTACATTATACATTACCCTTAGGATTTCCCTGGTGCCATAAGGATGGTCACATATTGGATTATGAAGAATGGAGGCGAGCAGCAATGATTTGACCGTCTCATTAGAAGTGAAATTAGTGCTATTCATTAATTTTGCTTTCCACGAAGAACGTGGCTTATTACTACCTCACACTGCAGGGAGCAGAGGACAAAACTCATTGCTGCTTGTACCACCCATGCTGAAGATAAGCATAACGTCCTCGTAGCCAGAGTGTTTACATTGCTCCGTGATGTATTAGTGTCATTGTTTGATTACGTGAATAAGAAATGTGCTTCTAAAACTGTGTTTTTAAAAGCTTTTCAGACACAAATCTGAGAGGTGATGTGCATGCCAAAGTAGTGCCATCCCGGCAGCAATGTTGTATAGCTGGACCTCTGAATTTATGGATTACACATTTCAAAAAACTTCACAGAATAATACACACCCAACTCTGCTTTCTTTGCTACACTCCGAAGTTTCATTAGCTCTCTTTCAGGTGACTAAGTTTAAATTTTAATACTTTTCCTTCTCACACTTCAATCATACGTTCCCCCTCCCTCTAAACCAGTAAGCAAGTTTTCCAGTGCTTTGATTTTATATGGGTTTAATAGCTAAGGGGTGTAATTGTTATAATTAAATATGGGAAGCATACTAAGGGGCAGAAAGTTTTGAGGGAATGAGTGCCAGAACAGTTCTGCAAAACAACAAGAAAATGAAAACAAGAAAATCGATAAATGCCTCAAGCACTTCTAACTGCAAAAATACATTTCCTTTTTCCGCATCTTTAGCATGGAACATTTCCTGTTAAAAGCAACTGCTTGGGAAGCCAGGCTTGCTCACTTCAACCCCGTTACGTGAAACAATCCAATAAAGCAGAGGTCTATGTCCTATTTTCTCAGCTTCTGCAGCAGCCTGCCAGAGCTTTATCCTTCAAACAAGAGCTCCATCTGGTGGGCTTTCCCAAAACATCGAAGCATCCATCCAGGTGTCACAATCCCCTATGGGAATTTCTGCCATAACCTGCATCAGGGGATTGATTTTGGTTCTTAGGGTCACACCTAAGAATTACAAACACCTCCAATGAGAACCTATTGGACTAGCCAGGCAGCAGCAGTGCTTTGCCACAGAGTTGGTCCACCTTGACTGAGTGTTCTAATGACAACTAACCAAAAACTTATCCTGCCTGGTTGTCTGGAAGTCATAAACAGATTTGTATAAGACAGAGTCTCTGACTTTAATGCTCTGAAAATAACCTTTGGATTTCTCTTAAATACATTTTCTGATATCAAGCCTTAAAACATCCCTGTTGCAACCACTATCACAGTCTTTACTGATGGAGAAAACAAGACACCAGGGAGACTAAAAACTACTTCAGTTTCCTGAAGAGAGGCACCTAACACCCTCTGTGACATCTCTGAGGGTACTGAAGCCTCCCATTTCCAGGACTGTACCTGCAGATGTTCTCAATAGCCAGGGGTACCTCGGATGGCACTAGAACACGGAATCATAGAATAACCAGGTTGGAAGAGACCCACTGGATCATCGAGTCCAACCATTCCTATCAAACACTAAACCATGTCCCTCAGCACCTTGTCCACCTGTGCCTTAAGCACCTCCAGGGAAGGTGACTCAACCACCTCCCTGGGTAGCCTGTCCCAGTGCCTTTAGACATCAAACTTAGCCAGGCATAACTTGTTTCTTGCCACATGGCAAACAGGTGACAGAAACCCTCTCTTAGCACCTTCTCTGACTACTGCACCCAGCTGCGTCGATGTAGACAGCACAGCTCAGGAATGACAAAACTCCCAAGTTTGCATTTTAAGATGTTACAATAAATTTTAATCCTCTTATTAAACTCCAGATCCTGTTAAAGATATTATGCTGAGTCTAAGTAGGACATCTATTTTAAAGATCCAGAAGTGCCTCCCATCTCAGCTGAAAAGACGATAAAGACCAATGCAGAAGATTAAAAGTTAATTGTAATAAATTGCATTGGCCAGGATAGCAAAATTTAAAACAACACAAGACCAAAATGATACAGAACACAATTATGCAAAGCTTAAACACCAACATCTTATAAAACAGGAGAAATTTGTCTCTGACTAAAGGAAACGGCCTGTGGGAACACAGGTCACTTGTTTGCCATCAGAAGCACTCACTGTGTTGTCTCCAGTGGGAGCAGCCACAAACGGAGCTAGGTAGCAGGATTCAAATGGCTATGGGAACAGCTTACGCACAGCCTCAGCCGTGCGCCTGTAGTCAACACGCTCCACTAGTTTGTCTGCCTTTTCATAGTATTCCTATGTTGTTAGGAGCAAAAGGCACAACAGAGGGCCTTTCTGTTTACAATTTCCTTGCAGCTAAGCACACTGGAGCTATTCAAAAGAAGTTCCTTGCGATAAGCCCAAGGACTGCTTGTTAGAAGATGAGCAATTAACAGAAAAACGCTAGAAGAGAACTGAAGGTTTGTGTGTGGTCCTCAGGAAAGCCCATGGGAGAGCTTGCCTCGAGACATTAAGAAATCTGTGCAGATGAGCTTACTACCAAAGCCATAATGGCCAACGAGGAATTGATGAGATTCATTCATTTCATCTTTCCTCCCATTTTTACATCACCAGCTGGAGGAACACAGGGATTCTCTAAACCAGAGAGTCAGAGCGGAAAGAGCATCCCTGAATCAAATGGCTGGAAATACATTTGGGGCATTACTATCCCAAATTGATTTGTTTGCTTAAGATAATTATTTTTCTCAGCACCAGCTCTAAGGTTTTCCCTACAAACAAATGAAGTATCTTCCAACCTCAGCTTCTTCTCCCGCCCCTCCACACAGAACTGGCGTTTATTGTCTGTAAACACGGCTGTGCCAGAAGGGTCTCAGGAATGTTACTATGATCACATAAGGTTACGCTCACATAACATGGTAGGCTGCTTTTCTGCTGTTTCCAGTTGACTAGTGTTTCACTGAAAGGAAGCTCAATCTTTATTCGTCGCTCTGAAGACGTATCACAAGGGCAATGCACATCAAAATAGCGTAAGCTCCTGTATAAAGTTAACCCAGGTGCTTCCCTCTATTTAAGGGACTGAAGCTTTCATCTTTTATATTTTTAGTAGTCATTCATTGATGAGATTGTGTGCCAGCACAGCAGTAAATCAAGAACATAGAAGTGTCAGCAATTCATGTGCACATTCATGTATGTGTGCATAAGTGTCAGGACATGTTCAGGAGATGGAGTCCAAACTATCTGTTTCATCCGTGGGAGCTTTGCTTGAATATTGGTATCAAAATACAGTCACTGCTGTACAGACTCATCTCTGCCTTGGAGATCATTAAATTCTCCAAACAACTGCATACGTGGCTTTACTCTGCAAAGGAGATTTATTGACTCTAGATGCAATGAGCACATAAAACGTCGAGTATTTGTACTTCAGATCCAGGCCAAATTATAGAATCATAGAATGGTTGGAGTTGGAAGGAACCTTAAAGCCCATCCAGTTCCAAACCCACCAAACGAGACTGCTCCAAGCCCCATCCAACCTGGCCTTGAACACCTCCAGGGATGGGGCAGCTACAGTTTCCCTGGGCAACCTGGGCCAGGGCCTCACCGTCTTCATTGTGAAGAATTTCTTCCCAATGTCTAATCTAAATCTACTCCTCTCCAATTTAAAGCCATTCCCCCTCATCTTAGCACTCCATACTCTTCTAAAAAGTCCTTCCCTGGCTTTTCTGTAGCCCCTTCAGGTACTGTCTGTTCTGTAGTATATAACCACTCAGGTAGAAGCCGACTGCATGCCTTACTCTGCAAGATTCAGATTGTGCAGACTGGAACACCAAGAAAAATATCACACTAATGCCATAATTATCTGAGCGTCAACACTGTGTAACATACACAGTAACGTACAGTCATTATTTGACTGTTTGCATTCAATGTGAGAACTTCCATTAATAAGAATTCAATCATTTGGAAAAGTTCCCTGGCTCTACAACATCACCTCTCTGAGTGGTCTCTCTACCTCAGATGAGAAGCTGAGGCCCTGTGTGGATTCTCTGACATTTAATAAGACAAAAGTTCACAACGAGATTTCTTTGAGCTAAGACATTCCCCTCTCTTTTCCCTGCTCATGCCCTGGAGACCTGCTGGCTTTCTATCAGATTTGTCAGAAGCTGGAAAATATGACATTTTGCAGATCTGACAAAGTCACCGTGAACGCCTGGCATATATATACATGTGCTCTCAAGTACATGCATGGATGCAGCTGGTACAGCTTCATAAATGCTGCTTTGCAGAAAACCAGGTGAAGACCACGCACCTGTTCTTCCTGGGTCCCCTCCTCTCCATGTAAGGATAAAGCAGGGTTGTACCAGTGTTTGGGGACTCCTAAAAATAATCCACTCCCTGGAAGGAAGAGCTTGTGCCTTGCACAGTGGAAATGACCTCTGTGAGGTGAGGCGATAACCCAGGAAGCCCTTGGGGAAGCCAGTTTTTATGCTGTCCTTTCTCACTACAAAGGAAAGGTGTTTAATTGCCAGGAGGGGGTTTTCAGGCTTGTTTAAAACGATGTAATTTCAGACAAACCCAGCCTTCCTCTTGGCTGCAAGTATAGCTCTGCTGGAGAGACACTCACCTTCGCCCTCCTGCTGAAGCACTGTGTGCTGCTGGATGAAGGGGATCGAGGAGAAGAAAGGTGTCTGCTGTCCATCGCCACTCCAGAAACACTCAGAGGTGCCCGATGAGCCTTTCTCCAGCCTGTAGGTAGAGAGGAGATGGTGGTTTAGCTCTGGAGGCCACTCATCCCGAAAGGGAAAACAGAAGTGGAACAACAGTAAGCTTCTGTGAGCGGGACAGAGTCCTTCGGAGCCCAGTTGAACTGTTCTAGTAAATGCAAAGTACTTATGAAAGAGCAAATAAAAATCAATGGAAATGTGTTTTCCCCCTTACCAGTGTGCATATAGAAAGCTGGGCTGAGGAAGCAAGCAAATTCTGCCATCCCTGAATACAATGCTTCATTAACACAGGCAAATTCTCAGCCTGGGAAGACTTAAAAATCAGACCCAGACGAAACTTTACTTTCAGGTTAAAAAGTAATCTTCATTTTCTTGTCCTATAATGCTCTGACCTGGGCACACAGCATACTCACTCTTGTGTGCCCAGGTTAAAAGTTTTAGCAATCCTTCTAGGTTTCCTTCCTACAGGAAAGAACACATGTATTTCTATATTTAGCTTTTACGCTCAGACCTTCATAACCAAACATTTATCTTCTATATCTATAATGTGGATATGCAAGTACATACATCAGCACAAACTGGGAAGTGTTCATGTTTGCATGAACATCACCATCTTCACGTATGGTCCTTTGACCACCTAGAAGAACCTGAGTTATCTACACATTTTTTCCTACGGAGCAAATAAAACCCATGCAGTCTGGCAAAGCCAGAATTAGCTTGCTTCCGCAGAGCCTTACTGGGTTTCTGTTATCCGTGGAGGTGGTCAAAAAAACTTATAAATATGTTTGTTAGTAGGCACGGTGGTGTTAGGCTGATGGTTGGAATTGATGATCTTAGAAGTCTTTTCCAATCTTAACAATTCTATGACTATATGATTCTGTGGACTTAAGAGGCAGAAGTTTCAGGGAATAACCTGCAGAAGTTCAAAGCTGCCTGAAGGATTTAATGGGAGAATTAGAAACCTGCAACTGAAATGTAGTATTTTTGAGAACAACTGACATTGGCTTAGTAGTCATGAGACATCTCATCAGCGCTACTCCCTCCTAGAACTTGTAATTTGAGGTGCAATGTCTGTATCACTTTCCTCTTGGATGAAGAAAGGCTTATTAATCTTCAGAAGATTAAGCTGTTCTGAACCAAAATGAAATATTGCTCGTAGACAATAGTGAAGTTTGCATACAGAAACTAAACAAAACTGAGCAGAATAGGCTGAAATAATCAGAACAAACAAGAAACTTGTAAGGTATGTTCCTTCCTTATTAATATCCTCCCCCTCCCTGGTACTACTCTGGGTTTTTTGTTTGCCTTTCCCACATATCTTATCTGTACTTTCAGATACAGACTCTCACAACACACGAATGCTTGACTGTTTGCATTCAAAGTGAAAAATTCTATTAATAAGAATTCAGTTATTTGGAAAAGTTTCCTGGCGGTACAACATCACCTCGCTGAGTCCTCTTCCAATGGGAATTTTACTTTCCACAAACATCCTTTGACTCAAAAAATATGAAGAGATGCTTTGCTGTGACCTCAAAGAAAAGGACTTCAGAGGAACGAGCATGAGAAGTGGAGTCTGTCACAAGCAGCTGTGGAACAGTAGGAAGTTACGGTAAGCTTGTGAATAGTAGCACTGTCTAAGGCTCCCCATGGGAATACTATTAAATTAACAACACATTCAGATTAATTGCCCTTTTTTTTTTCCTGGGGATTTTTTTTTTTTTCTGCTGCCCAACAGGTATCTTGTAATGCAGAGCTGCAGTTCATGGAGGTCACCCCATAACACTCCGGGTTTGATTTGGTGCTGAGGTTTTCTGGTTCTGCAGCTTTTTCTTAGCTGTGTTTCAAGTTATCAATTTATCAGACAGAAGCAGAAAAGCAGCTAAAGTGCTTGGACCCAACCACACCTGAATCCTCTGGGAAGTCAGATGTCTCTTTAGAAGTCACAAATGGTGAGACAACACCACTACACACACATTTTGAGTTTTAATTGTCATTATTAAGGATCAGGAACAGTCCCAATGAGCACCAAATTTTGCTGACACTACTGAGCCAGACCCAGGGATGTTTTTAGCAAACTGCAATACAGTATTAATGCCTCAAACCTGGTTTTAGTGAGTTCCCTTCCCTTTTAGAGCGAGTACATCCACGTCCCCTGTTAGGCATCCCTACCCTCACTAACTCTTGACAACTGAGGAATTGTAACAGAGAACAAAGTAATCCCTCCCTTGCTCTTGCCAAGATAAGACAGCATTGTTACACCAGTCCATAAGCGATCGGCTTTTCTCCTCTACAGACATAATATTCCTTCCTAAAAGAAAGCTGAAGATACAGGGAGATTGACTGCCCCTCCAAAGCTGTTTTAGAGTCTGAACAGGCCATTTATGTGAAAAGAATCTTATTTGAAATATCCTGCTCTTTGGTGTCAATAACAGTGTTTTTCTGGTATCATTGCTAGTCCTTCTGTGCAGCACAACTAGGATTGTTTCTGCTGATACTTTATTTCTACAGATTCCATGTTGCATCACAACTACAAAGGACAGGCTGAAAATTTGGCATTCCAGAGAAAGAGGGGAAAAGAATAGGAACTACAAAAAGACAAGCTCTTCTGTTAATCTTCAGAAAAGCGTAGCTCTTTCCCAACTTTTGGCAAAGGGAAATAATCTGGCTGGCGCTTTATACTTAGCCTTAAGGAACAGGTTTAAGTGCCTGCTCTATTTAGTCAAAGAGATAGCTGGTTTTGTGAATAACCTGCAGAAGACCTAAGCGTGTATCAGCTCTACATGGTAATACCATTGCCTTAAATGGATTAACTTGGGATTTATACAACTAAGAGGTGAGAAACAGGATGCTTGAACACAGGAAGGCACAAAATGAAAACTTCCTCCAAGAAAATTTAAACATCTGCCTCTCTTCTCTCAACTAAACCACATAATTAAATTAGAGAAACCAACATGGGGATGAAAATGCCAACAAAGGAGCTTTACCCTTAGTCAAAGCTGTAACTTCTTTCTTAATCAGGTCACACAACACAAACATAAGCGGCACACATCCTGCTTTCGCTCCATGAGATTTTCCTTCTCGAGATCCTTTCCCTTGGCCATGGGAAGAGCCCCAGACCTCCCTTGGTCTGATACCTCCCATTGGACCAACAAAGTTGCAATCTACAGTCTTCGCCTTGCAAAATATTAACTCTTACAACCATCAAGAGATCCTATCAGGAGCCGTGCTCCATCCATCCCATACCCCACCTGCCTGCCCTCGTAGCCTTGGTCCTGCTCTCCCCACCACTAGCCCATTGCACGGTCGGTGGCCAGAGTGGACTCTTTGCTCTCATACAAGCAGCCCTCGAACAGGAAGCACCTGGGTGTCCCCTATTTACAGGGCAGGTGGAAGCGAGGCTGTTGCTGCCGTCAGTGAAAACACACAGCCTTAGCCAGCATCCTGGCTCCTGGTGGGAAAGTGTTCTATTAATCAGAAAAATACTTTCTACCCTGTGGTGTCTTACAGACCTTTAAACTTGCATCTGCAAAAATCAGATAAATCCTTCTGTCATTCCCACAATGAAGTTCAGATGGTTCAAACCATTTCTAAAACTCGAGGATTTTGGGGTTTTAAACAAGAGAGAGAACTTCAACCTGAGTGGAAATACTCTCTGCAATGAGCACAAGGTGATATGGATATGGTAGAATTTCCAGCTCATTAGGGTAAGGCTGCCTTTCCAGTCTTTTATAGGAGGAATAACAAGTGGAGCTGGAGCAGTTGAGCTTTTCTTGACCAAAAGGTATTGTCATACACCACCACCTTCTTCTAGACTACAGAAAGAGAGAGGGGGATCAAGACCAGAGTTACTGTGCATCTCATAATCCTGATTCCTCCCAAAACATGTTTTAGTGGGGAATGAAATACTGACAGAGCAATGAGGTTAGGAGTACGACTTGGGAGCTAATGAAGTGCAAATCTTTGGGTAAAAAAGCAGAGCCAAAGAGTATAGTGCATTCCTTCATCCACAGTGTTCACCATGTATTTCTAGTTCTATTGCAGATACAATTCATTTCATCTCAGAAGAAAATGTTTTCATTGATGATATGCCCTTACTATAATTCCTAAGATTATATAAAATAGTGTAAAACTTTGCATTGCATAACACATCAGTCCCTCATATGGGATGGTAGAACTTTTAGAATCTTTGCTAGTGGATCTATTTAAAAAAAAGCCTTGACATTCTCCTAGGCAGTGTTAAAAGACAAACAAGATTCCAGAATATCGACACCACCTTATGTAGGACACACTGGAAGGCAGGAGGAAAAGTAAAAAACTGGGAGAGCCCAAGTGAGTAAAACGCCATGTAGGAGATAAGGTTTCGTTATTTGGAGAATAAATTAATGCATTAAAATATAAAAAAAACCCTAGTGAATGGATTCAAGGAAGAAAGTAATGTGAGCCAGGATTTATCTTGTAATCTATCAAATCATCCTTAGCTGAGGTAACTAGCTCTCCTATTATGGGATAGCATACGTGCATATTTGGGGCACCTCCTGTGCTTTGTCTACAGCATTATTATGAATCCACTCCCTCTCAAATCTAGAATTTCTGAGGCCATTGAAACAGGTCCCAGCTTTTAGCAGCAATTTCAAAATAACATTTTTTCCTTCCTAAAACAAATAACAGCTTGAGACTACGGAGGGACGCTATTTAGTGATTTATGAAGAAAGGCAACTTACTTAACACCAATGAAATCTTCGTATCGTGCCATATATTATTCATGCATGAGAGTAGGAATTAGTATCTAAAGAAATAGAAAAGAATAAGCATTAGCACGACTGTCACCAACAGCACTTAGAGAAGAAAGAGGCGGTTGTAGAACAACGAACATTTTTGACAAGGTACAGAGCTTAAAGTATCTAGGAAGTAAAATAGTGGTGAATCAAACAAAAATCTTCAGGTAAGCAGATTGCTGGTGTCATATGTGCTAACAAAAACAAACAAAAAAAAAAAGGAAGAAAAAAGAAATAAAAAAGAAAAAAGTATGGGACAACAATTCCTTGAAGACCTCAAGCTTTGAAGTACTTCATTTGTGCTAATGACTCCATGAGTTCAAATGTGCTCTATTTTAATGTTGGATAATTGCTGTTACGGTAATCAAAACATCATTTAGTGAATCCAGAATATCATGTTAAAAATAATGTAAAGGAAATTGTAAGCAGATAATTTAACTTGACACAGGAAGGCTTGCTCTCATTCACAAAAGTGAAAATTTCTCCCCCAACATTTAGGTGTAACTAAATGGAGAAAGTCCAGTTCAGAAGAAAAGTCTACAGAAACCCATGCCAAAACACACATGAAATGTTCTCTAGAATCTGTTATTTAATAAAGTTTCTTGTGTCTATTGGATGTTATAAGTGCAGTGGTAGGATGAGGAGAAATGTTTTAAGCTGGAAGAGTTTGTGGGGGAGATCTAGATTAGACATTAGGAATAAATGTTTTCCTATGAGTGTGGAGAGGCCCTGGCCCAGGTTGCCCAGGGAAGCTGTGGCTGCCCCATCCCTGGAGGTGTTCAAAGGCAGGTTGGATGGGGCTTGCAGCCCCTGATCCAGTAGGAGGTGTCTCTGCCCATGGCAGGGGGGTTGGAACTGGATGGGCTTTAAGGTCCCTTCCAACCCAAACTATTCTATGAATTTATGTAACTTGTACCATCACATATGCTCCCACCAGAAGTTACAAGGTCGGACATGTTGGTCTTTCTGCCAAACAAGTGAAACCATCCTCTTAAACTGTTGAAAAGTTTTGACAGAAAATCACTTTATGCTCCTCTTGTTTCCCCAAACCATCATGAGAGAGAAAATCGGTACAAACCATGCCTGTCGCTCACTACTGCTGTTACAGGTTCAGTTATTCAGACGAGTGTCTGATCCAATGTGAAAAGAAAGTTACCCTCTGCATATGAATTTCTCCTCTTCAATATGCACAGTAATTCCAACCTTCCCAAAACCTGAGCAGTTCCTACAAGGAAAGGAAAGGAAAGAAAAGAAAAAAGAGAAGGCCTTTCACAAACACAGTAGCCCTTCCTGTGAAACTGCTCCGCTCACCACTGATACAGAAAATTATTGGAGAAAGAATCGGATGGGAAACTTGCCAGGTTTTTGGAAAATAAAATACATAACAAACATTGGGAAACATCAGAGGGTTCTTTAAGGGGTCAAACTTAAAACCAGGAGTGCTAATACCCAGTCTCAGCAAAGCTCCAGGAAGAAAAAAATGCCTCTTATGAGTACTATGGTTGATTTTACCTAAAATAACTTACCTCCTCTAATGTGCCTGGGTCACTGCAGAAAGCACATCCTTGGGGATTTTTGAGTCTGACAACGCTAATTGAAATAGATGACAGTACCTGCATTTGGGAAATATTTCAATACATGAAAATCAAGAGGAAAATCAACAGTACGTGCATTTTATATGCCTTAAGGATACAAATTCTCATATAATACAAAGAATACCTCACCCTCAGCGTGATTAGGAACTGTGTGCCTCGGGGTTCACAATCTTGTGCCCAAGCCAGGCAAACATTAAAAGCCTGTACTAAAAAGAGGAGAAAAAACCCCACTAAACTAAACAGAAAAAAAAAAAGATAGCCTTGCAAACTCTATTTTATTACTGCGATTGGCTTGTGTTGAATCATCCGCTTGGGCCAGATAATGCTTGCGCAAGTTGTCAGATAATGAGTTAAGCACCACAAATGGAAGGCACAAACCTCCGTGATTAGTTGGGGAAAACATTGGAAATGAATGAAATGGGGGGTTTGTTGCCTCCCACACCACCCACACAGAAGCTTCTCTGTTTTGAGGATTCACAACATCTTTGAGCGGGGAGTGCTCTGCCCACAGCACTGGTCACCTGCTGAGAGCTCGCATTGAATTAGGTTACATTATAATTGGATTTTCCGAAGGCACCGCATTAGCATTTTCCATGATCTCACCCTTATTAGCCAAATCACTAATCAGGAATAGCGCCGTTATATTGTTTGCTGATTAAACTATCTGCTGCTATAGTGTCTGTTAAGCCAGCTCCACATTCATGCAGAGATAAAAACTCCCATCTCTCTAACAGAGGCTCAGGAGTTTATTCTGCAGCTAATGTTGCAGGCAAACTCTAATTTTCTATAGTCCATGAAAAAGCGTTTTCTCTCCAGAGGCCCGTTTGCTCAACGCTTTGCTCGTGTTCTTCCTGCATCTACATTATAACTTAGGAGCGTTGCTCCTTTGATCAGTCCAGGCAAAAGCAGCATCACTGTAAAAATCTAACAGCTGAAAAATCCTTTCCCATGGACTGTTCCCCATTGTGTCCAAAAATCAAATGCTGAACATGTTTAATCCTGTAAGGTTATTATTTTAATGCACAGGCCTTTGTATGTGGATGGGAATGGAAATACAGAAGAAATGACACAGGCAGGTGATCTCATAACTGATGACTCTGTCTTTGCGCAGCTTAAAAAGCTGTTTGTGTGGAAACTTAAATGCATATTAACTACTTCTGTGCTGTAAGGAAAGCATGCAGGACATCTCATGCAGCCTTAGAATCATAGAATCTTAGAACAACCAGGTTGGAAGAGACCCACCGGATCATCGAGTCCCACCATTCCTATCAAACACTAAACCATGTCCCTCAGCACCTCGTCCACCTGTGCCTTAAACACCTCCAGGGAAGGTGAATCAACCACCTCCCTGGGCAGCCTGTTCCAGTGCCCAATGACTCTTTCTGTGAAAAATTTTTCCCTACTGTCCAGCCTAAATCTCCCCTGGCAGAGCTTGAGGCCATTCCCTCTTGTCCTGTCCCCTGTCACTTGGGAGAAGAGCCCAGCTCCCTCCTCTCCACAACCTCGTTTCAGGTAGTTATAGAGAGGAATGAGGTCTCCCCTCAGCCTCCTCTCCTCCAGGCTAAACATCCCCAGCTCTCTCAGCCCTTCCTCATAGGGTCTGTTCTCCAGCCCCTTCACCAGCTTCGTGGCTCTTCTCTGGACTCGCTCCAGAGCCTCAACATCCTTCTTGTGTTGAGGGGCTCAGAACTGAACATAGGATTCAAGGAGCAAAAATGATGCGAAAATCTCTGTTCTTTCTTCCAGGTGGGATCCCAGCAGGCTTGAGTACCTGTCTTCCAAAAGCTGATTTCTTAAAACCCTGAAGGAAGGGACAATCTCACAAGTAGATTATCAAGTAATCTTTGTGAAACACCCATTCACCACAATTTTCTGAAAGCAATTTCATAGTCTAAATAGAATTTAATTTAAAAAGACAGGTTTTATACTCAGGTTAGATTGCAAGTATCATTTGGAAATATAAAGCCGTTTTCACCGAGAAGTTAATCTCATTGAATACTTCCACCAAAACTCCTCTGATACAAATAAGTACACACGATAAAAAAACCTCATGACAAAATTTTTCATATAATTCTGGAGCCAAAACAAAGGAGTAATAGTCTTGACTCTAAATGGCAGTTGGGGTGAGGGGGAGTCACCTTCTACCTGCCTGGCATTGGCAGTAGTCTGCTTACAATTAGATAAATGAGTTAAAACAGTGAAGCAGATTTCCTTTTTACCAAGCAACCAAGAAAAAGAGTACAACATTCAAGATGGTACATTAACAAATCATTCCCTGGAAACAAGTATAAAAGACTATAATTCTCAAATTAAAAAAATATCACAACACTATTTGGCTTATAAGTTCTTGAATTTAAACCAGATGTGACTGTTTCTGAATCCCCAGCAATAGCTTTATCTTTTTTTTCTTAAGGTTTTTTAACAGATTCTCATAGGCAGCACAAAGAGCATCTTCAGAACAAAGGGTAATAATGCTTCCCAGCAGAGTTTAACTGGATCCTGAGGAGAGCTAGCCTGTATGATCTGCTTTTCTACTGTCCTCGCAGGGATTTCACCAGGCATAAATAACATGCACTGAAGAGATAAGGAGCTAGGGGCAAAAAACCCAGAACAAAACAGAGTAATGAAGTTGCAAGACTAGCTTGCCGCCTTTGGTCTGCGCTTCTCCAGGTCATACGCTGTCAGCGACGGGCTCCCTTCTTCGAGGATGAATCTGCAAAAGTAAATCAAGACAAATCATTTTGACATTGAGAAGCACAACTCGCTTATGATTGATTTCCCCCTGTTTGCTAACACATTCGCACACATCCCCAGCGCCAATCCTGTACATCGTTACAAGTCTGTAATCAATCTGATACAAATGGCATTAAGCGTGAAGCACCAAAATAAGGTAGTTATAAACAGAGTAACAGTGTTCTTTCTCTCAGCTTTCATCAAGTCTTGCTGATGCAGAGCAAACGGTAGGGTCTGAAAACCTGAAGTCCCGATGTCAAATCTTTCTAGACCTCTAAAAAGAACAGCTAACATTCAGCAGTGCACCCAAGAGACTAGGTAAGTATGACAAGGAAAGAATTAGGTAGTGGTACCTATGGCTTAAGTAGGTGTTTGCAGTTCAAAGATGTGTTTGATAGTAACTCACTCAAGCTAGGAAAACAAAATAAAATTGAAGAAAAGAAATATAGTATTGCCAGCCTAACACATACTTCCTTCCTGAAGTTTCAAAAGATTCTGGAAACGCTGTAACATGTCACTAGTAGCACACACACACAAGTGCACACAGTATTTTACTTACAAGAGAAACATTAAGAGTGAAGTATTTCCAGCAGGGTTTTGAATTTGCCTAGGAGAATTGCCATGCAGCTGCTATGCAGTAACCCCATCACTCACTTCCAAACCCACAGTGCTGATGACATCCAAATGTAGAAGAAAGAAAACCTGATCCAAAAAGTCCACATTTGTAGCAAGTGGCAGTACTGTGAATCATCAATTTTGGTGTCACCTTTTCCTTGCAGGTAGTATCAGAGTTAAAATTCATGTTATTCGTTCACACGAGCCAGGAAGAACAAAAATTGGAGGTTGTGGAGAGGAGGGAGCTGGGCTCTTCCCCCAAGGGACAGGACGAGAGGGAATGGCCTCAAGTTCCACCAGGGGAAGGTCAGGCTGGACATTAGGAAAAAAATTTTCACAGAAAGGGTCACTGGGCGCTGGCAGAAGCTGCCCAGGGAGGGGGTTGATTCACCTTCCCTGGAGGTGTTTAAGGGACAGATGGACAAGGTGCTGAGGGACGTGGTTTAGTGTTTGATGGGAGTGGTTGGACTAGATGATCCGGTGGGTCTCTTCCAACCTGGTTATTCTATGATTCTAAATTAGCAGACTGGTTCTTTGTGCAAGAAAGATAAACACAGGTATTTGTGTTCATTTAATCTAATGTCACCTTTAATCTAATGACCTCTGTCACAGCAAAGAGGATGGAACAAAACTTCTAACAATAAGTCTGTTTCCTAGCTTTGCTATTTTGGTATTCATACAACAATATAATATGGGGGGGAATTAAAATAGAAAGGACTTGGATATTCAGTGCCTCAGTGGTTGGACTCAATGATCCGATGGGTCTCTTCCAACCTGGTTGTTCTACGATTCTATGATTCAGGTAGCTATACAGTCGAGATACCCTTCAATGATTTTTGTTCCTTCCAGTCCCGAGTCCCACTGGGACACACTAAGATCACCCTGCTTATGTCAAGATGCTTTTGGTTCCTAAAGCTCTTGTTCAGCTGGTGCAAAGCAGCAGATATCAGAGCACTGCAGGCACACTCTGCCGGAGACAAAAAGCAAACATGACATATAACATGTAGCGTTCAATGAAGTGTTTCTCACCTAGGATGGCACTGACCATTCAGAAAACCTTCTGAATATTTTGCAGTATGGGCAGACTTCAGAGCTCAGCATAGAGTAGATTTAAAATACTCTCAAAATAAACCAGGCAAAGGATGAGGAGGTTCAGGTTCACCAGGGGAGAAAGTATTTCCTCAAGGAAAGGGTTATCAGGCACTGGGATGGGTTACCCAGGGAAGTGGTTGAGTCACCATGCTTGGAGGTACCTAAAAGATGAGTAGACGAGGTCCTCAGACACATGGTAGCCTAGAGAAGAAGAGGCTGAGAGGAGACCTCATCACTCTCTACAACTACCTGAAAGGAGGTTGTAGAGAGGAGGGAGCTGGGCTCTTCTCCCAAGTGACAGGGGACAGGACAAGAGGGAATGGCCTCAAGCTCCGACAGGGGAGATTTAGGCTAGACATGAGGAGGAAGTTTTTCATGAAAAGAGTCACTGGGCATTGGAATAGGCTGCCCAGGGAGGTGGTTGATTCACCTTCCCTGGAGGTGTTTAAGGCACAGGTAGATGAGGTGCTGAGGGGCATGGTTTAGTGTATGATAGGAATGGTTGGACTCGATGATCCGATGGGTCTCTTCCAACCTGGTTGTTCTATGATTCTATGGTTTAGTAGTGGACAGGTACAGTTGGACTCAAATTTTCAAAGGTCTTTTCCAACCAAATGATTCTATGATTCTAAGGTGGACTCCATGAGGACAAGTAGCACTTGGTGGCTTCTTCAAGAAGGGAAATGGCTTGGAATGAATTTTTACATCACTTCTTTAGATGCCCAATGAGGAACTGAGGATATTTCTAGATAGAGGATGAACAGTTCATCAAGTGACTAGTAAAGAGAATGATTTACTGAAAACAGCCACCACATCACCTACCATCAGCAGATCACCATCAACACCCTCTTACAGGCAAGATCCCTTAAATGCTGGTGTGTGAAGCCATTAAATGATTTCTGAATGACAAATCCTAACAGGTTCTTTCACAGGAATAAAGGTATCAAGTCATGCAACTACTTAAATTACATATCCTGTTCCTCTTCACTTGAGACTTTTCTGCCTGGTAGTCTGAAAAACTACAACACGTTCTGTGATTTTTAGCTCAAGCTGACTTTTAAAATCAATCCCTTTCTAAAAAAAAAAAAAGGCAACTTCTTATGATCTGGAGTTAGAAATTAAAGGTGTGCTAATGGACCTTTTATTACATTGCAGTAGCACAAAGCAAGTTGTATCCATAAAAATCCTGAAAATAATTACTTTGCTATTCCCAGTGGGGATGGCAAGCTGCTAATTAAATCTGTCTTGACTACTTGGGAGCACTGATAATTCCTAATGTAATGTATGCACTGAGGACAGGCTAATACCAAAAATGTTTAGGGTCTGGGATTTTTTCCAGGAAAATTAAGATGTCAGTTAATTAACTTTTTTTCCTGCCTGGTTTTCATTGAAGACCTCCACAAATCCATTTTTCATTCTTTCATATTTCTCCCCTCCCTACAGATGTCATTATTTTCAGTGGTAAACCCCACACTTCTCCCTCCTCTTCTTCCAATTAGCTGTAATTATAACAACATTAGCAGCAAAGTAGGTGCCTCAAGGGCAAAAATCTGGAAAGTAGCAGTGTGGAAAGGAAAAAGAGATGATATTATAATGAAAGTAAACAGGCACATTGTGCTTCTTCGTGTGCTTATCTGGGCATCCTTAGGGCTTCGCAGGTCTATTTCTGCTTTCCCCTTGGCATGCCAGGTGGTGACCATAGAATGGTTTGGGCTGGAAGGGATGTTAAAGATCACCCAGTTCCATCCCCCTGCCATGGGAAGCGATACCTCCCACTGGATCGAGTTGCTCCAAGCCTCATCCAACAGGCCTCGAACACCTACAGGGATGGAGCTTCCAGGCTTCCACAGCTTCTCCGGGCAACCTGTGCCAGAGCCTCACCGCTCTCACAGGAAAATAATATCTGACTAGCTGCTCTTGCCTCTCCTGCAAACCTCCAGAGCTACCCCTTGAACTGAGAGGTAGTTGAGGGGCTGTGTTTTGGCTTTCCCCTTTGCCTGGCATAATTGGATTCAGGATAAAAACGCACAGTTTAGGTCAAACAAATCTAGTAGTTACGTCTGATCTTCTGAAGGGGTAACTGCTGTTCTTAAATACATATACCAAGAATCCTTCTGTCAACAAAAAACATACAGTAAGATTAATTTTGAGAGTAAAAAAGGCAATACATGGCAGCAGTTGTGGCATGCAAAAGAGGTCTTGCTCTGAGTAGGCTTTGAGCAATAAACCTCTTTTCCAGGGAATTTTTCATTAAAAAACTACATTCAGGGAAAATCTCCAAAATCAATCCTTTTTTTTTTCCAACTGTCTTTTCAATTTTGCACAGTTGGATAAGAAAAGAAGTCAACACTGCTTGCCAAATAAAGTGACATTAATTACACTTGCTTGAAATCCTCCTGCCTTGCTCCTTAAAAAGACAAAACAAAACCCCCAAAAATCCACAACCAAGAACTAAAAGATTGAGAACTAGTTCTAAGAAAGTTAAGTCACAGAGCATGGACACATTTGGGACCTAATGTCCCTTCAAAAGTAGCACTGCTGGTCAAACAAGACTAGGTTGGAAGAATTTAAGTACAGTTGAGGACCAGGTTTTCTGCACAGCAAAGTACCTGCAGAGACACCAGCTCAGAGTTGGGCAGGAAGAGTTATTCCCTTGGAAACACATTGCTGGTGCACTGAGACATCTCATCTCTTCATCTTCTTCCTTAACCTCTACCTGCCTCTCACTGCTTACCTTTCCACATTGCCCTTCTCTCTTTATGAAGGAAAACACCTTTGATTTTTTTTTGCAAGCCTGATGATTTTCCCCAATGCTGCTTTGCAGAGAGGTGGTTACCCTCTGAGGGTCTTTCCCTGCAGCCTGATCTCCACTGCAGGCCACCTACAGAGAGTAGCCGCACACAAAACGTTCCTCTCCATCTCTTCTGCCTTCTTTCAGCTGGAGTATTTCTTGTTTGGGAAGACAGGGAAAAGAAATACTCATGTTCACAGAGCAGCTGAACTCTGGTATGAGTTATCTGGGTTTTTAAGCAGTTTAACAAGAGGTGTAACATGAAACTTTCTGGATGCAAATGGGAAGAAAATGCTAGTAAAACCAGACCAATAAACCAGCATAGAGCCCACACCCTCCTCATTGCAAACCGCCTGTTGAATATTTCTGGATTCAGTTTGGATGCCAGTAGTGACACGGAAAACCAAACTCTTGATGAGATTGCAGCATGAAAGAGGAGGAGGAGGAAAGGAACCAGGTTAAACCCTCCCCATCCTGTGGTCATGCAGACACACAGATGGCAGGCAACTGCATCCTGCAGTGGTGCCTGACATGAACGCTGCCCCAAACTACAGGCTTTGCGTTTAGTACCTGTTGAAATGTGAATGTGCACGGGCGTGGACTACATCAACTCACTAAACACATCATCAAGGACAGATTTTTTTTCCAATCCTTTCTGGAAAATTATATTTTACGTGGTTAGTAATTCTTCACGGTCCCATGCATGCCCTGGCAAGTCAAAGCTGTCTCCATGCTTACCAATATAGACGTTGTGGTTTTTAACCTATGAAGCCTACTAAAACCACCCTTAAGGCACCAAAGCCAGAGGGGCCCAAATGGTTCTTTGTTAACTTTTAAGTAAACTTCCTAAATCTAGAGAAACGTTTGTAAAAGTTGACTGGCTTTATGCAGCCAGGGTGATCATCCATTTCTGGTTAAGGAAGGCAAATCAACAATAACGGGGAGCAATTCTGAACAAATGGAAAAAAAATTATAAAAGAACTTAAATCTTGATTACTGAATCAAAATTATAAAAAAGATCAAGTTGTATCCACAGAATCCTTCCCTGGATGCCAGAATTTGGTCACTTCCACATATTCATTTGCACACACTCCTACCATCACATTTGAGCTTGAGGCCATTCCCTCTTGCCCTGACCCCTGTCACTTGGGAGAAGAGGCCAGCTCCCTCCTCTATACAACCTCCCTTAAGATAGTTATAGAGAGCAATGAGGTCTCTTCTCAGCCTCTTCTTCTCCAGGCTAAACACCCCCAGCTCTCTCAGCCCTTCCTCATAAGGCCTGTTCTCCAGCCCCTTCACCAGCTTCGTCGCTGTTCTCTGGACTCACTCCAGAGCCTCAACACATGATTTTCATGCCCTAAATGAGCAAAGGCAGAGATAAGGTACCTGAGCACGCTGGTGCATCACTGAACTCTGTATTCAAGGCCATGTTGATGTGATTTCAAGGCTGAGGACCAGTCTCTCAAGCCACCACCAGCCAGCCTGTGGGAATTCTGGGAATATCTGTCTCTCTCTACAGAGAAACTTCAGCCCTATGTAGCACAAGGGCTACAAGACCCTTCTCTTCATCCAGATTCTTAACTGGCACTTACTTCGCTGTAAAACAAAGAGGTAGATCACTAAACTCAACTCCGTATGCACTTTTCAGTGGGATTAAATCCTTAAATGGCCCCTAGATACTCCAGCTGCAAAACACAGAGAGACACAGATTACTTCACCAACAGGAAGCGCAGGGTAGCTCTGAGGTATTTTAGTTAAAGAATCAAAGACTCTCACAGATTTCCGATATCTTTAAAACAGGCTTTTATGATGGTATATCACACAAAAAAACCCAGTTTCCCAATTCATTTCACGTGTGCTTAGCTCTGAAATTACAACCTGAGACCCGTATTTTGTGACTATTCCTTAAGACAAAATACCTAGTATCAAAGGAAAATTTATTTAGGTGAGGAAAACTTAAGGGTTTTTCCTAGAAATACCAACCTACTGGAATAGCATTCCTACAGGCAACTGCCTCATCCCTAAAGCTCCTGCATTGCTGTTTTGTTTTTCTATAACGAAGCCTTATCTCAGAAGGGATAAGATTTATTGGTCAGTTTATTACCTAATGAGGAAATGAAAGATGAAAAATGAGACTTGGGAATGCTGCTGCACAGAGTAGCTCATTTAAAACCACCATTGTAATTAGCTCTCATACAAAACAGAAAAGAAATTGGAACATCAAGAATACTTTCATCACGTATTCTTGGAGTTTCTATCTTTGAAGACTTTCTCAAAACATTTAAATGTAGATTAGACAAAGGTGACTATGTATAATACATGTATTGATAGTAAAAGGTGGATTTTTCTGAGATGAATGGCTAATAAAATAATCTTTGTTCTATCAGCAATGAATAAGAGCCCTGAAGATGTTAAAGCAGACATCCTACATAGCACTATGATGGGACTCATTGAGAATTCCTTTTTATGGAGACCAAAGAGAAAAGGGAAGGGAAAAGTGTCCTACTCGCTGTACCACTGAGAAGGAGTTATTTGGATGTTCTGGATAATGAACTGTAAAAGAAAGACAGCAAGGATTTAACAAAAGTTTTTTAGGGAGCCATAATCAAGCCATAGAATCAAACAGTGTAAAAGAAAAGCTCTCTCTCTTTAGATCACTTAAACGCACTGCCTTGGACCACAGCTGCAGTCGGTGGACAGACTTGGTTCATTCACTGTTATAAACATCCTCCCTGTATTCTCTGGAGCAGTAAATCACTTTGAGTTTAGGTGGGAGGAACTACAAAATTAATCTCCTATCCTCTCTTGCAGTTCCATCACTACTTTCCCTACGACCACATCAGAATCCTCTGAACAGTTCCCATGCAATTACGGGAAGCTCAACCTCACCAAGTTACATTTCCACCCTACTGTCGCTGCTGTGCAAATGCGGATGACGACGAACAGCAAAATTGTTCCTCTGTTCCCATCTTTTTCTAGATCACAGAATCACAGAATCACAGAGCAACCAGGTTGGAAGGGACCCATCGGATCTTCTAGTCCAACCATTCCTATCTAACACTAAACCAAGTCCCTCAAGACCTCATCCACCCGTGTCTTAAACACCTCCAGGGAAGGTGACTCAACCACCTCCCTGGGCAGTCTATTCCAATGCCCAATGACCCTCTGTGTGAAAAACCTCCTCCTAATCTCCAGCCTAAATCTCCCCTGGCGGAGCTTGAGGCCATTCCCTCTCGTCCTGTCCCCTGTCACTTGGGAGAAGAGGCCAGCTCCCTCCTCTCCACAACCACCTTTCAGGTACTTGTAGAGAGTAATGAGGTCTCCTCTCAGCCTCCTCTTCTCCAGGCTAAACAACCCCAGCTCTCTCAGCCGCTCCTCATAGGGCCTGTTCTCCAGGCCCTTCACCAGCCTCGTTGCTCTTCTCTGGACTTGCTCCAGAGCCTCAACTACAAAATGCTACAAAAAACTACAAAGATGCTACAAAACAGCTTTTGGTGTTGAGTCCCTGCTACCCCATATGGTACCCACTCACACCATGAAATGGCAGACACACGAAGCACGTATGCTCCTGCAGGGCACTCCAGCAAATTTTGCTGGCTCCCTCTCAACACTGCATGATATCACATTCATCTGAGATGGTATCACTTCAGAAGGGCCATGAGATAAGAGAAAAACACAGAACTTCAGGAGCCATAATTCTCAAAGATTTTTTTGAGTGGTCTAAAACAAGTACTTTGAAACACCTGGGACCTTGGCATGATTTCAAATTTTTCAAATTTTCCAATTTTTGATAGGAACGGTTGGACTCGATGATCCAGTGGGTCTCTTCCAACCTGGTTGTTCTATGATTCTATGAAATCCAGGTACAAATTCTTCACTATAATGATGAGGCACTGGAACAGTTTACCCAGAGGAGTTGTGGATGACCTCTCCCTGGAAGTGTTCAGGTTGGATGAGGTTTTGAGCAACCTGATCCAGTGGGATGTGTCCCCGCCCGTGGCAGCAGGGGTAGAACTGGATGAGCTTTATGTTTCCTTCCAAGCCAAACTGTTCTGGTTCTATAAATATTAAATATTCCCGGTTTCCAAAAGATAGCTGGCACCAGTACTTTGGAAACTAATTAACTTAGTCCGTTTACATGGTTTTATTTTCAGAGACATTTGACAAATTGCAACAAAGCTGAAAGACGTAATGTAGATGGTATCACATTAGAAACCTCACCTGTGTTGTAAACAGACCAACCTCAGCTCTCTAAGGCAAAGCTGGCCCATAAGCGCTCAACAGAGAAATAGGAAAGTTTACTCTACATCCCTCAAAGGCCCCTGTTTGAAAAAATACATTTAAAATATGCTCTGTACAGCTGTTGTCTTACCATTTGCCTTGTGCTGCACATCTGGCGGAAACTGGTCAGGAACATACCACTGATAGTCTGGCTGCACAGAATAATAAAACATTATTACAGCAATATGGACTTCATAGACACTTCAAACAAAAGAACAGTGACATGATAAAAATATAATTGTGCTTTGGAGCTTTTTATTAGTCATACAAAAGTAGTCTACGAAAAAAATTCTTATATTTAGCTTTATAATTCCAATGATTGAGTCTTTCAGCTTGCTTCTTTTTTATTACACGGTTAAGATACTGCGCTTATGGAGGTATCAGTGTAAACCTTTCTAAATCAAAAGAAACATTAACAGAAACAAATCAGATTTTAAAAGCGCTAAGGAATAAAGTGCACTAGAAGATACCGGCAATCATCACATTCTCTGTACTAAATAATCAGAGAGAAACCTGGTACAGATCGACCTGACAGGTGAAGCTGTTCCAGTTTGAATATGTGTAACATCTGTAATGTGTTTCAGGGTGCCAAGAATAACCCATTTAATAAAGTTCTCTCCCCTCATCTCTTCCCCACAGCTCAGGGTTAGTGTTACCATAACTCTAGCTGTTATCAAAGAACCTCTTGAAAATACTGTGGAATGGGGAAAAAAATCCCATCTTTCTTACAAGAGGAAGTACTGAGAACACTATGTCCATGTAAATAGTTTTGACCTGGGAAATCCTCGAAGAAAGAAATGCTGCGCTACAGCTTATACCACACACTGTGATAAACGACCAGCAAATTACTACTAGAGGAAACAGTTTTGGGGCCAGACACTTCAGTTGAAGTTATATTAAGTTGTCTGTTTGCTAAACCCCAGGTAATTACTGCTTCAAATTAGTTAAAACTGAGAAAATAAATTTGTTTTGTAGAAATTACTCTGACAATATTCCGAGTAGTCCCAAGGAGACTTGCAGATTTCAGCTTGGAGGGCAGAGATTTCCTAGATTTCTAAGCAAGTTTTGCCTAAATTAAGACGGCACAATGAAGATGCAGATGCACAGAAGAGATTTAATGTTTATGTGTGACGTCATCCATAGTTAACTAGCAGCAATCACTCTCATACGCTGTCAGGAAAACAGGAGTTGTCCTATTTTCACTTAAATTGTGCCATCCACAGGAATTATTAACTGATTTTGTGCTTGTGGGCAAACTAAACAGGCAGTGATACAAAGCTAGACTCTGCTTTGCTTTAAGCATAGACAGTTTTTCCACTGATGGCTCAAAATACACTCAAAATTATGCACTTAAAAAACACTTTGCACTGCTTTTCAGAGTTTTTGCTGAATTTTCCGGTCTACTCTTCTCTTTCATATGTACATAAACTATGCAGACTTGAATGAATTTCAGAAACGAGGTGCATTTCATGTCAGACTACACAAAATGTTCCTGCTAACCATGTAAAAAGGAATGAAAAGGTGCAAGATATAAAAAGAATGAAAAAGCAAAAGCACAGACTAAACACACAAGATTGTGTACGTTAACTCAGGACACTCATTAAATTCTAACACCTTTCTTCATTGCTAAACAAATTGCTCAGGGAGGTATCAAAAACTCAGAGCAGCAATGCTGCACTCCCACAGACAAAGAATTTCAAAGACAACTCAGAATGAAACTGGGAGTTACAAAGCAACCAGGCAAACTGACCCCTGCACTCCAGCAGGAATGGCAAAGCTGTAAACCCAGTGATCCTTCGCAGAATTAGAAACCCAGATGATGAAAGTTCAGGGAGAAGAGCCAAAATAATCTGGGACAGTGTCCAAATTGCAGTGAAAAACATTCTGCAATAATTCCAACTCTGATAAATAGGCAGATAAGCACACTCCTCAAGCATAGAAATTACTTGTTTGACCACTTGCTTTTCCTTTGGATTTCTACAGTCTGAAAAGCCTTACAGGCATTTTGAAAAAAAAAAAAAATATCAGCTATAACTTCTCAAATAATGAGTATCTTTCCATATGAGACAGCTTTATAGCCAGAAAAAGATATTGTGTATTTAAAATGACATTCACCATGTTTAAATGCATTCTTACTAGACTGAAGCAAGCACAGCCCACTTAGATAACCCAAATCACTTAAAAAATTTCATTCTTTGAAGCAACATTTTCCTTAAAATAGGTAATTCCTCTGCACGTAACCTGCTCTAGTGCAAGCTATCCTTTACGCTGAGGAAGACAGGACCTGTTGTGTGCCAGGGAAAAGGCAAATTTCCCATTCTCTTAGCCAAACTCAGCTATAACTTCCACTTCTGATGATACTTTGTATTATTTCATTTATTTTGCAATACGCAGTCTTGCCCGGGGAAACTGCATTCCTAAAAGATTCACAGCCGGAGTGTCTCACCCTCAGTTGAATCTTATTTCTCATGTAATCCCATTTCACAGCAGCCTACCAGGGGGAAGATGCTACTGGGTACAAGCAACAGCATCTGGGATTTTGCCCTCACAGTTTAACAGCAGTGTTGTTAGCTCTGACAGTAGCTTGTCTGCTGCCCCAGGAGGTGTAGAGGAAACTGGGATTGTGCAGTCTCGCTACAACGGTTTTGCCTGACAGCAAGTTATATTACCTATGAATACAGAAGCCATAAGCAGAGACAACTGAAAAGCCATTTTTCCAAGAACCAAACCAGAAAAAGAAATATCCAGTGTAAGATATGGAAATAGGACATATTTGTCAACAAGCTTTCTCAGACTGAGTAGATGGAAAAGGCCAGAATAAAAGTGACCATAGCTACGTTCTCATTTTTTATGAATTAGAACTGGGCTCCAGATCCATATTTATGATTTTGGGTAACTACATAGCTAGAAAGGGCTCTAAATGTGTGTCATGGAAGTAAATTAATCTAAGAAAACAGCAAGAGTCCAATCAAACAGCCTTATTTTTTTAATTAAGGAATGACCACCAGTATCATTGAAAACAAATGTTTAATAATCCCCTCCTTCTTCTTAGTGGTATTGCAGATAAACAGTATTTGCCAAAGTAAATTTAAAATATATTAAGGTTATATACTTAGAGTATGACTCATTGACCATATATTTAAATCGCTGCAAGTTTTCCTCTTTGTGTACAGATTTCTGTTGATTATGCTTTGATTTGCACATGGCAATACTCTGTGCAATTCAGTACTGAAGATATTGGAACAGCAACGAAGAAAAGACAACTATGAAGAGAAAAAAATCAGCATTTTGGGGCAGGTGGTGAGGGAAGGGAGACTGAACAGAGATCAGAAAGGCTGTTCCAGACCTAATTCTAATCCCGGTACAAAATCTTGATCTGGAGCTGGTGAGAAACTGCGAACTGGTGAAGATGGCACTGTGGTAGCACCACTCTTGTGGTCACAGTACTGTGAGAAAACCAGAACCCTTGTGAAATGGAAGATGGTGGGATCCTTACCGAGTGTTTGTGTTGCTGCTGTTCATGTGTCTTGCAAGATGCTTGGTGTACTCGAGGATCTTGATAGTGAAGCAACCCACAACACCCATAATTGACACATGGTGAGAGGAAGAGAGGAGGTGGGTAGATGGGCCTCTCAGATTGCACTGGGAGGTCTTTTCTCTGTTAAAAAGAAAGAAATGCAAGAAGAAATGCATTAGTATCAGGATACAATGACCAACAGAATACTCATTTACAAACTCATCACTAAGAAGCAAGAGGGAAGAAACCCTCCTCTCTCAGCATGAGTCAATTACACTGCTCGTTCAGAACCTTTGGACTGTTCATGTTTTAAAATATTATTTAAGAAAGTTGACTTGTGTCACACCAAAGTCTTGACACTTGGAAGAAAATAATAGTTTCAAGATATGGCAAACACATTTCTCAGTGTTTTCTGTATTCAAGAAATATTTTCACTCCACACAGTAGCTCTCAATAGTTTGAAGCAGAACTACAGGGACAGCCTCTTGTATAACAAGAAAAATACATAGTTTTGGTAAAAGACCAAAGTGGATGGCCTCGAGACTTGGGGCTGCCTTATCTTAGGCCCTCTATGTCCCATGAAAGTTAATGGGAATTTGCCTATGGACAGAGCACAGAGGAGTAAAAGATGAGTCACAACTAAATAATTAGACTTAAGGAAAAAGAAAACCTAATAAATATTCTACATGGTTCCTCTCAAGAGCGACAAAGTTGGTGAAGGGGCTGGAGAACAAGTCTTACGAGGAGTGACTGAGAGAGCTGGGGTTGTTTAGCCCGGAGAAGAGGAGGCTGAGGGGAGACCTTATTGCTCTCTACAACTACCTGAGGGGAGGTTGTGGAGAGGAGGGAGCTGGCCTCTTCTGCCAAGTGACAGGGGACAGGATGAGAAGGAATGGCCTCAAGCTCCACCATGGGAGGTTCAGTCTCAATATAAGGAGAAAATTCTTCACAGAAAGGGTCATTGTGCACTGGCAGAGGCTGCCCAGGGAGGTGGTTGAGTCGCCTTCCCTGGAGGTGTTTAAGGTGCAGGTGGATGAGGTGCTGAGGGACATGATTTTAGAGATTGGTGGGAATGGTTGGACTCGGTGATCCAGTGGGTCTCTTCCAACCTCGTGATTCTATGATATTTCAAGTCCTTCACAAGCTCTGTTTAATCAAATCTGAAGTCAGGAAGAGACAAACAAGATGATCTCTAGTGTACACTAAACTATCAATGTAATGCAGACAGTCAAGTTGTATATACATATTGCACAGCACCTGTACAGCCCTTTTGGGTATGTTATACACGTGCAGCGCTGCTGGCATTTCTCCTGATCTAGAGGACTGGGGAGAAGTGGGAAATGTCTTTTGGCCCTATTTTCAGTCCCCTTCCTCACTGTCACTGCTGTGAGAGGCTCTCACAGTGTCCATTGACTGGCTAGGGTTGTACAAGAAACTTAAGTCCTTTATATCCTCTAGAAAATGCCAAAATATATAGAAAGAAGGCGTCTCTGAGTACTGGTATCCTAGAAAAAAAAAGCTCTTCACCTTACTGAACCACCCAGGAGTGGTTTGCTGGGTGGCGGAAACATACCTAAGAATTATCACACGCATGCTAACAGATTTATCCTGGGATGCCCTGAGCGGTAAACCATAGCATTTCCTCTGGTATTGCTATTTTCACACTCAAATGAAAGGCTTCCAAGTACCCATAAAAGCAATGGCAAGTCTGGGGCTTCACTGCAGCAGCGCCCAGCATCGGCAAGGATGCTCAACCTGCTCTTTTCTCCTGATAAAAGCCAGTAAGGGACGCTTGACAGCACCTTGTCCCTTATACTATTGCAAGACCTAACCAGTACCAACGCGTGGCTTGGTAGGGAATAAGTTTCTGAAGTTTCTGTTTCACAACCACCATGGGGAGGACAATAAATCATCACAGAACATTTTGGTAATTGGTCATTCTTTTAAAGCATTGCACAATTTTGTCAAGACAGGAAACCAAGAAATTTCATGATTTTTAAAGGGGATTGAGAAAGCTCAGAGTTTTGCATGCCATGATTTTACTATGGCTTCCTGAATGTCTGTGCACAGAATCCTGACATGACTCTGAAGAGATTAAAAAAACGATGTTGCAACAAAAAGCACTGCAGTGGCTGCCCAGCTAATTTGTAAGGAGACAATTTTTTTTCCCCACTAGCATTAACATCAATCTATAATTCCACTGCAGAGGTCAGGATTAATTACAGAAGCTTTTTATTTCAAAAGTTGGTTTGATGTTACAACTCCTTTATCAAGTGCCAGTGAAACAATCAACTGTCCTCTGGATTTGTTTTTGCTTTCCCTCTCCCCATTTTAAGCTATGTTTGAAGTTTTTGCAATGAACACTCCCTTCATCTACTTAATTTGGAAGTCATCTCTAATCATTTCTCATCTCCTGCATTGTTTCAGAATGATTTCATCCCAGGTGGTGACCTCACATAAAATGCAATGTCAATTAAGGAAAGCCAGAAAGCCTTGGGTTGTGTGAAAGTGAGAAAATAAATATAAAAAATACACATGTGCTGGCAACGGTAACTTTCTATTGACTCATACCTGAGAGTTTAGTTTATTCAGTTGAGACTGCAATCTCTCATTGATTTTCTGCAATGCTTCTTTCTCCTCATTAAGTCTCTCTCTGTCAGATCTCTCCTTTCTGAAGTCTTCTTCGTATATTTTTACCTGCAATCATTATGACCCAGTACGTGAATTTCAGCACAGCCACAATGGAAGTTTTCATTCATTTTATTGTTTGGTTGCTTTTTAAACACTGGCCAAGCAGTGGGGTGCATTCTAAAGGGATCCCTCCTCCTTACAGTCCTGCAACCAAAAGTGTCCCTTGGCTTTTTTAATGACCAATATAAAATCACAAGCAATGACTGCTCTCCAATGGCCCCTGTCAATCAAAATGGTTATAGAACCATGGAAAGGTTTGGGTTGGAAGGGACTGTAAAGCCCACCCAGTTCCAACCCATCTGCCATGGGCAGGGACACCTCCCATTGGGTCAGGTTGCCCAAAGTCCCCATCCAATCTGGCCTTGAACACCTTGAGGAATGGGGCTTCCACAGCTTCCCTGGGCAACCTGTACCCAGGGTCTCACCACCCTCACAGGAAAACATTTCTTCCTAATATTCAATGTAAATCTGCCCTCTTTCAGCTTTAAAAAGTCCACAGCTTCAGTATTCGTAGACTCTAGTAATCTAAAAGGCAGATAGCAGTTAACTATTATAAATAAGATAGTGAATTCTAACAACATCCATCTTTTTAAGGGATAAAAAGTAGCAGGACAAACATTTTTAGCAACATAACAGCGCTTTCCCCTGTTTTCAATTACAAGCACTTTTAACTGCCCCCTGCATTCCAGATACCAGCAGTTAGCATCCTGGAGGAGATAAGAAGGGCAGGCATAGCATGAAAAGACTGACTTCTAGCACACAGTCTGAGAACCTTATCACCTTATCTAACCTAATGATGAGCCACTATCATCAAGTAACGCCCTGCCTTTTTTATAACCCACTGAACAATGTTGGCCTTGAGCCTTCTTTGCTTTACGCCTTTTCGAGCAGCTTTGCTTCACCCACTGTGCTATCTGTCTAATCACAGTGTGGCCCAAAGGACAAATCTGTGCAGAATATGTGATAGTATTCAGAGCCGTAGCCACATATTAATGACCAGAAGACATGGACTAGTCGGGACTCCTAAGGAATTCAGGTGAATGTAGGATGCTACCATGCCCCAGGTGTTAGGTTTCTAACTGCACATGGAAAAAATAATGGGTCCATGTTTCTTTCGTCTGCAATACTGGACTTGTAAGTCATCCCCTCAAACTGCAGCCCAAGGAATCTACCTTTCTCAGGGAAGAAGCAGAGAAGAATGGTAAGCATACAATCCAAAATGTTAATTCAGAGGTTTGACGCCGTTCCTAGAAGATAAGCTGCCTTTCAAATACTACAGGATGCAATGACTTAACTCTTTTTATGTTGCCAGGAATCACAGCGCTTCATCCAGTTAAAAAATATCTGACCATCCCACGCACATGCAGCGAGTGCATGGATTCAGAAACAAAACACAAATTTGTAAATTAATTCATGTTAAGCTGTCTGGTATAATTCTTTGGCTAACGGGTAGGCATCTGCCTGGTAAGAACCTAGCATTTAGTGGCACTTCTACTGACAAATAACAGCAAAAGCACATTGGGGTGGGAACCACCACCAGAACTTTCAAGTGTCCTTTCTTGTCCTCTTTGTTGGTCACTAAAGCTTGCTGACCATCTGCTTCCAAAGAACTTGTTTGCTGTGGCTTACACCCTATCCGTCATACAGATCCAGTTTTCTTTTTGCTGACAGCAATGCTATGACTTCATAGGAAGACCAAAGAAATGTCAATACCTCATGAGAAGAAAAAGGTCAACATAGAGCTCTATAAATTATTTTCACAACTTGCCTGTGGCAGCTAAGTTTTGCAAGGTTATTTTTTGGACCAAATGGTCCCTCACTAGATATAACCCCCTCCAGGAATAATAATGTTTAAATGGAACAAAGGCTTTCTGCGTGGCCATGTGAGGACACAACTCCACAGCCAGTGCCTGGAAGAGGCATGCACAGCCCTGACCCTCTGGAGCAGAGGCAAAGTTGTTGCTTGCAAAAATCTAGGTCTTTTGTTTCTCTGTCCATCTACACACTTCTCTCCTCAGTATTTCCTCATTTCTTCTCTCCTGATTCTCTCTGCTGTCCCACCTCCCTCCTGCTCCCCAGCTGCACGATCTGCTGAAGCTCCAAGGGAATCACTTCATCCCAGTTTTGCCATATACTCTGTTGCCCTGAGAAAGAGATGGACATGTCCCAAGAAACGAACACCTTCATCTCTTTTGTCGTGGCCAGGGATGGGCTGATGACAGCCAAGCTCTGGTGAGACTCTGTCACGTAGCTGTGTGTTCCAAGAGTCCCTCCTCCGTACAGATAGAGCCTTCTGCTCCATTTTGTGCAGAAGGAAGGCTGGACTCACAGTACTGATTTATACAACAAGAAAAAGACATTCATAAAATGGATACCCCATGAGAATTCTGAAAAAAAATTGGTTTACTCTATTTTATTGTGTAGAATGAAATAACTCATTACTGTACAACCAAGTGCAGGATTTTATTCTCCAGCATGTGGCAAGCATTACATTAGAGAACAAAATCTGGCTCTGCTGTCAAACGTGACAGAAACAAGTATTTTATTCCCACTGAATGAAATTCCCACTCTGATCACATCCATTTGTGTGTCAATAATGTTAACCCTAACACTGTCCAGGATGACAGACCTAAAATGTGAAGTTATCTGAAAAATAGCATATTTTTAAACAGATTCTTTTATACGGAAAGGAAAAGAGTGCATGAAGCACTTAAACTGCTCTGAAGGAAGTTTAAAAAAAAATAAATACACCTCTCTGTAGTAATTACTATGCAAATTTTGGATGCAAGTCTTTTATCTCACACTTTGAGAAACTGCAATGAAAACAGATAAGTTTTGCAAGTCTAGTATTCTCAGATAATTCACTAAACTTGCAGTTTCTAAAGAAAAATGAGCAGAAGACCATCAGTAACTCACACAGCTCAGCATTCCCTCTGGGTGAAACTGAGTGCCTAGCAGAGAGCTGGCAGGACATCTCCCGGAGTCAGGAGAGCTGTTCTGCTGCTTTGTGCCCTATGTAAGTCCTTACTCTGGTCCTTTGCAAGGACTTAGTTTCACTGTGACGACAGCATCTTAGGAAACACCATTTGAATGGGCTGCAGATAAACAGGTTCTTCCTTTCAAAAGCTCTACATAGCAAGTCAACCAGGTACAATTCTTGGGAGATAGGAGAAAATTATGCTGTATGACATCTACCCAGGCTTACTTCTAGCTGTTCTTACCTGCTGTCTCAGAACTTCGAGTTGAGTTCTCATGTCCTCAAGGCTTTTCTTGCCACCAGTCTCTGAAGGAGTCCCAGGAACAGGCGAGTGCTGTTTTTTCAACACATCTAGAAGGGCCTGCAAGAACCAATAGCAAAACTATTACACAGATATTCATTACATTAAAAAAATAAAACCAACGAACTTATAAATTACTACAATGTTTGCCCTGTGAATAAACAGATTAGAGTCAGTCACAAACTTGGGGTGATTTCCCCTTCACTTGCAGTTGTTTCATTTATATACATTGACTATAAACCTCATGAATAACATACACGAATGACATGGTCCAAAGTTTTAAAGTGCCCACACCACATCCATGAATTTGAGACAGTGTTGTTTAGGGGACTGTGCTGTTACTACAACCAACATTTACCTATAGAAATCAGAGCTGCAGGTCTAATTCATAAACCCATTTCCCTGTGTAAGTCAGAATTTAGGAAAATAAAGGTGTCTAAACTCAGCAAAGGCCAACAATGAGCAAACTAAAAACCCAAGAACATAAAAGTAATATTCAAAGATGGCCAAAATATATGACTACAGTAAAGCCTGACTGAAATATTTTTTGCACTAAGAGTACAAATATCTTCAACTGGAACTGAAGTAGCTCCTCCAGTTGAGAGAAAGTTCTGTAGCCTCCACAGCTTGTCACTAGAGGGAGTTATGAATACACACACTATGCTAGTAATGCTCTCTCACTGTATTTTCCAGTCACTCTATTTTCCAGTCAATTTCTGCCATAGTTCTTTGGAGATTTTGTTTCTTTTTAACAGTATTACACAGCTTTCCCTTGGACTGGAATAATTCTTGAATCACTCTTACTCCTCTCTGTTTACAACCACACGCTACACACATGTATTTTACTTGACAAACAAAAAATATTCAGCATTCTTTACTTTTCAGTCACTCACATAAGATATAGACTCTACAACCATTTTAGAAATTTCAATGATCCCCAGCCCTACCTTGCTGGCCACACCCCATTCATACCATAATAAGATAATTTGGAGGTGGAAGAAGCAGAGGGGAAAGCAGCCAAGCAGGAAAACCAGCATCTAAAGTAACCCAAGGATTAGTATTAATTATCAAATGGTAAAAAAAAAAAAAAAAAAAAAAATAGCACTTTCTGTGGAGAGCACAGAAAAGGAAGCTTTTTATCTGGTGAGCTACTGTCCTTACAACCGCAGCAAAGCTTGTGTGCCATGTGCATAAAATAATAAGGTGGAACATAAATATGGGACAATGAAGATACAGACAGCTTACTGATTAATCTTCCTTTTGCTCCTTTGAGCTACTGCTAATCCTTTTAAGGCTATGACATTGCAGTGCTCTGCACAGACAGGAAACAAATAATAAAAGCAAGTTTTACACTGGCATTTAGATTGGCCATGGATCATGAGCAGCAGCAAGATACAGAGCTGCAAACTATTATGGCAATGCAACACCATTTTCATGACAGAAACACCAAAGTCTCTATCAGACTCTATATTTTGGGTGCTCTGGATGGCTGGAACAAGGTGGGATAAAACCAAAAGCGAAAAGGTCAATGTACTTAAAGTAAAAAGTTTAATGTACTTAGAAACAAGTAGCAGCATCTTCTAAAAACTGAGAACTAAGAAGCTGAAAATCACTGAGATGAAAGAAAAAAACATGAGTATTTGCATACATAGTTGTACCTTGAAAAACAAGAAGAAATGGGTTGACTTAGCTAAATTGGTCCTTGGTGAAAATATAATTGCTCGGTAGCTGTAGAGAAAGAGCACGTACTCCTGAGATGAATCAGATTTTCACTACAGGACAGTTCTGCTTCATGGAAGCAGTAAAGCAGATCTGTTCATTACTACCACCAGAAGAACAAATTAATATCATCCAGTCAGAATATATTCAGCCCAATTGAAACAGATGAAAGCATCTAATGAAAGAAGGGTTACAGTTCCAGAACAGCCTTCCAACAGAAGCACAGTAGATAGCGCTTAAGTATTTTTAAGGAAAAAGCCATTTGATTTTGGACAATTTGTAAGAACCTCATGTCACTGATCTTGCAATAATAGGGCACTAGCATTAAAACAGCACAGAACATGGGATTTGGTCTTGGTTCCAACCACAGGGTAAGCTAAGACACCAAAATAAAACATTGAAATAAGTAGGTTTTTTTTAAAGTCAGATCTTGAATTAAAGTTACGCTGAGGCTTTGAGCAAGTCCTGTCAATGCATTTCAGAAAGAGCTAAAGATTAGACACGCTGTCAGATTTTTTAATATGGCAACATTAATTTTCTGCCTTGACTTTTGCACATCATGGCCCATTAGCTTGTATGTCGCGTGAAGTCGCACACAAATGGTTACTGCAGCGCATTTCCTCAGGAAGTATTTGTGGTTCACCATGAAATACAAAATTGTTAGAAAACACCCACTGCTTTATGTGATCGTTTAGATTAATCAAAGTTACATTTATTACTTTCCCTCAGTTAAAACAAAAAAAAAAAATTATCCCATTTAGGAATTTTATGGCAATTTCCTCAATGAGACATAGATTCAAATAATCCTTATATGTACAAATATTTATTTATGCATGTATAACAAAGGTAAGACAGAAGCATGGCTTGTGAAGAGAAGCTATTAGTCTCCAATACAGTAGTTTTCAAACAGTCTGATTTTTTTTTTTTTTTTTTTAATCACAGTGTTTCACTGAATACATATGGAAGCATTTTTGTGCCATTTCCCTTTTGTTCCAGAGAGGGAGAATGTAGAAGGAGGTTAGACTTGACATGTAGAGAGTTTTCACAGAAGTCCAAGATTCTGCTAACCTCCCTCTGCCATGGAACCCTACTACCTACCAAGAACAGTTGGCACAGGTACGAGATAAAGGAAGTTCCTGTCTGTTTCCCCAGATCCCAAATGGTGATCATGAGTTTGCTGCCATGAGCAGGTTGCTCACCCAGGACTGAAAAGATGGGCATCTGGTAGTGTCACTGCTTGACAGAGACCCTAGAATTAAAGAGGTCAAGCGGCTCACTTTTGATCATACCTTATTGAGACGGCTTATTTCACACTCATAGTGTTCGTTCTTTCTGACCATTGAGGCGTTCTTCTGCTTCAGGAGCTCGTTCTCTTCCTTCATTTCACGGAGTGCTTCACTCAGGACCTTTGTTTCTTTCTGGGATGCAAAAATTCAGAGATATGTTGCTGAAATGCAGATGGAACCATTTTTCAAGAACAGTTCTCAGAATATGTGCTGTCTGGCAGATGTGCTGCATTTTTGTTGTCCCAAACACAGCTGGGAAGGGAGGCGACAGGAAGGCGGATGGTTAGTAAAACCCAGATATGATAAAGTCTGTTGAAATTGGTTTGTGACCACTCAGCATATGATGAGACTGAGACAACATACCAGACTAAATCCCCATTATCTACAGTCTGCAGTTGCACAAAGGCATGAGAACGCCAGCAACAATACTATATATGTGATTATCACAAACCTATCTTATGTACTCATAGTGTAAGTCCAGAGCTAAATGGTGATGGAGTCCCGGCCGTTCCCAGTGTCACACAACATAAAAGACAAAATCAGATCTCACTAACACATAGTTTGAAGGCTTCTTTTCCACTATGAAGAGACTGAGGCAGATCTCAGCCTGCTTCAGAATTACCAAGCTACCAACCACAGCTTAAAAATCCGCTTGGTTTGATCCCATCACAGTTGTTGTTGACTTGAACTTCACCCTCCTCACGTGTGTGCACCCACACTATTGCCACTCCAGCAAACTACCAGGAAGATGTCCCTACTTGCAACAGGATTTGCACACTGGTCTTCCTAGATGGTATCACAGAATTATTAGGACAGATCTGCCAAACTTGAAGTTAGATTCTCTTCCGCTATGGCTTTCACCACAGCTATTTTCCAATTTAGAGTGAAGACAGCTAAGATCCAAATCAGACACTGAAGCAAATTGCATTCTGTAAGAGACTAATGGACTCCTCATTAGCCCAACTGTCATCAAACTGCCTAAACCAAAGCTCTTTAGACATATGAAACACAATGTACTATTCCACAAAATTTCTAATATTCTTCTGCAGCTGCTTTATGTGATTAAAAAAAAGCAAGATCCAACAGATCACATGCACAGGACATCAGATAAATGAGGGGTTTTTTTCCATGCAACAAGCATAGCCCTGTGCAGCCAACTCCTAGGCATTTATGGTTTGGGCTGATGAGAACTGTATTACCATGTGCTAATTGCTCACATAGGCAGCTCTGTTTTGCTTTGTTCCAAGTTAGCTGGAACATTTTATTTACTCCAAAAAATAGGCAAGGTTAGCAGTATATCTCTGTATTAAGTATAGGAACTCATCTAGGAGCTAGCTCAAACTTGCATGTGAATGTATGTCTGAGGAAATTAAAACCAAAAAACCCTTAAAACCACATAGGCTTTTTAGCTATGCTCTTCTCATCACCTTTGCCATCCTCTCTTCCTAGTTCCTAGCACACGTTCTTCTCAAAGGTTGAAACATGGTCATTTATATCTGAAGATTTCTAGTTTGTTCAGGTTTTTGAATCATCTGAATTCTTACATCTTATTACTTCCTATTTGACACTGAATCTTAGGCATTGTGGCACCCACATTTTCCACCGACTAGGCTTGTGTATGGGTACATAGTCACAGAATCACAGAAACACAGAATCCTTCAGTTGGAAAAGACCTTTGAGACCATCAAGCCCAAGTGTACCCGTCCACTACCAAATCATATCCCTAAAATACTTCATATGCCTGTCTTTTAAACACTTCTGGGGACAGGGACTCAACCACCTCCCCAGGTAAGCAAACTGTTCCAGTGCTTGATAAACCTTTCAGTGAAGAGGTTTTTCCTAACATCCATGCTCAAAGAGAACATAAAAAGTTAAATCTGTAAAATTTCCTCTGTTGCCCATGGAAAACATGGGGACAGGTAAAGTTGACAACATTACCATTCTATGAGAGCCATACCTTCAGCTGCATTAAAAAAAAAAAACCACAAAACAACCATAAAATAGGTCTGTAAGACAGTAGCAGCATGTAATATGTCTCAGGGTTGTTTGGTGCAGCTGGTTTTTCCAACTGGCTCGGCAGAGCACTCAAAGAATTGCCAACCAGAGTAAATAAATTTGAAAGCTACTGTCAGGCTGCTGAACTAGATCAGCAAGCAGAAAACAAACATCTTACTGCTTTGCTCTGGCAATTGCCCAGTACAGCCCATCCCAGCTGAGTGGCTACAGGCTGGGTAAGGAAAATAGTTAAAAAAGAAAGAGTTATCACCTTTTTTAAAAAAGAAATATATACATGGATTACTAGACCAAGTCCAGAGGAGGCCACAAAGATGACCTGAGGGCTGGAGCACCTCTCATACAGAAACAGGCTGAGAGAGCTGGGGTTGTTCAGTCAAGAGAAGAGAAGGCTTTGGGAAGATCTTAGAGCAGCCTTCCAGTACTTTAAGGGAGTCTTCAGGAAATCTGGGGAGGGGTTCCTCATCAGGGAATGCTGTGATAGGATGAGGAATAACAGTTTTAAGATGAAAGAGGGCCGATTCAGATTAGATATTAGGAAGAAATTTTACCCTGTGAGGGTTGTGAGGCACTGGCACAGGTTGTCCAGAGCAGTGGTGGCTGCCCGACCCCTGGAGGTGCTCAAGACCAGCTTGGATGGGGTTTGGAGCAACCTGATCCAGTGGGAGGCGTCCCTGCTCATGGCAAGGACCTGGAACTGGATAATGTTGAAGTATCCTCCTACCCAAACCTTTCTATGATTCTATTGTACCTTTATATGCGTGTACACACACGTATAAAACTAAATGCAGGTATAAAAAAAAGTTTGTTGTTGCAGAAAAGAAAAACCAGCCCAACCATAAAGCCCTACAAATCTTATCTCAGTCAGCTTAGACTTCTTCTGTATCTGCTGAACTTTAAAGCAACAGTCCTGCTCACATGCTTTCAAGTTGAACATGGCTTTATGCATTTTTCTGAATCTTCCCCTGGCACTGCTTACTATTAATCCTGCCCCACAGGGAGCAGAGGTAACTTAAGCTAGCACAACGACTGACATGGGTGTCACAATCCTTGCTGCTCATTGAAAAATCTTTACTTCTAGCAGCTGCTTTTGCAAAGGTGTAGATCTCCTTCATGGTATTCAAATAGTAAGGAAACTCAGAGTAAATAAAAGCACTTCACAGAATCACAGAACAACCAGGTTGGAAGGGACCCATCGGCTCTTCTAGTCCAACCATTCCTATCTAACACTAAACCAAGTCCCTCAAGACCTCATCCACCCGTGCCTTAAACACCTCCAGGGAAGGTGAATCAACCACCTCCCTGGGCAGCCTATTCCAATGCCCAATGACCCTCTGTGTGAAAAACCTTCTCCTAATCTCCAGCCTAAATCTCCCCTGGTGGAGCTTGAGGCCATTCCCTCTTGTCCTGTCCCCTGTCACTTGGGAGAAGAGGCCAGCTCCTTCCTCTCTACAACCTCCTTTCAGGTACTAGTAGAGAGTAATGAGGTCTCCTCTCAGCCTCCTCTTCTCCAGGCTAAACTTACTCGCTGACTATACACTTTGTAAAGAATCTGTTGATCTAAACCCAAAGTTCCACGCAGGTTAACCTATGCTCATAAGAGATTTTGGCACTATATTGTCATTTAGTTCACTCCTCACATATGCAGTAAAAAAACTGGGAGACTGTACTGCTCCTCCTTACCTTTTCAAAAAAGTAGCTAGGGCTGTTTTCCACAGCTATTGTATATTAAAGGGCAGGCAATAAAAACCTTGGTAACTTGAACAGGAAGATGGACTGTCTCACATTTGCTCATTCGGAGCAAATATAGGCAGTGATTCAGCAAGTACAGAACGACCTAATTTGCTTTAAGACGCTTAAACCAGCCTACTGGTCGGAAATCAAGTACATGCTTAGCTAAGACCATACCGTAATTGATAAGCAAGTAAGATGAACATTCTGCTTATAAAGATAAAGGCTAAGGGCTATGCATTTCTTTTCCTGCGGTGGCTAACTTGCATCTTATCTGAACCTGGAAATGATGTGATCGCCACTTGTGTTCAGGTTTCTTTCGTGTTATCAAGCTAATACAGAAGCCTGACTTCAGCTGTCAGAGCACCATCCAAAAACTCGTAGAAGAGGTAATGAAATGCATGACACCACATAGGAGGAGGAGAAGAGGAAGCAGTACTCTGTGGTGCTTGTAAAACAGGGCACGGAGGTTTGTGTATACATTGAGCATATATATGCTGATCACTCTGGTCAGTGGTTTTACAGTGGTGGGAACTGAGCTTAGAGATCTAACTTTGGATATAAACACCTACACAAGAGCCAGTGCCTAAGGAGTCCTGAGAGAGGTGCCCAACCACTGCAGAGCCACCGATCAGCCCGAGCACGTTCAGTCCTAGTAACTGCAGTGACTATATGACTAACATTTATGGGGAGCTGAGATAGCTAGCACGTGTACGTAAGTCAGCATATATCGTCAGTAAAATGTAGGTGTCTGGACCTGAATTCATTCCTTCGAGGATTTATTGACAAACACCATGTAACATCTGCAATGATGTTCCTATTTCATTTGAAATCACTGTTGCGTTTTCATTCACAAGGAAATTCACCCCAAATGGAACAGTGAGGAAGGAAATCTTGGCAGCATTCATATCAGTCTGCTCTTTACCCCACCACGCACGCCGATACTGTGCTACTGCCAGTTTCTGTTGAAATGACTCTCTCTATATATCAGAGAGAAGATCATTTGCTGCCTTGGGTACAATACAAAGAGCAGTCAACACCACAATCTTATCTCACGGCTGTGCAACAACCCACACCCTGCCAGTCACGAGAAGAGAAAGAAGAAAGACAAAACATTGTTCAACACCGAGCCCAAAAGAGGTAACAGAGTGCACCCTCCTACCATCTCCTGCAACGGTTTCTCTCTGCCCAGGGCTCGCAATCTCTCATCTTCTGAATGTTGTCGATGCCTCTCCTCCTCCAGCTCACCGACTCTCTTCTCTGACACGTCCAGTTTTGCTTTCATTTCTGCCATCTGAAAAGCAAGTGACAGACAATAGTGGGCTGACTAGGGATCCTGAAAGGCACAGCACCTCAAAAGTACTTTCAAATCCTCAGCTCTCAGCAGACCGGCATATAGGACTGGATCTGGTTGTAAGCAAAGTCCCCAGCTACTGATTTTTGTTTCCCCACCTCCAAGTGTGCAGTGGACTCTTAATGATCCTGGGCAAATTCTCTGTTGGTGTTAACCCAGTTGGGTCTCACACTACTTCACTGCCAAAGGACACATACCCCGAGTCTGCCCTTCCAAGTGAATTTTCTGGTTTAGTGCACTAGTATTTTTAATTTTTGCAATCTGGACTTCCTCTGCAGTGGTGCACATCCAAATGGTCTAGCCAAAGGCATAAACCAGTCCCATATTAAGTAAGGAAGAGTCATTAAAATTCCTCTTCTTTTTGGGAAAGGAAAAAAGAAAAATCAAAGACATGATCCAGACCTCAGTAAAGCTTACTGGAAAATATTAGAGAGATAATTTTCCTGATAAGCACACAAAGTCATTCTTCAAACTTCCTTTTCACAGAAGCGAACAGGAGATGAGAAGCATTAGTCAATGAACCGACTTGGTTTTTGTAATATCAGGCAAAATTGTTAGCAGCCTGCTTCACTAGGCCACTGATTATAATGTCTGCAGTAAAGATGCCCCACAGTTGCAAGCTAGGAATGAAATGGGATTATGACAAAGAAAAAGAAAATAAAAAGTATTTATTAACAATTTTTTTTAATGAAAAACTTTTGTACAGAGTAGCTTTTTTTTCAAAAGCAAAAAAAGTGTCTCTGCTTATAGAAGGTAGCATTCACCAAGGATTTATTTGAGAGCATCCCCACTACAGGGAGCCCCAATCTGTTTCCAGGCTTCACAAGAGATAGGACAAGAACCAATAGATATGCAGTGACAAGGATCAGTGCCTGAGCACACCATTTCCAGTTAATTATGCTCTGAATTTTTATTACCTTATGGAGGGCATGGAGATCTCTGTGTTCTCACGTCCACCCTGGCCCTTACTATTTTAGAGAAGCCTCACTTCTTGGGCTATTTTGTCCTGCTTAAGATTGTACACGCATTTAGCTTTGACTGGGGACAGGACAAGAGGGAATGGCCTCAAGCTCTGCCAGGGGAGATTTAGGCTAGACATTAGGAGGAAGTTTTTTCACAGAAAGAGTCATTGGGCATTGGAACAGGCTGCCCAGTGAGGTGGTTGATTCACCTTCCCTGGAGGTATTTAAGGCATGGGTGGACGGGGTCCTGAGGGACATGGTTTAGTGTTTGATAGGAATGGTTGGACTCGATGATCCGGTGGGTCTCTTCCAACCTGGTGCTTCTATGATTCTATGATTCACTCTTATGTGATGAAACTTTCTTTATTTGTGAGCTAAACACTAAGTAAACATGAAGCCTTTCCCTCCTAAGATATTTGCTATATTTATAACTGGTCAGTATTTAAGCACAGACATAACTATCAGGAGGTGGCACGCATGTTCCAACAGAAGTAGTCAATATTGTTACCTTTTTTTCATAAAGCTGCTTCATACTTCTAAATTGACGATCCCATTGCTTGTTCACCTCCAGAAGCTGCAGTCATAAGGAAGTGACAGTAAATAACCATTATTCCCACGTTGTCAATACATTAAAAATAGACTGGTCTAAACCTCCAGCTATGAGTGTTCACAACATCCTCATTATTTGCCCAGCTCATTTCAGAAAAAGCAAGTCTAAGGTTTGGCAAGCTTTATGGTCCATCTGCCAGTGGCTTTAGGTTTTCAGTTAAAGAACATGAATGTTCAGCAAGTAAGATTCAGGAAACATGCAAATACACAATAGGTTACAGGTGAATCACTCACAACACTGTACAAACACCAAGCTGCAACTTCTGAACGGCCAAGGATTTCCTTGCTAGTTTGCTTTAGGTTCCGTAAACATATTTCTAGTTGAAAGGTCTCTGACTTCAAACATGTGAATTGACTGCAGTCACTCCTGGGTGCAAACGCTGCTTGCCTTTCTCAGTCCAACTAAACTGAGCAAGAATTCGCATGCACAATGGGAAGATCGGCTAACACACACACTTTATTGGTAGAAATAAAGTTGGAAAAATTGGAAAAAAGTTTAAAATATTGGAAAAAAACCAAATGTGTTCTTCTGAAGTATTTTGCTTTGCAGGATACAGGGTCATTCTTCAGGATGCTCAGCAAAAGAGCAGCTTTCAGTTTGCTGCTACCTGTGACCAAGACACCACTGGTTATTACTCACAGTGGTCCCTTACAAGAGCAAACAATAAGAAAATTTGCCCTTCATGCCATAGAAATCTCTGTTCTTCTAGATTCATAGCCATGTTACGATAAGTCATGACTTGTATTTGGAGAACCAATCCTAAAAACAACTCCACCTAGCTTGGCAGAGAGAAATACAACTATAGGAACTAGATGAAATGTGTTTACACACTTCAGGCTGTGAAGAAATGTGAAGCAGAAAGTCTCCACATAAAACCTGGCTCACAAGAGCACAGGATGCAATTCCCACAGAAAAAAACTAGACCTTGCTGGACTGGCACGTGAAACCAACTGCAGCATAAACACAGTAAATAAGTATAAATAAGCATATAACTGATATTGTAATGTCTGTCTTTGAGATTACATCTGTAAAGGTCAAGGATAAACTTAAGATTACCTCTAGTCTCTGTCTTTCCAGTAAGAGGATCTGTTGTTCCAGAGAATTAGCTGAAGTCGTCTTCTTTTTAGTCAACAACACATGCCTTGGCTGCAGAAAAGAAACGGTCAATAATGAATGCTTTTGGCATCCTGTCTTCAAGTCAAGATCATCATATAAAACTCCCACCCACTCTGCCATGTGCATTTAAAGAAACTGAAACAGCAACATTTTCTTACATCCTGCTTATATTTCAATACCTTTACACCTGCCGACAGTAGATTCTAAACTATACATCTGCTTTAATCCTGCTTAGTTTGTGTTTTAATTGAAGGATTATGCAAACGGACACTGAAAAAAAAAAAATAAAACTATGTCTATTTGTACCATCTGAGACGCAGAATACAAAATAAGACTTTAATTATCTTGCAGATGGCAATACAGATATGTAGTAGAAACCACAAAAGTTGATCATAGCTTAAGTGGGCATAAGTAATTCCCTTCCTTTACAAGAACTAGAATAATTAGTGGTGCTGTCCTCGGTAAGTGCTTGCAGGCCCAAGGCAATAAATTGCAGCACAATGGGTTCAAAACAGGCAGCACAGAAAAGGAACAGGCCATTTGGAAAAATTAAGAAATCAGTCTACAATTGTTCCATTTTTTAAAGTGTGGAGTTTTGCCCATGCAGGACAATAGAAGCTAAACCCTCTTTTTTTATAATGGCAATGTTGTACAGCAACATTTCCAAAGAGTTCCCATGGATTGCCATGAAAACAAACACAATCTGTTAGATACACATTGATATACGCATATCAAAAGGACTGCATTAGGGGAAAAAACCTACTTGCTCATTAAAATAAAACATGCCAAGTTCAGATACCTCATCAGGGATTTTTTTTTTTATCTCCTTAAGTTCTCATCCAGCATATGAGAAACTAAAATAAAAGTATGAGCACTTCTGAGGTCTCAGATCTCTTGAAATATATTCTTTTTCTTCAGCTACACAACTTAATGCCCAATACCAATAAAGAAGAATAAATAGTTTTGGTCTTTTCACAGACAAAAGTCCTGACCACATATTTGCCCCATGGCCAGTCCCACTGAGCTCTAACGTGGAGCACTTGACTGCCATGCCAGAAAACACTTAATCTTTCTTCCTGCAGAAGTTTATCAACATTTTTAACTTAAGAGTATCTGAAGCAATTATCTGGCAGTTAATGGAGCTCTTCAAGTGTTGAAGTGTTTTCAGAACCTGGACTTTAGGCATGTATTTAAGTTCATTTTTAAGAGTGCTATTAAAGTGAACAGGACAACTCACAGATTTAACAGCTATATTTACACTTGGCACCAACTGGCCTGAATACTGCACGCAGAAGTTGTTTGGTCACTAAAATGAACCACTTTCTACCTTTTGTTTAACAAGAAATTAAAATGACCAGATACTTCTGGGATGGATACAAAAAAAAAAAAAAAAAAAAAAGCCACAAGGGAAGGTTTTCTTCTAAGAATGCCATATCCAAAAATATTACTAAAATTTCCATCTACTCTTAATAGCATAAGTCATTCAGACAAATATACTAGAACACAAAACTTGTCAATCTGCAAAGTAACACGTAAAACACTTGCACCAGCTCAAGCCGTTCCGATTAATAGAGTAGCACTTGACAGAACAGCCAAAACAGTCACTTACTTCTACTGAGTCTGCTGGAGCTTCCATGCCATTCACATCTACCCATGTGCATCCAAGATGACCTTGAGCGTTCATCTCACTATGGGTCTTCGGAAAAAGAAGAGCAACGAAACAGATATTTTACGTTGGCTAAAGAAGCAGGAGAAATGCAATAAGACCCAGAAGATCTGTAGGACCTGTAGAGGGAGCCGAGTCCCAGAACGAAGTGGTGGAATTTTGTTTTTAACCTTTTCCTCCTTCCTGGCTGGGGCTTTCCAGAAGGGTTGAAGCACGATGCCTATGACTAATATGCCGGGCAAGGCAGCACTCTGCTTAGTGTGCATGTAAATCACAATCAACTGGCCAGTTCACCCCAAGAGAGGAAGTTGCATGTATAAGGGAAGGAAGGATATGTTTTTTTCAGTAAATAAGAGGACAGGGTTTTCTATCCCTGCTTCCAGTTGTAAATAAGGATTTACGTAAGCACAACAAGAATTAAGTGATACTAAGACAGCATTAACTATCATGATAGAACCATTAGCAAGTCATGTTTATAAAGGGGTAATAGCGAAGTCTGTTGACAGCTGTGGAGAAGAGCACACCCACACAAACCCCAAGATATTTAGGGGAAAACCGTAACTGGAAAACTGATTTACTTTCCCTGAAGGAAAGCTACTCAAAGATGAAGATTGGCAGGAGGTGTTATTTTGCTTCTAAGGACATCGTATTTGCAGTTATAGTTCTTACCTTATCTAAGCATGGATCTAGCTTCAAGCTACTCATGTCTTCACTCAAGTACTCAAGGTACCCAACACTTCAAATTTGCGTCTTAGCTTCCCATTTTGAAAGAGATGTTAATCTTACCAAGTTAAACTCACACAGAAAAGATTAAAAAAGAAAAGGCTTCCACAGACTTCATATGCAAAATCATGACAAAGCATTGTCATCTTTAGTCTTGGAATTTTGAATAATGATGGATTTGAGAAGGAAGAATGAAAGAAAAATAATTTTCCTTACTGTGGAAAGATCCCTAGATCTGAGGGTTTTTTCAGCTGGGGCAGAGGCTTCTTATTTCCTTTTTAAGGAAAGCTAGCCTCTGAAACTGAACATAAAATATTATAAATCTGTGAGTTATTGGGGTTTTTTTCAAATTCCAGAAGAGAATTTAGACAAAGCAAAGTAATCCTGTGGAATGCTAGAATTTAAGAGCCACATTCCAGATCTCTGGCTCAAAATGTGTGACCAAGCAACTCCTCTTTTACAAGCTACAAATCCCAGTTTGGAAGACAGCTATTATTTTATAATGTTTGCATCTGAAATATATAATCCCTGTCCTGAAGTCCTATTTATTTTTTCGGGTTTATGGAACAGCTGGAAAACTTGTGTGGTATCAAGAGAGAACTTTTTCATGCTGAGGATGGTGAAACACTGCCACACGTTGCCCAGGGAGGTAGCGGAGGCTCCATCCTTGGAAACATTCAAGACCAGGTTGGCTGCAGCTTTAAGCAACCTGATCCAGTTAAAGATGCCCCTTTTCCTGCAGGGGCTGGATGACCTGTAAAGGTCCCTCCCAGTCCAGATCATTCTATGATTTGTATGATTCCATGAAATTAAAGAATAAATGCAGAATATGAAATACCTTCATTAAAATAACATGAGTCATCCTGCCAATCATAAGAAATAGAATTTCATCTGTACCTGCACTAAAACTAGTCTTTGAGCACATCCCTCCCAAGTACCACACTGATTTAAAGAAGGAAGAACTAGTGGTTGCTAACACAACAGCAACTGCCATTTCCACAATTGCATTTCTTGAGGTTTCTGTAGTGACTGATATATTGTAAGAAATAGGAGCCAGTGACCCTGAAGCAATGACACAAAGTAAATCTCTGTACCACCAATGCAAGGGTGAGTGAAACCGCAGGTTTCCCTCTGGGAAACAAAAAGGCAGGCTTCAAAGATGAATATACACACTGTGCTACCTGAGGGAATGCAGTAACAGTTAAGCTGCAAAATCCCCACAATAGAGAAGGAAGAGGAAGCACTACACTTTTCAAAATAGAGGGTCATTGGGCATTGGAATAGGCTGTCCAGGGAGGTGGTTGATTCGCCTTCCCTGGAGGTGTTTAAGGCACAGGTGGATGAGGTCCTGAGGAACATGGTTTAGTGTTTGATAGGAATGGTTGGACTTGATAATCCAATGGATCTCTTCCAATCTGGTTGTTCTATGCTTCTATGATTCTATGATAAAAATAAGACCAAGTATTCTAATATGATAAAATCATACAATGGTTTGGGGCAGGAGAGACCTTAGAAATCATCCAGTTACAAATGGATAAGAACTAGACTTACAGGTGACAAGAACAACGGTCCTGCTCACTTGTGAGAGCAGCTTGGTGGGAGATGGGTACCGTGTTCCCTCCCTCACAAGCATTTCCCTGTACCTGTTGCAACATCAATCCCACCCAGGATACTGAATAAAGAAAAGCATATCTCAAATCTATATGAATAGAAGAAATGTCAATGAGTAGGGAACAAGCTCAAGCTCTTGGGGTTTGAAACTAGATGATGTCTAAGGTGCCTTCCAACCTTAACTATTCTATGATTCTCTTCAGAGATACCAGCAAAACAGGGAAGAGGGTAAAGCAAAATTGATTGTGGGAAAATAGTTAATAGCACTGCAAAGAAAGACAACTTTTATTATCTTTGCCATTGGGAAGACAGACACTACATTTGTTTATCAGCCTATTGCTACACAATGAAGAACAATCACAGAATCATAGAACAACCAGGTTGGAAGAGACCCATCGGATCATTGAGTCCAACCATTCCTATCAAACACTAAACCATGTCCAGTTTAGTTGCACAACATCACTTCAGAAATCTGAGACACACAAAAATCCTTAAAAGGAGGACTTTTTAACAACTATCAGACTTCCGAGGTTTGAAAAACATTTTCAAGGTATTTATACTTAGTTTGAAGCTATTGTATCAAACACACAGTTCAAAATTGCTTGGAGAATTCTAATTGAAGACCAGACTGTTAATGCAGTCACAAACCTAAAAAACTGTTTACAGATCCAAGTAAACTTGCAAAAAGCCTGCAAAATATAACCAGACTAGTTAAAGATTTTGGAGCAAATTTAGCCCTAGTGCTACACAGTCACAGGAAACTCAGGAAGCTTCACAGGAAGCAAAAATAACAGCTGAAGAGGGTGTCTGCAAAGTGTGAACAGGTCTGCACAAACCACCAGGAAAGTCGATTTTGGAGGAACACCCAGACTCAGTAGCCGTCTTTTGCCACAGACAACTAAAGATCAGATTTTATTGATGTGCAATCATACCAACTTTAGCCACTAAAAGGCAAAAGGAAGATTTGCAAGACGTGATGTAACAGCAGTGACAAACTGGTCAGTAAGTTTCATAAATCCCAGTCTAATGTATGCAGGAACCTTAATTTCCCTGGTTGTTTAATCTCTTCCTCTTTAAATGAACAAGTCAGATTGTGTCATGGCATTTACCGATCACACTGAGGAAAAAAAATCATGAGCAAACAAATTGCAGGGAATAGCCTCCAAGTGGAGAAATAAAAATTTGGCAACCTCTTACACTGTAACGGCCTGTGATTTCTGCATTAGTACATTTAAAACCACATCATACAGCTCCCCTAAAATACACAAACGTGAAGGCCTTTATCTAGCTGGGGTGAATCGTACATTTTCGAGCAAGAGTCTAAGTAACTTACATTCTCTTTTTATCCTTTTCTCATCCTTTACTTCTTCAGAAAGCCACTGCCTTCACACGTTCCTTATATCCCTCCCAAACAATGAACGAAAACATCATTACTTTGGCTGCCGGGCTCTGATGTGTGACTGTAGCATCAATCACTAATGAATATGAATAAGCTTTTCTTTACATTTGAGCATAGATTATGTAAACATGGAATACAAAGCAGAGAGGCTGCTCTCCAGAGGAACAAGAGAAGTTTGGTAGCTTAAGAAGAACAATCACTTCTTGTCTTTAGAGAGCTCTCCATATCTGGCTCCTCCTCAAAGAGTGGTTGATAATTCCTTCTCTGTATGTATTATAAAAGTGCTTCCTTAATATCTACATGAGTTCTATTCCTTGACTTCCACTGCTCTATCCCTATTAGTGACTGATCAAAACATGATTAAATGTATTAAGAAAATAATTATAGCGAACAAACCTGCACCTGCAAGCTTGACTAACAGTCTGAAACATTCTGCAATGTCTGTGAATCATAATTTAAAATGTTTAAACCCTCTTGATAAGCATGAATTCTTAGTAGGACTTTTACCCAACTTTCTCCCACTCTTTACTCTACATTTTTTCTCTCTCCATTCATAGACTGTGAAGGATTATCCTTGGCATTTATGACTTTGTCCATGCTACAGGCAATGGTGATAGAAAAGAATAAGAGAATTTGCCATGTTTTTCAAAACTCATCAGGCAGCTCTGATCATCGTGACAGACGGTGCCTGTTTTATCTTTCATTTTTGCTCACGCCTGTCTTGTATAACTTTAAGGACTGGAGCAAAGGTGGAAACATCCTCTTTATGGCAATCTGAGCACACTCAGGAAAGAAAATTTCAGGTACTGCCTGAAATGGCTGCCAGAAATGCCTGGCAGGGAGCTGGGAGCCAGAAGCTCCTGTAGTAAGACTGCTTGAGGAGCAGGAATAAGGTAGTCAGCTAGAAATAGCTTCCCAGGAAACAACTGGGACCAGGCAGGATTTGCTGCCCCTCAGAAACTGCCAGAGTTAACTCACAAGCAGCAGCACACAACCCTGGCTACTTGGAAGCCTTTTATTAATTTCTATTCTGTAATTTCTATGATATCCTGTAATTTCTGTTAGCAGCAGTTTTGAGGTTGGGTTTTTTTCCCTACTGTTTAAAAATGAGAATTATTTTAGCTTGTATTTTAGGAAGACCTGACCTTTCTGAGTGTAAAAGCCTTTTAGTTATCTTTGGGAATGGAAGAAAATTCAAAGCCTTGGAGCTGTGGCCAACACTGAATCCTCTCACAAGCATCAGCACCACAGGAAGATAAAAGTTCTCGTTTTTAGAGAGCTGGATCTTTATTCTGGGAAGGGCTTTTGTTACAGTATTACAAACAGGCACTCACAAATTAAGATAATGAAAGCTATTTGTCACTTCTGAAAACTCTGTTCAGTAACTGCACTGAAACCAAGAACCTTTGAAATTCTCGATGCAAGTAAAAGTGAACCTTTCCTTGATGATGACAGTAAAATCATGTTGGGTTCTATATTCTTCCCAGCCAATCAGATATCAGCCGTGAGGTTTGCTGTTTTTTTTTCTTGTTTGTCCTCTTGTGTTTGGTTTTGGTTTTCTTTTATTTATTGTACTGTTCAGTGTGGAACTGTAGAAGCTGGATTTACTCTGAGATTACTAATGTTAAAAATTCAGTGGCTTCTAAGGAGCCTTCTGTTTGCTTACGTTTTGGTCAAGCTTTGTTTTTAGCTTTATTCCTGACGCTGTTACTATGCCAGCAGTGTTTGCCACAAGACCCACTGCAACCTCCTTTCCCATTCTGGTGCACATGGTGAACTGGTAAAAAAATTAAGAGATTTTAACTGAAGAATAAAATCAACTCTTAAATCAGAAGAAGAATCTACTCTTCCTGTCTAAACCTGGTCCACATGCTTCAGAGAAGTGTGTGAGAGATGGATTTTCCTTTAAGTAAGTAAATCGACTTCAATTTTTTCTGCTGTTTAGCTGAGGACTCGCTCTAACAGCAAAATATATGCAGATGTAAATGTGTGCTAACATGGCTACTCAAGAACCTGAGCCTTTGGACACTCAGGCCTGTTAATTAAAATATCAGTTTCACGGAACAACAATTGGATGATAATTTGTAACTGTAGCAAACAGGCTATTTTGAGTTTTGGAGTACAGCTGTTGCAGGTACAGATAGCCCTTAAATGAAAGTCTTGTCTTTCTCACTTGACAACCAAAAGAGCTTAGTTGTTTGAAAGTTTACTGGAACATTTTTACCAATGAGCCCATAAAATATATTATCTATCAATTTTACCTCAGGCTGACACCACTAATAATTCTAGTTGCTGTTCATCCCTTACTATCTGATAGTGTTATCCACTCTCACCTACTCCAGAAATCATCCTTCTTGTGTGGAAAATCTTGAGGAAGCCCTAGCATGCTGAAAACACTCTGCATGAGTACTTTTAAGTAATATTTGTATTTTGATGCATAATATTTAATCTCGCTTATTCCAGTTGAATAATCAGCTTTATACTTAAACTTGAAAAAAGGATGCTGCATTTTCATGATAAGAAATATGTTTCTTCAGTTTCTTATATTAAATTAGAAAATTGCTTGATCCTTTTGGTCTTCAGTTCCCCTCTTTGTATAAGACAGAACAAAGAACCCTTTCCTTCCTGAGGCACATTTTGAGGGCAGGCGTTTTCACAGATTATGGCCTCTGCAGGACCAGAGCTTGAAAACATTCTCATTTACATACACTCCTGCTGCACATTGCAGTAGCAAGTGATGGTACAGAAGACAGGGGGAAGAGATAAGAAGGTGTGAAGGAGAAATTATCCATTTTTCTAATCAGTAGAAATGTCATTGTACATGCCCCTTTTTTTGGTCGATGGCTCAAGAAAAGGTAAACACATTTCAATAAATTGAGAATCATAGAATCATAGAACAACCAGGTTGGAAGAGACCCACCAGATCATCAAGTCCAATCATTCCTATCAAACACTAACCCATTTCCCTCAGCACCTCGTCCACCCGTCCCTTAAACCCCTCCAGGAAAGGTGACTCAACCCCCTACCTGGGCAGCCTCTGACACTGCCCAGACCTTAAATCTGTTTAAAATAATGATACCACACTAATGTCTCACCTCTCATTTCAGCTTAACACTTAAAAAAGCCCAGACAGCTTGCTCATCTAGACAAACTACACAAGGGGACACTCAAGTCCCTCATATTAGACGAACGAACCATTTGGGGGTGTCAGGGACCCAAGTACACTAATAGGCTCTAATTGCTGTGACCTGCCTGTAAGGATGTTTCTTTGTCATCTCCTCTTTTCCCTCTCCCAGTGTGGGGAGCATCACAACACTCTGCAACTGAAGTAACGCAGATAAAGGAATCATAGGCTAAAGGGTGTGCTGAGAGTTAGTTCAGTCTGCAAACCTGTTTTCTTTCTCTCTCTCAAATACTTGTAAAAACACGGTAATATTAAATATATTAATGGGAAAAAATCTTGGTTAAAAAAGGGAATTTGCTTACAGTCATTTCCAGACAATAGTCTAGAAAGCAATTTAAGCTCAGAAGGCGATACCATTTTGCAGCATGCAATTTACACTCTGCACATCAGAAAAAAACAAAAACAAACAAAAAAAAACCCCAAAAACCTCAACTCTAAATAAAAATGACCCGTTGGTTCTGCCAAATAGCTTCTTGATGGATGACCAGCACTACAGGGAAAGGTACACTTTCATATTATTATTAACTTTTCCTAATTCCTAAATATATATTTTTCCTCTCATTTTATGCCTAAATCTGCATTTTGTTTCACAAACTGGCATTTTCTGGTTCTGTTTTATAACCTTCAGAACTAAGAGTATATTAGGTTTGTTAAACATGTTAGCTTCTTTTCTAAAACCCACAATCTGATGCGTGTACCCCTAGAATCTTGTACTGAGGTTGTTGGACTGACAGTTGTCTTCACTACTGTCAAGCTGTTACTCACTTGAAGTTCAATTCTAACTCCAGCCAAGTGAAAAGCTGTTTGACTTAAAGGTATAAATACATAAAGGTATAGAAAGAAATAGCCAGTGTATTTCTAGTGTGGAAATAATCATAGAACTTCCTCCTTTAAACCATGAAAACAACACACACACATACGTTTCGTGGGTAAACAAATGCTATAAATGCAAAAAGCATTGAAGAACTAGAGATAAAATACTGCCCTGGCATTCTGTGTGGAGTGCTTGGAAACAGTCTAGGTGAGCACATCCTTTCTTTTTCTTCCCCACACCTCCCTCTCAAATGCTTTCCTACATCTTCTTAATTTGGATGGAGCCTGGTATGGGGACCAGGTGTTCCACAGACCATTTGTGGTCTGCTGTTCAGCCCTGTAATGTCAAAGCTCAGTGCTATTTTATTGTGCCCTGACTTCTGCTTCACCTTGCTTACTCCAATTCTGAGACCGGGAATCCCCACTCCTCCCTGTGGCTTCTCTCTCACTGTATCTAATCCCACTCGTCTGACCCTGGGGCATCTACTTAGGCTCAGTTTAGCTTCATGCCCTGAGGTCGTGAGTCATTTTGGAGATGGCGGTTTACATGTGAAAGGAACTCTGTGTAATTTCAGATTTCATAGAAGAGAGTCATCTCTCCTTTTCTCCCTCAGCTATTTCCTGCATCATGCCTCTCAGGGCACTCCCTTCATGGGTTTCCTTCCCCTCCTACCCCACCGGACACTGGAGTCACACAGGCAGGTAAGTGTGTCATCGCTTGCAGGTAGATGGTATTCATGGCTTAATCAATTCTCTCCTCTCACTCCTCCCTTTCCCAATGTGCAGAAAATGGGAATTTCCTTTGTCTTCTCACTGTACAATAAAAAGCAGTTTGACATTTCAGGGGAGAGGAGGAAAACCAAGAGGGAAACCTAGAACGAGTTTCTGTCATGCTTGTTAACCACTGATTCACTGCAAGCATAACAAGACTATCTTAACAGGTGGCTTACAATTTTCCATTTCTAATACCACAGAAGTATGGGTTTGAATCATCATTTTTCTTCTTCTTCCTAATTATCTAAAAGCTTTTCTGACACTCTCAAAGATCTTTGTCCCACACCTCTGCTCATCCTCAGTCAAATCAGAACCACCAAACGCAACAACCTAAAGGAATCAAGGAAAAATCGGTTTAATCTAAGGGAGGGTATATTTAGACTGGATTTAAGGATGAAACTTCTCACACTGAGGGTGGTGAAACACTGGAACAGGTTGCCTAGTAGTGGGTGCCCCATTCCTAGAAACATCCAAGGTCAGGTTGGATGGGGCTCAGAGCAATCTGACCCAGTTGAAGATGCCCCTGCTCAGTGCAGTGAGTGGACTAGACCTGCAAAGGTCCCTTCCAACCCAAAGCATTCTATGATTCTTTTCTATGGTTCTGTTAAAGAAATGTCAGTGCTCTTGAGGTATAGAGTTTTTGTGGATCTGTGTCATCCAAAAGGCACAGCTGGCTACAGAGGGTGGCACTTTGAATATGAGTGGGTTTAGTTCCCATTCGCTCTTCCGCATAACAGAAAGCGGCTATATCAGAAAAAAGAATGGGTAGCAAGTTCATTGCATCACTTCAGAAATCAAGAAGTTTCATGCATAACCAAATCACCCAGGGAATATCCCTCGAATGTTCCTTCCTGGCAGATAAATATTGCACAAGCAGATTGCATTTACCTTAAAGTTACACGAAATCCTCTGAGGGGTGGGACTCTCTTGGGCAAGAGGTCCAGGGTCCTCACACAACTGGGAAGCGTTATTCTTCTCTATCAGGTTCCTTATTTCAACATCAAGCTCTTTACTCTCACACCTGCTTAGGAAGAAATAGCAATGATAAATTTTATATTAAAGCTTGAAGAGAGACAGTAAATTTATCGGCTGTCTTCTGAACACAACAAAGGAGAAAGCAGAGCTAGTCTTGCACTCAGGTGCTGCTTCCATCCATCCTGGGATGTGTTCAGGGAGACCCACAGCAGTGTCACACAAGCAATCTCCAATTCATTTAAAATATTAAAATACTGTAAGTAGTATTTGTGAATTTTACTACCTTGTATGAATTCTACTACCTTCAGGGATGATATGAAGACAGTCATGTGCCTTCAACCCCATCCACTGGCAATTTCAAGTCCTTTACATTCAACTTCAACAAAAATGCAAATCGGAATGGTTAAATTCATTTTGAACTCCAAACCTGTGCTCAGCTCACAAAGTTCTTTCCTGGCACATTTTGTTTCCTGTAACATTTTGTCACAGACACCTGACATGAATTTTCCATATTTTCCCTGAAAGTTCCTTTTAAAAAACATTAATTTCTGGTAAAAAATTGCTGTTTCTGAACACTAAAATTATATTTGTTTGGTCGGAAAATTATTTACTCTTAAGGACAGGCAGGACTGACGTGCACTTAAATTCTTTCACTAAATTCACGGAACTAGTAAGCAATTAGGGCTGATTCACTCAATGCACTGTACCAGTTGAATGTGACTTTGAGAGAATGGACTGAGGCATAATTACAACAAACACCAAAAAGCCCTTGACCCAATCTAAGTTTTCAAGAAGTACCCATAACTTTTGCAAGCTCAGACCTTCATTTCCTAATCAGTTTAAACCAACTCAAAATGTAAGTAACGTGTGACCAGAAAGCAAACTGCAAGGCTCAGAAGTATTACCAACCTGTTGTAGAAAGACTAATTCTTAATTGAGGCAGAAAACACTAAATTCTTCATTTGAACTAACAGAAAAACTGAAAGCAGTAAGAATTAATCAAACTTAAGAAGAATTAAGAATTGATTAAAACAATTAGAACAAAGAATTAATTAAACTTACTAGGGTTTAGACAGGCAATCCACAAGGAATGCACTGTAGGTTCCAAGGAAAATCTTGAAGGGTAAGAGATAAAATTATCCAATAAACAAACCCCCCTATCCTAACCACAAGAGTAAATAAGTGTGCTGAATTTCGTGCTGATAGTATAAAATAATTAATTTTATTCCTGATATTTACAAAACATAGACTATAACAGAAACGTATTTTCATTAAGCATGAATGTAAAATCACTTGCAGAGGTACTACAAGAAAATTGCAACAATAACGATGAAATAAAACTCCAGAGATTTGTTTTGACTTGGGTCCTAGTAGTTGGACAAGCTGGACTTCCATGGGAGTTCCAGAGTTTCCATGAATCCTGCCTGCAGCAAGACAGAAGTGTCATGGCAAAAAAAGGGCTTCTTGGATGCATTTGGAGAGCTAGACCTATGCCATGGGGAAACTGGAAAAGGAAGACCAGGCTTTTTTAGAGCCTGTAGGTACAGAAGGACTGAACACATCACATGATTTTTCTTCTCTGCAGAAAGATATTTCTTCATACTAATTTTTTCCTTCTTTATTCCAACATAGCAACTAGTGTGAGTTCAAACACAGCATCCAGCTGAAGGGAGTATTGTCTTTGTTAGACCACTTTAAGCAGCCATAGCTCCCATTCAAAGCCATGACTATTAACAGAAAGCCCTCGATGCACATTTTCACGGAGATCACAGCGGTGCAGGAGGCTGCAGCTGCTCTGAACGCCCATGGCAGTTTCAAAGCCTCAGCTGTGTGTGGGTGGCAGGTGAGCTCCGGCAGCACGGGTGCACACTGCTCATGAAGAGAACTACAGAAGGAAAAGAATGAACCTTGCAAATGAAATCCAGCCCTCTTCCGTCTTGCTAAATATTGCAAGATTGTGGGTAGCCCAGTGCAAGTGGCACCTTTTTAAGCAATTCTGTGCTAAAGTTCCCGGACAATAAATTCTCAGGCAGTGGGATGACCAAGCTCTCTGCTTGTAGCCTTCATTTTTTTAATCAGTCACAGAATGCAAACTTCACAACAAAAGTAGCTACACCTCTGTTCTCTAAAGTGCATTTCCCTGGAACACAGCACCTTCAGCTCCTTCAGACTCTTATGCCTGACCCAGTTTAAGATTGCTTTGTATATTGGAATTGGATATAGAATCACAGAATGTTTTGAGCTGGAAGGGACCTTAGAGATCTCCCAGTTCCACCCCCACCTGCCACAGGCAGGTACATCTCCCACTGGATCAGGTTGCTCCAAGCCCCATCCAACCTGGCCTTGAACACCTGCAGGGATGGGGCAGCCACGACTTCTCTAGGCAACCTCGGCCAGTGCCTCACCACCCACACAGGAAAACATTTCTTCCTAATATCTAAACTAAATCTCCGCCACATGCTTTGGGCTTAGAATCACAGAATTGTTGAGGCTGGAAAACTTTTCAGATCATCAGATCAAACCGTCAGCCCAACACCACCATGCCTATTGAACCATATCCTCAAGTGCCACATCTATCTGGGTTTTGAGCACCTCCAGGGATGGAGACTCCACCACTTTCCTGGACAGCCTTTGCCAGTGCCTAACACCTAATCTAAACCTCCTCTGGTGCAACCTGAGGCCTTTTTCTCTCGTCTTATCACTTGCTACTTGGGAGAAGAGACCAACACAAGATTTGTAGCAGCAGGAATTGATAGTAAAGAAGTATGTGTTTATCAAATGGCCAGGCAGAAACCCCATGCAAAGTCCCAGCTCTGCAGCTGCTGCCATTTGTGAGCTCTTCGCTTTCCCTGGTTTTAATTGGGAACTGGCATTATTAGCTAGTAATAGCAGTTACGTGGCAACAATGGACAAGCCTACAACATATCCTAAGGCATTTACTGCAGAATACTGATACCAAAGGCTTATAACTCTATTTGTAATAATAATTCCAAGGCTGGTGTGCTGGGATCATTCTCCTGTGATTGGTGAAAGCACAAATATAAACCATAAACAATTGTGAAAAAAGGGGTTTAAGCCAGGATTTACAGCCAGACGCCAACACCACAGAGTCATACTTTTGACGGGAAATGAATTCCAGAATCTAGGGGTTAAACACATGCTTCATCCCCTTGGGTGGGCATTAGGGATGTAGGATTCTTGCTTGGCTAAGCCTACAGAGTAGATCTATGGAAAGGAAAAAAAAATCCAGCACTTGAATTATGGAAGATGAACTAGTTTGGATAAATTTAAAAACATGGCAAATATCAAGGCAAACTGTTTCAGCTAATATTTGCCCTGTTTATGAGAACACAATTCATTGCAGACAAAGGCCTTCAGAATGCAGTAGACAACAAGACTGGAATTAAAGAATACTTAATCTAATTTGAACTAGAAATTGACTTAAAATAGGAATAAAATTAGGCATATAATTCTTTAAAATGACATCTGTAGAACTAGTCTATTCTTTTATGTTCCATATGATTTTACTGGACTTTTGCTCTCTTTCACTTCAGTTTTGTAGAACTGTTAAGGTTTTACATAGAGATTTTTATATTGAAAATTTACCCAGTTAACACTAAACAATAAAGAATTCCTGGTCTAACAAGCAACAGGAAGAACACAATTTTGCCCACAAACCAAAAAAGACTTTTGTTACAGAAAAGAACATTTTGCAGCCTTATGAACTCTAACAAGTTCGGTAGATTCTGAGCTGATAGAGAATAGTTACAATGTGGTGCAGCTCCCAGAGGATCATTAGTGCTATTCCAATACTCAACACCAAGCGAGCGGATCTCTGCTCAGAGTTTAGGTTTGGGAATTTGAGGCAGATCTCTTGAAATTCAGTTTCACTAGTTCTACATTCTGCCTCTCACATACCACTATAAAAAGCAGTCTATTTGGCATAAAGCATACTGTGCTGGTAAAAACACAAAAAGAACACCTGCCTTTGACAATTATGAGGATACATTCAGAGTCATAGAATCAAATAATCACCAAGTTGGAAGAGACCCACCAGATCATCGAGTCCAACCATTCAACCATTTAAAAGGAATTTTTTTGGAGGAAAAAAGGTAACGGATTATTTCAAATTATTTCCAACTTAATTTTTAAATTCAAGTTGCACCAAAAAAAAAAAAAAACCTAAGCACCGTGAGATGGTGAGGTCCACCTAGTAGAAGAACAGCATTGTCTTTGGAGTGAGATGTCGCAGATGTTGCAAGTAATGTGCTGGCAATGTTGCTTGGGAGCTAAGTGTGAGATTAGATATACTCTTACTAAAGCCCCAAGCAGAGAGCTCTATAAGGCAAGGTGTATGATAGGGGTTAAAACGTGTGCATACAGCAACTATAGCAGAGAAAGCACTTAAACTTTCGCTCAAATGTGAGGCAGCCAAAACATCTGCCTATCACCCCATAAACTTCCTACACTTCTGTTCCCTTTACGACAAAGGAATGGGGCTTTTAAGGCACATTTAATAGCCAGCAGCTGTTTGGCTGTCAAATGCCACATCTGGAGAAGCTGTGCGCTGTTAATGTGAACAGAAACAATTATTCTTTAATAGTTTTGCTTAATTTTAGGAATTACACAAATCACAACAACAGAAGAGGTGCATGTTCTTAATGGAAACACATCTGGTTTCTCTGAAACTAAGCCAGAATCAAAAAAGGGCCAGCAATTAACTGAAGCTGCACCTATAATCTGTTCTGTCTCAGTAAAGAGAGAAGTAAAGCTACTGATATACAGGCACTTTGTGCCTCCCAGATCAACCATTCCCCTCAACAAATACGCAACATGCAAGAAGACTATGACTCCCTGGTTCACGCTAAATGGCACTTTACTTATCCCATGGCGCTGCTCCCCTTTGTGCCTGGAGGTTCCTGTCCTTTGGGACTGGGTTACAACGCTGCCACCTCACTTCTGAACTCTATACTGTCCACACACCAGGAATCACAGAATGGTTTAGGTTGGAAGGGACCTTAAAGATCAAACAGTTTCATCCCCCCCAACGTGGGCAGGGACACCTCCCTCTAGATCAGGTTGCTCAAAGACTCGATCACCTTGGCCTTGAACACTTTCAGGGATGGGGAATTCACAGTTTATCTGGGCAACCTGTGCCAGTGCCTCCCTACCCTCACAGGAAAACATTTCTTCCTAATATCTAATCTAAATCTCCTTTCTTACAGCTTAAAATCATTCCCCCTCACCCTGTCCCTGCCTTCTCTGACAAAGAGCCTCTCCCCAGGTTTCCTCTAGCTCCCTATAAGTACTGGAGGCTGCTCTAAGGTCTCCCTGGAGCCTTCTTTACTCCAGGCTGAACAACTCCAACTCTCTCAGCCTGTTCTCGTATGGGAGATACTCCAGCCCTCAGATCATCTTTCCCTTGGGTCTTCTACTTAATTATACTACCAAGACCATAATTGAATTCCTTTCTGATGGACAGTATTTGGGCTTAGTTCAAACCTCAGGAAAGCCAATTAATTTATTTTCAACAACTTTCTCCAGCTTTAAATGAGCCACGAGGAAGTTATAGATGACTGTCTCTCTGGAGAAGCAGTAAACAGAGCACTGTCACCCAGACTCATCACCCAGTACTCATGTAGCTGAGTGTGGATCACTAGTGGAAAGGAAACTGAAGTTTTGCCATGAAAATGAATCAAACTGAAAGCTTGGCCAATCCGAGTCACCAAGTAGCATGTGTTTCTGAGCAGACAAATTCCCTTGCTGACACGCACACATGCGGAAAGCTGGTGGGAGATGGCAGGGAAGTGTTGAAAGAACTAAAACCCAAGAGTTAAAATTAAGAAGGGAGACAAATCTAGATGTTTTTAAGTGCTTGCTCTTTTTCTATGGAGACCAATAGCTAGAAAAGTTTGTACCCTTTTTAGGGCACTCTCCTAGACTCAGCAGGCACCTTTTTGACATTGTCCTCCTCCTGCAGCCCTTTCGGGACTGGTTGTTTGCCTCACAGATGCAGTTTGACTGGCTGCTCACTCCATAGATGAAGTTTAAGCACCATGAGTCTGTTCAGATCTTACACATACTCATTCCTGTGGAAAGCCGTGACTCTGATGCTATTACATAGCTGACATTTTTAACAAATATTTTAGACCACTAGTCTTTCTTTCTACAAGTTGGGCATTGCCACAAAGAGAAGAAAACTTAAGCACAGTCCATTTTGCCTCCTTGTTCAGCCTTGGTCAGGATGTTGATGTGTCACCAATTACTGGCCCAGGCTCAGGGCTGAGTTGTGCCACTGGAAAAACATTCCATTTTCATTCATCATTCAATGATTCATTTGAGTCATTGTCTTCCACACAAACCTGAGATATTTTCAGTGATCTACTAACAATGCAAGCAGAATAAATACATCAACACCGTTTGGAAAGACAGCCAGGAAATCTAACGTACAGTAGCTGACAGAGGACAGCCAGCTCTGTTAAGTCAAGCCAAGGCCTTGCCTGTATTAGCTGTTAGGCAGTTAAGCTGGAAGGCAGAGGAAACTCACTGCACTGCTGTCTGCGGCACAGATCCAGGGCTGGAACTGCCAACAACTGGCACAAGGTTTCACCAGGATGTCATCACCACATGGAAACCTGGTGCCTCCCTCCTTAGAGACAAGTTGGGATCGAATTACACTGGCACTAGCTCCCATTGACATGAATAAATGGGAAATCCCCATCTGCAAGGGATTTCAAATCCAGTTATTTCACAATAAACTAACCTTGGAAAAATATTTCTTACAGGAAAAAGGGAAGGGTATTCCTTGAGTTTCCTGAAACAATCTACAGTTACTATAAAACACTTTTTCTTTTTATCTCTCTCTCAAATCCACACAATACATGTAACAGTTTCCCAAGTTTCTTTTTAATCACTCAGTTACCTCAATTTTTTTCCTTTTTTTTTTGGCCAGAGGGTATCATGCCGAATACAGCATTTGCCCCTATTCATTTCCTTAAAGCTCCTCACTACTTGCTGACAGTCTCGGAAAGGCACTGCCATCATGACAGCCTCACTAGAGGTTGTAGCTACCATGTGGCTTTTAGAAATCCTTCCTTATATCAAGCCTGAATCTGCCCCTCTTGAGTTTATACCCATTCCCCTTCATCCTATCACCACAAGCCTTTATGAACAGTTCCTCTCCAGCTTTCTTGTAGCCCCTTCAGGTACTGGAAGGTCACTATAAGATATCCTCAGAGCCTTCTCTTCTCCAGGCTGAACAAGCCAAATTCTCTCAACCTGTCCTCATAGGGAAGGTGCTCCAGAGGTCTCTTCCAATCTACACTATTCTCTATGATTTAGCTCTTCTCAGTGCAGAAAATTTGCACATTTGACTGACTTAAATAGAACTGGTACAGTATTAACCTGAGTCCCTGGAAAAGGAATTGATTGACATATGCAGGAAACACTCCACTAAACATTTCCAATTATGTAATGCAATTTACTTTTTAAAAAATATAAATAAAAGAAGCTTCCCCATGTAAAAGTAAGATAGTTAATACCTTTCCATGTCAACACACTGATGAGGGCACAATTCTAGATGATCTGCTGCATCTTTATTCTTCCTTTTGAGCTGCTCACAGTGAATCTACTTAGAAACAAGGAGGGGATAAAAAAAAGAGATTTTAAGGGGAAATCTAGGAAGAAAAATTTGAGTACACAATTACAGTCAGAAGAGACAACCATGTCTTGCCTACATTTCTGTTTTCCATTTCATTTACCATAAAGAGCTGACAAGAAAGCCAGGAATCTCCCTCCTCTATCCCAGCACCATCCCCTCTTAAGTTCATGGCTCTGTCAGGGACAGCTTTACAAGGACAGGCACAATAACAGTCCCCAGTTGCAGTGGCAAGAATCTACTCCAGAAGCAAAGCTGTTAGTAGTCACAGGAACAATGGAAGTGTTGCGAAAGGCTCTTATTATTCATCCTTGAATACTCAATCACCTTAACTATGCTAGAGTTCTGGCATGTCCTCACATTGCCCAGAGCATTCATGTGCTTCACAGAGGCATCCAGTAAAACTACTGCTAGAAATTTAGAAGCACAGAAACACTAAGGTTGGAAAAGACCTCTAAGATGATCCAGTCAAACCTTCAGCCCAGCACCACCATACCTGCTGAACTAAGTCCTGAGGTGTCAGCCTGCTCTAGATCACTTGGAGAGAAAAGAAAAGGAACTGTGTGAGCTACTGTGCACAAGTGCATTGTTCAAGAACTATACAAGCTCCTAACAAGCTTCCCCCTGGTCAAGGCCAGCTACTGTCCAGCACTGCACTTACAGTGAGAAAGGAGAGAAGAGAAAATCATCCCTCCCAGAGAAAAGTATGTGCATCAGGGCAACTATAAGGAGTCCACATTTAGATATTCCCTATTGATTGAAAACTGAACAGGAAAAAAAAAAAGCAGGATATTTTTGATTTTATGAGGTACCACCACCTCTCTGTCACAAATATGAAAGCAGATGGTACAAAGGAAGAGGCAATAGCAGCCAATGCAGAGAAATCATTCTACAGCTGGATCTACAGCTTGTGTGCTGTAGGCTGGTAATAGCCTTGGGGGTATTTTTTTCAGGCTATGTGGGACATCTCTAGAACATGAGAAAAGGAGCCTAGAAGTCTTACTCTTCTCTTGAGATCAAAATGACAAACAATAGCATTATGACAGTTGCCGCAAGTAGAAAGCTGGCAGGTTTCATAACACCTATCGTAAGTACAGCAGCATGACCATTGTAATAAAGTGCTATTTGCTATTTATAAGCAAATAAGTTTTCAATTACAAGTCACTCCCTTTATTGGTAACATCAACTTAATGCGAAACCTCAGCTGAACACTTTATAGAAACCATACTCCATCCATGGGCAGAGCAGAAATTTAAAATGAAGGGTTGCCAGGAGAAGATCTGAGGTGTCTGGCATCCCTCCCCACTCAGAATTCCCATTCCTGCAGGCATTTCACACATTTTAAATGCATCTGGTAATCACTAATTACACGAATCCTATTAAGAAAAAATGTCAATTCAATTTCATGTGAAACTTGATTCTAGCTTGTTTGACTTTTATGAGTGTCTGTTTAATCATAACAAAAACATGTCAAAGTATGGAAAGCTGTATTTGTTTGATTTCTGTGGGAGCTGCTGACACTGGGGACTAGTAAGAACTAAGCCTTGTTTTGGAGAGCCTAAACCTGGCTTTTTAGGTGTCTAACTTAAAAATTTTAAGTTTAAGGCACGGGTAGATGAGGTCCTGAGGGACATGGTTTAGTGTTTGATAGGAATGGTTGGACTCAATGATCCGATGGGTCCCTTCCAAGCTGGTTGTTCTGTGATTCTGTGAAAACACCAATTTTTAATAGTGTTGACCTAGAACAAACGTTTCCTACCACCACTGAAACAACAAAAAATAAAACAAAATGTCTAGATGGAACATGGCCATACTTGTCTGAATGAAAAAGAAAAATAAACCCACAGACATCAGAATTCACAGAATTCTCTAATTCATTCCACTGCGGTTAGACTTTTCAAGAGTCTCAGGTGTATTTGCCAAGTTACGCACGGTACTGCTGCCCATGTGCTTAAAAACAGGTTAAATTAAAGAGATAAAGGTTAGGTGAAACTGAAAAGACTATGTGGGCAAAATTCATGCAAGAAGCAAAGTTCTGAAAAATTGAAAAGACGAAAAGCTGTGAAGAACACAGAATAAAGGTATTCATTTCTTAGGCATGTTGCTCCCTGGCTCTGTTGTGACAGGATGGCAATTCATACTAAGGAGCTCACAGAGAAGGGGAGCTGGACAACCCCAGTATGGAATCCAGGTAGACACTCCAGATTTTCTGTGGCCCTGCTCTGCCTGTGTGGGGAAACGGGCAGGAAGGAGCTGCTAAAGCGAACAATTCCCAAATCACTGCACAGCCCATTCACACATTAAACCAACGCAAGCAAGTGGTTCTCCAGAACTCCCACTGCTAACACCCGCTGGGGTGAGGAGTCCCCTCCTCTGTGGCTCCACAAGGTCCGTTGTATGTAGCTTCTGGCTCTTAGTTATAGGCAGATTTTGCAGTGCTGGGCATCTTGCCTAGGGAAGTGGTGGAATTTCCTTCCCTCGAGGTGTTCAAGAAGCCTGTGGAGGTGGCACTTTGGGACAAGGTTTAGCAGGCATGGTGTGCCAGTTGAACTGGATAATCTTGGAGTGTTTTTCCAACCTCCATGATTCTATGATTTAACACATGCCTTCACACAAGCCAGCCCAGCTATCAGAAGCCACTTCTTTATTACAGCATAGGAGTGTATTCAACCTCTTCTACCCAGTCCAAGATATAGGAAAAAGTAATAAAAACTATCTGCAGTTGTAGGTGACACGATCCACCCAGCTGAGTATGGCCAGGGTAATGCCAGCAACACAGCATTGCCACCTGCTTCCATCTGCCTCCACTGTTCCCCAAACAAGGGGCTGTTGATGCAGAGTAATGGCTTAACCTTTCACTTCTTATGTTTTTTAGTGAAGTGTGTCAGTCCCGAAAGGCACATTTTTTTTAACTAATAAAAAAAAAATGATCTTTTACTTTCACAACAAAAAATTTAATGTAATGAGTCTGACCTGTGCTGGCAGCACAAACTGTAAATCTACAGTTATGAATCTGATTAAAAGAGATGCCACTAGGTTACTGTGCCACGTGCAAGTGTTTGTTGTTAAAACAAGCTTAGTTTTTATAACTCTAATATGCAATTTAATGCTGCAGGTTTTTATTAGATCAGACAAACTGAAACCAAGACGGATAAAATCCAGCTACTTCAAAGAATTAAGCCTCTCTAGAAAATAGGGGGTTATAATGGTCATGTAAAAGAATTGCTCAGAATTACATAAATTTTCTGCTTTCTGTCAAGGCTTTTAAGAACAGGAACACCCTGAAATAAAACAGGATCAGTTTTGCTCACAGATTTATGGGGTTTCGCAATAATTGAAAATTTTCAGTAAAAAGCGTGAAGAATTTATCAGTCTTCCAAGCCCTAAATATACCCAAATAGGCGACACCCCTCTCCCCACACACACTTTTTGGCTGGAGTATTAACTTGCATTAAAAATAAATAATTTCTCCACATAGAAAAAACACATTTGGAGAGACAAAAAACATTGTTTGGGAATGATGACAAGACTCACTAATTCTAATGAAATCTTAATTATAAAAATGATCACAGCCAGACAGGTACTCATCATAACGGAGTTTCAAAATGTTGTCCAAAGTGTATTTCACCAACATCTGCACTGTAAATGTTAAATCCTGCACTGTTATTTTGCCCCATTCTCTTTCTCCAGGTGTAGTTCTAGCTTAAAAGCCCTTTGTTCATTTTCCCCGAACCCACTCTGAAATTCACTTGTTCTGCAGTTGTACCAAAAAAATATTTTGTTGGAATGCAATGTAAAATAAACGTCAGAAACAAGCCAGGTTAAGAGAGGCAGAAAAGGGAAAGGAGATTTTTGTCTTGTTTTGGTTTTTTCTGCCTAGATTAGCTCCTGATGATTCAATTGTACAGTTACTGAACTGAACCATTTGGGTTAGAAAAGACCTCAAGATCATCGAGTCCAACCGTACAAGCAGCACTGCCAACTACACCACAAAACCATGTCCCTAAGAGCCTCATTCACACGACTTTTAAAAACTTTCAGGGATATGCCATGCACTAGCATATTACTCCTTAAATGAGGTGGTTAGAAGGTGAACCTTAGCCATCCAAAAGCTGCTCCTTGATCATTCTTTCCTGTGAGGCCATACCTCACGCCAGAAGCCATCAGGTTCACCTGCACCACGATGAGGCCACGGCAGCTAAACCCCTTCTTGCCCTTCCCAGATCCTGATCCCCTTTCCTTCGTGCTGCCCAAAGCAGGTTTCTAGCTGCTGCCCATCTCAGACCCTGTGGACACAGGCTGGGTTGGATGCCACCATCTCCCTCATCCTCTTGGGGCCCCACGCTCAACCACACAGTGGGACTCAATGATCTCCAAGATCTTTTCCAACCAAATGATTTACTGATTCTAATTTTACAGGTCGCCACCACCACCACAAATGAACACACTGCCACAGCAGTGGAAGCAGAAAACTGATAGCATGCCAAATAAATGGAAGTACATACTAACAAATAATAGCAAATAATGCATAAGTAATAAACGCATTAACAAGTTATCTTTTTGTATTGCAAAAGATCCAGGACCTGTCACAGTCAGGCTGAGGAAACTTACTTCATTTATGCACTACCCATATTGCAAAACAGTTCTAAAATGAAGTGGAACATGTATAATCATGAATGTTGTTGACGAACAAACCAGCAGGTTATACATTATCTGTGTGTGGCTATTGTGTAGGAGGAGTGGGAGGGAGAAGCTGATTATTACTGTAAATGTGATCACAATGGAAGAACAACCAAAGAAATAAAAAGCATTTGATGAAAGAGACCCTCAGAAACACTCACTGAAACTGATCTGAAACAGGACTGAAGTATTCCAGGTTTTTTTTTAGCTTTGAAGAAGTCAAGCATATAACATCCCTGTGATCTCCTGCTGTCCATGTATCCCCAGGTTTTTTATGTGTGATAGCATGAGGGACTGTGCAGCCAGCCTCGAACCAGACAGTGCGCTATAAGCCTTTCTGCTTTTGCACCCAACTCTCTGTGCTGAAAACGCAGCTTCAGTCACACAAATGCAGCACGAGAAAAAGCCACAAACACAGCAAAGTCTGCCACTTCTCTCCTCCCTCTGCTATTTCCTGATAAAGCGCTGAAATGTTAATATTAGGCAGTCTGTAACAAAACTTAAACGCTGAAGCTTCATTTTTACCAAAAATAAAGAGTACTGATGTTCCTCTGTTCTGCCTCACCTCATTTGGTTTAGATAAAATGAAACTGGTACCTGCCCTGTGTAATGCAGGAAGATTTAATGTCAAATACTTAAAACTGCCCTCACCATTCAGTTCAGTTTCAATTTGGTTGGGGTAACAGTAGGTTCAGAATAGCCATCACCCCGAAGAAGTTAATTCACAGGTGCCTCCCACAAAGCTGGGTTATCTACAACTTGACCAGCAGTCTATTTATGTTTCTTGAGATAACCTCAAACTATGCAGCAACCAAAGAAAACTAAAAGTCAAAACAACAGAAACCCCTTGAAATGGACCCGACCTAGGAGTGAGCACATGAAAGGCTGACCACACTATTTCGACTCAGAACTGAACACTTGGCCTTCAGCATAGGGCAGATGGGACCCTGGAGAGGCTCTGCGCAGCAGATTCTTAGGCTCCAGCCCAAGAAAAGGAAACCAGCAGCATAATCTCTGCATTTGCTTTGTCACACTGGATGTAGCAGGGTGACTTCACAGAGTCAGACAGAGCCTGCTGTATAGCTCTTCCATCCTACAACTACAAGTCCTCCACCAGTGGGAGTGCAAAAATGCTTCCAGTGACACACACAAACTAGTTTAAGTACAAACCACAGTTTTAAACTACATTGTTAAAAACAATATATCACCTTTTCTTAAATTAAAACTGAGAAAAAACAAATTTAAGGTTTATTTTTCTCTTTGGAAACGAGTCCATTCAACAATTTCTGAACATCTTTGGATTAAACATCTTGAGAACTGCATATAAAATTGAGAAAATTATTCCATGATGAGTACAAATCCCTTCTTCAAGTAGAAATCAGTGGCACAAATGTTACCAAAATACAACCACAGTCATGCCCAGGGCTCAGGGTGACAGACTTCTGCATTTGAGCTTACTGTGCCAGTCATTCCACACAGGCATCTGCACAGATGAGTTTAAAGCATACAAACTAATTCTAAAGGCTATGAAACATAAGTTCAGTGCCAAAAATAGCATGACTACACTTCCAACGTGCAAAAGAATCACATAAGAAGTGACCAGAGGAAGTAATAAATGTCACCAAGCTATCAAAGCCACACCTCACATACCTCAAAACACCCTTGGTATTTCTCTGGATTCCTGTAGTCACCCTCTCTCTCTCTCTCCCTACAGCAGAGGCCATAAAACCAATGCAAATACAAGCCTCTAATTATCATAAGGTTAGGAGTTTGGGAGCTGGGAGGATTTGAACTTCTCTATTTTGGAGAGGTTTACAACATGTTAAGAAGTCACTGGAAGATGTATGATGACAACCAAAGACGTCACCTAAACACTTTTTTTGGTGGTTTGAAACAAATTTTAATTTTCAAGTTATTTGAACCCTTCTGGTATTTAAGTGCAGCCTGTCACTGATTTTCAGTTACTGCACATCGATTCCTCATTTTTAATATGTTTAGAAGAGATCCTTTCTTCACTGGAAAGTGTTAGAATTAACTGAGGCAAATTAGTAAACACAGGTCTGGGGGCAAAGTCAAGGATATTTTGACCATACCTATCGTACACAATTTCCATGCAAGCAGATTGTTAGCAGAACACGAACTAGTTCTAAGGAAGTATAAGACACATTGATAAATTTGGAGGTGGGCAAGATGGGGAGGAAATAGTATACTTGGATATTTGTTACATGTCAGCTTTTAATTATTCAGTGAAAAGATGGTTTTTTACTACTATCCACTGCCAAGGTATGGACAGGAAATTTTGCAAGAGATAAAATACAGAAGCGAAATGAAAAAATGCTGTAAGATAGAAATAAGTTTAATAACTATGATATTCATTTATAGTGCCCAAGATGGGTTTTTCCCCTTACAATTCTTAATGTAGATCTCACTGTAGTGAAACTGTGATGTTGTAATAGTAAAGAAAAATGATGGAACTTTCTCATACAATCCAAACCAAAAGAGAGAAGATTTAGGAACCATCCACTCCAATGACTTTGGAATCAAGTCTCTGCAGTGTAAAGAGGTAGCACAGTAACAGAATGGACCTCACTCCAAGTACAGGGCCCACGTGGCTGAGAAGGAAGAGAGGCTGTGAGTAAAGTACTCAAGATATAGGCAGATCTATCCACAAAAAGTTGTGTAACTACAAGAACAGTAATTTAACAGTGACAAAGTAAGCATGATCTGATTTAGATGAGGAACGCACCTCCAACTTACTTAAATGTCATTTTCTCCAGTCAAGCTTCAAAATCCCAAGACAAAAAAAAAAAAAAAAAAAGAGAAAGAGTTGATAGAAAGGTTGGAACAACCTAACAAACCAGTTGCAAAAGAAATCTTGCCACTGCCTGGCTGGAGCCAGGAACACCAAACCTAAGCAACTCAGAAATACAGGTTGTTTTCCATACAGAAAAGAGTGCCCACCCTTCTGGAAACGCAGCACTACTGCGGCTAGAAATTAGGACTCTGCTCCAGCATATCATGGTGTTCTAAGGATCCAGAAGCAAGTCAAGGGAAGATGGCTCTTTCAGAAGCTCTCTTTTTCTAGGCTTCTAAATAGTTTTCTATGAGAATTTGTAAGCCTTACAGGTTTGCTCACAACGTTTGCTTCATATTGAGAGAGGGGAGGTAGAGTGGTCTGGAGTTCCTACAGCTGCCTTAACAAAACAGACATACACGCCCTCTGATAGTAAACATCTACGATTCCAAAAATAACAGGGTAGCTTCTCACTATAACAGATAGAGGTACTGCAGTTTTAAATTTTTATCAAATTAGTAATTAAAACAAGGAGGGGAAAGAGCACACGCATATTTGTTTTCTTGTCCCTCTACACCAAGCTCACCTCAGGCATACTTATTAATCTGTAACATACCAGTTGGAATTTGTAATACTGTGGCTCTAAGTATTCTTTACTCAGGGTTGGAATGCAACAACTCTTTCTGAGACACAGCATTAATGTCAATTTACAGCAACATCTAGCTCAGAGTCCCAGTCCACCCTCAAATGCCACGTGGATTGTAGAAAACAACTTGAAGCAGATGTGGATAAAGGGTCTAATAACAGACCCAGCTAAAGGAATCCTGTGCCTGCTCCAGCTGGAGTCAGCAGCACAGGGAACATCCCAAACTCTACAGAGCAGGTAAAACTTCCAAAGGTCTCAGTAGAAATGTTATCCACAGGAGGAACGTGGATCAAACCCAGCACAGGCACACCGAATCTTTGCATCACTAGATTTGCCCCTGATTAAATGTTTGACAAGGCCGTAGTTCTCTAGATGGCAATAATCCTTCACTATTCCTGTACCTTTCATTGTCCACCTTTGCGCAAGAACAGAAAGGAACTCTGCTATAGCTATTCTATATAAAAATTACAAAGAAATTAAAAAGTCATTTAGGAAAAAAAACAAATATCAGGTTTGGGATTTGAGGCCTCTTTGGTAAATGGCAAGGGCAAAGAAGCACATGACTTCATTTTGAGCTAGGCAGAGAAGCACTGATAGGAGCTTCAAATTAATGCAGAAGCTACTCACCATACTTAGGGAAGGTGTTTGTCTCTGTGCTGCGAGTTCAGGATGTACTAGTCTCAATGAAGCCTCTCTGAATCAAATGAGAACTAAGTGGTTTGGAAGCAAATATATATATCTATCTCAAGGTTTAACCTACGCCTCAGGTTTAGGGAAACCCCTTTCTTAAAGTCATTCTAACGTTGAGAGCATATTCATATCTCTCAAACAAACACAGCCCACATAGATCTACTTGAAAGCACTGTTTGTAAGAGACCACAGAGGATTCCCTCTCATTCTTCAGATTATCATGGAACAGTGACACAATGGTACGCCCACACCCCAATAAAAGCTGCTCTGTGGGAAATGCAGTGGTCTAGCATGGTGGAAAAGTTGCATCAATTCAAAAGGTACAGAACACAAGTATTAATCTAGAAGTAGAATAATTTACTGTAAGGGACAGATAGGTCAGGGACCCACTTCTAGGAATGCGTTTTAATTAGAAGTTATTCTAAAGGTTTCCCTACAGAATCAGAGCTCAGTTCAACCAGCCATAGTTTCCTCATCAGAAGTGACATTCAGCTCTGCCCGCAATCATATCTTATTTTCTTTCTGAGGAAGAGGGTGGAGAGAGGTGGAGACTGCAGAAACGTCTTCCTTCCACCCAGACAAGAAGTGATGCAGCATTTTCAAGAGCACACTATTCATTTTAGGCTGCAGTCCACTGCACACATGAGTTCATTAATCAAGTTTCACAGATTAAAAAAATTAACATGGTCACACTGTTACCTAGAAATGAAAGAACCCCGACAGGTACGTTAAGAAAAAGTTTCTTTTTAAATCCCGATTATTTTATCAGTTTCAGTTTCATGACAACAAAACCTCTGCAGTTTTGCACCACGGAGTAGAAACCATTCTGACATTTTTAGGGAATCCCTGTTGTCTTCTGGGTTGGAAACACTAGTGATCCAACTGCCCTGAGGGCATTTCCATCCTTATTAAAAAAATAACACAGCAGCTTGGTAGAGCAGGGTAGATATTTTTCTGTCAAACCATTTACACTCAGCTTCTTGCACAGAGTCAATAATAATTTGCAAATTCACGCTCAGTTCACTGCAGATTTGTTGAAACAAACCTATTCTGGAGGTATATGCAATTATAGTAGAGGAAACAACAGGCCAGGGTCAGGACATGGGAGATTAAGGTTCAATTCTTTCCCCTGCCTTTCCATAAAGGGAATTTAACTGTGTTTGTACCCCCTGGATAAATGTTTTAACTGCTCAAGTTGCAAGGGGATATTCTCCAGTCTTTTGAAAAATAGTCTTCCACTACATATAAAGTATTTACTTTGCTGGAGAAAATGATAGGGACTTCAGTTTGGTGGTTCAGACATTTACCAATGGAGTTCAGATTTACCATCTGCTTGGTTAAAAAAATAACAAAAACAAACCAAAACAACCCAGTCACAACCAAAAAAAGTCAACAGCACCAATATCTTCCATCTCTCAAAACAGCCTCCTATTCACTCAGTTCCATATCAGTCACTTTTTTTTTTTTACTCTGATCTCTACCTTGGTTTTCTATAAGCATGTATAAAAAGCAGAACAGCCTCCACAGGGGAGGTTTGCAGCAGCAACAGCTCAGTAGCAAACTGTTAGAGCACTGCCTTGGGAAGTGAGTGGCAGGTACTCAAATACATGCAAGCAACAAAAGAAATCAAAGTCAAGAGATACACATCTGAGGGAAATGCTTTTTCCACTGGATGACTGAGTAACAAGGGAACAGCATCACTGCTTCCTCAGCAACACATTCACACAGAGCATGGTGAATTTAGCCTTCTATGATTTCGGCTTTCATCGCACTCAAACACAGCTTTCCACTTCGGACTGACTGACATGCTTAATTTCTATGGGACTGGAAATAGTTCAGGGAGTTGTTGTTATCACTTTGTCATCATCTGTCAGCTCAGCTACAATGATGGAGCTAAATTAAAACTTTCCATGTGTGTTGTTCCTGGGCTTAATATCTGTCACCTGTTCAACTGCACCTCTGTGGTTTCTACCAGGGAGGCCAGGAATAATCAGATTTCTCCTCATCCAGGAACAGACACACCCTTTAAGGTCAGGTACCTTCTTACCTGAAAGAAGATCCCATGAGTTAAGAGAAGAGACCAAAGATGCCATTGTTTTCTGGGAAGCAACCTCGAAATAAAATGCAGAATTGCTCTCAAGCACTTTAACTGGTGTCATTCTGAGCCATTCTCATTCTGTCACACTAGGCTACTTGTAGCACCCCTCAACAGCCACACCAGAAGCACCACAGCGAGGGATGCACTGTTCTGTCTGTGCAGCAGCTGCTGCTTTCTTCAGACACAGAACAGCATTCTTGTTGCTTCCAGAGAAGAAGAGAAGAAAATGTGGGCTCTTCCTCTCCTGTCAACACCTGCTTAACCACTGCCTTGACTCAAACAATCATACAGGTCCATTTTTAACTCCTGTAAATGTTAGTGACATGAAAGTAATGACATTTTCATCACAGCAAAGCGAGCACAACAAAATATTTTGTGGAGGCAGAGAAAAGTAGTCAATGGAAAAACTGAAGGGGGGACCCTTTCTTTTAACCTCCAGTGGAAAATTGTGGGGGTACAGCAGAAATCACATATGCAACTTTTTACCTGACCTCCCCACTCCCCCCACTCAGAAAAGTAAAACCCCTTTAGCTACACCCTACATAACTGAATAATAAAAATTTCATTGCTTCTTGTGCATACCCAAGCCACTTATCCAGAGAAAGCCCAGATTGGATGGCTGCCATTCAAATTATTTTATTGTCCACTACAGAACTGTTTGTTTAGGGGCTTTCCATAGGGGAAAAATAAGGAAATGAGTTAGAGAAAATTTAATATAATGCAAAGACAGCAGCTTAAAGTACCGGATCCTGGGTGACTTGTAAAGGGCTTAATTGCCATGTAAGTGTTATTCAGGAGAGGAAACACCACCACAAAGAAGAAAGGAGACTGGGAAAAAAGCAATTTTGAAAGCATTCAAGACAGTTTGGGACTCCGGTATTCTGGAGAGGAAGCTGAAGACAGATTTGTTGTCCAGGAACTTTCTGAGATTTAGTTTTAAGTTTATACTTTGATACCACACTTAGGGCATTAAGAATTTATTCTACTGAAACAAGACAGGCTGCTGTCCTTGACGTGAGTGTTACTTGCCGGCTGTCAGCGGTAGTCCCACATTCATTTTTGGTGTATGAATGAGAACTGGTCACACAGACTTAGGTCTTTGTCAAGCTAAAATACTCTGTTCTGCTTCACTTACAGAAACAGGTTGGCAGCTCTCCTTTTTTTTTTTTTTTTTTTAATTTATATATTTATTTATATACTTATGTGTTTTTTAAACAGGCTCATGCATCCCAGATCAACAAGCAGCAATACGAGACAGCCAGTCCCCGCTGGCATGTTTCTGAAGTAAACCAAACAGTTTCTGGTATGGGTACCACTTATCCACATTTCATACAGAATTGAAACTTTTTTGAGCTCACAGAAGTGACTTTTCCAGGGAGGAGGATGCTGCTATGTAGTCCTAACCTAAATGTTAGTGAAACACTTAGATTTCACTTTGGACTCAAGTAATTTTTGCCTAAGATGTACTAAGAGTCAAGGCACTTCCCACCCGTTTTATTCCTGTTCCCTGTGCAGCTTACTGCTTAGGCACAGATGAAAGATCACCCACAACAAGCTCTCTCTTCCGTCAGGATTAATTGGAAATGCAACAGCTCTTTTATGAGGTCTTGGGTAGGGATTCAATCAATTCGTTATTATTACTTAAATATATTCTTATGCTCTTTTACTGGATTTTCATGAAGATGTTCATGAAATTGATACACCACGTCAAGTATAAAAACAGGCTTTACAGCAGCCCAGCAGCAGGTTCCAACAGAACATTACTTCCATCACATTTGTCAAGTCCATAAACTTTAAGCACACAGCTTAGTGCTAAGAAGTTGGACTACAAATCTTTTTTCTGCACAATAAGGCCACCTTCTTACTCCAGCTGGTTGCCTACCCATTGGTTTCTACTTCCACATTTTTCTGAAATATCGCAGTGTTTAAATTCTGATCCATATTGGAATTATATCTAATTTTAGGGAACATCTGAATCCTCCCCAAAAGGGATTTCAGGAAGTTTTCTTTCCTAACCATACAGAGTCTAACCTGTCTGCCAATTAACAAGAGAGAAAAGTCACTCCTGAAGCCATACTAAGTTTTGTACTCCGTATATCAGTGAACTTTTAAAGCAACATCTAGTGGTTTGACAGAAACATGACCTTTACATCATGGAGAGAGCTATTTTTCGGATGAGATAAAGCGTTTTCACCCAGATTCAGGGAGTGCTGAAAAATGCAAGCTGCAGTTACTTTTCTGCCTTTGCCATTTCTTGGCTGACCTACAACCATAAGACCAGGCACAGAGTCTGGAAGGTTTATTCACTGAATATCACTACAAAACAACACAGAGAATTTTCTCAACAAGATAATCAACCATAAAACTAAGTTCCTGGTCTCTGATTTTCTTCCCAGTAGGCAAGGTATTGCAGTGAGTTGCTATGTACACCTTGAACAGTGGACACTATCACAGAAAGGGCCAAGGATAGCTTTAAGCATCTTGCAGTCCAAGTTCAAGATCGTGGAAAGCATGAAGAATTATCACAAACCCTAATCTGTCTTTCTATGATAGATGGTATAAAAATGTGTGTTTTGAAATAGATCAAAAACCTCTACAAAAACTAACCACTCTCTTTAGGATGTTTACTTGCAGAATTCAAGCAGAGCAAAGGTTTAGGTTGCATTTAATTAAAGTATCGCTTTAACAGGATATACATTTTCAAATAAGTACAGGACCTACAAGATTCCGGGTTAAAAATGAAAGGAAAAAAGGAAGTAAGGCCAGAAGTACCCAGTGAGAGCTAGTGTTTGCTATCACCACAAGTAGCTGAACAGACAAAGATGCCTCCCCTCCTGGGTTTGCAGCTGATCACAGGTAAACAGAAGAAATGAAGGCATCTGGTAGGAGATATCCTGGTATTTGGTGGACAGGAAGAAAGGCACTTGGGAATCATAGAACAACTAGGTTGGAAGAGACCCACCGGATCATTGAGTCCAACCATTCCTATCAAACAATAAACCATGCCCCTCAGCACCTCGTCCACCTGTGCCTTTAAACATCTCCAAGGAAGGTGAATCAACCACCTCTCTGGGCAGCCTGTTCCAGTGCCCAAAAAGACAAGGGTGGCAAGGGGTGACAATCTATTACGTTTCAGGTGAGAATTGTACTCATTCTCAGCTTCTCTGGAGGATCTGATGACCTTTTCACAGCCACTAATACTCATTAAAAGACTGAAACAGAAGTCTTCCCCCTCCCTCTAAAGCATATGAATCCAGTTTGCCCTTTTTCATGAAAACAAGAGTAATATCTACTTACAGATTTGCTATATGGTTGTGCAAGAGATACAAATGTGATGTAAAGCTAATAATCACATTAGAATGAGATAATCGCATTATTATGAGTGCTCTCATTATTAGAAGCCAGATCCAAATATTCCTAATGCAGCTTTCCCCCACAGAAGCATGCAGACACACACAAAATTTATAAAGGCCAACATTCCTATATATTGTCCTACAAGAACACTGCCTTAGAACTGTTTCCTGTTACCAAAAGAAAGGACAATAAAAACGAAGGAACTCCTGATCTCAGGCTGCTATTTCCATCATAATTTTATGGAAACTGTACCCTTGTGTTATTCAGATTTTGCTCATAAAACGCAGACAGGGGCAGTGAGTAAGCACTGGGGAACAATCAAGAAAAATGTAAAAATTCTTTGAACAGCAAAGAAAAATGTTGTTAAAATGATTAATTTTTATAAATGATGTAAGGAAAAGCCATTTGCTGTTGCGGAGATAAGGTCTCTCTTTTTTCCCCCCCCTTCCCTTAAAAAGAAAAGAAAGAAAACAAGAGACAAGTGCTTGGAGCACCAGGATACTGTAGCAAACTACAGTTTTACTTTCCCTATGTAATTTCCTGGCAATTACACCCTAGAAAAAAGATTAAGTACTGAAGGTTATTTTTCAAAGCAGGGATACACATCTACTTATTCACTACAACCTTACTCTAAACCTTTGTAGTACCTCTCCCTGCATCCTGCTTGTAAGGGAAGCCTTAAATCACAGCAGACAGTCCAAGAAATACTCCATTAGTACCCTTAAGTCTTTCAGATATTAGAAGCATTCACGTTTAGTTCAACTTAATTTCCAAAAAAAATAAAAAGCATATTAAGCTTTTGCAAACCAAAGATGGATGTTGAAAAGCAACTGAACACGTATGAGAGTGTTATTCAGATAAGACATTCTATCACAGGCGAAAAATAGTAATGGTCATAGAAATAAAAAGAACATACTTTACCATTAGCAGTTCACAGTCAAACTGAAATGCCAAGGCAACCTTAATTATCTATGTAGATATCTCACTAAATAAATGGGGTGCTATTTTAAAAATTTCTACAGGATGCATGGAATCTTTTCCCTTTTCAAAAGAAAAGGACAAAAATACTCGGGTCCAAATTTTCCAAACCAGACAGACTCCATGCTAAGCACCTTAACACCATATGGAACTGTTAAAAGCTCACCCAACCAGTCAACTCCCAGTAACCACGTTTTATGTAGGTTTAAGTCTGAGCCAGACCACAGACTGACTCCCAACCTGACTTCAGGGAGCAGTCAGCTTGGGGCACCACTCAGCCAGTTTACAAGAACATCTCTGTTCCACAATCAGGCCTCTTGACCCTGAAGACATGAAAAAAACCCACTCCACCCAACCTTGGTTTTGACCATCCCAGACCAACCTGGCTGTTGTACTGTGATGAAACTTAGTTTCTGCTCAACATAACATGAGACGAGTCTGCACTGCTGGACCCTGAGACACCTCTGCCTGCACAGGGAAATGGGGAAGCCCAGACTTGCACACCAGTGACCTTCACTGGAGAAGCCTGACCTGCACAAGCCAAGCCAGTCAGCTTCCAAACCCAGAGTCTGGAGTGCATCCACATCCCACCCCTTCAGTTAGCAGTAATTGTGGAGCCACCCAGCTCCTTTGGTCCTGTTAACTCTAAAAGGATGACAGTTAAAAACCATACACATTTTAGGGCATTAATTTGAGATTCTGAGTCTTGAGCACTTCAGTATCTTTGAAGAAAAGTAAACTCAAGAACATATGTGGTGTGAGGAATGGAGCCAGCTGTATCCACCCATTCATCAGTAAAGACACTCCTCATGCAGTTAGGAAACACCTCCCTCCTGAGGTCACTGGTTAAGAGCAAGGCCCCTTAAAAGCATTCCTCCTAAGGAAATCCCCTCATCTTCAGTTAAGAGTATTTTTTGAAATGTTCTTTCTCTTAAAGCATTAGTCAAAGCCATGGGAAATTGTACATCTTTGTGACATTTATTAACTTATTTCCTTTACAGCAATATGCTGTAAAACCAGTAGTGAGACTCTCTTCAAACTCGAATGTTACTGTGGGGCCTCTGGCAACCCCATCATCTTTTTCAATGCTCAATAAGCACCATATCTCAATCTATAACCACCACCTTCCATATCTTAATACTGAAGACATCGATACAATTTGTTTTAAAAGGCATCTTTTATGAGTTTTGGGGTTTGTTTTCATTCTGAAACAACCTTGAGTAAAACTGGAATTGCTGAGTTCTGTTTAAATGACAGATAAAATTATTTCAAAAGCAGCAAAGAACAAGTTATCTCACCTAGTGCTGTGAATGGAGGTAGCTATCACCAGCAGCACAAAGGAGTCTGGATTACAGCCTGCAGAAGCTCTCAACTAAACTCTGAAAATGGGGAAGGAAATCCAGAGCTGAAAGGGGGAACAATTCAGAGCATACACCTGGATGGTCTGCGTATCTCTGCAGACACAAGAAACCTGGACCAAAGGCAAGTGCAAATAAAATTTCCATCTCCTGCTTGCTCACAGAGATTTGAAACTCCAATACAAGAACTGCAGCAGTCACTCCAGATAAAAGAAACAGGCAGACCATGGTTTCAGAAGACTGTAGTTTAAAGCAACACGGGTAAACCAACAGTAATAAAGATAGGAGCAAATTCAAAGCAATCTTCCATGCCCAAAAGAAAGTTTTTTAAAGTAAGTCAGTTTTGAATCCAAAATGAGCATACATACACACATAAAGCCAAACCAGACTGTGCTTCTTGCTGAACAAATCTTAATATTCATTACAGGGCACACAAACTACTATAGTTTGGGGTTGTTGGTTTGGGGTTTTTTCTGTATAGAATTTCAGAAATACATAACTGCTGAATAATATTTTCAGTTTGTGGCTGGTTTTGATCTACTGAACTTCTATGCTTGCTTCTTACTGGCATTGCCATTAATCCCCTATTTAATAAACATGGGCAACAACTCCCCCAAACCTCTCTCTTTTTTAAACTACAACCAACGCAATGGAACAGGATTATATTTTAGCAGAAATACAATTTTATAGTTGGAGTCCCCTTCAGTTTGAAGCAAACAGCAGCAGTGACTCATTACAAGGCATTTAAAAAGGGGATTTCCTGCTGAAGTGAAACACCAATGAGCATTACAGAAATGACAGCAAAGAGGGAGCCCAAGGATCCACTAAGAAGGCAATACCATCACAGAACAAAAGCAATGGCTTTTATTTCAGCTAGAGGTACATGATCCAAGCCGAATTTGTTATTCTAAAACCGAAACGAGAAAACATGCTGAAATGTGAGCCTTCGTTCCGAAACCCAGCTAAGCCAACGCAAGGCTGCTTTCATCAGCCTGCAGCGGTTTTATAGTTTTCACTTCATCCTAGATTCCATCAGAGACAGAACCATCATACCCATTGCCTACAATAATCAACACATAACTAGGCTTCAGTTTAACTATTGCACAAGACAACAGAGAAATATGTTATCAAGCAGCAAGCCATTACCCAATACCTGGGCACATTCCATGAGTCAGAGCGGAGCAGTCTACAGCTTTCAGTAAGTATGAAGGTCATTTTTGCAATTACTGGTTCTAGTAAAGATGATCTCCCACGCATAGTGAAAGTAGGAGGATGGTTATAAACTATGTGGGACGTTTCATGCGTAGGCTGTACAAACAGGGGATGCCTTCTGCCTTGAATACAAATGCCACCCATTAGGATTTTAAGTAACCAGGTGATTGCCCACTGCACGAGGTCCTCGCAGAGCACTGGCACACCAATACGTCTGCAGTGGCGTCATGTTACTGGAGGGGAATAGCAGCAGGTAGAAGATAAAATTGGGGGTTGTTCTGCCATTGGAACACAGTGCTACCTCACCAAGTCACACCCTCTGTCAACTTCCATCTAGGAGGCATCAGAAAATTGCACAGCTCAACATACCTACCACACTCAGTCCTCCAACAAAAGATATTACTGCTGACTGAATACAGCTATATTTAGGTATCATCTTTGTACTGAGTTTAGCTACATAAGTTCTGCTGCTTTACTACAGAGAAATGGGAACAGGAGGCAATATCTGAAAGTCCATCTGTTTTCCGCCTCTGTCATTTACCTGCACTGTTAGCACAAGAAGAAAACAAAAAGAAATTTAGCAGCAATTCAAATGTCTTGTGTTCAAATGCCAGGCACAGGAAATAAGGGGTAAGCAGGCATCGTGAAAACAGCGTTAACTAAAAGGAAAGCAATATGAGGAGTATCTTACAGCTTCATTTCTCCACAGCAGCACCTGTAGGAGAACTGACCAACACTTCCACCAACTTGTTTGTGAAATCTTAATGACAACATATATCAGAAGAAATCAAACTCACCCCTTTGTACAACTGTTATTCTTTCATAGCAGAGTTTTTTGCATGGATTTTGAATAGAACAGGCCCTGTGGATTGACTCCTCAGTTCAGGTAGTAAAAATCCTTTTCTACTTCTCTAGGGCTCAGATAGCCCAATGCTTTAACCTAGAGAAAAGACAAAGAAAACTAACAATGAACATTGATTGAAGGACTAATCACACAACCCCATAGAAGCAGAGAGACCTGAGTTGGCTAAGGAAGGATGCCAGAGACACAAGTCATGCAAGTGAAGAAGAGACCGTCCATTTACAAACAAAGCAAAAAAACCAGTTTAGTTGTGCTATTACCTTAAATATTAATCTGTAAAAGAAATAACTAGTTTTACTACTTATTGTCTTCTCTCTTCTGGCCACGTTTGCCTCATCAGCTGGGCACATTTGGATTTAATGCTGCTTTGGAAATGGTCTTCCAAACCCACTGAACTGAGAGGTAAAGTCCACTATTACCTTCACTGGAGCAGAAACAAGCATCTAACTGTTATTTTTCATCTCTCTTGCATGCCCTGGAGAGGAAAAGCGCAATTTTCAACTTGTGGCCTTCCTACAGATTTAAAAGACTGCTGCCAGTCCTCAAAATCTAGGAAGAACTTCAGTGGCACATAGTCAGTGAAGACAGAGCTGTGGCAGTCATTAGTTTTAAAGCTGCTGAGCTACTAGATTTCTAAGGGCATTAAAAGGAAGTGACTCTTCCTTGGTGCAGCTGAGAACAAGGAAGCAAAGTTGAAGAAGCATACCAAAGTGCTTTGAAAAATCAAATATGTCTTCACATACTCTTTTTTGCTTGGTGCTGGCCTGTATTGTGTTTACAGTTTCAAGGAAAAAAAAGTAAGCTTCAATGTCAGTTATAGTCCACATGACCTGCTTATTTCAGATGCATTACATCTGTCATTCTTTATCACTCATTTTAAGACTAGTCTGATTTGCAGTATGGCTGAATTAGGAGCTGTGCTTCAAACGACCTTTATCCTTATCCTTACCTTTATCCTTATCCTTATCCTTACCCTTTCATCTTTGAAAGGAAAAAAAACAAAGTCAGTGTCAAAAATCAAAGGTCAGAAGGCTGTTTACAGTTTCCACTTTAGCTGCTGTTTGTGAAAGATCATTTAAATGTTTTGGTCCTTTTTTGTTCCAGGGAGGAGGACCGAGGGTCTGACTGTATAACCAAAGAATTCAGTAAGAACAGTAATTATTTTCAGCTGTTCTGCAAAGAGTACTATATATGCCATCAAGTCCAAAATGCAGGGAAGCAGTTAATCTAATTAAAATCTTATCACTTTAAGACATAATTTATTATTATTAGTCCATTTACACTTGCAGTTAATAATACGGGGCTCAGTGCCGGTTCCCCAGGGCTCAGTGCTAGGTCCAGCCCTGTTCAATGTCTTCATCAATGACCTGGATGAAGGCACTGAGTGCACCCTTAGCAAGTTTGCAGATGACACTAAGCTGGGTGGAACTGTCGATCTGCTGGAGGGTAGGGAGGCTTTGCAGGGGGACCTGGACAGGCTGGACTGCTGGGTTGAGTCCAATGGCATGAGGTTTAACACGGCCAAATGCCGGGTCCTGCACTTGGGGCACAACAACACTATGCAGAGCTACAGACAGAGAGAAGCCTGGCTGGAAAACTGCCAGGAGGAGAGGGACCTGGGGGTGTTGGTCAACAGCCGACTGAACATGAGCCAGCAGTGTGCCCAGGTGGCCAAGAAGGCCTGGCTTGTTTTAGAAACGGTGTGACCAGTAGGTCCAGGGAGGTTATTCTCCCTCTGTACTCAGCACTGGTGAGGCCGCTCCTTGAATACTGTGTTCAGGTTTGGGCCCCTCAGCACCAGGGGGCTGAGGATGTTGAGGCTCTGGAGTGAGTCCAGAGAAGAGCAACGAAGCTGGTGAAGGGGCTGGAGAACAGGCCTCATGAGGAACGGCTGAGAGAGCTGGGGGTGTTTAGCCTGGAGAAGAGGAGGCTGAGGGGAGACCTCATTGCTCTCTATAACTACCTGAAAGGAGGTTATACAGAGGAGGGGGCTGGGCTCTTCTCCCAAGTGACAGGGGACAGGACAAGAGGGAATGGCTTCAAGCTCCACCAGGGGAAGTCCAGGCTTGACACAAGGAAAAAAATTCTTCACAGAAAGGGTCATTGGGCACTGGAACAGGCTTCCCAGGGAGGTGGTTGACTCACTTTCCCTCAAAGTGTTTAAGGCACATGTGGATGAGGTACTGAGGGGCATGGTTTAGAGATTGGTGGGAATGGTTGGACTCGATCCAGTGGGTCTCTTCCAACCTGTGATTCTATGATCTGCATATACAAACTTCCTAGTACCTGGCAGGGGATTTTTTTTTTTTTAATTTTACACTCATGCTTTCAGTGTCTCCCTGGATCCTGAAGGCAACAGTATTAACTTTCACCATTACAAAGATGAATCTTTAATGTACTTCAGACTGTCTACTAACTACAAGTTACAAAAACAATCCTGAAAAACTATAGATGGGTGCAGTTTAACCATATTCCACGTGGAGTATTTGGGAAACTTTTTGCTCAACAAGCATTTTAGTTTATTTGTTCCTCAAAAATGAGTTACAGATGACTTTGTGCAACATCCCACAAGGTGTCACTAGAGATGCATCAGCCAAAATCCCTCCCCCCTATCCTTGCTTCTCCTTTCTATGAAGCACGTTTCATACAGCTTTGAAAACACAATAAAACTAAGTTAACATCAGGGCAGACACGAGCTTACTCTTGTAGTGCTATCCTCTAAGTTGCAGCCCATTAAACAGCAAGGCAATAATCTGAACAGCGAATGAAGCAAGTACTGACATGTTTATGGAAATGCAGGTCTATATTAGACATCATCTTTTAATGAATGAACTGGCTCAATATATTTGCAGCAGGAATTCACGCTTCTAAAAAGTAGGATTCAGCAGAAGATGTGCCAACCCCCTTTTGAGGCTCCCGATACAGAAAGAGGAATAAAACCAACCATCAGTTCTGCCTCAGTTAATTTTGCATTTCCTAGAAAAAAAACCCTAAATTATTTTGATTCATCCAGGTAGAATAAGACTATTAACTAGAGACTTAATGTATACTATGCAGAAGCAGTTTCTCAATAGCTTAGGGCCATCTAACATAAACCACATACCAACAACTGCAGCACAGCTTCTAGGAACAAAAGTTCCAGGAGCATTTGCAATCTCTAAAATACATTAAAAACCAGGAAGCAATAAGACAGCCACTGCAAAAGCATTGGAGACATAATGGCATTGCCTATAACCATTGACTGGAAGAAGCAACTGTGACAAACTGAAATGTCATTGCTTTCCAAGAACATCTGATATCAATTTGTACCAAGATAAACTAGCAGGGCTAAAGCTTCCTTGACTGCTGGTTGTGGTTTGGATCCTCTTTATACCTGAAGAATGAATTAATGGCTTTCTTGATATTCTCCCCTTTATTCTCAAAAATGTGTATGTTTACACTGGAGAGGAAAATATCACATGCTAAGAAAAGTACTGTTTCCTTAATATGTTCCTTCAAAACTACACAGCGTTGTCTTTCATGTGATTATTAACTTTTTCCATTCATAGTAGCTGATTACTGTAAATTCAGCAAGTTCCTTTGCAAACAAACAAACCAAACCCACTTCTGTGGCTATGTCCTCCTGTGCTCCTCCCCCTTCATCAGTCAAGTGGGTTTATTCCACTTTAGACTTCATAAGCATACAAGTCTTTGAAGAACTTTATCATTTCATGAGCATGGTGCAAATTATGACAAAGACTTCCCATTTCTTCTCATGGTTTGTGTTACTTTATATAACCAGTATTCTTATCCTGCATTTACACTCTGAACAGGTTGACATCATAATTTGTTCTTTTGCCCTAGTCTTTGTGGAGTTTTAACTTATATCACTATGACAAGACTTCTGTTTTACAGTTGATCTTGACAAGTTGCTATATTTTTCCCTATACAAGGGTACTTTTTTTGTGTTTTTAACTTTAATAGCAAAGTTCCCCCAGTCCCTTTGAGACTTTATATGGTTTTATTTTGTGCATAACATGTTTTAATGGGCATCTGTGGAGATCATACTAAAAACAGATCACTTTTTGAAACCCTTTACATTTGTAAGTTTATCATTTCAGAACTAAGATTTCTCCCGACTGCTAATAAAAAACTCTTTACTCCACCACCATTCCCATTTCCCCTTGGCTTCTCCCCACCGTATCACCAGATCTGAGAAGCACAATGTCTACAGCTATGGGCCTTTTAGGACACTCCAGGAGTCTGTAAAGGAGTTGTCTGAAATCCTTCAGACAGCCTTGATCTCCATTTTTCTGTGGATCCATTCACTAATTTATGTTTCAAGTGCTCACTTTCAAAACCAAGACAGACCTAAGTGTGGTATAGATTTGTTTTTGAAAACAGTGTTTCAAAGCAAAAAGGATGACTTTCAGTGTTCCTTTCAGAAAGGAAAACGTAAAACATCTCAGGTAAGACACTAAAAAAAAAAAAAAAAAAAAAAAAAACCAATAAAATCTTGGATTGTTTATACTGCTGATCCTTAGTCACTCATCAGCTCTATCTCCTTGGCACAGGATTTTGCCTTATCACTGTTTCAAACTGTGGCTAAGCCCAAAGGACTTTTCACTGCATCCTTACTTGTATCAGACTAAACCTATTTCTTTTTCTGCCACCCCGACACCCTCTTTCTGCAGGGAAAATCATAATGTTTAAGTTCCAAGGGTGTATTTAGATGTTTAAATAGACAAAAATCAGAAAAGTGTAGGCATTCAACTTCAGCATCCTCCAAAACACAACACAGCTGCAGTAGCCTTGTGAGGAACGACACAGAAACCCCAAAGAAGAAATTAAGGAAACCCTTTAAGAAATCCTTGTCACAGGTAGCTCTCACTGGGAAATGAAATAAGAGATCGAGTCTTTATTAACACTATCGGAAAGAGTGTTTCAAAGCACCATCTCGCAAAGGAAAAAAGTAAATCCAGCACCTCTCTCCGTGTAACTTCCTAATGTAAATTCGAGGGAGAGAGCAGCTTTATCAAACCCTGACATCAAATATATGCTTTCAAATGCAGGAGAGCAATTATCTTAAGAGTGAAGGGCCTGCAAGAACCAGCCCAAGAGAGCTTTTCATGTGCAGCAGTGGTGCCATCTACAGCCCAAGTGAGGCCACAGCACAACTGCATCCAGCTGCAGAAGGCAGAGATTTTTCAGACTTTTTTTGCCATTAATACCATAGAATCATAGAACAACCAGGTTGGAAGAGACCCACTGCATCACTGAGTCCAATGATTCCTATCAAACACTAAACCATGTCCCTTAGCACCTCGTCCACCCGTCCCTTAAACACCTCCAGGGAAGGTGAATCAACCCCCTCCCCTGGGCAGCCTGCTTCAATGCCTAATGACCCTTTCTGTGAAGAATTTTTTTCCTTATGTCAAGCCTGAACTTCCCCTGGTGGAGCCTGAGGCCATTCCCTCTTGTCCTGTTCCCTGTCACTTGGGAGAAGAGGCCAGCTCCCTCCTCTGTATAACCTCCTTTCAGGTAGTTATAGAGAGTCATGAGGTCTCCTCTCAGCCTCCTCTTCTCCAGGCTAAACTCTCTTCAGAATTCAAGTCTGACTAAGAACACAGCCTTAATATGATATTTAGAAGGATATTGTGTTATACTTTACCCACAGAGATGCTATACACTTTTCTAGCTATTTGCTCTCAGATTGCATGGTCTTTAAGACTCTTCAGCTAGGGACCAAATAAAATAATAACTGAGACAGGTGCTTAACAGTTGTGTCTATGGAAACTATATATTAGAAGCAAAAAGCAGAAGAACATTACACTTCTGTTGTCACACACACAGAAAAGACACTACACAGAGCATATTTTACAGACTTCCAGAAGAAAATTACTGGACCTTTTTAGAAGCCGTAGTTCAGCTGCCATTTATTCAAGCAAGACGGACATCCATGCTTGTTATTTGAAGCAAGAAAAATCAGCTCTCCCAGTTCAGCTGGTAAATCACCGAGAAGCCTTAGTTCCTAGGAATTAGAAACATGTAAAGTCAAAGAAACAGAACGCGTAAATAGAAATATGAAAGTAAATAGCATTAGAAATGGAACGTAAATAGAAATATCTGAAGAAATATTCAGAAATAACAATACATACACTACACGCAAGCTACCAGGAAAAGAGCATTAATAAGCACCTGGAAGATCGAGTTGATGCTCGAATAAAAGAGCTCTGCTGCAATATGACCCAGATCAACTTTGCTAGATGGACTTGGAGCTTCAGGGAGTCTATCAGGAAGAGTTCCAAGTGAGCACAGCCTGAAAAGGTAATTAAGAAACAAAGTTATGTTAAAAAAATCTATTAATCTATTTTCTCTTACAAGTAAAATTTCATTTTCCTACAATAGTTGTACTGTAACTATTTGCTATTTATGAATAAATTATTACTATTGTAACTTTATCAGCAAATATCTGCCTGTAATAAACCAAACTAACCTGGCTTGCATGTTAAATAAAAAGCCATTCAAGCTCTTTCCCCCCTCCAGTAGGATGGATGCATAAGTCAATATTCTTCTGCTTTATTTCTTCAGTCAAGACTTCATTTTTCAGGGCAGTAAAATACAGTTCAATCTTGTAGAATTTCTGTTAGAACAACCTGTTGAAACACAAAGCTAAATGAAAACAGCACACATGATACTACTGGAAAACTGTGTCTGATCCTGTACTTACATATGTACATACTTCGAATATTTATTGAAGTGACATAAACCAAAGTAGCAAGGACACCTAATTCACTTGGAAAAATGAAAAGGGTTTACAAATTAGCTACAAGTAAACTGAAAAAGCCCCAAATCCTGCTCACGTACTTCCAAGACAACAAGAGAATTATGGACAACTTAGAATCATAGAATAACCAGGTTGGAAGAGACCCAACGGACCATCGAGTTCAATCGTTCCTATCAAACACTAAACCATGTCCTTTAAGTTTTAAATTATTTAAAAGGAAGATAGTCTAAATAAGAAATTGAATGTGATTAAAGTTTTAAGTTTAAGCTGTAAGGAAAGAATAATCTGAGGTCTGAAAAGCAGAATTTCCATTTTGTAAAGAGCATTAAAGTACACATTTATATTCACACATTAACAGTCTGGTTGCTGAATCCAAAGTGAGCACTATTTCCCCAACAATTCTGCTCAATGTGAGGAAACACACCAAGCTTTGCCTACAGCCACATCTGCTCAAGACGTGCCTTAAAAACTAATTTATTCCAGTGTGGTTTTTAAAATGCATGCATCGTAAATATTTAAGCATCATTATTTTAAAGCAGACATATCCATGCCTCTATAAAATGAAATCTGGATGAGGAAGCTCCAATCACTGCAGCCACTTACGCTCATTAAGGCAAAAAATTGCCACTTCTGGCAAGACAGAGCAAAACCCAGAAATCCCAGCGCAGGAAACAAGACTCATGTAAACAGCAGTAATCAGAAACTGGTAAAGATAGTATCACATCATAATAGCAGCACTGGAGATGGCAATTGAAATAAGAATCTATTACAGGATCAGAGAAAATCAGCACAAATTTCGAGCAGGACTTCATGTCTTGACAGTTTTGAGGAACTAGAGACACTTGGAATAAATCATTAACTGAAAATTAACAGCATTAATTCTTTCTCATCTTAAACCACCAGAGATTTTTAAAATAACTTCATAATCAATCAGCTTCACTGGGGCTTCAACAGAGGAAGTTAACAATCACTTCAATTTCCAGCAAGACTGCTGGAAGCCAGTTTTGAGGTGCCAAAGCAGGATTTCCAGTATACACAGGAGTAAAATATTATGTGTTTCTGAAGAAATACATGCAGTCAAATTATCTGTTGTGTTTCTGCATGAAATACATAGTATAAGCTTTATATAAAGTATAAGCTTTAGAATGCTGTTGTTAGTCAGAATTCATCTACAACATAAAGAACCTGCTTTGAAAACCTTGAAAATATCTCCAAGCCAGGATGCAGAAAGAAATTATTTTAATCCTCCTTTTTCAGCTGTTTCAGGAAAACCTGCTCTGGTTCTCACCAGGTAAATTTAATACAACTGAAATGTTCTCTGAATGCTCTGTCTTCTTCTCACCCTGACAGAGTTTCTTCTCTACTCCACTGCATCCACTTGGGGAAGCACCAGAAAGGCAGCTTTCCCTCTTTCCAGCCTTTTGTGCTGTGCTTTTAGATGCTGTTCCATTCGCACAACTGCTGCATAGTTTCTAAACTTCCCCAATTTTTTTAACATTCATATTATCCTTAATCTACATAAAAACACAGCCCACCATGATTACCTTCCAATCTCATCTCTAAGTCAGCAGTTCTACTAAATACTTTCATCTACTTACTCTTTTTTTATTTCTGGGCTAAAATAGTCCAATTCTAATGTTCAGCGCACTCTGTGTATTTCTCTCCTCTCTCAGGTGTCCCTTCTCCTTTACTGGATGATTTGTTTTAGTAGTTTCTGCTATGCTCACAGACTCTGCAAGCAGCATACGCAATCATAAAATATCAGCTAATCGTGAAATCAGCATATAGTCAGGACTAGCACATTGCCAAGCTGAGAAATTATATACTTACACCCTTGATGTAGGCACATCACACTTCCCTGCTGGCTTCACGGTCGTGTTGACACACGGAGCAAGGTTGCCTCCCCATTACCCCGTGGAACAGGCTGATATTGATATTTTTTAATTGCTGTCTTTAACTCTCAGTAAAATCTTTCTCCTCTTGCCTCAATCTGAACTTTTCTCATCTTCATGAGCTACCAATATTAGAAAAACAATTAAAAAATCATAATTGCTTTATGGTAGAATCATAGAATCACGAGGTTGGAAGAGACCCACCGGATCATCAAGTTCAATCATGATGTGGCTTTACAACATGTGCTCTCAGCATAACAACTTTCTCAGCAAACCTAAGCAAAGGACTTGCATCTGTGCTTAATAAGTGAGCCTTGGATACCTGAACCCTGGGCAAGCGTTTCCACCTACTTAAAGGTGCTTTTCAACAGCCCATCTCTGCTTTGCTCTTATCATCAGCCTTCAAGTATTTCTCCACCTTTCCCTCCAACACCTCCCTTGTATTTAGGGCATGCTCCCTTTTACATCATTGCTATTCCCTTCAAACAGATCATTTCTCTTTAAGCATTCGACCAAAGCAAAGTGGCTTCAGCAAGAAACAGGCATTTTCTTCTTGCCCAAGAATCAACAAACTGCAGATTTACAGTCGATGTACCTTCATCTTCACATAAACTCATTTTTGTGAAGAATAAGCAGTACTCCTCAAAATGCTAACCATAACCCCAAGGTCTTAAACAGCTCACTGATCATCTTTAAAGCTCAGGTTTTATTGAGAATTCAGCTAAGGATGTTCTAAGCACACACTGTCAGATTGAGACATGACATCTTCTCTGGTACTATTTGTTATCTTTGCTTAGGGAATAATGAAAGCCTAAACTTCAAACGGACACCTCCTGCTCTGCACCTAAATGCCTCCCCACCTCAATGCCACAAATGTCTTCCAAAAACAATGACAATGCTACAAGGGAACTGCAAATCCTCTCTTTATTGTACATCATCTTAAGATTATTTAATGCTTGCATACCGAATGCAGGCATTATGCGAGCCCATAACAGCATCGAGTCACCTCAATAAAAGCACAGTTCCCTATCTATTCATCACAAAGTATTACAGCCCAGTACGTTCTAAAGCTTAAGACTGTATCCACAAATGAATCCATCTGATAGTCTCTGAAACTAATCCACACTCAAGAATAATTACAGAATTCTGCCAGGAAAATACCTCACTTAATATTTATCTTCTCCCTAGCCCTAAGAAGGAGAATTCTGTAGCAGAGGAATTGTTACAGTTACTGAGAGGGTTTACTCGCTTTTACTCACTTTTTTCGTTGTTTAACTCTCATTTCAGTCGAGCAAGACAACACGTCTCACGCTTCTGCCTGGTCCATTCATATTTCCAGAGTCTCTGTTCAGTTCATTCTGCCTTTCCAGGTTCCTTTCTTCATCCAAATGCCCGCATTATCTCACTGTAACTTTAAAGCTTATAGCTGAAAACAAACTAAGTTTCTTTAAAATTTGATCAAAGAAATAAGTGATTCATAACTAAGATACTACAAATAAACTTTTTTTGAGGAAGTACTTCTCAAAGAACACAACAATTTTGATAATTATTCTCAATTTAGGGCAATGGGCACATTTATCTTTTCTGTTCTCTCATAAAATCATTAGCCAGAAATTTTTCTGGTCAGATCAAACCATGTAATTCTGTAAACATAAGGTGGGAATAAGCAGGCAAGCTGGGAGGACAGCAGGGCTGCTCTTTTCACAGCAGTGCTGCCTTTCCCTGTCTGATGCAAATGTTACAGTCACACACTCAGAAAGGTATTATATGAACCATTGCAACAGACAAGTTACTAGCCTGGACTGACAACTGACTCAATTCAACATAATTTGTTTTGTTAGTTAAATCAAAGATGAAGCTCTGACAGGTTAAAAATGTACATTGGCAAAATCTCGGTTCTGCTTAAGTCAATAAAAGGTTTTCTATTCCCTGCAGCTAGGACCTCGCACAAGATTATACAGCTCTGAGAAAATTATTGTGTCAAAAACGGATGAATAATATAGTTACTGTTAAGGATGGAATGAGAACTGTCTCTGGTAGTTTGGTTTATATTTCATCTAACAGTAGTCACATATATCTGTGTTGAAATATTTACCACTTGTCTCCTATACCGAGGGACCAGAAGGGTTTTTTCACCCCTCTCTCAACTTATTCTGTAAAATCCTTTAAATTACATCTCTGAAGATTCCAGTAACAGCTGGCACCTGTAACAGGACTGAAATTTAATCACTTAAAAAGCACGTACAAACCTGCGTGAATTTTAAAGATAGAGAGACTCAAGGAATGAAGTTTATAACAGATGCTCTCGCTGCAGAATACTACCAACAATGCCAAAAAGCAACCTTAATGAAAAAAATAATACATTATAATAGCTACTAGTTGACATAACATTTTACAAGACAACAGAAGAAAAAGAAATGCTGAAACAAAACCATAATGTAGTTGAAAGTTTTTGTTATATACCTGTTAAAAATTGTCACTGAAATTAGCAGTGCAAACAAATAAAAAGCTTAAAATAATTTCTCAGTTACCCATATGTCATAACGCATAGTTCTCATCATCAGCCAGATAAACCTTACATCAACTGAGGAAAACTGTAATAACTCACTGTTAGCCCCTAATCTCCAGGGCAGAAAAGATCAGTAGAAGACCCCTGTTCTAGAAAGATAAAAGACAAGCTAAGACAGAAGGGAAAAAGGAATTCACAGTTGTAATTGCAGGCAAAAACTGCTGCCATAGCTTACAGTGCTATTCAAAGACCATGCCTGCTGACTGTCTAAAGCAGAACCCGACCTCATCAATGTTTTACCCACACAAAACTCTCTGAAACTGTTGTTTTTATCTAATATATGTGCTTATGTAAGCAAGAGTGCTCTTAATTCCTGACTGTCAGGACAAGTTAGGTCATTGCATGGGAATGTAACATATATAATATAAATAATATATATGTAAACAAAGAGTATGTCGCAAACCAGCATCAGAAAGCCTTATCCCATGGAAACCTGCAAACATTAACAAAGGATCAGATTCCTTCCAATTTGTGTAAGAATAATTCACATTAAGCTTTCATTTACAATTGCCATGATTTAACCCCAGCCAGCAACTAGGCCCCCACAGCCATATGAGAGAATTGGGAAAGTACAAGTGAGTAAACTTGTGGGTTAAGATAAAGACAGTTTAATGGGTAAAGCAAAGGCCACGCACACAAGCAAAGGAAAACAAGGAATTAATTCACTACTTTTCATTGCAGGCAGGTGTTCACCAACTCCAGGGAAGCAGGCCGGTATCATATGTAGCAGTTACTTAGGAAGACAAAGCTACTCTGAACTTCCACACCTTCTTTCTTCTTCCTCCAGATTTATAAGCCAAGTGTGATATCATATGACAGGGAGTATCCCTTGGGTCAGCTGGGATCAGCTCTCGTGCTGTGTCCCCTCCCAACATTTTGTGCAGTTCCATTCTACCTGTAAGTGTGGTGAAGTGAGAAGCTGAAAAGACCTTGACCCTGTGCAGGCACCACCCAGCAGCAACAGAAACAGCCCTGTGTTATCAACACTATTTCCAGTAAAATCCAAAACACAGCCCCATTCTAGGTGCTATGCAAAAGATCAACTCTATCCCAGCCAAAACCAGCACAACAATGAAGCATAAAGTAGGAACAGAAAACAATCTTAAAATTCACTGTCAAGGAAGCACCAAGATCCCTCAGGTATGGGATGACAGAAGAGAGCACCAACATTTCACAAGCTATTGAATGATCCAAACTGACCTCCGCTGGAGTTGGAAGTTATGTATTTCAAAGCCCATTTATGGCATCAGATCAGTGTGGACCACTCCAGATCAGTTTTCCCCTAGTCCACACCTGTAAGCCGCCTTTCACAATTTTTGAGTTGGACCCTCTGAGAGCAAAAAAGTTTAGTGCTTATATGGATTTCAACCTCACAATTTATAGTGAAGTTTATAAATAATGAAACACTGACCCTATTCTTAGTTATCAATCCAGTGATGATAGAGAGAGTGAAAAATTAGCACATGCCTTCAGAAAACTGTCTGGTTAAAAGACTGATATTGAATTGAAAGTCTTCCGTACAGTCCCAACAGGCTCTGGACCTGGTCCAGAAAATGGCAACAGCATACTTTCAACCTGTAAATCACATACCCAAACATGACTGTAAGTAAAAGTCTTGTGTTTACTCTACAGACCACACCTCCAGCATCTGGACACTTTTGTACAGCACTTTTTTCACCTTCTGCGTTTTTCACCAGAACACTGCAGTTTACAGGGCAGCACACTGGCATTTAAATTTGTACCTAAGAATTAACCTGTAAAAACAGCACAATAATTATGCATGCATTATTAATTTCTAATACGCTTCCTATTGACAAAATCTGAACATACATGCAGTGTTTAAATCTTAATCACCTCAGAATTCAACCCCTGCTGGCTCTTTCGTGTACTTTTTTCCTAAAAGCGAAATGTATCTCAGTCTTTTTTCCTGAACTCACACCTCGAGCTCCTCTATCCTCAAAGGTGCAGAGAGCAGATCTTACACTGCTAGATCCACGTCAGGTTTACAAGTTGTCCAAAAAAAGTGTGTAGCTCTTGTCTTCTGGCACTCAGCTGTGTATGATCTAGCAGTGTGCCAGCATCTAGACACAGAATAAACAGAGCAAGCAATAATTCCTTTGTTTACCTAAAGCAGAGGGCAAACAAGCCCTAAATCACTTTTGGAAGAAAAAATGTTGTGCCTGGAAATCACAGAGTAATGTTGTGTCTGAAATTTTTACCCTTCATCTTTATAAAATATATTACATTTTCTCTACCATTACCCCAACTTTATCATAGAATCCATAAAATATTTTCCCCCTCATTTCAGCATGCAAAGTAGAAAACTATTTTAAATGGCTTATTCAAAGTCACAAGATAAAGAAAAGGCTTTTTTCCATTCTCAAAACCTTTGCGATGCTACTGTCCACCTCCTAATGCAGAATGCATAGTAAGCTCAGAGCTGAATAAGGCAAGGTGTCTTTTCAAATTCCTTTTTGAAGCTGGCTGATCACAGAACTTGACTTCAATGTTGCCGTCGCTGAATGCCTCCCTCCTGGCTTCATCTGAGTCAACAGGATCTCTTTGAGAAACACTTGCTTTTTGCCGCCTCATAGTAATCCCTGACTTGCCGAGTTGCCTGGCTGTGGATGCATTTTCTTTGACAATGCAGAAGCAGATGGCAGACAAAAAATTTTTCTTGAAGTTTTCATTCATGAAAGCATAGACAATGGGGTTGCAAATAGAATTGAAGAATCCTATAATCTGGACAATTGCAAATATCATTTTGACTGTCACATCATCATACTCCTTTTCAAAATTACCTGGAAAGGAAAAGAGAAATATCCTCTAAGCTCAGAATGGCACAAATGCCTACTACTTAACCTACTTGTATCCAGTCTGGCATTAAAAGCTTTAGTTTAAAATCAACAGAAGACCTTGCTGGAGGTTCTTAATATTAGCAGAAGGGTTTCATAAGCAAGGAAAGACTGATGGCAACCATACAGCTCTGTATATATAATAAAGGATGGAGTCATTCAAAAGAGGAAATTTATGAGCCAAAAAAGTTGCCCACTGGTTAAGCAACAGAAAGCTTCCCATCTGCTAAATGCAGGTCTTGTTTATTCAAGTTGTTCTGGCTCTGCCTTTCACCTTCATGCCAAATGTACAAGTGCCAAATACATTAACACTAGTCCCTGTCTTCTCACTAACCATACATGGCTTCTTTCTCCGTGCCGACACAGACCACCTCATGGAGGTTAAAACACTGCTTCTTGGTCACATCTCCTACTTCACTGAGATCAAAGAACTGAATTCCTTGAGTTCAAATACTCAGTGACCAAACTTTAGATAAGCACTACAAAGGTTTACATGGCAAGTAAAATAAAGGTCTTGTCGCACCTGAAATAATTCCTGAAATTAGCAATGAAAGGAGAGCAAGCAGTTCATGGAGAGTTACACGCAACCTTCATGGGGCAACAAAATTTTAATAGTTACAACCACTACACTTCTGATTCAGCCCAGACATAAACATCATTTTGTTCATGTCTACCAACTTTCCTGCTACATCCTTACCTGTGATAGAAGCCATTAACAAGTGCTCTTGTTCCTACTTTTTTTTGGCAATAAATTACAGCAGCTTTAATTCCTACACAGACTGGGCTGCATAGTCCCACATGCTATCCCACCTACCCATGCAGGAGATGGGAGGTGAACAGTGCAAGGCCCCATAAAAGAAGGAAAATAGCAAAAAGCAAAGACAATACGCATCGAGGGCATTTCCAATCAAGTATCCAGTCCAGAACACTGAATAAGTTCAACTAGCTTCATTGGGTATTACCCTCTATGGCGTCTGGTATTTACATTTCCAAGATGTCTACCTCAATAAAATCAGGGGAAGCGACAAATATTTCATAGTAGTTTAACTCAAACTTCAGGGGACTAACTCACAACTTAATGGGATACAAACGCAAGTCTTCACACATAGAATTGAAATTAAATTTGAAATAAAGTTACTTGTTCAAGAGGTTTTATACCTGGAAATAACTTTTACCTTCCAGCTAGGTACTTTTGATATTTCAGCAAATATGGATAGCATAACAGAATCATAGAATAACCAGGTTGGAAGAGACCCACCAGATCATCGAGTCAAACATTAAACCATGCAAGAACAAGAATCTACAAAGATATGCCCACCATCCTTAGTCAAGTTTTACTTTTTTTTGCAAGCCTCCTTTCCAGGACTGGACTACATGCTGTACAAATTGAGAAGCAGTGACAATCTCCTTCCTAAAAAGCTTACATTCTAAAGGAGCCGGTAGAGAGTTTGGGTTTCCTCACACCCACCCTACAAAGTTCAGTAGTTTACAGCAAGACACAAAGATTATCTTTTCTTCCCTGCTACGTGAATAAAAATATCTGGTTGACACACAAGTTTATCATCTCCCACACAGTACATCTACAAGAGGGTTTTTGAAATGTTCTCATTTTCCATGAGCACTGTAGAGCTGTCTATCACTTGTAGACTTCAGAGTAATTCATTTGTTGTTGGCTCTGTATCTATATCAGAAGACACTGATCCAGGATTTATAAGCAAAACATCAAGCTTTGCTAGTAGGATATTCTATAGTAGAATGCTACAGCAGCACTAGCTTTTCAGAACCTGTAGTACCATTACCAAAAAAAGTCCTAAGAAAGGTTTAACTGTACAATACGTGGCAGATACTCACTGTATTCTATCATCATGTGAATCACATGGAAAGGAGCCCAACAGACTGCAAAGAGAAACACCACTGTCACCATCATAACAATTGCTCGCTTCTTCTTCCTGAAATTGCATCAAGACATTCCATACTGAATCACTAAGAATTGACTGGTAGGCAGATGTGTCTCTTCAAGTGAGAACTGTAAATGTGTTCTGATGGTTGCAGATGCAAATGAAACTCTGGAAGAATGGTCAGAAGCACACAATTCCCTTTGAAACAAAAAAATGTAGCATCATAAGTGTAGTACATCAATTAAGACCTTTTATTTCTCTCTTTTGGGAAAGCAACGTACTCTGCAGTAAGCAATGACAGTAGCACATCTTGCAAGGTATTTTCACTCTATTCAAGCAGATGTAATTCCAACAGTAAGAGATGGGGGCAATCCCCCCCAAGAAACCCCATTAAGAGCTCAGAAAACAAGAGTCCTTAGTAGATCTGGGAGCACTGACCATATGATTACACAAAGAATTTGACAGAATAGGTGAAACTACAACTGCAACATTCATACTTTGCTGGTAGACAAAGTGCTGTAATACAAGTAAAAAATACATTCCCTGTCTACACCGTAATATCTCAAAGACTCAAGGTATATGTGAATTTATCGTCATCCCCAAACTCACATAACTACATTTACAGATCTAAAATGGATCTCTCACATGAGCCAAAGAAGCAGCACTTCTCACTGGTAGCAGACTCAGAATCTTCTCCCTTCTGTTTGAAAATAAATTGAGGAGTAGCCAAAAGATTACATGTCAGCTTAACTCCTGCAAGACTGCACTCTCTTTCAGTTCTGATTTATAAGGGTCTGCCTCCTTTGATACTTTGTTAGACAAATAACTAAGGAATCATTTATCTTTAAGCTGTTTGTCAGCTTTCTCCTTAGAGTTGATACTTAAGGTGATACCAAGCAGAACTATTAGAGGTTGCTACTACAACAAGCAACAGATCATTTGGCCAAAAGAAACCAAAAAACATGAGGCTATATTAAGAGTAGCCCATATTTAGTGCTAAATAGCAAAGTTGATAATTATTGGTTTTTATAATTTTCCAGACTGATCATTACCATCTGGATAGTCTCACGCAAACACATCTGAGAACACTCAAAACATCGTGGAAATTACATCAAGTTAAACTGTACCCAAATAGTTTTTAAAATAATTCTGATTTTTTTCCCATAGCAAATTTAACTTATAATAGGATCATAAAGAGTCTCAAAATTATATAAAGACTTCCCATAGAAGATATGGAAAAACATAGCAGCGTTTCCCCCAAATCATCTTCTAACTCACAGCTTACATCTTTTAAAAATAAGCATTTCATGATGTATAATACAAGGTTTTTTGAAAGGGCTCAACTTCCAAGGTCTGGCTACGCTATACTTTGAAGAAAATAATCTGTTTAAGTTGCCTTAAATTGGGTACCTAAGTGCTAAGTAACTAGCCAGTTCTAAAAGTGTGGTTTATGCTTGTGGACTTCGCAAGGGGTAAGGAAAAACAGGTATTTCCTGCTCTCAACTGGTTTTCAAGAACTGTAAGGGAAAACAAAAGCTTTCTAGAAGTCGAAATTCCAACTGTATTTTATTTTACAAACCTTGATATTTTAGACATTTCACTCCCATGAATGGTTTGAAGAACTGAAGCATCTCCCACTCGTTTCTTAATCCAGAGTTCATAGCAAATTTTAGTGTACAAAAAAAGCATCAACACCAGTGGAAGAAGGAAGAGTATAACAAGAATAAAGGTCGTATATATCTTCTGATAAATCGGACTGGCCCATTCTTCCAAGCAACAAACATACACTTTTTCATATAGGAAGTCGTATTTAACCTGTAACAAGAGTAAAGGACATGAGTCACCACAAAGTTTAATGCCAAGCGTAAAAATCAAGCACAAATATTCCCTGGTCTTAATATAACAACAAAATTCAATAGAGAGCCTTTTCAAAATTACAAAATTCTTCCAAGCACTTTCCCACATTGAGCGTTGAGTTAATTTGAGTTGACAGAGAGAGGTCAGGAGGTGCTCTGAGTTACACCCCTCAAAAGAGACCTTATTTTGCTATAGTTGGATGTATAGAAACTGGTGCATAGAAACCTCACATATTAGTCACAAGCAGCAGATTCTGACAAGCTGTTTTTTCCTCCAAAATTGTACTGTAACTCTTTAAAACTACAAGGGGTAGCCACTTGGATTTTAAACTAGGCACAGTTCTTCCAATCTCAGGGAACACTATGTCATGCTGAAGTAGTAATCTAAGCACTACACTGCTGTGTGCCAGTGCACATTTAAATCAAAAGGAAGCCACAGTGGAAGTCACACATATAATTACTTGCTCTTTGACATAACTGGGGAAGGCACACATGACTCGTCCCTGCTGGTAGTCCTTCTTTGAGTGTTTGCAAGTCCTAATCCTTGGACTTTCTCATGCTGTCACAAAGAAAAAGCCAAAAAAAACCTCTTCTTATCCCACGTCCACTTCTTGGGAGTTTATTCGATTTCATTTCTAATGGTACAAAAAGATCCAGCAGGGACTGAGTATAGAATGTAAATTCCCATGTCACCTAACATACCTCAAGCCGCTGCACATGCCACATCGGTGACCCAACAATAACTGCCAACAACCAGACTACACCTGCAAACAAATGCATTTTTAATACTTTGTACAATAAGATTTTTGTACCAACACCTTAAAAGCTTAATCTTTAAAAAGTCAGACAAAGTAGACAATTTATTTAAAATAAAGTTTTCTATATGAGGCATAGATCAGTCAACATTCACATAAATAACAGTATGCTTTTTTGTTATCAGTTTTTTCTCTCAAACCACTTTTATTTTATTGGTATTCAAGTGCAAAGGTGACTTAATTGCAATTTGTCTCATAACATAAGAAGCATTTACAGATGTGACATTGCTTTAGCAGCGCTTGTACATTAAAAAGAAAAGGCTGCCAAAGATTTATCAGAGTCTTGGTTAAGCAATTAAGTACATCTTTGGCTACAGACTCTCAAGTTTTCAGCCAGTAATTGCAATACATGTAGACACTATCCTTGACCTATTTTATAAACTTACCAGACTTCTCATTAACACTAGCTCTGAATCACTGGTCACACATCAGTGTCTTCTGTTCAGTCATGCCACGTACATTGAAGATTATTTCTCCATACACATAGTAACAGGAGATGTCTAAAATCTTACCAAGCATCGTGAAAGCTCTTTTATTGGTGTATTGCCATTTCATTCTTAGCGGATGCACAATTCCCTGGTGTCTTTCCACAGCAATGCAGGTCATCGTAAGAATCTCAGTTACAATAGCAGTGGATTGAACAAACGGTACCATCTTGCAAGCGAAGGCACCTGGAATAGTCAGAAAGTAAGGTATGCAAATGTTGCAGTTCATACCAGACTTCTTTTTGCATACTAGTACTTTAGTAATGAACTGACTAATGATTTGTTTTAACAGCTAAACTGAAAGTCACCTATGTCTGCCACTCATCAAATGTGCCTTTCAATAGTCATTATTCCATCATACACACTCCATCTGCAAAACAAGACTGCTAAGGACATGCTTGCTCTGTATCAGCATGAGATTTATTCCTGTTTCACTCTTAACCAAGCCTCCCACCAACTATTTTAAAACGTGCTGAGGTACAAGGATATATATTATCTTTTTCAACTTGGCAGATTACTCTCTGATGTTACGAAGGTTTTAGTGTTACCTGTTTAAAAGTTTGGTTTTTCTGCTGTTGCAAATATATTCCTTCTGGTCATTTAAATACCACTCTATTTGTACACTTTGGCATCAAATGCATCATTATGCAAAGCAATATATATACCTAGAGTCCTCTAAGAGGCAAAACATAAGAGCAAAAATCCAACCTCTTCATCATGTTACCGCTCTCCAAGTCTTGCTCTCTCCTGATTAACACATTAAGTGAATGACTCTTTCCAAATTAAACGCAATTTCCTGCTTGCATTTTCACAATTGTATGGGTCCCCACTGTACTCAGGCACAGCAAGCACAGACTTTCAGATTTCATTTCTACTATAGCTTCCCAAAAAGCACATTTTCAATTCTTAACATATTAGTCATTCTACATTCCTCATCCTCAAGCCCCAGCAACTCAAACTGTGGAGTAAACTATTCTTTCAAAAATCTTACGTTAATACCTTTCCCAACCTACTTTTCATTTACTCACTTTCTGAGCATGTTTCTGGCACCGAGATAATTTTGTTTGTCTGCATTCTCATATGTCCCTCACATTCTTACAGTTAAGTGACAGCTACTTATTTCAGCAACAGCTGGGGTTACTTCCCTCACTTACCCATTTATTACATATTTCCTAGATATACTCTCTAAACTCAAAATGGACAAAGGTATATCTGATTGCAAGTTGAGCTTTAAGACGCTACAGACACCTTCAGCAATAAAAGCAGAGACAACAGAGAGAAAACAAAAAGGAAACCATCAAAATTTAAACCTGCACTCGATTAACAGAACAAGGACCAGGGAAACTTCTGTCTGCTCACCTGGGCTAAAAGCCACTGTACAGTTTACAAGAAGGAACTGCTTTTCTACTCGTCACATCAATTCTAGTTGCCCCAAAAAGTCATTTTTAATCTGTCTCCAGAAAGGGAAGGAGAGGACAAGATGGAAATCAAGTCCTTTCAAGCACATATGAAAAACCAGCAAAACCATGTATGTACACACAGACTGGGCTTAAAAAAAGAATAAAAATACACCATGCAGCCCTATTTCAAGCTAGCTGGATGGAATCGTAGCACAGTCGGTAGAAACTGCATGGAAGATGATGCAGAGGGTGCACATCTGTTTCTCCTATGCATTTTTCCAGGGTGTCAGAACAAGCAAGTCAAGACACTTTAACATCTTTAATTGCGTATTTTGCAGTTGACACAATTCTCCCCACTCCTTCCTTAGGTTCAGCAAACACAAAGTATAAAATCCTTATGAAACATGGCCAATATCTTCTTACCTCAGCATCTCATTGGTTTATCACTACACCCAGTACAGTATTACACACGCAAGCACCGGACCCACTCAGTCAAATTTATACTCCTTCAACCATCAAAATAACAAAAAGCAAGCTGAAATCATATCTTCTTTGCACATGGAAAAAGGTGAATACAACCAAAGAAGAGGAACACAATTCTCTGAGTAAAACAGAACTAAAATGATCTTCAGGCAAATCCAAATCCTACTCCTTTGAATCTAATGGAGAGTTTCCACTACTGGACTCAAATTTTTTTCTTCATTATGTTAAAAGTGACTCCTGACACAAATAACATGAAGAGAAATGCAAAATTTGTACACAGAAGAAATACTTAAGATGCTGTTTCACTAAAAAAAAATTAGTTTAAGTGCTGGAGCTGTGGCAAGAAAAACTTTTACCATATGCTTTTTCTTACAGTTTGAGAAAAGTAATAGTTAAATAAAGTCCATTTGAACTATACTCCATTATAGAAGTTTTCCTGTAATGCCCTGTTTCTTCACGGAAGTCTCAACATTCCAGAGTGTTCTTAGGAAGCAAAGAAACACCACTCCATTACTCTACTTCAGCAACAAAATGAGACAGCAACTTTCACTGAAGTTATAGGAGCCTGGTGGAATTTCCAGCTTGTGCTTTACTTTTAAAAAAACTGATTCATCTTCAGGATTTTCAGAACCAGGAAAAAACTACCATACCTGCAAACACGCATATTAGGGAAGGAGGTACTGAGGTTTAGCTCCTGATCCAATAATGCATGCACATTTCACTTAGTATTTAACCTGTATGTGTAAAACATTCTTCACCTGCAGCAAGAAGAAACAGATGCAACCTGTTTCTCAAGTGCCTGATAGTTAGAAGACCCTTCTGCAAAAATTGAGAAAGCAAGCTGACTTTTACCATAAGCAAGACATGTTTAACTTTTGGGGGGGAAAAAAAAAAAAAAAAAACAAACAAATTATGCTACTACATCACAGTGTAGACAGAGAAATTAAAATAAGACTGCGACAGCAAAAAAACAGCTGTGTGAGACACGTAATACAGTAAAAACACAGCCAGCTACTTTTCCAGTGCTTGTGCTCAGACTAAACATAAAGTAGCAGAAGATTTTAAAGTTATATACTCATCTATACCTTTTCTCCTAAGCAAACTGATAAATACGTAGCTGGTTAGAACATGGTATGGAGATAATATGGTTTAACAGCTAGCATTACACAAGTTTTCTTTCTATTCACTAACACAACTGCTAGGTAGTTTAGTTATTTGTATCAGGTCATCCCTGTCATGATACACTTACCTGCAATAAATCAACATTGGGTTAAGAACACACTGGAGTTCTGTATCTCTCAACCAATCTGAAAATAAGAATTATTTGCTTTTCTCTACATGATAAAGGTACTCGAATGGCTTCACTATTTATTTCATTTTAAACAGCACATTCTTCAAAACATTACTTCAGATGCTATCTAAAACTGACAATTAGTGCAAGAGCAACATAGAAAAGTAAAGAACAAAAACCCACTTCAGTGAGCTCCAGTCACGATTATTTGTCTCAATCTTTATAGTGTTTTTGGAGTCAATGCACTAATTAGCATTTGCATAAAGGAACCATTCCCCAAAGAAAGAAGTCACTTCATTTTAATAGAAGGAAGAGAATGTGAAGTGTTTCTTGTCTCTAAACACACTGAAATAATGCTCATAAATGGCATTTTTTTAAATAAAAAGAATCTTTAAAGGTTCTCTTGAGACAGACCAGCCATCAACATAAACCTACAGCTGCTGTCAAGAAAACAACCCCCCAAATTGTAATGAACGGATCAGAAGAGGCAAGTAGCCTGGGTTGCAAGTCAAGATATTTGTCTTTCAAAAGCAAGAAACGGATTTGTGAAACAGGGAAGTATGCATTCACCTTCAAACCTATGAAGAAAAATGAAGTAAGAAAGAATGAGATCTACTCTCTTCAAACAAATCTGACAGATTAATCAATTAGAACAGTACATTGACTGCCTACAGGTAACTGCTGAAAATAATGCTGCCCTCCTGCACTTCAGTAACCCTGCAACAGTTGTTAGCAAATTACAAACATGGAATAAATTACACTATAAAATAATGATTAAGTTTCCCTGAGGGGAAAAAACTTAATAGATGCATACATTTAAAACATCCTGACATTTTAAAAATTAACTGGCAAAACACAACCCCTTTCTAGAAAAACAGCTGTAAAGTGCAGATTTGAAACAACATTAGAATTTATATAAACCAAGTTTTCTTAGCCACATTAATTACTAAAGGCATATTCAGTATCAAGTGAAAGTATTTAAGAGAAGCTCAATCATTTATTTTTTTCCAAGCTGACCACCTTGTTCTACTTCTACTAGCTGTTTATCTGAAACCCCTATAGCCTTTAAATCATTGAAACAAAAACAAAACCATCATCTGCCTCTTCTTTCAATGATGAGACGTGCAATAAAAGCAGGCAAAAATACACACACAGAACATATAGTTCCAGCAGGATTTGGCAGCTACAGCCTACCTGACACATCGTTATGCCCCCAGTCCTAGTCATCCAGCTCTCAGAAGGTAAGTCAGTCTGCACAGACTGCTCTGCTTCCCTATATATTACTCTTAGCTGCCTCAAACTAGATTTCTTCTTACAGGCTTTCACTATACACTTCTTTAGGTATTTTAAATAATAATGTATCAAATATCTTAAATATGTATAAAAATGCTTAACTTTCTACAAGGTAAAGTTTTCAGCAAAAGCTTCCAATAGATTGTTACAGAACACAGCACTGCAACATTTAATAGTGACCATTTCCAGTTATGAAAGAAAATCATTTGCGGGTGAATACTGGAAATGAAAATAACCAATTGCTTCTCTTTTTCAAGCAGCCAAGAGGTTCCCAAAAGTATTCCTTATTCACAACTAAAATCTGCATAGATTATTCAAGCAATGATTGTTTTCCCCAATGACAACACATTCAGAAGGCTGCAAATATAAATGGCATTCCCTTAAACAATTCCTCATGGCTTCATGATCAGATGTTGTCCCTGGAATTATGATTTAGCCATTTCATCACCCCATTTAAAAGATCAGTCTTTCTTTTACTAGGGTAACAAAGGCAAAGTCTTTAAAACCACTCTCTGATAAAAATTAAATTGCTCCATCTTCTGTTACGATGTTCTTGTCCAAGCCCTTGCACTCAATTCTCTTATCTCAGCTTGTAAACGAGTTCTCTCCAGCTCACTCTATGCAAGCAAGGTAAGTTTTCTAAAATTTTTTTAAGTGCAGAACAGAAAATAAGTCAGTCATCATCACAGCAATGATATCCTTAGTGGTCTATGCATTGTTTTAAAGTGATTCCTGCGTATACAGGCAATTTGCATCCTTCATAGTTTAGCGTCCACAAAGAACAACTCACTCACATATTATTGATAGAAAATAAAGAATATTGTACGTGTCTGCCCAGAAAAAGGTGTGAGTGTAGCACTTCATAGCAGACCTGTGGCAATTTATATCTGGTTTATGGTTAAATACAGCAGCTGAGATAAAATGTTACAGCATGAGCCCATGCAACTGGACCACGGACCTCACATACCCTATATTTTATTTACAGATGTAAGATGGAGTCCACACCACTCCTCTATCCCGCAATTTGTAATTGTGAACCACACACTTAGGGCAAGCTGGCCAAGGTATTCTGTGTTGTGCACCCTCCCTCCCCTTTCCCTCCAAGGCTCACACACAGCTTCTCTGCCTTTGGGCTCACAAAGCCACTGAACTGGCCACTACTGTCTTCAGGCAAAATTGGATCAGCAGCTTATTTCAAAATGCAGCAATAAGCGAGTAAACACAAATACCAACAGCAAAGACAAAGGGAGGCTGCACAACAAAGCACTGGTGCTAGAACACAAAACCACTGCAGTAAACTACTGTCTGCAGTTGTGGTACAAACAAAAAGTAGCACAGGGAGGGTTTTTTGGCAGGGATGCAGGTTAAAGATCCAAATCTCCAGAGAGAGAGAGAGACTGACTAGTAGAGCAAAATAGGACATGAAAAATACATCCCTGATTCATTCCTTGCAAGGCAGAGAACACCAAGCATTTCTACCAGGAAAAAGCAACATAATAACCACCTTACGGGAAACCTACCAATTTATCCACGTCCTAAAACTTGCTTTATTTCCTTGCCCAATTAATGCAATAGCAAACATTTCACATCATTCATTGTGTTAAATATTTAGGCTAATTAATGATATATAGAACTTGCAGTAAGAAACTCTGCCAAATATGTGAGTGGAAAAACCTTCCTTCTGTCAGCATTGTTTTGCTATTTTTAAGCAAAACACCCTGCTAGTATATTATATATATGAAAAATGAATGCCTATTATTTCCTTTACTGAGGCATTCACTGTATAACCCTTTCTCAAACCATCTTCATACAGAACTTTACTCCTGCCTGTGCTCATAAGCAAATACCCCAAAATATGAGGAGTACGGAGAGAAAAAAAAGATAAGGTAAGATTTCACCAATACAGATAGAACTACAAAAGCATTGTGCTTTTAAAAGAGGCTGATCAATCCTGAGACATAACCCCTCACACTGCAGGGAACAAATTAATTGTGCTTGTTTCCCTGACCTGATTTACAGCAACTCCAGACAACTTAAATTGGAAAGTTGGAAAAAAGATTAGAAACAGGAGTTTCAAATAAGTGGACGTCTCGTGTCCAGCTTTACTGTCTAGTATTAACCCTATTGGTTTGTCAGCAGTTCAGAGTATTTGGAAACTCTTCAGTATCAAAGAACACATCAAAAGTGAGTAAGAGCAAAGCAGTTTCTGTCTTGCTGAAGAACTTGGAGGTATTTATGAATACCAGACACAAAGGGCCTGGTGATATCCACTGCTAAAACAGCTTAATACCCTAACAAGGCGGGGATGCATTCTCATACAAGGAAGTTTTAAAGTAACACACTGCCTGGTATGAGATGTTTGGTGAAGAATAGAAAGCACCCTAAATACTCCACTGGGTAGAAGATGCCACTCGGTTTTCAACCAAGCCTTTACAGAAGGGGAAACCACCATGTCAAGGAGCACCAGTTATGACAACAATGTACAGAAGACTCATCCTCTCCTGAGTGGCAGCTGGAGGCCAGACAAGACAAGCGAGTGCATCCCAAATACTGTCGTGTGTTCAGCAGAGCCTCAGATGACTCACTGCTCTCTTAAGTGACAGTAAAAGCCACCTTCTGACACCTGTCTTGAGAATACAAATTCTGATAAGATGCAAAATTCACAAGGAAGGAAGATGCAGCATAGGGCTAGGTCTACTGTCACCTCATGTTTTGCCCTTATCTTTTCCCAAGGCTATTACATTACACAACATCAAAAGAAAATCTTCAGTTGCAGTTCAGACATGGTAAGGCTGTTACTCAGCTAATTAAGCAGTGTCAGAAAATAAAGTGATTCTTGCAATATTTGGCCCAGAAACAAAAGCCCCAATTTAACAGTGCTGCCATCCACATGACACTACTACTGCCCCTCCTGTCTACAGAATCACGAGAGCAAATCCTCAGCTGCCTCAGTTTGCTGCCAGACTGTCTTACTGTATGCATTAACCTACCCCTCACTCAAGTTTCCATTCAATCTTCTTACTGATAAATACGATCCCAGCGATACTTCATGACAAAGCCACAATTTTCGTTTTCATCCACAGTATCTTCCACATCAATAAAAATCCTCCAAGCTAATCTCTCCGTAAACATTTCCCCCAAAATCACAGCCATTTCAGTAGCAAATTATAAATTCAGAAATTAAATCCTGTGCTATCAGTATCACAGTCTCACACAGCTGTATGATTCTTAAGAGATCAGAGTTAAAAGTGAGACTGGCTCACCCATTTTTAGTCAATATGGTGCTGCTCCCAGTTGCTGCCCACGTAGAAATAGAACATCTGCACTAATGCTGCATGATCACTGGGCAAAGTGAGGCACATATTCAAATTCTTGAAACTGTAGTTGCTAAACAGCAGTTAAAGTTAAGAAGTATTAATGAATATTCTGTGGAAACAAGTCATTCCAGTGTTTTAGTCTTTCCCATCTCTGCCAGAAATCCTGAAAAATGTAACGCAGTGACTCTGAGAAACCTTCAGCTTCTAAAGAATTCTGACAAACACTAACTAACAGAGAAGCCACTCACAATTGGAATTACTTTACATCACCAGCTATGTGATGTCCTGTGGTAAACTACACACACTGGAAGAGTTTCACCCTTCCCTTAAGAAGGACCAAACCGGTAGTTAATCCTTCCTGACAGCATCCCATAATGTCTTAAAAGATAGCAGCTACTCTGAAACCATGGCTGCTTGTTCTGCCCGCAGAGTCTAGAGCGCTTGCAGTTTTCCCCTCGCCTCTCTCATTCTGCTGAGGGTTTCTGAAGAGGAAAAGAAGAGGAAACACAAATGCACGTACATGCACAGAAATAAAGAACCAGTTCCAAATCAAAGACAAATATAAAACATGCACGTCTCAGCTCACACCACCTAGTACAGATGCCTATTTTAGTGAGGCAGGTACATCAAGATAAAAAGTGACCAAATGTTCAGAAAACCAAAGATATTTCCAGCTTCAAACACCTCAGGATGCACCACTTTTTTTTCTGGCAGGGATAGATTACAGTCAAATCACCTTTTCCTTAACAGAGTTGGTATTTGCCCTAAGATGTTGCATTAAAGTGGATGAGAATAAGCTTTTTCAGACTACAAAATGAAAGGCAGAAGGGAAATTAAACCAGTAAAGCTAGTAAGGAAAAGACTGCTCCCTGACAGGCAGGGTCTGATTTGCATTCCAGCTGTAATCTCCATTCATGCTTCACAGGGTAAGCCTCAGGAATCATATACCCTTGGGATACCATCAGTTCACATCTCATTTGTTTTCCTGAATTTCACTTCATATTCCTTGCCCCTCACAGTGAAGGATAGCACCCATCAATTATTTTATTTATTATGTCCTCCCAATATCATGTTAGTGAAAGCTAATTATCTTACCAGGATATAAACGCAGCTATCAAAGTCAATGCCACCTATGGATCCATTTGTACAGAAGACACCCTAGTAGGGCAAAGAGGGTACACAAAAAGTACAGTAAAACCCACAGAACAATATACTTAAAAATATCCAGCTGCACAATATATGAAGGTATTTGTTACAGCCTTTTACACTCACTACTAGATTTTTTTTTATCAAGCATCCTCACTGACTGAAGATAAATAGAAACTGATACAGACACTCCCCCATACTGTGCCACACACCTGTGCTGTATCTGCTGTAATTCACCTCAGGTGAAGGCTTCATCCCACCCAACTTTCAGCTGATTCAGATCAGATGTGTGGTCAAGCAGTCACACCAGGGTCTTCCTTACAAGTGAGAAGAATCACACATCTTTAGGGAAAGCTACTCAGTTCAATGCTCTCCCCTTTATGCGAGAGCTCTTAATACCAAGAACTTTCCTCGGTATTGTCCTTTAAAGATCCTCTGTATTGTCCTTTAAAGAAGGAGAACTGGAACTACTGTAGTCAATGGAAGGCACAGCAGTGTAACTTACAATTTATTCTGTTATTTTTCCTTACACATCCTTATTAATTTTGGGGTTCAACACCTGTACCATCTTAAAACAGTGATTACATCCTGCAAAGACAGCTTGTAAGAAAATAAAAGAATTGTCCATACTACCAGTAGTCCCCGGAGTTTTGTATTTATCACTTCTAGATCATTTCTGGTTTTCAAACAAAAGTAAAGCTCATTTTTCACTGGGTTCAGTACGCATGTGCTTTTCAAGTCTCCTTCTACCTGTCAATTCCCATCCTGCATTTAATCTGTAGAACATACTGGAAATAAATCTCTATGTTCTAAAGGCAAACTTCACTATCTCCCAAAAACAGAAGCACAGGAATGCTTGGAAGTTGAAACATAAATTTGTCACTTTATGGACATTTTTCTGCTCCTATTGAAATATTCTGAAAAATACTTGAGTTTGTGGTCGTATATTGTGTTTTCTGCTAGTTTCTGCAAAACCATTCCTTTTAGTTTTACACTCAGAATTGTCAAACGCTGATTTAAGAGCAATAAAAGGAACCATTTGCAGTGTTACTTCACCTTTGCCTTTTTGTAACTTTACTACTTTGGAATTGCAATCCGTAAAAATGAAAATAATAATTCTTTCTAGGCACCAGAGAGGTCTTGCCCAAAGGTCCTTCCCATCAACAGGAGTCATGGATATCATAGAATCAAAAAATGGTTTGGGTTGGAAGAGGCCCTTAAAGGTCACCCGGTCCAATCCCCCGCCCCACAATAAGCAGGGAAGTCTTCAACTGGATCAGGTTGCTTAGAGTCCCATAGAACCTGACCTGCAATACTTCCAGGGATGGGGCACCCACCACCTCTCTGGGCAATCTATGCCAGTGTTTCACCACCCTCAGTCTAAAAAAATTCTTTCTGATATCTAGTCTGAATCTCCCCTCTTTTAGTATAAAATCATTACCCCTCTCCTACCACAATAGGCTAAAAAGTTTGTCCCTGTTAATTCTTATAGTCCCCCCCAAACACTGAATATAAGCATTGGTATAAATACATCATGAAAACACTGCAATGCAATTTTGCATGTTCTCTCAATCCCTTATTCCTCCAAGGACCCATTCTTTTTCCTCACAAAAGATTAAGGAGGTCTGACTGCTGTCAGAGGAAATAAAGTTGAATAAAGATTGAATGATATTTCATTTGCCAGACAAATTTCATTACTCGGAGAAACTACTGCAAGACTATCTCATCGGCACTGTACAACACAGGGTTTCTCATAAAGACACTGCAACTTTTAATGAATCCAAGCATCAGAGTACCTTGAGTTTAATGCAACCTCAGGGAGCAGCATAGCCTTTCTTTGATTTTTGGGGGTTCATGAAGCTCACACCCAGACACAGCATCTCAGAACTGGGAGAGAGGATCACGGATGCCTGAACGTGGGCAGGGGCTCGAGGGAGAGTTTTGCTTCAAGTTCTCTCTGAAGAGCTGAAGCACAGCGCGAGCACAAAGCACTCCACAGGGTCACACAGAAACAACGCTGCCCTCAGAGGGAACAGCAACCCCCTCACAGCAGAAGGTTGACCCCAAGGGCCCAGGGTGCTCCTTACACTTCTTAGGGTCACTTTGAGATGAGTGGGAAGGAGAAGGGGTCCTTCATGGAAGGCTGAGGGGGGCAAAAAAAGGTGGTCCTCCACAAAAGGTGGGGGCTGAGGAGGGAAGAGGGGTTTCCCCACAGACCAGAACAGACTTCCTCAAGGACAGCGCAGAGGGAGAGGGGACAGGGAGTCCTCCACAGATGGCAAGATAGGGGACAAGGGGGTTCCCTATGGACAGGGGAACAGAGGAAGATGGGGGTGCCTCAGGGACAATATGGAGGGGAAGAAGGGTTCCCCCACAGATAAAGGGGCAGGAGAGGCGACAGAGGTCCCTCGCTGAGGGCAGAAGAGGAGGGAACAGGGAGTCCCCTCATAGAAGGCAGGGAGTGGAGAAGAGGTGGTTCACCACAGGCAAAGAGATCAGGGAAAAGGGGGGTCCCTCATGATGGCTCAGAGGGAGAGGAAGTCCCCCCACAGACAGCAGGGCAGGAGGGAGAGAAGGTTCCTCATGGACAGAAGAATGAGGGGAGAAAGAGTTCCCCACAGACAGAGGAAAGCGAAGAGGGGGCTCACAGATAGAGGGATAGGAAAAGAGGGGAATCCCTCATGGATGGTGAGGGGATGGGGTTCCCCACAGGATGGGGGAAAAGGGGGTCCCTCATGGACAAAAGAATAGGGGAGAAGGAGGACGCCACGGACAGCATTGGGTGGGAAGAGCGAGGGGATCGCTCACAGAGAAATAGGGGAAGAGGGGGGTCCCTCATGGACAGTTAGGGGAAAGAGGGAACAGGAGTTCTCCCACAGGCACAAAGGGATGGGGAGAGAGGAGATGGGGAGGGAGAGGGAGACACGGGGACCCTCACGGACCGCAGGGCAGAGGCGGGGGTGGGGGCCCTCAGGCAGAGGGATGAGAAGAGAGGGGCTCCCTCACGGGTAGAGGAATAAGAAGAGAGGGGCTCCCTCACGGGTAGAGGAATAAGAAGAGAGGAGTTCCCTCACGGGTAGAGGAATAAGACGGGGTGTTCACCACAGATGGAGGGATAGGGGAAGAGGGAGCCCTTCATGGACGACATCGGGCATGAGGGGACAGGACACGGACAGAGGAATGAGGGGGAGAAGCGGGGTCCCCACGGACGGAGGAATAAGAGGAGAGAGAGTCCCTCACGGGCAGAGGAACAGAGGGAGGGGGGGTCCCCACGGACAGAAAGACAGGGGAAAAGGGGGTCCCTCATGGACGGCAGGAGGGGACAGGGGGTCCCTCAACCAGACAGAGGGATGGGGAGAGGGAGGGGGGGAAGAGAGAGGGTCCCCCACGGACAGAGAGATGGGGAAAAGGGGGTCCCTCATGGACAGCAGGAGGGGACAGGTGTCCCCTAACGACACAGAGGGAGGGGGAGAGGAAGAGGGGGGAAGAGAGGGGCGGGGGGAAGAGAGAGGGTCCCCCACGGGCACAGGGATAAGGAGAAACGGGGAGCCTCAGGGTAGGAGGGAGAGGAGGGTCCCGCACGGGCAGAGAGATGAGGAGGGAAAGGCGGAGATCACAGACGGGGAGGGAAAGCCAGAGGGAGAGGGAGACCCTCCCGGGCAGAGGGATGGGGAGGGGGGTGCCCCACTGCTGGAGAGGGATGGTGTGGCGGTCCCAGCACCCACCGCCCATCCAGTTGGAGGAGATGTTCTGCAGCATGGTGAAGGGGACGCAGAAGAAGGCGATGAGCAGGTCGCTGAGCGCCAGGGAGCAGATGAAGATGTTGGTGACGGTCCTCATGGCTTTGCTGCGGGTCACCACGTAGAGCACCAGGCAGTTGCCGAAGAGCGCCAGGGCGAAGATGAGGGCGCAGACCAGGACGAAAGCCACCTTGGTGCGCCCGGGCAGCTCCGGGATGTAGACGAGCGGCTGCAGCCCGTAGAGGGCGATGAACTGCTCCCTCGTCACGTTGTTGTCCCGCAGGAGCCTGGCGAACTGCTCCGGGGTGATGTTCAGGGATCGCATGGCGCGGGGAGAGCCAGGAGGGTCCTAGGGGTTGGGGTAGGCGGGGGATCCCGGCTCCCCGCACCGCGACCGGCTGCAGCGCCGCCGCCTTGGAGCGGGAGGAGCCCGGGGGCGGGGGGGGCGGCGCCCGGTCAGCCCCTCGGCATCCCGGACCCGTAACCGCCGGGAAATCGGCTCCTGGGATAGGCACTAACCCAGCTTCGGGGGGCTGAGCCTACCGAGACCCCGGCAGGCTCCCCAGGGTCCCTGTCTCAGCCAGTCACCTGCGGTATAACCACTTTTGTGCGATGGTAAAGTGAAGCTCCAAAAGAAAAGGAATTGTCAAAACTTCCTAGTTTAGCCTAGAGAAGAGGAGGCTGAGAGGAGACCTCGTTACTCTCTACAACTACCTGAAAGGAGGTTGTAGAGAGGAGGGAGCTGGGCTCTTCTCCCAAGTGACAGGGGACAGGGCAAGAGGGAATGGCCTCAAGCTCCACCGCGGGAGGTTCAGTCTCGATATAAGGAGAAAATTCTTCACAGAAAGGGTTATTGTGCGCTGACAGAGGCTGCCCAGGGAGGTGGTTGATTCACCTTCCCTGGAGGTGTTTAAGGCACGGGTAGATGAGGTACTGAGGGACATGGTTTAGTGTTTGATAGGAATGGTTGGACTCGATGATCCGATGGGTCTCTTCCAACCTGGTGATTCTATGATTCTATGCCAGGACTGAAGATCCCTTTACCAGGCAGGTGTTCCCCAGCAGTAAAACCAGTCTTGTGTGACAAGGAGCCAAAGATCCAAAAAGAAAGTAATTTTCCAAACTTTCAGTCACTGAGATCTCAGGATGCTCCGAAAGGTCCCTTTCCCAGGCAGACATTCACTAGCAGTATAACCACTTTTGTGTGATGAGGAACTGAAACTCCAACAGAAAAGCATTTTTCAAGCTTTCAGCCACTGAGCTCACAGAGACTCCAAGAGGATCCTGAATATCCCATTCTCACAGAGTCATTCACCAGCAGTATAACCACTCTTGTGTGATGAGAAGCTGAAGATCCAACAGAAAAGTAATTGTTCAAACTTTTGGTGGCTGAGCTCACGGAGATCCCAGGAGGCTCCCAAAGATCCCTTTCCCAGGCAGACTCTTCCCTAGCAGCAAAACCAGTCTTGTGTGATAAGGAGCCAAAGATCCAAAAAGAAAGTAATTTTCCAAACTTTCAATCACTGAGATCTCAGGATGCTCCGAAAGGTTCCTCTCCCAGACAGACATTCACGAGCAGTATAAACACTTTTGTGTGAGGAGGAGCTGAAGTTTCAACAGAAGAGTAATTGTCCAGGCTTTTGGTGGCTGAGCTCACAGAGATCCCAGGAGGCTCCCAAAGATCCCTGTCCCTGGCAGATGTTCCCTAGCAGTATAACCACTCTTGTGTGATGACAAAGTGAAGCTCCAAAAGAAAAGGAATTGTCAAAACTACTGGCTGTTGGGGTCACTGAGATGCCAGGACTGAAGATACCTGTCCCAGGCAGATGTTCCCCAGCAGTAAAATCAGTCTTTTGTGATAATGAGCCAAAGATCCAAAAGAAAAGTAACTTCCCAAACTTTCAGCCACTGAGCTCACTGAGACCCCAAGGAAGCTCCCAAAGGTCCCTTCCCCAGGCAGACATTCACCAGCAGTATAACCACTTCTGCGTGATGAGGATCCAAAGCTGTGACAGAAAAGTAATTGTCCAGGCTTTTGGTGGTTGAACTCACAGAGATCCCAGGAGGCTCCCGAAGATCCCTTTTCCCTGATGGTCACCAGCAGTATAACCACTCTTGTGTGATGAGGAGCCAAAGCTCCAACAGAAAAGCATTTTTCAAACTTTCAGCCACTGAGCTCACAGAGATCCAAGGAGGCTCCTGTAGATCCCTTTCCCATACAGACATTGACCAACAGTATAATCAGAGAGGGTTTCAAAGAACCTAATCCCATTCAACCAAGCTGGCTAGACTACTTAGGTAAGGTTATACCACATCCTAAGATGCTCCTGCTAATTGGTGGCAATAGGAATCGATAAAATGCCACTCCAGTTTAAATGTGGATAATAATGGGAGCTAAATTCTAACAGGGAGACCAAGTTCAAAGTATGCACTGTTTGGTCTTCCAACATGTTTTATATTGCCCTTTCTATACCATATGGATATCATTTATGCACTCTGTCACAATACATTTAATAATAACTTGTTTTTAATCAGCCACATAATAGATTATCAAAAGGGATCCAAAGAAGGTGATAACAATTTTGGAAGTAATTCTTAGCACACTTCTGCCTCCTCACAGTAATTGATGTTTCATGAGGAATCAGCGTCACCTGGGAGAATGCTGTAAAATTAGATTTTGAACAGCGAGGGTGCTCCTTGCCCTGCGTCTTTACCTGTACCAGGGAAGTATAAAGCAGAATGAAGAAAAGTCTAGCACAAACTGTCTGTTTATTAGCTATTATGTTGATGGCTTGCAAAGGAAAATTGGAGAGGGAAGAGTTCACCACCAGGTCATTCTTGGCAAAACAAATTTTCTCAACAGGAGCAAAGATATTTTGTGTCATCTTTGAAAGCAAATAGTGTTAAGTGGCAGTGAAGGGAGAGCAGTTCCTGCGCCTGCCCTGTTACATGTGTATTCCAATCTGCACAAGTCAGACCACAAATGCTAACAATCCTCTTTAAGATATAGCTCCATGACAAAGAATTAAAATTCTCTTTATTATCCCATCACCGTAGGGTGCTGTCACCCTTCCGTGGTGTGATATGGCCCTGGGTTTGCCTCTTGAGACCAATGCAATCCATCTCCCTCTCCAACAGGCTTTCTAAACCTTGTTCTGGAAGGCAAAGTGCTCACCAGACCAGTTTAGTTCCCAGCATTCAGATGGTCCCTTTCATCTTTTCTCTAGTTGGCTAGAAAAACTTGCTGTTTTAATCTTCTAATGCCCTGCTGAGCTTATGCTCCATAGCACCAACAGACTCCTCTTGGGTTCAATTTTCCCAGCACCTTCCCTTGGACTATGCACTAATTGCAGCAGATGTAGCCCAAAGCCACTTTGATATACACTACTCAAGTGCCCTTTGCTATACATCTTTTTCTTTTCCGTCTTTATCCGTCTCATTGCATTATTAACAGAAGGCTCATCTAGAAGCTCTTCTATAAACAAACAAACCGGATATTTTTCAGCAGATTTCATTCATATTATAAATAAAGCAGGGTCAAACATGGACAAGGTCAGTTTTTGGTGTCATGTTCTGCAGTGTTGTGTTAGTCATTGCAAAAGCATTTGAGCATCAAGAACTTAACAAACAAGCTTTCACCTAAGTGCTGCAAATTATCAGGGTTTATGGTTCATATGGACATATCTTTCGCATCTATCCTGATTTTATTACTAGGATTGCTCATTACAAGAAATCAAACAGCATTAAAATGAAATGGTTAATGTACATAATATAAATCTTGAAGCTGTAGTGAAGTGTGCAATTACATCTGTTGCAGATTCAGCTGCTTTTTTCATGCAAAGAAAAGCAGGATGCAGGTAGTTTTACAGGCAGCATCTGCCTGCAGTATTTACCCACATGGAAAAGATAAATTCAGGATTTACAGAAACTTTCATTCTCTATGAGCATTATCGATCCTCTTGGCTGAAGAGCACAGGCACCATACAAGCGATACAGCAAATCACTTGTAATGGCATTACCCAGCTCCTTGACCTGAATAAAATTATATTTGCAGTAAAAACAGCGGAGTTACAAATAGTGGCGTCATCTAAAACCTGCTGGATTTACTGAAATAACTTCTCTGCTTCCAAGGGCTAGAAATGATTGGTAGGTAGAGAAAAATGAGGCTTACTTTTCAGGGCAGGCAACCAGTGTTCTGCTTTATCCTGTGCCCCGTGGACACTTCCAACTCCTGCTAGTTTCCTGCAGTCACAAATCAAAGTGATGTGGGGCTGCTCTTAACTCCCCACTGTCATTCAGCTCTTCAACAAAATGACCCATTGCGTAAACCTGTTCTCTCTAGAACTGGAAAGCGAGAGTGTACATGTATAAGAAGGCACTCGTGCCTTGGTTCCTAACAGAAGAAGCATAAAAAAGCCTTTCGAAATAAGTGGGTTTCTTTTCCCTTAATTGGCCTTCATACTTTGTAGATTTGAGCAACATCACTGATGTACATACCTTGCACTTCCCTGCTTTATTTTTTTCAGTTTCTAATGATGACATTACATAGCTTTTATCATTTACCTCCAAATCCACTTCTGTTTCCATCGAAGTCTTTGGAGCTTTGATATTTACATCAATGGGACATAGATCATGCCATTACATCATCTTTGTAATGCTCAACAAATTAATCTCTCGTCTAAATTTGAGAAGTTGTAGCATTCTTAATACCATTATTAACTTGCACATACCTTTAAAGATAATTACAAATTGCAAGGCACTTTCCTGTTCCTCTGACTGTTATTTGTGAAATGGATGTGCTTACATATATAAGCCAAGGATCTGAAAAAAATGAAACATCCTAACAAATAATTGACTGTACAGCAGCAGTGTATTTTTCATTATTCTTAACTGAAAAAAAAAGCCTCCTACTAATTAAATGGCTAGAAATACTCTACTTCTCTATCTCGAATCCCAGTGAAACAACCTTACGACTTCAACATAAATCAAGTCTTGGGTTTGCCAGTAATTTTACTTTGACTTCAAGAAATTATAGATTCTTTTGTCACAAACCTACAGACTGATCAGCGTGAAAAGTGGTGAAATATGAGTTGTACCAGATTGCAGTCTATGAAACCCACTCATTTCTTCATCCCACCATATGCTAATATTTTTTTGCCTAGAGGATTAATTGGTATGACACTTCTCATTCAAAAAGGACAGTGATTTTTTTTTGCAGACTGAAAAATACTGTCCATCAGTTTGTGCACAGGTGGTAACCTTTTCTCTTACAAAACTAAAGGAAGCTGTAATCACACTGTTTCCATTTTAATCACAATCAAGAATCATAGAATCAATAAGTTGGAAAAGACCTTTGAGATCATCAAGCCGAACCTTATCTATCCAGTACTAAATCATATCCCTAAGCACCTAATTTACCCCCATCTTTTAAACACCTTCAGGGATGGGGACTCAAATCACCTCCCTGAGCAGCCTCTGCCAGTGCCTGAGAATCCTTTTGGTGAAGGATTTTTTTTGTAACATCCAATCTGAACCTCCACTGGTGCAGCTTAAGGCCATTCCCTCTCATCCTATCACCTGTCATTTGGGAGAAGAGACCAACACCCACCTCTCTACAATCTCCTTTCAGGTAGATGTAGACAGTGATAAAATCCAAGTACGGCCACTGTGAGAAAAAGCCGACAACAAAGAACCGGCAGACATAGTTTTACACAAATTTTGTAAACTGAGTGTGAAGTTTGTTAAAAACCATGCACAGCACATATTTTGACCATTGAGAAAGCAAATATCATGTAATCCTAAAACAGGAAACTTTGTTTCATTAAAAATCTCTACTCACATTGTCTAACTCAGGCAAAAGAAATAGATGACAAAACTACTAATGAAAGTGTCCTTTTCCTTCTCCTCTTCCACTCCCTTTACATTTCCAAAGACTGGTAGTGATATTTCCTTTCAGATCCACATTACCAGCTTTTAAGTAGCCACTGGAGCTAATGAGTAGTAAACATTATTAGCCTTGGATCCTTTGGTAGATATGTTGGGGATGCATTCATCTCTGATCTGTATTAGTAGCACAGCTTTTAAGATCATTTTTCAAAGGAATGTAACAGCTTATTATCATCATTAGGAAATCTTAGGTTAAACGAATCAGAAATGAAGTAGCTATTAAAATGGTAAAAGCAGCCTCTGAAAAATAAATTTATTTAGATTATTTGCTGTTTATTAAGAACATATGTTTGGGGAGAGCACCAAGGCTAAATCCTCATCTTTAGCTTTACGTGCTTTTATACATTTAGACAAACAACCTGAAAATTCTCTTAGATAAGGTAAAACTCTACACTAGTTGGACTAGAGACTTGGTTGGTACGGAGGGCACAGCTCAAGGTTTGTCTTATCTGTATATAGTTATTTCTGACTCTTGTCTCACCTTCTTTCTGTAAGCTTTACTTTCCATCACTCGTGATGACAGGCCACTTCCACAAAACAATATTTATTAAGAAAAGCATCACTGTCTAAAATAGAGTTGCACACAGTTGCAAAGTCTGTCAGAGTGGTTGAACAGAAAATCAATGACGTTAAACCTAGCATGTGGACTAACTTCAAAATGTTTTGTCTCATGCTGTGTGACTGCTGATAAACAGTACTGTCTGAAAATCTTCTTTCTTGTGGAGCCTTGTGGTTGGGCTCATTCACACCTCTCAGTTTAGTGATCCCCACTGAGTTTTATAAGCCAGCTTCATCTCTCAGCGTGTTACACGGGTCTGTGAGAGAGGCAAAGCTTACAGCCTCATACAGCTTCCCAGTCATATTTGATGAAGCTATTAAAGGAGAGCCTCTACATGAACAAGTCGCCCTGCTTTAGCTAGGGAAGCCAAATCTTTCAGGTCCTGTCTTTGATGAGGAACCACAGATCCACCAATGTCTGTCCCAGCAGTGTGCAGCTCAGCCCCTGTCTCTAGAATGCAGGATGCTCGATCAGCTGCCTGGCACAACACCCCTGTACACCCTGCTAAGGACTGAAAATACACCAACAATTCACTGTGGAACTATATAACTGTAGAACCCACACATCTTAAAAAAATTAACAAGGAAACTAGCTTTATACCTTATGGAAAAAGTAGCAACTCACCCCAGCGCAGGTTCTTATTCATCCAAACCAAGACTTTGTGGCTAAGATTGTTTTGACATTATTTGATTTAGAGTTTCTAACCTCTGAACTGTATCCCAGCCCCTCAAATGGCGCAGCTTGCACAGAAATTTGTTCATTGTATTTTCAGAGTCAGGCCAAAGGTGGAGACAGACTTTTTTTCCTCCTACTCTCCTTATTTTTCCTTCCCTACTCTGTCTTGTCATGCAAATGGAGCAGAAAAAGAAGACAGTCAACTCTTCACAACTTAAAAAAATAGGTATGGTCTTTGGAGTGTTGGGGAGAGGTTGTAGTATTTGAAGAGCGTGTTTAATCTAAAATACTAAGCTGTGGTTTATGTACATATTTGCAAGTACCGTTTATATACATGCCAAAATGCTAAGCTGTATAGAGATTAGGGTTATTTTTAGTTCCTTTCACATACTTGTGTTGGGAAGCAGCTCATCCATCCTCATTTCTCTAAACCTTTTCTCTTTTCGGTGACAGTTGCAACTGATATTCTCTTTTATTCATGTACGCAGAAAACTAGGTAATTTTTGCCACCAGTTGTCAAATGCCTCAGTTTCCCCCTGTGCATCAGTCCCATTCATAAGAAATAGTCACAAATTCCTCAGCAAGCAGTTTTCACCATGACCAGCCAGAAGTCTGTTTCTCTTGTCCTCAGAGGAGTTGTAGTGAATGCCAGGAAACAATGGGGACAGCACCATAATGCAAATATCCTCGCTTCGTGTAGCCCTCACATCCTTTTAATTTCTTTTGATGTTTTCTGGATGATTCGTGTACAAAAATCAGTACTAATCGTCATGTAAACCTCACGTACAATTACAGTGCAAGGATTCCAAGAATAAATATTTCCTTTCACTTCAAATATTCCAGCTGGCTGTCTGGTCAGCCCCAACTACACCAGAAATCCTGAATACCTCTTGCTCTTTGTTTCCACTTCAAATCATCTCTCTTGCACTACATTTTTAAGGCATTGGTTGACTGTCACACAAAGCCTTGTCTAATTGTAAAAGACCTTGTATAATTTTTAGCTGTTAGTCCCCTTTTGAGCTTGCACTGGAATGAATTCTCCATCTAAGAGCAGACAGGGTAATTTTCACCCTTTCGTTCAAGAAATAAAATATTTAAGTAATTTTGCTTCCTGATAGTCCAAGTCTCACTTTCCTTCTTTCTATTGATCCTAATATCTAGCCTTGTCATTTGCAAAATATGGTATTAAATATCTGTATTACAGTATCTTTTCTCTTTTCCTTTTCAAGTGAAAGCACCGTTTATCAGAAAATAACTGATTCAGTCCTAGATGCCGAGTAAAAGCTGAAGGAATCTTTGGATCTAAGCCTCTCCAGAGAAATGCAGAATATGGTGTTGCAGGGACTGACAAAGGAAGCTGCACCATTTTTTAAGGTAGTACATATAATAAGAACTGTCATTACGGTTTTAAATTTAAGTTACATTCACTATTTGGTGTATTGAGTATTATTAAAATACTTTGATATGAGATTACCATACTGCAATGCTCTCAATTTTAAATATTTCGATTTAAAATCTTTAGTTTGATGTTGTCAAGTAGATCTTTAAGCTGTTTGACCTATAATGACTAGCTGACAAAATCTCAGTCACTCATTTTAGAGCATCAAATACAGCTCAGGGAAAGCTCTTTCCTAAAGAAATATAATGCTGCAGTTCTATATGTCAAGTTTTCAATTACATAAATGACCCTAAATTATTTCTGAAAGAGAAAATTATGTTAGAAAATGTACTTTTAAAAGTGAAATGAGCTCATTCAGCTTCTGTAAGCAAGAGACAAGGATCCTGCCTTCTGGCAAAGTAAAAATTGACTGGTTCACCAATCATCTTTTGAAAAGTTTATTGAAAACTAAGTCCATTTTCTTTTGCTTTGCATAAAGTATTACTAGATAATTATTCAAAACTATAAGGCATAAGGTAATAAACATAGACACGAAGGAGAAAGAATTCATGAAAACTCTAAACCATGAAGTCAGAGTCCTGGACACAATCTGCACAGCCTCACAAGGGACGTCACTGGTCAGGCACGTACTCTGATTTCCTTTAACAGGCAGCCACCAATATGATGCACAGATGCTTGAGGTGCCTGAGCATGTTGTGAAGAATTACAGGTAGCACATGGGGCTGATGATCCACTGCCTGGCTCTGCCTTTAAAATGCCAACGCATTTCCAAAGTAATAAGTTCTAAAACCCCATTAACAGACATATTAGTGCGGGCTAATTACCCACTGATCACCCATGCAATTGCTACCCAGACAAGATCCAGTGCTAATGTGAGTATTGATATCAGTCACAGTACGGAAGCCTAACTAGCACTGACCTCGGTTTTAACAGCAAAGCCAATGCTCAGTTAAGTGAAAATGCAGAGAGGCTGATATTTTCTCATCACCTGCTCTTGTTCTTCTCATTATTAGCAAATGCAGTTGTGGTTTTCAGTAGTTTTCATACGGACCATGGCATCAAACAGCATTCAGCTTGTAAGAGCTCAATTGTGTCTTGATTGCTAATGTTCTAGGGGTGAAAACTTTCAGTCACCTCACAGTGGGAAACAAGTCAGCTTATGATCTGACCAAGATTAATCTCACCACTAATGAAAGTCTGTTAGACCCGTAGGAATACTCTGCAGAAGTTGCAGGCTGCTCCAAATTAACTCTGTATTAACTGCATTTTAAAAGGGTAGAAACCACCTTGTTTTGGGTTCAAATACTAGCATTTTGGTGCCAATCCTCTCTCCCTGCAGTTTGAGCTATGCAAGAAATTCAAGTTTATCAGAAGTCTTCCACAAATCTGCGGCCAAGTACCAGCCTCTAAATCTGAAACATACAGAGCAATTGTTTTCTTTGTGGGGTCACCTCAGGTTATCAAAGAGGTTCTCAGGAACATCATTTAAAAAAAGTCAAACAAAGGTCAAGGTAGCTCTCTAGCCTGCCTTACACATTGATAATTTCTCTTGCTGCTGCAGGAACCATGAACTCCAGGCACTGGGCATTTCAGAAGATGCACAGGATGGAAACTGGAGAGCTCAGCTGCAGTGAGAGTGCTAACTTAAAATCTCCTTTTTCTTCCACGTAATACATTAGTCCTTCTTTTCGGCAGAAATCCTACCACAAGCAATGGGCAAGCAAAAAATATTAACACCTTTATTTTTTCCTCCCTCAGTGCTTTGCACCCTGCTCCTGTTAAGGAGCATCAGAACCCATGGAAGCAATACCAGAGTTCATACAGCTCAACCTGCAGAAATCACCTCGTGCTGGACACCAGAACACAAATACTGGAAATTCCTGTCTGTAAATAACCTCTCCAATGAATCTACCCTCTCTGCAAGAATCATTTGGTGACTGCCAACAGCAAACAGAAATATTTCTATTGCTTATCTAGAAGAAAGTGGAACAACAACACTCTATTCCCCAAAATTCAATAATCTCCAGAGAGGGGAGAAAACCTGTCCCATTCTAGATACAGGAGGGCTCAATGAATGATGAGATGCAAGATAATATTCCTATTACTTCTCACTTAGAAGCTCAAGCCAACAGCTTCCACGTTCCAGGAAGCCACGCTGCAGTGTATACACCCAGCTCACCCGAAGTGCTTGAGATCTGCAGCAGGGTTCAATAACTGATAGATTATTCCAGCTTTTATACTCTGCTACCAAACGCCCTACAGAGGACTGGAAGGAATCATAGAATCACCAGGTTGGAAGAGAACCATCGGATCATCGAGTCCAACCATTCCTATCAAACACTAAAACCCTCAGGACCTCTTCTACCTGTGCCTTAAACACCTCCACGGAAGGTGAATCAACCACCTCCCTGGGCAGCCTGTTCCAATGCCCAGAACATGCCATCCATGCCCATCTACAGGCAGGCAACAATTTTGTTACTTCCTGGAAGTAGTTCAGCAGAGTTCACTTGTCATAAGTCATCGCACTGATCTATATTTTTCTGTAGGACATCATGTTTTATATCCGCTGCATTTTCTAGAATAGCTTTTGCTTTCTGAAAAGATAGTGAAAAAGATAGCTAATACACGTTCTGACATTTTGCAGACTTTAAAGCCTGAATATTCCATGTCCTCGGGTAAAGCTGAATGAAATTGAACATAGAAATATTAACAAAATTTGGTAGCATTGCTTGGTCTCATAGATCCCTTCCACAAAAGAAGCTTCCCAAAGCAAATCCACAGATAGAGTGAGATGAAGCCTGTCCACCTCGAGATAAAACATTTGTTATCCTTTTTGATTAAATTAGAATTAGGCTCTCAGGCTTTATTTCATATAAGAGCCTTCCTACAGTGATTAATATCCACTTTCTCTGAGAAGGTAATTAAAACAATCACACTTCTATGAAAGCCACAGGCTAGATTTTAAAAACCGTCTGATGACTTAACAAGTACTGTTCTCACTGAAAAGCAGTGTGTGCTGCCACTTACAAAATCTTAGGAAACAGCTAATCCTACTTTTTGATCTGTGTGTTTGCAATTTTGCCACGTTTTGAATAGCAGCCGGATCATTCCCTCTAAACTCCAGAAAGTTTCATTACAGCAAAACACATTCTATCCCCTGTGTGTTTGGTCTAATTGGCAGCAGTTTTCTGATGTAAAGACAATCATAATATTTCAGAAAGGAGAAAAAACATCGGCTTATGAAATCACCTGTACTTTAAACAATCCACACAGTATTCATATGGGGCTAAATCACAGACTCCTTAATGCGGCCAAGCACAGGCACAGTGGTGTTCATGTGAATGATAATCATAGAATCATAGAATCACCAGGTTGGAAGAGACCTACTGGATCATCGAGTCAAACCATTCCTATCAAAAATAATCAGGCTCATTGACTATAACCTGTGTATCTTCTAAGCATTTCTTAATACTGTTGTGGCTGGTGATCCTGCTAAGATGTTATTGCATCATGATTTAGTTAGGTGTGATTAATTTCATGTAACCGCATGTAACCACTATTGTTCTGAATTAGAATAGCTTGCTCTGAATGAGTCATTTCTTTCTTTCAACCAGAATATTAAATCCTTATTCTTCCTTTTCAATATTTTGCCTAACTCCAGATAGAAAGGGTAGCACAGTGTGCTAAGCAGCAAGAGGCTCATGCTAACACAATTCTGCTGCTTTTATTCATATTACCACCTGCTGTCCCCAAAAATAAAACTTACAGAGGAGATATTTCAGCAAAACCACAGACTTCAAGACAGAGGCATATTCCAGGGTATGATCATTAGGAATAAATTGTTTTAGGGTATTTAACTGAACACATATTGAAAGTGCCAGGATCAATAGTATACAAAAGGAATTGAATGTTTAGTGTTTGATAGGAACAGTTGGACTCGATGATCCGGTGGGTCTCTTCCAACCTGGTTGTTCTATGATTATATGAATTTTGTGCTTTTAAGGGTTTGGGTGTTGTTTTTAACACGACTGAAGATGGTGATCACTTCCATGACAGGTTGGCTAATTTACTTTCAGTTAATGAATCTCTATGCATCAAGCGTCATAGCACATAATGTCAGCACATACGCATCATTGCTAGACAGTGACGCAGGAATCAAAATTTGTCTGAACTCATTCTGCAAGCCTACACAGTAATCCGGAGAATACAGATTAATCTCCAAACAAGGCTTTGTTGACATCCTAAAGGATATCACAGAATCATAGAACAACCAGGTTGGAAGAGACCCATCGGATTATCGAGTCCAACCATTCCTACCAAACACTAAACCATGTCCCTCAGCATCTTGTCCACCTGTGCCTTAAATGCCTCCAGGGAAGGTGAATCAACCACCTCCCTGGGCAGCCTATTCCAATGCCCAATGACCCTTGCTGTGAAATTTTTTTTCCTAATGTCCAGCCTAAATCTTGTTATGAATCAAGGCATCAGTAAAAGAAAGATTGTCCAGACACAAAGAAGATCAGGCTACCAATTATTGTATCCTTTAGGCAGCAAATATCAAAGAAGAGTAGGTACAATTTGTCACATAGAGTCATATCAGACTCATGAGGTGGTCAGTGGGCTGGCAGAAGCAATGGCAAGAATGAGACTGAAGGGAGGGAATAGCAATGGGAAGAGATGATGTCTCATCCTCACAGTCCATGTGAAAAAAATGAGTTATTTCCCTCTTCAAGCACAATCTCAGCATTAGGTTATACCTTGCTTTTGAATAATATGTTAAAAATAGACCCAGTTCCAAAGGAATTAAAAATATTATTATATCATTAAATAACCAAATGCCAGAACCAACTAGAAAAAGACACGTAGGATTTTTCACTGTAGGTTACAGAATTTCAGCTTAAGTATGAAACAGCAAAAAGCTATCATAGGTAGATGCAATCACCAAAAGCCAGATTTTAGGACATTTTTATGCACTGGGGTAATCTTATGGTAATACCTGAACTATCCATAAGAGAAGTGAGCTTTGCAGATGAAGCTAAGTGTTCAGTTGTAATCGCTTTGAGCTCTTTGGAGAACCTGAAGAGACTTGAATATGCTGGAAGAACAGATACTTTCATAACACTTGACAAGCCTGGCCTCAAGAGCCCTGAGACTCTTGAGTCTCAAAAAAAGCAACTTCCTCAGTGTAATCCAAGGGTAAAAAATGGCCAAAAAAAGCCAGAAAAAGTAAGTTCATAAAACAAAAAAACAAAAAAAAACAACCAAACCACCCCCCCCTCAAACACCCAGAAGTTTTCTGGAACAAAGTGAATGATTGAATTGTGTAAGAAATCCTGAGAATCTTAACTGAAGTGCAATGGAACAATCTGATTTTCAAACAGTATCAATAAGCATTTTGGATACAATTCATTTTTCACATTTTAGAGATGTATTCAGGGCCACCAGGGCCTTTGTTTCAGACAAATGTGAGTGATTTACAAAGTAAACACTGTGAAATGGATATAAGTAGTTTTCTCCTGAATGTAATGGAGACAAGAAAAACAGAGCTATGAATCAATTCTTTGCCATTTAATATTCCGCAGCTGTCATTATATTGTGCACTGCTCATCATGAACTTTTTATATTATTTAGATAACTTTATATGAAAACAAAAGTTCAGAAAATATTCAGCCTATTAAGGAATCAATGGCAAAGAACTTTTTGGTTTTTTTCAGGGAGTGTTTTGACCACAGCTCCATACACAGTTTTCCAGTCCTTTATTTGGTTAATGAAATATTTAGTTGAAATAGGTAAAGACATTTGCCAAAGAAATCCAGTATATCAGAAAGCCTCACGCCTGAATATGTTAGAGGTTTCCCAAATCCTCCAAAGTTAAATCACTTGTGTTTTGAGCACCTCATCCATCTCTCCCTGATAATGCAGAGTTTTCTAGAAAAGCTGTTTTTGTTTAACAGCCTGGGACAATCTTGTGTTTGATCTTGCATATTCCCCAGAACGGAGAGGAGAAAGAAGATAAACAGAGTTCTGCCTGCACATGAACTGGACCTCAGGAAAACACACAACATTAATTTTTGCTCTTTAAATGTTTCTGCATTTACAGACACGCAGTCAAGCAAATTAAACCTCTCATCAGTATTTATGAGCATGCAACAAAAATGAGAGCCTGTTTGACCATGAACCATTTCAATCAAGGTAAATACACTGGACCACAGGTGGGGAGCCACGTCTTTTCTTGTGGCTGAAAAGAAATTCTATCTTTTGGGGGTTACTTAAGGTCCACGTACACAAATCCAGTTTTATGACTGTCAGATTAGACTAATTTGCCAGCAATGCCTTGGAGCATGGACAGAAGGTACACGGAATAGTCTGGCTTGCTGTGAGTAAGCCAGCACATGGTCATGTTAACGCAGGACCAAGTCTAAGCTAATTTGACCTTTTGCTATTGAGCCTGAATGCAGTTCCACCATTTCCTAGGCAGACCTGGTTTTCAGCTTGAGTTTGACCAAGCCTGCTTAAGATGATCCTGCAGGTTGATGCTCGGAAATGAGCGTCACAGACTTCCCTTGAAATCTTCCCTCCAGTTCTGAAAGTATGGGGGCCACAGATGAGGCAAGTGTATAATTTCTTCTCCTCTGTAAATCCCTAGAAAAGTTTCCCTAAGATTTGAGGTTTCCCACTTCTCCCATATCCAGAACTGCTGGCTGCAGTCCCAGGTAACAAAGATCAGTTTTAGTAAAGATCCCTTCTTAATGTTTGAAAGGACAGAATAACAACCGTGGTTAATAGCAGGCACGTCCCCCGTGCAAGTGCTTGTGATGCCTCCGGAATGCAATACGGCACAACCCACAGACTCTGTCATCAATTGACATCCAAATGCTTGACAACGGAGAGAGCAAAATGTTATTGAGGGGGAAGCTGAGGTACAGAGGGATATGATTTGCTAAAGGTTATTCTGTAAACAAAACCAGGCATAGGACTCGGGCATTAGGCCAATGCTTTTTCTATTAGACAACAGTCCCCCTTGCCATGGAAAGTCTATGGAATAGTTTTCCTTTTCTTCCCTAAGAAGAAAACTTGCCTAAGATAAAGTGTGTTCCCTCAGATGACATGTGTACCCCAACAAGGGGCGATGGGGGAAGAGAGCTCACATCTAAACAGCTCTTTGTTCTCCCAACACCACACAGAGAAGCATCTTGCACTGCACAGCAGTGCTGAGGGTAGATACCAGGCCAGGCTGGATCATGCTGGGAAGAAGGTCTGGGCAAAGAGAGAAGATGACGAAAGAGATGGTGAAAGAGGGCTGTGTGCTGCCTCCTGGATAGGGAAAACTGTGAGTCCCACGTCCATATAGCTTATCCCTTGGATATGAAGGTTTGGCAGAGGACAGGCAAGCCCACGCGTTCCTTATGTCAGCCTGTGCAATGCAGTGACAGGCCTGTGTGTCTCTAACAACCTGATAGCAAAGCAAACACTAGAAGAGCCTTTCCAGAGGAGCCTTATTGCAGCAGCTTTGGCCTCTTCAAGCAACCACACTTGGTAGCCCTTCAGCCTCACTGTTTAGAAACAACTGGATGTTTTGTGCAGGACAAGTAATGAGAACAGCCTTCTGTAGCCCAGAGTCAGAGGTCAGAGTAACCTCATCCCAGAAAGGGCTTGAAGTAACTGCACAGAGAGAAACTGATTGGTCTTTTCAAACACCTAAAAGAACATAAACAATGGAGAATGAGAAAAGCCATTTAGGATGGAAAACAGCTGGGCCAAAAACAGATGTCAGGAATAATTTTAGTTTAAGAATCAGAAAAAAAGTCAACATTTTTACAAAATCTTGCCACTGCATCAGCCTATGCTATGCTAATATGTTGAAAACAGTGCTGTTCTGATTCCTCTTAGTTTTAAAGCAATCAAGTGAAACTGGAAAAGGCACAGAGAAGGATGACTAATGATACCAAGTTTTCTTATATACCAGACTCTTCAGCTTAGAAGATGATTAAAGGGGAGTGAGAATAGAAATCTGATAGAAGAATGCTCAGTGACAGAGGCTGGTGAAGTACAAATGGTTGTTTCTTGAAAAAAAAAACCAAAAAAGCAAACACTAAACAATACAGAAAAACAGGGCACAAAATGAAGGTTGAAGTTATCAGGTCAAAAAGCAAGGATATATTCCTCCACATAATATAGTTAAATGGGTTGGCAAAATTGATCAGGGTAATTAAGAAAGAAAAATTTGACAGTGCACTATTTACCTACCTGCTGTGTTTATTGCTGCAGTGGAAAACTTGGCTGAGGAAGTACCAGTCTATATTTGCCACATGTTAAAATACTTGCCTAACCTGCTCTCCAATACACCTAATAAACTGGATGTATTTTCAGCCTCATGCACTGTAGTCATAGAATCATAGGATCACCAGGTTGGAACAAACCCACTGGATCACTGAGTCCAACCGTTCCTATCAAACATTAAACCACATCCCTCAGGACCTCATCCACCTGTCCTTTAAACACCTCCAGGGAAGGTGAATCAACCACCTCCCTGGGCAGCCTATTCCAATGCCTAGCGACCCTTTCTGTGAAAAACTTCCTCCTAATGTCCAGCCTAAATCTCCCCTGGTGGAGCTTGAGGCCATTCCCTCTCGTCCTGTCCCCTGTCACTTGGGAGGAGAGGCCATCACCCTCCTCTCTACAACCTTATCTTCTTATCTTCTATCTCATCTTCTTCATCCTCTACTTCTTATAAAACTTCTCCGAGCAAGTCCCCAACAAGTGCAAAGGATGCAAAGCCTTCAAAAGCAGAGACAGATAAGTTTTCTTAAAGAACCAAATTCTGTAGGTACAATATGGCAGACGCTGCAATATCAAGATTATTAAGCCCTGTTTGCTTCCAGTACTGTTCTCCAATACCTCAGGATTTACTCAGTCATATGAAACAAGTGTGTTGTTCCTTTGCCTGTGTTTGTGAGCACTGCAACACCCAGCTGCAGTTACATTATTTATACAGCTTGCCCTTTTGCTGAAGAATATGCCTGGCTACATTTTCTATTTTCAAGCTGACAATCGCATAAAATATTAAAAACAATATTCTGAGGAAACAACATATATTTTTCTCGGCTGTTGTTAAGTCCATTGTGTTGAAATATTAAATGCCTCAACAAAAAACCTAATAACTTGACCCAGTTCAGAAAATAGAAATGATCATTAGTAAACATCATACCTTGTCATTCACAGCTCCAGCAAGCTGCCAAATCCTGCTTATTCAGATTTTCATTCATCGCTGCCTCCAGGTTCTAGGCTGACAAGTCTTGTCAAGCTTCGGAAAAGGCTCTCTCATGACTTTTATCCGCAGAAAAGCAAAATTCAAACCAGAAAGTATAAAAAGCTTTGCACTTCCTATGGGAGACACTAAACATAAAGAAAGAATTAAAAAAGTACTTAAGACATAGCTGTATTCAGCTGGGAGGTGTTCCTTCCGTGTTCCTGCCCAGCCTACCTGACATCAGGTGCTGCTTCAGCCTGAGAGCATGGAACACTGAGCTGAGAAACAGCAGTATGATGGGTGACATTTGTGGTGGTGCCAAAGCCGTGAAAACAGCTTCTGACCTGCTAGTGCAAAACAGAGCAGTCAGATACATTAACCAGACAAACTGAGGCTGAGGAAGGCTGAAGGAAAAGCAGGGTGCCTGCAGGTATCTTTTCTCCAGCTGACCTGCTGTCTGGTGCAGTCTGCGGCCCAAGCAGAGTACAAGATCTCTGCCAGAGGGACTCATCTATGAGTTACGTTCACAGATGGAGCTCACCTTGTGCTAGTGGAACATGGAGTGATGGAGGAAAATGAGACAGAGAAAAATGGGGAATGGGAGGTGGTTACTGAATATGCAAGTATTGTTTTCAATTATCACTGATTTTATATGATACACCTGAGAGTATTTTCCAATCAGTCTCTTCAACATCCTCAAGTTAATGACAGCCAAGCTATTTCAGTACACAATCAAAAAAGAAAGTGATTTTTAACCTGCGTTAGTTTCTGCTTTGGAAAAAACAAATCTTCAACTTATATAGTTTTCCCTTGATGCATTTTAAAATCAAAATAACATTTTAAATAATCACATTTTTTAACATAACTTAGCATTTTTATAATTACATACTTAGCACTAACATTGTAAAGAAGGGAAACCCCTGAAAGAGGAAAAACACTGACAGAGGAATTGGTAATGGAGTGAAAATAAACCATACTGAATTAATCCTAAAGACTGAACTTCACTGCAAGTCAGCTTACTATAATAGTTAATATTCAGTGCAAGCCAGCTTTATTTTTCAAAACAGTTAAGTATGAATGCAAAAGGAAAATCGAGTTATTAAAACATGATTGCTTGCCTGTTGATTTAAATCACACTGGTTTATATGAGTCCCAATTATTTATTCTTATCTTCTTGCTTTTGGCAAAGCAACATTAACAGCCCTTTCTTATCATTTCCATACAAAACCAGAAAAGCTTTTTTTCTTAATTCAGAGTCAAAATATGTACCATGAGAATCAGACACTCGACATTTAATATTTGATAATACGAGAGACTTCAAGGAACCATCAGATCTTGAGATTTCATTTGAGAAGGGCATATCTGTATTTTCTTACCTCCTGCAAAACTGGTAAGTCACCATTCCTTGTCAGGTGTACTGCTACAGAAGAGCACTGGAGAAAAGTTTTAATTAACTTTTTTTTTTTTTTCTTGGCATATCTCAAAATCTGACAAAGCCCTTGACTAGAACTCTTTTGCAGTGAACCATATCAACATGGGAACTTCATTATAGACACAAGCTGAAAGACTGAAACACTCAGCGTAAACAGATACCTAAGAAGTGTTCCAGGTGAAATTGGTTCCTGCTTCACCTGCTTCTGGTCTACATTAGTTTCCCAGCTTAAATTATCTGCTTGCTTTCCCAAGTGTTCTTCAGGTGTTTGAAAAGAGCTATCAGCCTCTCTCAACTGTTGTTTTGATGGCTATTTGCAGGAAAGAACTCTGGTAAGAACCTCACAGCTGTCGTTTGTCAGATCTGTTCTCTTCTTATTTAAAGCTATGACTCATTTAGCTGAGTTATAAAACCTAAACAAACAGCATGTCAAACAGCAAGTGGTAGGTTGGCTGGGTATCCCTTTTTGTTCTTTTCTTCCAATCAAATAAATCACAAAAGTTTGGGGTTTTTCTAACCACAGTGCAGATTTCAACCCTCTGAGAATGAGAAAGCCCTAAACATTTTTCAGAAGAACTCTAGCCCCTAGGGAACCTGGCATACATGAGCAGCTGAAGAGTAATTAATTTTCTATCGTCTCATTCCAAACCTCTCACAGATAGTCAGTGGAGCACAAGCTGAGATTTCCTTGATGCATGGGCTACCCTGGTGCAACAGCTGGGGATGTTTAGCTTAGAGAAGAGGAAGCTAAGGGGAGACCTCATTGCTCTCTACAAGTACCTGAAAGGAGGTTGTGGAGAGGAGGGAGCTGGGCTCTTCTCCCAAGTGACAGGGGACAGGACAAGAGGGAATGGCCTCAAGCTCCGCCAGGGAGCTTCAGGCTGGACATCAGGAAAAAAAATTCACTGAAAGGGTCATTGGGCACTGGCAGAGGCTGCCCAGGGAGGTGGTTGATTCACCTTCCCTGGAGGTGTTTAAAGGATGGGTGGATGAGGTGCTGAGGGACATTATTTAGTGTTTGATAGAAATGGTTGGAATCAATGATCTGGTGGGCTTTTCCAACCTATGATTTTATGTGGGTAGTTAGTATGGACAGGGCCACCAGAGAAAAGGATATAGGAAAAATAAATGAGCTCCTAAGAAACACTATTAGGTAATTCAAACCATAACATCGTAATGATAGACAACACAATTACCTCCAAAACTACAGACTCCTTGATATTGATAGGCTGAGAGTACTAGCACAAAAAAGCCACTCTAGTTAGCTGGCATGTGCCAGCTTGTGCCACATCCCTTAAGATGATTTTTTTTTAGATAGACCCATTCCACAAACGTGGTCTCCACGTGTTGAACTTCCTATATGCTTTTAACCTTAACATTGCCTCCAACTACCTGAAAGGAGGTTGCAGTGAGGTGGGTGCTGATCTTTTCTCCCAAATGACAGGCAATAGGACAAGAGGACACAGCCTCATGTGGCACCAGGGCAGCTTCAGATTAGACATCAGGAGGTGGTTGAGTCACCATCCCTGGAGGGATTCAAAGGATGAGTAGATAAGGTGCTCAGGGATATTGTTTAGTAGTGGGTAGGTATGGTTGGATTCAATGCTTTTGCAGGTCTTTTTCATCTAAATGATGTTATGATTCAAAAAATATCGCAACACCTTATTTTTAAAATACTTTCAATTAGTGCTGATTTTGGCTGAGCCTGAAGGCAAAGTTGCAACAAAAGTCATTGGGTTCTTATACCTGTTTAAAAACAGGGTAATTAATCTTTGAAAACAGGTCCATGCTTTACAGCTAGGTTCAAGGAAATTTCCTGCCGTCATTCATCCATTGGCCATTATTATTCTATTTACATTGAGACTACAGTAAACATCTTCAAACTTCAACATCTATAATAAAACACAAATGCCATCATGGACTGATAAAACTGAGTTGAATGACAGTGCAGTGTTCATGACACTGTATAAATGCATACTTTGAGTCAAATTATATTTGTGTATAACTCTCAAAAACACCTTGAAAATAAACATTAGGAGGACCAAATCAGGTTGGGTTTTGTTTGGTGTTTTTGTTTTTTTTTTTTTTTTCTGGTGCGTGTTAACCTCATACACCAGGCCTATCCTTCGAAAATAATTCTCTAGTTTGCTTTTAGCAAATCTACTTAACTACGTGACAAACCGTGGTGTTATTTAGTCAACCTAGATTATCCAACTGGGACTTTCCACTGATTTCTATGTGCCAAAAATTGCAGCTCGAAGAATGTGGTTTGATTCAAGTAGGTGTGATAGCGGCTTTTTCCTAAATTAGAGAAGTTATTTCAATCATCTTCTTTGTTATTCCAGAAATAATGATTATGATCTTGTACACAATCCCTCCTTACTGCTAGTGTTAGCAACCACAGCTATCTAGCAGTGGATATTCTTCCCAGGACTGAGACTTTGAAAATTTTCAACCTTTTTATTATAGTTCATTACTAATTTTTAATATCAGACTGATTTCACTCTCACTTCAAGTTTTTATATAGGGCTGTGGGTAACACATAGTGACAGGACTGATCGATTCCATTAGTGTTTTCCAACCAGTGTTGGAAATGTCATCCAATTTGTTTCACAGGTTCATGGTGAGTTTGTTAAATGAAAAAATAACAGCTAGAAAGAACATCCAGTTTTGAATGGAATTTGCTGTGAAACAATAAGATATAAGTCATGGGGGTGTGCTCCAGGTACACAACCTACTTTCAACTGCCACACAAACACTGCAACACTGGCTTATCTTTCCAGCCAACCCAAAAATATTCAGGCACCTTTTTTGGGTTAAAACAAGAGCAGTGGCAAATTCATGCACAAGTTTGCAGTGCTTCTTAATATCTGCCTACGTTACCATCCTGTAATTGGGGTTTTGGGGAGGCAAGAAGTCTTGATAGGCACTTGAGCTTGAAGACAACCTCACAGCATTTCCATTTAATGTGTCAGAACGATTTGGCACCATTTTTTGACAGGCAATTCAAGACAACTTCCTTCTCAACTTTCAGGGTGTAATTTAAGAAGCAATTGTTTTAACAGCAAAGCTAGTGTAAGAAGTTCTTGATTTTGCCTCCCATGCCCTGATTGCACAGTTTACCATTCTCCCATTTGAGGATCATCACCTGCTAGACAGCAAGCTAAAGCACAGAAATTTAAAGTGCTAGACAGGAATCTGTCTTCTTGGCTGATACTATTGCCTTGTGAAATAATATCCTTTACATCCTTCACTTACAGGGTTTTTAGCCTACACTTTTCAAAGCACGAAGACATTGAAAAGGCTCTTAGCTTAAATTTGGTTTTGTTTGTGTTAGCTTGGCCTCAGGCTAATGATTTTGTTAAAAGGTTAGGACTAAGATCTTAAACTGGCATTGGAAGCTGGCCAGGACATAATGCAGCACTGTGAGTAGAGCAGCAATATATTCTCGGAAGAATGAATACTGAAAAAGTTGGGCTAGTTTTTGTGGGACCAGTGGACAACAGGCACGATTTTCCTATAGAGATCCAGTAATGCAACTGGAGGTGACAAATGGCCCAAACAATGAGAATTGTTACAGAGCAGAAGGTATGGGAGGGATCAGGGTATTTGATCATCTATGGCTAACAATAAATTGAAGCAGAATTCAAGGAATCTTGCAATTACAATCTGCAATCTTTCAGTCAGCACTGGGAGATGATGCAAAGAGGCAAGAGTTTCTGTGTGTGTGTCAACAAAGGCACAGCAAATCTTTGAGCTTCTGACTTAAGCATTTGTGTGTGTGTGCAGATGCCATTTCTGTCAGAAAACTGAGGAAACTTGGGGTTTAATTGTAGAACTTAATAACTTTCCTTCCAAACTTCAAATTATTATTTTCACTAAGAAAAGAAAGCTTGGAATAAATTAGAGAGCAGACATCTACCTGTTTTTCTCAAAAGATAATGACTCCAGCTTTACCACCAGCAGCAACCTAATGAAAACAGCAAGTGTTTGCAATGCCTTATAGGCTTCACATTGGCCATGGGGACTTTACCAATCCGGAAAGACCCAGTAGTAGTAAAATCCTTGAGTCAACATCCCTTCTTTCTATAGCTTTTCAAACCTTTGAAAACAGCTAAGAAAAATAAATCAATGATAGTGATTTTGTAGGTTCCCTGGGTTTTGCCTTTATTTGCCGTTATTTCCACAGAAAATAAATTCCTTGTTCTTTTTATTAGATGTGCAGCATGTATGACCACAACAGCAACTGGCTGCTAGAATTGCTTCTTAGTATTATTCTATCCTTCACTGGAAGATTTCTTTTCCACATATTTCAAGTGTACATAAATCTAAACTTGTTCCTCTTACAGCTGGTTATAGGTGTACCTATATAATGCCCCTTCTTATAAATGTTGAGGGCATTATGCTTTAAGAGCATAGAATCACAGGATGGTTTGGGTTGGAAGTGACTTTAAAGCTCACCCAGTTCCGACCCTGTGCCATGAGCAGGGACACCTCCCACTGGATGAGGAGCTCAAAGCCTCATCCAGCCTGGCCTTGAAGACCTCCAGGGATGGGGCAACCATGGATTCTCAGGGCAACCCATGACAGTGCCTCACCATCCCCACAGAGAAACGTATCTTCCCAATATCTAGACTAAATCTGTTCCCTTTCAGCTTAAAAACTTTATCCTTCATCCTTTATGAAAGTTACTTATCTTTTATAATTAAGCTTCAGAGAAACACAAACCCTCCTTACCAATCCACTAAAATACTTGTAGAGGCAGTCTTTCCCAGGCCTGAAATGTCACTGGGCTTTTTATAAAGTCAGGTTCACGTCTCAGAAGAAGTGTTGCTCCTGAATGGCTATAGGTAATGCTCTTTCTGATTGATTCCCTCCTTTAGCTCTGCACAGAGACAGCTTATAAAGCCATCTTAAAAGTTATCTGTGAGATCATGGTGATCCAATGCACCCAGCGGCTGCGATGTTACAGAAAGGTTGCTGAGCTCAGATACCTGCCCTCTGGGGCACCTGTTAGCGAGAATCGTTCCCAAACAGCAACGTGAGTATTCATGCCTTTGACAGCATTTATTTCCTGTGCATCAAGAGGGAACTGCTCACACTTTAACACTCTGTCAGTGAGCACAAGGTAAAGGACAGGAGGATAAATACCATTCATTGTCACAAAATTGCCACAAAGTGGGTTATTCCTGACTCCAACAGTGAGCTCACCTATGTCCATGAGGTCACTGCTTTCAGGAAAGACTCCTTTTCTCTGAAAAATGTTTATATTTTAACACTCAGCTCCATTTATTTTGAACTAGATGCCGCCCTCCTTGCTACTGAGTTGAAAGACTATTCCTTTTATTTCTCACTGAGTTTTGTAGCTGCTGATAGATAGGCTCTTTTAAAGATAGGCTTCATCAGATATTTCTCATAACTTCAATCACAAGAAGGCAAAATCATTTTTTCTTACAAGAATATCTCCCCATGACAATCTAGCACTCTTGTTCTTAAAATAAAAGACAATAAGGCTACCCTGCTTTGAATTTATAACCATCTCTGCATATCTGAAGTTGTGTCATCAACGAAGTGCTAGGAAATACTTTAAATAGCTGGAAATACTCTTATTTTTTTTGCAAAATTTCTCATTACTGAGCATCAATACATAAATTTGTTTCAAAATAACCCTCTGGTAGCAACAGCTTTGATGATAACTTTGTGCTATCATCAACAATTCAAACTGGGCTATAAGAAGGACTAATCCCTCTGTTAGGCACTAGATTATCACAGCATTCAACAGCTACTCAGCCCGAAAGGACAGCTATTATTTTCTCCCAGGAAGAACTGAGAAAATTTGAAGATCAGTAAGCAGTGAAAATGTTCTACCCTTTCAATCCTCGGACGAAAATGCAGCAACACTTTTGCTTTGCCCTGTTTGACGCAACAGAGGACTTTCTTCACCTAGAGCACACACAGCGAGGCCAGAGTCCAGATAACACTAGCTGGAGAGAAGACCTTTTCCAAGTCAGAGAGCCTTCGGTGCACAAACCTCACCTTCTTTGACATTTTTCATTAAGCACCGCATTTGCTTTTACAGATGCTACTTAAAGGCACCTTACTTTCACCTTGTATTGCAAATAAGCTGCGGCGTTAACTTGAGGCTGTGAAAGCCGCAGCACTGGGAGGCAACTAAGAGTTAGGAGCTGGCTGAGGTGAGGGCCACTTTTGAAAGAATCATCCCGCATTCTACTGAGAGAAGCAGATGAGCTATACGTCATCTGATGAGTTCATTATTAGTAAGGATAACTACGTGGCTTTCACTGAGAATAAATCTGTTCTGGATTAGGGAGATAATGCTGCTTTCAGAAACACATCAAAAGAAACATTTCTGAACAGGCCTGATGATCCTCACTCAGTATTCCAGCTGCATTGTCAGGAACTGAAGCTTTAAACACCTACAGGGAGTGACTATAGCTGAAAAAGGGGTTTATAAGCATTAGCCATATGGAAGATTTTGGCAATGTTTTATACTGGCAGCTAAAGCCTCCACAGAAATATCTCCCACAGATGTCCCACTTTGCAATCGAAACCAATGGAAATTAACTGCAGAGTACAAGCTGGCTTCTGACCTCTCAAAGCCTAGCTATGAGACATCTAACTTCTACCATTTAACATACGTGGAGGCTAACACAGGTTTTCCTCTTCAGTCATTTAAAGAACTTTCAGCAGAACTGCTGTGTGGGCTCTTTCACCTGGAGAGGTGATGCTGACCATTCATTTCTACCAAGCAGAGGCTTATTCCATTTTCACTTCAATTGATTGGAGTAAGGCACTTTTCAGGATAAATACGGGAAGAAAGTCTGTCTCTTGCTTAAATTATATTGTGTCGAAGTCATTTTACAGAGAGCTCTGTCCAAAACGCTTTGTTTTAATATTTCACACAGTCAGCAGAAGCTGAATGGGAAACAATCATGGTATGCAAATTTCATCAGAATATAGCAAGTGTAAATAGCTAAGAAGTTACTGTAACACCACTTGTCAAATCAAGGTAAAAAGCAAGATTTCTGTTTATCCAGAATGACTATAAAAACACCCTTACAAGCCATTAAGAAATATAAAATTGCTTTGGCCTCAGATGGCTGCAGTCAAAATTCTGTCTGTATTTAAGAACATTCACATCAATAAAAGCAGGGACAAGGCATGTTTTAGTTTGTCAGCCTTGGACTAGATGTGACACTCGGCAAGTTGTGTATCAAATTGGTTTGAACTGCTCCACTGCTGTTACCTACAAAGGCAATATAAAACTGTTTGAAGTTGTACAGACACTTGACACACAATTTTCACCAAAGGAAACGCACAGTGACCCATTTTGTCTGCATGCTGCCTGTTACCTTCATCTTCCAGGGACATAACAAACAGCATTTAAAGTTCATATAAAGTTCAGTCATGGGCATTATTTAATATTGTGAGTTCAACATAACGTTTAGTTTTGTTTGTTCCTTCCAGAGAAGTAAAAAAAAAAAAAAAAAAAAAAAAGCACTTGGGCTTGCACTACCAAGTCCACCACTAAACCATGTCCCAGTGCACCACATATGCCTCCAGGGATGGTGACTCAACCACTTCCCTGGGTAGCCTGTGCCAATGCTTGACAACCCTTTCAGTAAAGAAATTTTTCTTAACACTCAGTCTAAAGCTCCCCTGGTGCAACTTGAGGCCATTTCCTCTCATCCTGTCACTTGTTCACTAGGAGAAGAGAGCAAAACCTACCTTGCCACAACCTCCTTTCAGGGAGCTATAGGGAGTAATAAGGTCTCCCCTCAACCTCTTTTTCTACAGACTAGACAACTTCAGTTCCCTCAGCTGCTCCTCATAAGATTTGTGCTCTAGACCCTTTAGCAGCTTTATTACTTGTCCTTGGAAGTGGAGAAAAGGACTAAAAAGGGAAATGGAAACAGAACAAATAGTTACCCTTAGTCATTCATCTCTGTTGCACATAAATATAAACAGTTTCCATCAAATTAAAAAATCACTTGTTCCTTAAATTAGAAGATTAATCAAGAATTTAATTTAATTTAAATGCCTTTAAGAGGGAATGCTCTCTCTACTCTTGGAGTAATTTATTCTTAAGAATATTCTTAGAATGACATCTTATTTATGGGTGTTCAATACAGCCCACATGCTACTTCAAGCTCTCACTACTTTTAAAAGTTCAACTATTGTTATTCATCATACCATGAAGATGCAAAGAATCATCAAGATATGAAAAAGAATTAACACCTGTTAAAAATATTTAGAACCAACGACAAACACAACTTCAGAACAACTCAAGAGAAGATTAATTTGTAATTTCACTTCTCCAGTTGTACAACTTGCACTCATTAGTCAGTGACATTTCTACTGAATCAGAACAGGTGCCATTGTATGAGCAACACGATGCTGACTCCTGAAATTTGCCAGCAAGTCTTGATAAGTTGTGGACTGCTCCTTTCACAGGAGTTATCAAGGTCAACTGGCTTACAGTGCTCAGCAACCACACTGTGCTCCCACACGATATAGCAATACCACCACCTTTCACAGGGATCACTGGGGGTTGGGTTCCAGGCTATGGAAAAGTCTCCCTGGGGAACGATGAGTGTTCAGCATGAGTACATTGATTGTCTTGGGAAAAAAAAGTTTTCTCTCTTTTCTGCTCCGTTTTTCTGTTCTAGTCATATATTCTCACAAACTCAAAAGGAAAAAAAAAAAAAAGCCCAACTCCCCTCTGGTTTACTCCTGACTCCCCTTTAAAAAGCCCAGAGAATTTATTCAGTGTAACGTGCTGCTGGTATCAGGAAGCATCTGGTTTACAGATAAAGACAGGACAATTATTCCTGAGATGGCAGTAGTAGCAGGGAAGTTGTTGAGTGACACAGAACTGCAGGAGAGATACTTCCTAGGCTTCAGAGAATGGTAGAAACATGTGAGATCCCTATGGGGCAAATTATTTCCATTTCCAACTCAAATATGCCCTAAAACGAGCATATCTGTGTAAGTAAAAGCCTCAGGCATAGATCAGGGAAAGGTTCCTTTGTGCCATCTGAAAGGACTGGCCATAGGAGTCTTGTTCCCAAATTCCAGCTAAGATTAACCCAAATGTGCTAGAAGAAGGCAATAAAATAGATTCTGTACCACTCACAAGTGAGGAATAAAGCATTCCTAGCCATAACAGGAGAGTCATCACAATAACTTGTCTTAATACAGAACCACAGTGACCAAAGCGAAGAACAGGCATTGAAAGCAATTCCAGTTACCAGACGTAATCACGATTTTAAATTGCTGAACGTGAGAACTTGATTCGAATAATGAATTCTGGTCTTAGTTTGCACCTGCACTTTTTAGCAATTTTCTACTTCCAGTTTTCTCAGAAACCCTTGGGATTTGCGAGTAAGACACGAGCATAGCCACTGCATTGAAATTGGGTACTTATTGACTGCATGATCAGGTGATATTTTTTACTTTTCACAAAGTGCAGGTTGTGTGCCAACTCCAATTGAAATCACGCTAACATAGGGTTTCATATTTATAAACTTAGCCAGCACTGCTTTATGACTGTCCTGCAGGTAGTTTCTCATGGGCATCACAAACATACACTTGTCCCTCAACGTATCATTTTCTATTTTCCCAGATTAGACTGGAAACACTCTGTTTAGGGCCTTAGCCCTGCATAAGGCAGGATTTTTCTCATGCCCTGAATAAGGTGAAAATGTGACTGTGTAGATTTTCTCTTAACAAACTACAGTTTCCCAGTTTAAGAGAAACTTATTCTGCACATCAGCTTACAATTTTCACTCCTTGTCACACTCAGAGCTACTACCTTGTCCTGTACTGGCACAGGGGTGCCCTGTACAGGACACTGTTTGTATTCATAGAATCATAGAATCACCAGGTTGGAAGAGACCCACCAGATCATCGAGTCCAACCATTCCTACCAAACACTAACCCATGCCCCTCAGCACCTCGTCCGCCTGTGCCTTAAACACCTCCAGGGAAGGTGACTTAACCCGCTCCCTGGGCATCTGTTCATGATTTGTAGATAGTAATTAAGCTTTCTTTTTTACTGGTAAATGAAGAGAACATGAAAGGCATTAAATCGAGAGATCAAAAGGAAGACCATTGCCTCAGCAGGGTCCCATGCTGATGATTTGCCAACTAACATGAACTCAGCAGAAACCATGAAGAAACTTGGACAAAGGTAGTTGTCATGAGGAACATCACAGCCACCACCTCATGGACAACTGACCCAAGAAACCCCCCATCCATAACTTGGACACCAGAGGGCATGCATGGCTAATTTATGTAGCAAGCTGGGAAGACACAGAGTATTAATTACTAAGCTAGATAACCAGTAAATGTAAATCTGATGTGACTACGGGCAGAGTTCTGTAAATGGAGAATAGATGAGATACAACTGTGTGGAATTTTTCTTAAGCCCTGTGAGATTACTAGGCCAGCACTCCACTTTGTGCAAACTAGAATAAAACTTGATACTTCAACTGTGTCTGTTATTGGCTTGCACACCAAGTAAACGATCCCACAAGTTTTGGGACAACAATATGATTCCCTGGCAACCCACTCTTTAAATTTCCTTCCTTGCTATTGTTTCTAAATGAGCACAAGCATTGTGCATACTCACCACCAGCCTCAGCAGCTACAAGGTCACCTAGATGATCTTCATTTCCTTTATCGACAGCTGAGACGATTTAGTTAGCTCACATTTGCCTTCAGCGATGAGTACATGCTGACAGCTATCACTTACCCTCTACTCCCTCATTTACTTCCAGAGTACAAAATATTTACCTTTAAAAAAATCTACAAGATGTTTTACATTTAAAAGAAATGGTTTATGTATTATTAAGTTTTCCATATTTTAAAACAATCCACCCATCCATACTCTAGTTCACATAAACAACTCATGTATAACTTATATAGTTCACTTGCATATGCATTAGAGACTGCATTGAATTCTTAGGGAAACCTAACAGAAAAATAACTGCCCAAATTTATATTAACTTGATTATACTTAATATTAATCAAACTGAAACAGAACTTAGCCAAGTTATATTTAACTGAAAAGAAAGTATTTTTCCTTTTGCTACAATTAATTTCTTCATATTGCTGTTTTTAAGAAAGCCAATGATGCCTTTTTCCTGCTGATAATCTTCATTTTTCTTTAGTTTAATTATTCCCATTGCTATGATTTCAGAAACTTCTTGGTCTATGTAAAGAAACTCACCTCCCATAGCGTTTAAAAGAATGTAGATTTTGTAAAACAGAATTAGTTCACAGTCCTAGAAAGCAGTATCTGGTTTCACATATTGATAAGATGTAACCATAAGAATACATTACACCAATTTATTACTTGGTTTCAGCAAAGATGATAATTACACACACCACAAAGCAGGGAAATTCATCAGGAACATACAACAGTACAAAATACTAGACCCTTTTTTGCCTCAGAGTGCCACGCTGAGTGCTGTCAGGGATACACAACATACCAGGCCATTTCTCTCCCAATTTCCTACTGCCTCAGTTGTAATGATGCTCAGGGGAGAGGTGGAGAACCAGAAGACTGTGGTTCACCTGCAGGATGCTCTCCAGGGGGAGTCCCAGAAATACAGGGCACCCTCTCCTCATCCGAAACAATCCAATGCACACTACTTCTCAGAAATGCCATCAGCCTCTGGCCAGGGTTTTTGGGAAAGGCTGACGTTCCTGGTTGACTTCAGAAATTAAAGGCTTTGGTAGAATTCTTCCATTTGTCTCTGCTGGGCTAAATTAGTATTTTCAGTGGTGCCAGCTGGCAAAGTTTATTTGTTGGTACATTTGTCTTCACACTGCTGGGCAGCAATTGCAAATCTAATTACTGCCAAAGTGGCTCTCAGGGCCTGTGCACAGGTGCTTTGCTTAATATTAAATCTCAATAAAAACCACACTAGCAAGGACCAGTTAATAACAATTTGTGACAGAAATGCTTTCAAGGAGGAAAGCCACAGCCTCCAAACACCTCCCTCCACCCAGTCCCCTCCTATTTAATTCTTCAGGCGGTACCACTGTGCAAATCAACAATTATCATCATTCCATTTATAGGTAACTGTTCTCATAGTTGCCAAACAAGCGTACTCAAATGGGGTCTTCCCTCTCTATCACTGCAGGCAACGAACACCTAATTGATTTGTGAAGCTTTATCTCAATGGGACAGCTTGTACATATTCTTCAACTCATGGTCTCACTGACACCTATATAGTCCCATAGATGCAACTGTCAGAGACTGATAAATAATTCCATTGAAAAGGGGAAAGAAGGAATTGAAAGCAAGCCAAAAGTACTTCAAAAAGCAATTTAAAATGTATTTGTCACTCTGAGGCACGCTTTTTTTTTTAAATACACAAAGGTACTCATTGATTGAGAAGTTGTCCTTTTAAGCATATTGTAGTGTTTCACCATCAGCATAAAAGTAGTAGTCTTGAAATAAGCAAAATAATGCCACATTTTTCATGGAGTTTGACTGCAAAACTGTGAAGTAAAGAGCACAGCTGTGACCAATACAAAGAAAAATACTGTAGAAGGTGTTGACAGTCTATGTTCTTCCTTCCTCCTGTATACATGCTTCAAGATTTGATAGTAAATCTCTGTGTGAGTTAGAGGAGCCTTAAATGAACCCTTACCTCATATGTTGTCAGCTGTGCTTCTCTAGCTCTCACAGCAATTTATATTACCTAATTAAAAACTTCTGCCGAGAAAATTATTTCATTTCTCAAGCTTTTTCTGTTTCTGGGGGCTATGAATGTAGAAGACAGCAGGAAAAAAATATATAAGACTTTATTTTGCTGACTTTGAAGTGCTGTTTGCTTAAATTTTAGCTTCTTCAGAGTCTTGTGTGTCATTTACACATTGTAAATGAACTGTGAGTGATACTCTCCTTTCTATATCCATCATTGATTGCTTTGCACCACTCATGCTGTTCAGAGGAACTGGAATAACCCTGCGAACAGCCTCTTGTCATTGCTGCCTTCTACCAGTCAGAAAATATTTTTATTCCTGACACTATTGTAAGAAAAATGTAGAAGATCAGCCTGTGAAATACAATACTTTCTCCAGCCATTCTTCACCAGTGCCTATTAATTACACTACAGAAGTGTGATGCTAGCAGTTGTGGAGCTTCATGAACTAGAATGCATGAAACCTACTCACAAATTCTTGAAGAATCCACAAGTAGGTGTGGGAAAAGAAGAAGTCACATCATTCACGTGTCCTGAAGCACATACAGCTCAACCACCCAGGCAGAAATACTGTATTTTGGTGTTTCCTACAAACCAGTTTTGAGTTTGTTGTTGCTGTTTTCAGGCGATGCTTTAATTTCTCCTTTGAAAAACATATTTGACAGTTTCACCAAAGCTTATTCTGCCAAAATGCAAATCTTTTCAGTCAACCTGAGGCAAAAGCCATGAAAAGAAATGCCAATAGCACATTTTGCCACTGGAAGAAAGGGAAAATTCAAAATGGCTAATGATCACTCATCTTCCACAGGTTTCTCTCCAAGGATTTAAGCACATACATTCAATCAAATTCTCAGGTTTCAAGTTACAAACATTTTTGTTTCATGAAGCAGTACTTTAATCTTTCCTTTAAATAAAACTAAACTTGAACAATAATTAGCATAGTTGACAATTTGTCTTTTCAACTAGTGAACAGGCAGGGTAGTGATACACTTTAGTCTGTATATTATTTTATTATCAAGAGAAAAAGATGCATATTTCTTCTTTCAGAGAATAAGCCTCTCCTGAAAAACTACCAAACCCAGTCCTTTGGGAATTTTTGTCCTAGAATCGTATCAAACCAAACAATCAGCAAGGGGAGACACATCAAGGTCGCTTTAGCTCTGCAGTGAGTTACTTGTGACTCCAAATACCCTCAAAAGGTGAAAAAACCAAACACAATCAAAGAGAAACATAGGGAAACAAGATATTAAGAATATCCTCATAACCACCTCTAGTGCTTAAGTGGTCATTTTTTAGGCTACAGTTGTTTTAGTTGCTTTTTTAAAATTGAATCAAAAATCAATGTATAAGCAATGAGACTACATATCAGAATAGCAATTCATAGAATCACCAGGTTGGAAGAGATCCACCAGATCATCGACTCCAACCATTCCCACCAATCTCTAAACCATGTCCCTCAGGACCTCATCCACAAGCGCCTTAAACACCTCCAGGGAAGGTGAGTCAACCACCTCCCTGGGCAGCCTGTTCCAGTGCCTAACAACCCTTTCAGTGAAGAATTTTATCCTTATGTCTAGCCTGAACCTCCCCTGGTGGAGCTTGAGGCCGTTCCCTCTTGTCCTGTCCCCAATTACAACATTAAGCTTGTCTAACACAACTATAAAAGCTGTAGAAATGCCTTATTTTAGCTGCTGCTGATTAATTATCCCATAGTTCATGCTAATGTAATTAGAAAGTTGCTACATTTATTCTTTCAGTGGTGTCAGTCACATTTGTATTGTTATTGCACCAAAGGTATTTGTATT